>JAQPPZ010003073.1:2762500-3364925 GCA_028583015.1 Wollemia nobilis
TTATAAAATGGAAGGAGGTATGATAAGGAAGCTAGATGGGGTATGCTAGGAGTGGACACTAAAATGGTGAGATGCCACCTGGATTGGCTCATGTGATGGGTAGGGAATGGGTGAGCCAAAAATTATGAGAGCGAGCGGGCCGACATTGCCTCACTTCAAATTTAGCTCATCGATACATGCCCGACATTCAAGGCCCCTACTCGAAACTATGCAGAGGGAAAAATGGAGATGAGGGGGAGGGATGCGAACCGCCTGAGTTAGACTTTATTGCAGGCACCATGCATTAGGAATGTTAGTGGGCCAGACATGCTTCTTCTTGCAAATATCCATGTCACTTGGATAACCCTTAGCCTTGATGACCTAGAAACCAGTAGCCTGGTTGGTACACGTGCCATAGCCGTTGGTATTGGAGAACCATCATGGCTTGTCTTTACTCGATGAATGGGCTAAATCCCATGATTTTCCTCTCACATTCTTGTGCTTTGGAACTGACATGATCCACAAGTGAGTAATGTCCAGATTATGATGTAGAACTCATGGAGGCCCTACAACCGTGATGGGTGCTCCTAGAGTAAGCTAAGAAAATCTTAGGTCCTTGGAATTTGACAAGTTGACTTGCATCCCTTTCCTGCCACACCACATTAGAAATGACCTGGGGAAAGTCTTCCCTCCATATTCTGAGCCCATTGGTAGAGGTTGCCAGATTGGCCATGAGGTCAGCTACCTAATTGGCCTCCCTAAAAATATGGTGAATGGTTGCTCTCGGACGACTATGAAGGATCCTCCTAGATTCGAGGATAGTGTTGTAGACTTTCCATGATGGGACCTTATCATTGGACATATATTTTATGATATTCAGGGAGTCCCCTTCAATAATCACTTCCCTGGGGTCCTCGTGGAGCAGCAACAACCCCCTCTCTAGAGCCATGGCTTCTGCATAATTGTTTGATTGGTGCCCTAGGAACTCTGCATAGGCCAAGATAAAATTGCCTAGGTGGTCTCTGATGACCCCTCCCACCCTAGCCTTGCCAATATTTCCCTTGGATGCCCCATCGAAATTCAACTTGATCCACCCTTCCAGAGGTGGACTCCATTTGGCATTGGCTCTGGGATTTGGCCTTGGTTGAGCATCAGAATCCTCCGTGGTGATCCCGAGGGATTTGAGGATGGATTTTTTAGAGGCCAATGGAGGAGACACTAGACAGGGGATAAGCTGAGAGTTTTTGATGGCGAAAGCTATGGACTTAGAGGCCACAGATAGGGGATCCCTGGGTGGGCCCAAAAAATCCCTCCTATTCTACTCTAACCATATTTGCCAAACAAGGTGGGGAAGGCATAAGGACCACAAGGATCTAAGCCTAGGATTGAAAAATGGATTTGGCCACTAGGAAAAGAGGTTGACAATTGATTAGGGTTGGACCCACTAGATGTGGAAATTGTTGAAGATGTGCCCAAAGGCTTTAGAGGAAAATCCATAGGTGTAGAAGATATGGTTTGTGCTCTCCCAGCTGGACAAGCATAGATAGTAGTGGTTGGGGATCATGAATCCTCTTTTGGTTAGGTTCTCGATCATGAGGATCTTGTTTTGGATGGCTATCCATACAAAAAAACTGATCTTGGGGATGAGCTTTGCCTTCCAAACTAGGTTGAAAGGGATGCTTGGCACTGAGGTCGGATTTAGGAGAGAATAGGCCGATTTGATCGAGAAGGATCCACTATCAGTTCCTCTCCAGATAGGTCTATCTTCAGCTTCTTCCAATGGGATGGTGATCACTTGAAGAAGTCTGGATAGTGTAGCAACTTGCTTAGGAAGATTGTCCACCTCAATGGTTCTCCACCTCGGCCGACCCACAACATGGGCTATGAAGTTGGCCACTTTGCTCCCTAGGGTGCCATCGGTGAAGGGTTTCAGGCCCATCAACTCTTTGTTCTTGCTTAAAGGATCCTCTTGCATCCATCGGTCTTGCCAAAAATCAATAGTGTTCTCGTTGCCTAGGATCCATCCACTACCCTTCTGAATGAGGTTTCTGGTCTGGATGATGGACTTCCAGAACGCCAAACCATTTTGGGGTCCTTGGTCATCTAGGAACATGTGGTTCTGCAGGTATTTCTCTTTGACAATATCAATCCATTCTGAGCTACTGTTGGAGTAGATCTTCCAAGCATGTTTGGCCAGGAGGGCCAGATTCATGAGAGCTACTTTCCTGAGTCCAATGCCCCCATTGTTCTTATTTTGACAAACCCTATCCCAAGCCACTAGGGGAATTCTCTTTTTGTCTTCGCTCCTCGACCACAAGAATATTTTTTGGATCTGCTCGATCTTGGAACTCACCGATGTTGGGATCCTGAAGATAGATAGAAAGTACACCAAGATACTTTGGAGGTAGGCTGAAGTAAGGGTGGCTTTCGTTGCCTGGGAAAGGAGATGGCCTTTCCAGGAGGCTAACTTTTTCCTAATTCTATCGATGATGATGTTCCACATGGGTACGGTGAGACTTCTAGTGAAAATGGAGAGCCCAAGGTAGGTCATGGATAGATATTCAGATGAACAACCTAGGATCCTAGTGATTTTATCCTGGTAGGAGAGGGGAGTGCAAAGAAAATAGATTTTACTTTTGAATAAATTGATCTTCTACCCAGTCTCTTCCTCGTAGAGTTACAAGATATGCTTGATGGTTCTATCTTGGGGAATTGAGGTTGTGGTGGCTAGGATGGTGTCATCTACAAACTATTGGTGAGTGACTAGAGGGAGCCTAGTAGCAGTTTTAATCCTCGAGATGAGACCTCTCCTTGCTGTATTTTTGATGGACCTACCCAACGCTTCAGCCAGGATGATGAACAAGATAGGGGATAGGGGGTCTCCTTGCCTTAGGCCTCTTGAGTTGGGAAAAAACCAAGTGGGGGATCCATTGACAAGGATGGAGAACCAGGATGAGGATATACACTTATTTATGAGCCCGACCCAACTCGTGTGGAAGCCAAACTTGAGGAGGATGTCGGTCAAGAACTCCCATCAGACCCTATCAAAGGCCTTGTTCATGTCCAACTTGAGAAGGAGAACTGGCTTCTTGGCTAGGGTGGCAGAATGGAGGGCCTCATGAATGGTAATGACTCCATCAGTAATGATCCTTCCTTTTACTAAACTCCCTTGGCATGGGTCAATGATGAGGGGGAGGATTTATTTGAGCCTATTAGCAAGAGCTTTGGTCAGGATCTTATAGAGGATATTGTAGAGGCTGATGGGTCGAAAGTCGAATAGAGACTTGCAGGCTAGGATTTTGGGGACTAGAGCAATGAAGGTTGAATTAATCCCATGGGGAATGGATTTGGACATCTAGAGATCCCTGACTACTGCACATACCTCAATCCTGATCAGGTCCCAAAAAGCCTAATAGAAATAGGGGGAAACCCATCCGAGCCAGGGGCCTTGTTCGACTGCATGGAGAAGAGGGCCCCTTTGATCTCATCCACTAAGAGAGGGTTGGTAAGCATTTCATTGGTGGAATCAAAAATGGAGTGGGGGATGTTGGCCAGGAGAGCCTCTACAGCCTGAGGAGACTCTAGGGTGGAGGTTCCCAAGAGGGACTAAAAAAAGTTGACAGCTTCATCCCTAATCTCTGAAATATCATTGGTGACCCTCCCATTGGAACAAGTGAGATCTATGATTTTGTTGGAGCTCCTATTTCTTAGTGTGGAAGCATGGAAGAACTTGGTATTTGAGTCACCATCCTTGAGCCATAGGGCTTGTGACTTCTACCACCAGTAGGTTTCTTCTCTAGCCAGGATATTGTGGTACTCAGCTAGGAGCTGCCTCTCCTCCACTCTAGTATTGCTATCGTGGTTACCTTCCTGAATTTGCTGTTCTATAGCTTCCATATTTTCTTTGATCACCCACTTTTTTTCAAAAATATTGCCAAAAATCTCTTTATTCCAAGTTCTGAGTTGTCCTTTGATGAATCTGAGTTTTTGGTATAGTCATCCTGATGGGGATCCTTGAAAAGGTTGTTGCCACCACTGGGACACCTGGTTCTTGAAATCTGGGTGGTGAAACCACATTGACTCGAAGTGAAAGGGGCTCTTGAAGGAGGGGGTTATGGTGCTTTCAAATAGTAGGGGGCTATGATCCAAGCCTATTCTGGGAAGGGAACGGATGGTGGCATCCCCAAAGATAGGGATGGCTTCATGAGAGAGGAGGACCCTATCCAACTTCACTTGAATGAGATTGGTGCCAGATATTCTGTTGCTCCATGTGTACTTGGCTCCTTTTAGCTGAACATCCATCAGTTCATTCACATCTATGAAATCATCGAAGTCCTCCATGCTTCTAGTGTCCACCCCGTTGCCTCCCCATTTATCATACGGGAATAAGGGACAGTTGAAATCTCCTACTAGGATCCAAGGGATTGTTTTGAAAGAGCTCCTCATGCGGCTGATTAAACTCCACAACGCGACTCTCTCTAGGGGGTTTTTAGGGGCATAGATACTAGACAAAATCCACATCTTGTTGTTGATTTGGTAATGGAACAACAAATTGATAATCCTGTTGGAGGACGAGATCAACATTCCTTCCACTTGGGCTGGATCCCACATGCAAAGCAGGCCACTGGAAGTTCCTTGGGCGGGAACAAAAACAAATTCACTTTTGGGCCATATAGATTTGGAAGCTATAGGAGAGGACATTTCATTCACCTTGGTTTCTTGAAGGATGAAGATAGTGGGGTAATGTTCTTTTCTGAGGTCAACAACTATCCATCTCTTGGGGGCAGCATTTAGCCCTCTCACATTCCAAGTGAGGACCTTCATTTCAAACCTTTGGGGGGTTTTTGCCTCCCTTTCCTTGTTGTAGGGGAGGTTTGGGATTCTTTGGATCTTCTCTTATCAAATTGAGGTGGTCGGCTAGCAGGGTGGATTGGGATCCATTGGCTATATCATTTGTTGCTTCTTTTCTTCTTTGCTCCACTAGGGATGGTCTTCCTCTTTTCTTCTCACTTCCAAAATCAATGTGGGATGTTCTGCTTTGGGTTTTCTTTGGACTAAAGCTTTTATATCGAGCCTAGGAAGGGACCGGGCTACCTTCATCCTCACTATCAATATGAATGGATGCTAGGTCAGAAATTTGTGGTTGGATGGAAGGCCCAGACTTGGACGGGGATCCTGGGGGGTCTAACTCAACTAGATCAACCTGGGGGAAAATAGGGGGGAGGGGGTTTTGGCCATAGGGGGATCCACAAGACCCTCAGAAGAAAACTCAATGGGGATAACTGAATGACATACCTGATCCATGCTCATGGATGGAGGGGGGTCGATGATGCTCTTTCCCTTGTTCACCGATGAGTCGACTCTTCCTTGAGTAGCCTCCTAGTTTGCATGTATTGCAGGACTATCCTATATTGCTTGCCCTACGGGATCACCCTGGTTTGCATGCACTATGGGACCATCCTGGTTTGCATGCACTGTGGGACCATCCTTCCTAGGGATGGGAAATCTCCTTTGAGTGTTGGTATTCCGAGGAGGGAACCAATTTTGGGGTCTGAGCGGCACCTTTGGATCAAAGGAGTTGTCAGCTTCACCCACCCTGGGTTGGTTGGAAAGGGGGCACTGGTTTTTGAGGTGGCCTTGCATGTTGCATTGGGCACAGAAAGTTGGTTTGTTCTCGTATTCAAGGGGTTGGTGCCACCTGAAGGATCCCAAAACCAGGTTTACAAAGGAAGGGAGTTCCCTCTCCAGATTGGTGTTCACACAGATGCGGGCATGGACCATTCTGGATCCTACTTTGGTTTCCAAATCGACAACCACCAACTCTCCGACTATCCTAGCAATGGCTTTCAGGACGTCCTCTTGCCACAGGTGAAAGGGTAAGTCTGGGATGTGAATCCAAACTGGTGCATAGTTGATATTTTGAGTATTAGGGTTGAAATCTGCTACCCACCACCTGAGGAACAGGCTTCTTCTACCCAGGAACCAGGGTCCTCCTATTAGAATCCGGCTTGCATCATCATGGTTGTAGAGTTTGATGATAAAGAACCCCCGAGACAGGGCTATGATCTCCATATTCCCTGAAGTTTTCCATTTGGAAAAGGCCCATCACCTTATGGTCTCCATGTCTGGCCTTCCCCCCACAAATTTACCGATTAGGGAGAAGGATGCTTTGGAAACGTAGGAGGAAAAAACCTCTTTGGGGATCACGATGTCTACCCCAACTTGGGTTAGGTGGGCTCCTGAAGGAGTTGGTGCGCTTCCCTCTCCAATAATAACCTAAGCATAGGAAGTCATACCTGGCTAGATGGGCCCCTTAGCCGAGCCTTTTTCAAGGGGTACTTTATCTTGAGGATCCTCTGGATGAATCCCAAGGGACTTCGAAACCCCATTACCTGCATCGGTCTTACCTAGACCTGCTCTACCATATGTTGATCCATTTGGATGGATCCCGCAATCGCCTTCACCTCCTACTGCTCCCACCATCCCCTTTCAATATCAAGATATCTCTATCCTAAATGATCAGCTTTATTTTAAGTTGGTTCTCTTAATTATTCAATATAGTTGAGCCCTATTCTTCACTAGTTTTCCTTCAACCTAGTGGAATGACCCTAGCCTCTTCTACTCAATATGACCTTAAAATAGAGTTTGAGTCTCACTGCCTTCAAAGTGGATAGACTCTTAATCAAATTTATCAAACTAGATAAAATCAATTTATAATAGTGGTTAAAATGAACTCTTTTCAATCTTGACATAGTTTAGTGGTAGCTCCGATATCATTGATGGATTTTTAAGCCTTAATACTACCACAAATATCACAAGTTATGAATTACAATATTAAATATAATATAGCTACAATATAATAATATCAAATTAATGATATGAATTAACAATACAGAAATAAATCTACAATAATAATCAGAAATAATACAATCCAAATTTTTCATTTTATGAACTTGTACATCAAATTATGGAGCTTTGTCTCCAAAATATAGTTTTACAAAATGATATTTGAATTTCTTATTTTTCCATTTATCTAAGAGACTCTTGATCTTTTCTTAGGAAAAACACACACACATACACACATATAGATAGATATAGATATAGATATATATCAAATAATGTAATATACTCTAATATCCCCATGGCTTCTCTAATACTAGGGGTTTGTCTACATATATTTATCTTCTTCTTTTCTTATTTCATGGTGACAAATCAACTTCTCATCTTATTTGTATTGCTATTGGACACAAGAAGCCAATAGACAAAAAGAAATTTTATTTTTTTCATAAAATATAAATGAGGTTTTTAAAAAAACCTAAAAAAACTCAATCATGAAACTAGGGAATCCATTTGGTAAAAAAATAAAATACAAAAGAGGATTGAGTGCCAATTAGAGGAGCAAAGGAACCTATTAGTGAATACTTCCCCTAGATCAAACTTTTTGATCCTAATGAGATCCTCGTGATCCAAGTCTAGATTCAAAATCTTGCACCATGCAAGATTGGCTAAACCTTGAGTCTCTTTCCAAATGAGACCTAAAAGTTGATTTCATGAAAATAGGCTTTAACCTCCAAGTTCAAGATTATGTTACAATGTTTATGTTCAATTTCATGAGGTGTTTTATGAGTTAATTAAAAAACACCTAAGTTTTTGTCTCCAATAGCCTTTTTAAGATAAAATTTACTGAACTTAATGAAAATGATCACTAAATTTGTAAGCTAGATGCAATCAAACAAGAATGAAATAAAACAAGATTTCTAACCTAGAATTCCCTTTTGGTTTGAATGATTTCCTAAGCTAAAGAGAATTTTTCTTTTCCAATGCAAACAAGGGATAATAAAATAGACAAGTTAGCCTATAATGTAACTATATGACTTTAAATTACTTTCCTAATTATGTTTTGAAATGATAAATTTGACCTATTCTAAGGATTCTTTAATTTCCTAAAGTCAATGTGTTTTTAAAAAAAAAGTAAAGAAAATAAAAAATCAAAATACAGAGAGCAGTAAAGGAATAGTAAACAAATAGATTTAGTGATGGAGTTACCTATTTTCATAAGGTCGATCAAAAACACCATAGAAGCAAAAGCACCATTGAACCTTAGTGGTATATTTTCCAACCTATAAATAAAGGGAAAATAATGGGGCATTAGATTTAAGGGGCCAGTCTAACTCTAGGGAAGTAGCTAACTATATCCTATAGATGATTAGACCCCTTATCCTTGATAACAAATAAACTTATACAGAAACCTTGGAAGGAAAAAGCAAATTAAAAAAGGTGTCATTGTACCTTGGTGATATATTTGCTCTATGTAAATAGAGAGTTAAAAGAACCAATTTCCATGTTGAATGGTTCTATTGACCCTACAAATATAATTTGAAGTATTTTTGGATGATGTTTGGGAGCAAATGGAGTCTAAATGTTGTCAAATTTTACAAAGCAATAAAAACCCTAATTCCTCAAGCCTATGGACTTAGGAATTTATAAAATCTCACCAAATGGCTTTTAAATTTTACAAAACTAGTGTAATTAGTTGAATATATCTAATAAGCATGAGATATGATAGATTCTTAAAATAGCTCAAGTCAGATCTCAGAGATGTCTAAAATATAAGGAAATGAGTTAAAACAACTATGGAATAAAGTAAAAGTTTTGCAGAACCTAATATACTATAAATTGGAAGTTATGAAAAAATGATTGTATGCTAAGTAAAACTATATGTTGTTACCATAACTAAAAAGAGGACTAAAATAGGGATATGAGTGGTTATGATGCCCAAAGATCACTAAAATGAGTAAAATAAGATGTAATGTTGCAATAGAAATGATTAGAATGATCCTATGCTACAAATAAGATTGATATGAGTTCAAAATAAGCATATGGACCAACAAATAAAAATAGTATTAATGTATAACAAATATTTAATTAGTAAAGAATGTAAGCAGCAATATAAAAGAGATATGTAGGCTTGCAAATGAGATGTTAAATAGCATGTAAGAGGATCATAACATAAAATGAGCATGCAAAAATATTATGCCAAGTTGAAATAAACATATATGACTATAAATGAAAATAATAACAAGATAAATGGATGGAAAGTACATAAATAATAAGAAGAGAGTGAGCTAGAGAGTAAATCAAAGCAAATAACCCTGCATAAGTAATTAGAAATGCAAGTAAATGAGAAAAATATGCTAATGAAATGAGTAGGTACAAGAAACCTTATTATAATTCTATAAAATAAAATTAAATGCATAAACAATAAGAAACGTAGATATTAGTGGTTGTAACAAGGGAAATCCAAGTATTACCAAGGCCAAGTGAAGAGGAAATGCATGAAATCAAAGCAAAGAAGAGAAAAATAAAGAGGAGATAAGAATTTTGTTGCCTAGAAAGACCTCCTCCTTACACCAAGTTGGTCTCCTTGATCCAATACCTCTTATCCTTTCTCTACTTGTACCAAAGGCTTAATTGAAGAGCTTAAAATGCAAGAGGTGAGAGAAACGAGAATGAGAAAGAATGAGCTAAAATATTTGTAGAGTATTGCTATTACCAATTGTGTTATGAAATATCCATCTAAAGGAGTCTATTTAAATATTTTGGGAGGGTTGATCCGTGTAGGGAAGGAGGGACAAATATTCCATTAGTGCAAGGACTAAATTTGAATTTCATAGACCTAAGGAGTGGTTTGAGCATGTGTGATTAGAACAGGGAGTGAGATTGAGGAATTTGCATTCTTTTAGTCTATGCCAAGAGATTTTGTTTATGTTATAAAAGTGCCACCAATGTTTAGTGGTGGATTTTCTTGAGTGGTATTTATGATAAATGGTCAAGTTGACCTATCAAAATACCAAAAATTACTATTTTGTAAAAGTGCCACTATTTTTAGTAGTGCCACTACAATGATTTTTACAAGTGTAGTATTTTTTACAAGAGGCTAAATTTGATGTCTAGGTTACTTGGGTTGAGGTGATTGATTGCAAATATGATATTTGGTGTTGTTGCCTAGATTTTAAGGATCACTAGGCATGTCAAAATTGGGTGTCTATATTTTACCCCATTTTGATGTGATTGTTGTGAAATAATTGCATCAAAAATAAGTTGTAGGACTCCAATTCTGACACTATGATGCTTGTTGATGTCATAAAATGTTGTGCTAAAAAAATAGCTACAAATAGAATTGATATGGAAAATTTATGATTGTTGCATATATGCATCAATATTGATGCCCCATGGGCACCTTGTAATTTATGCCCCATGGGTGCCTCCTTGAAATTTATCCCAAAATATAGTTTTGAGATAAATCTCAATATAATGGGATACTAGATTGATTGGTTAGAGAGAAAAAGTTGATTAAGAGGGAAACTTTTGTAGGATAGGTTGGGTGGGTAAAATGGGAAGAGGAGGTAGATGTTAGAATTAATGTCATGTGCACTATGCCTTCCTTGACACTTGTCAGTTTCACTTGACAAGTGTCATGCATTTCATATAGGCTTATGCCTATATATTGTAACCCTGTTTCATTTGTAATATATCTCATCTTGTTCATTCCATTTTAAGTCCCAACATTTGGTATCAGAGCTCCAGGATTTCTCTAGCCTTGTGAGCTTGAGGGGGGATTTCCCTCGGGAAATTCCCCCCTCATATTTTCCCCCATTTTTCATTTTTTCATTTTCCCCCCATTTTTTTTTCAAAACAGGGAGTATGCTCTCCATTGTTTACAATGGATCAGAAACCAGACTTTTGGAAAAATCATGGCTCCCAATTTTTTTTTAGTTTGCAGTCTTATACTACAGATCTAAATTTGTAGAATGGTGTCATCGTTATCGGCCATCCAACATCAAAACTCTGCCATGAAGAGCATCCCTGAGTACAACAGCTTCATACTGCCCTCTGCGTGGATTTTATCTGTTTGCAAGGGTTCTCTTCATTCTGCTTTGGTTGATGCAATCTGTATTTGCTACTAGCTTGAAGGCCAGCTGCATCTTTGATCTCGAACAGGCCGTTGGAAAATCTTGTTCTAGCCATTTCGACTGGCAGCGGATTCACTGCGGATGAGATTTTTTTTTCATGGTTGTTGCTTGTTAAGCTATGGCAGAGCATTTTTCGTGATTGACGTAGAAGAGAAAACCATGGTGACCCCCATAACTATTTGTCTTCCTTGACACCGAGACTGGAGCTTGCCCACGATGGAAGTGGTCCATGATGGAGTCTGTAGCATATCCTACCTAGTTTTTCTGCGATGACTACGGGATCTAGGTGTGGCGGTCACAGCGGCGAGCGCAACCAACAGTATTTTAATTGCATTTTCATACGATCTCATGATGGGAGCAACAATAGAATGGAGCAAAGTGAAAGTTCTGTGGATGTCTGATGAAATTGTTGTTGCACAGAGATATGTGCGATAGCCACCACTCTCTATGCAAATTCGACTACGGAGAAAGACGATGCGAAGATAGAGCTATGAGATTTTTCGTAGTTGTCCCTAATTTTTTTCAAGCGGCTATCGGAGCGGCTTATTTTTTTAGCGACACTGGTTGTAGCAGTGGCCAGTTGAATGAATTCTACTCAGACAACGTCGGTGGATTTGTTGGTAGGCCCGTCAATGAAGGGATCGAGAGCCTCTCAAAAATACTGGCCCTCACATGCCACAGCGCATTTGTCACGGGCGAATGGTACATGCCCGACCACAGGCTTAGAGGCTTCCACAGCGACGACCCCGCGTCTATGGGTGGCGAATCCTCAAATGGTGATGTGAATTTCAAAACTACGAAAATAATTTTTTGTGAATCCGAAGAAGAAGCAGAAGCCGCCATTGTTTCATCCTCGAACCACGGCTGTGGAGGAAACGAGCATTCAATGGTGCCTGTGACACGACAAATTAAAGCTTTGCATGATTTTTTTCATGATATTTTCAACCATTCCTCAGTGTTTTGATCGACATTCAGCACAGTGCATTTTTTGTGCTACTCTACTATATTTAGGATATGCCTTCTCTGGATCTACACCGTAAGGGTGTAGTTTTATCATTTTTTTGTGAGTTGGAAGCAAATGGCAAACTGGAGAGACAGGTGATGGTTATTTCTACGTCTGGATGCGATTTTGTGAAAATGGGTATTGGAATGCACATACATCCATCTCTATGATCGTCATCCATTGCACTCGACTGAAGAATCCCGTCGTCCCTGCATAGGAGCCAAATATGGTGTTTACCATTGTGAATGTCGAGACGGCCTGGGCGGCGACGAAGCGGAGGAAGTGGCGCCGCTTCCTAGATTTTTCGTGTGGGGGGGTGCACGCGACAGAGGAGCAAGCCTACGTGGCGGCCATTGCGGAGCTCATCTATGAGCTGGTGGAGGTGGAGGGTGCCATGCTTCCCAAGGTGCATGCCATCGCCAAGACCGCCATGTTGGCCCTCATAAAAATATTTGACTCCGTATAGCAAAAATGTGTAGCTTGTTCCCATTTTTTTTAATTTCTTACAATGATGGTGGAACTTTATCAAGGGGGACAATGATTTTTTTATGAGGGGCCACTTTAATTTAAATTTTTAAAGGGAGCATTTTATAAAGTATGGGGGCCACTAAAAGTTTGTAGTTTGTAGGTGACGGTGGAGAGTATTATTGGCCGACAATATGGCTTTATTGGTTATTTTTTAATCCTTTTCCACATGGAGAGTAGAAGTGGGAGTTGAAGGCCCATGTAATTCCCCTGCAAGAGAAAATTGAGTCTATCTTTTTATTCCGCCACAGTGCGATACCAGGAATATGATATTCTTGAGGTTTATTTTGTTGCCTTAGATAAGGCATGATGGTTTTTTCCACATGATGCAGGCCCCTTTGATGGTGGAATATAGGGGTATATATAGTCGTTGGAAATATTTTTTTGTGACGGACACATTGGTGGTGTCCATTTGTAATTTTGAGGCTGTTTCAATTGAGTTTTTTAGCCTCAAATTTTTTCTACCTTAGAGTGCACTCTCGGTTGTACCCGACACTCCCAAGGCACTTGTAAGTGAACCTAGTATCTAGTATTCTCCTCTTTCTACTTGGCGGATGCAACAGCTGGTTACCCATGCATTCCGGTAAGATGAGGTGACTACCATAAGGACACTTATTCTAGGGACTACAGACATAGACACCCTAGACTCTATCCGAGGTTTTTTTGGATCTACTTCTAAAGACTACAGACAAAGACACTTCAGAAGATTCTCTTCTTTTCTTCTTTCTTCTTCTCCTCCATATTTGGCTTCTATGGCTCATTTTATTGTATTTCATGGCTCGTTTTATCTTATGTATTAAGGTGCATTTTCGGTAGAGACCGACACCTTCTATATTGATTTCACCATGAAGAGAGATTTGATATTCATGGTGAATCTAGTTAGTGACCTACGAGAGGCAACATCCTCTAAGGATGACCTGCAGAGGCAACAGACCCAGAAGTGGCTGACCCTGAGGCACCCATGATGAGCCTGAAGCACTTAGATGGCTGACCCAGTGGCAACAGACCCGTGGAAGTGGCTGACCCTGAGGAAATAGACCGAGATGTATACATAATGAATCTAGCATTATTCACAGTTGGAGAGCCAAGCGAAAGGAGCACGAGCATAGACCAAATCAGCAATAAAGGAGGATGTAGAATTTTTTTAGAGAAGTCAACATTAAGGGGGAATGTTACCTAATGTTGACTTGTTTTTTTTCTTTAGTTAGGATAGTGCACATTAAGGGGGAATGTTAGAATTAATGTAATGTGCACTATGCCTTCCTTGACACTTGTCAGTTTCACTTGACAAGTGTCATGCATTTTATATAGGCTTATGCCTATATATTGTAACCCTGTTTCATTTGTAATATATCTTATCTTTGTTCATTCCATTTTAAGTCCCAACAGTAGAAATGGGTTCATTTTTACCGCACAAGGTTGCTAGTTGGGAGAGCTTGTGAGTGACTACTATGGATTTTGTGGTAAATATAAGGAGACTTGTTCATCATGTGGATTTTTTTTGGGGGTTGACTCCAAATAGAGTTCTATAGGTATGCCCCAAAACCAAAACTTCAAATTTTGCTTTGGGGTCATTTTTTTTTATTTTTCTCAATTTTGGGCACTTTTGTCACAATTGATGCTTCTACAAAATTAAGAAAAAAATTAGGTAGAATATGTTAATTGAGTTTTGGTTGCATTTTTTGTAGGGGTTAGGGATGTTGGTGATCAAAGAGCGATGATCAAAGGTGATATATTATAATGGCCCATCCTGGCAGGCCTTTCCCCTTGTTACTTGATTGATGTATTGGTGTGTTGATATTTAATGTATGATCCTATTTTATTATTTCAAGATGAGTTTATAGTTGTACTTTATGCTTTCTAAAGTTGGATTATGTTATTTTTAGAATATGATATTGTTGATGAATTTTTTGGTTGCAAGACCAGGTACTCTCATGGTGGATTGGTATGGGACAACCACCAAAGTTGAGAGAAAAACAAGAAATGATGGATGAATTCTCATTGACAACCACAAGGGTAAAACCCTCATATAGATGCATTTGCATATGTTTGATTAAAATGCATCATCGGGCAAGGAGGTTGCTATAAAATAAAAATATACCTTATCCTATGCTTAGGGGATCCTTCATAGGTGGGTGATAATGTTGCAGTTATCTTAAATCCTCCTATTTAAATAAACATATTGTTTGCATATATTTTGAATCGAAAGAACCCTTGTGTTGTTGCATGTGTTTTGAAGCATGGAAATTGTTTGGTTAATAATTTTATCAAGTTTGGTATTAATAATAATGTTGGTATTATTAATACTTAAAATATTAAATATCAATGTTAATAGTTAATATTAATATTCAATATTAATTAAATTAATTAGATGAGTAATTAATTTAATTATTATCATCTTAATGTTTTTTTTTAACATGGTGGAATCGGTAGCCGCCATGATTCTAGGTAGGCTGTCCAGCTTTTATGGCCGCCACAGTATTCTGTGTTGTCCTCCTCGAAAGCCACCACATAGATATTCGTGCAGTCTGCCCTTATAACCGCCGTGCCACAGTCATTTTAAACCTTTTACACCGCTGAAAGCACTAGGAAAGGGACAAGCGTTCAGTCTAGCGAGGCCTGAGATTTGAAACTTGGACCTCGCCTCCCTTATGGGGTTTGGATGAACCAATTGGTCTACACCTCGGACCTATCATCTTAATGTTATTAATGAACACTAGCATTAGAAAGTAATGGAATTAATAATATGAGTAAGTGATTTAATTATTAATGCTAGTTATAAGAGCATTAATAAATTAATATAAGCATTACTTTGCATACGTTCAATAAAGTCATCTTTTAATAATGTTAGAAATTATAAACGTTGAAAAGTTGGCAATGTTGGAGATCTTATAACATAATATTGAAAATTTATCCTAATTTGTAATGGGTTGGTGAAAGAGGAGCGGTGAATAAGTGGTAGGCATGCTTGGTGAGAAGAAACCATTTCCAACCCTTGATCTTCATTTTTCCTTTGACCATCATATAGTTTCTTTGGCTGCCAATTTTTGGCATCACTAATGGGGAAACGATTGGCAAGGAGAAATATTGCAGAAGGATCTTGGAGTTGCTACTATGAAGGTATTTTCCTTCTAATTTGTATGTTTTTATATTGGATTTTAACTTTCTATCTTGCTTGAATTCATATTTTGACATCCTCTTTGGATGCTAAAGTTGCTTTGTTGTGCATTTGAGTAATTGACCAATGGTTGGGAGATGGGGAAGTTTCTAGCTTGTAGTTTAATATTTTGGTCTTCCAATGAAATCAGGCTCTGTATAGTAAGTCATAGGCAGATTGTTATAACTTTAGTTTTGGAAGCTTCAACACCTTATGTATTAACACCGTGGTTGGTTTAGTGTAAGAAATATTATTTTTTAGCATGTGTCTTGTGTAATATAATCCTACGTTGTTCATGATGGTTAGCGGTCATAATTTATACTATTATAGCATGTTTAAAAATTTACCAAGCATTTTCTATTTTGTTGTACCATTAAAATAATCTTACGCATCATTGGTGCTATTGAAGTGTCTTTTGCCTACAATACGACTTATTGGAATGAGTCCTATTATTATTTAGTTTGCATTGTTACTTTCGAGCAATATATATATATATACATATACATACATACATACATACATATATATATATATATATATATATATATATATATATATATATATATATATATATATTTATTTATTTATTTTATTTTATTTTTATTTTATTTTTTTAAGCGAAAAACCCCTTGTGGGGCCGCCTTGGTCTGAGAGACCATGAACAGGGGATTATACACCGTCAAAGTCACCCGGGAGTCGCACCCTACCCTGCCCGCACCAACATTATCAATTGGATTTTGGATACCCAATTCAGCTTTTTGGTAGGGTGGATATTTGAACATGGGACCTCCCTTGAAGGATTGCCCTCTCCTCTCCAACTCACCTACAACACCCGGGTTATTTATTTATTTATATATATTAGTGTTTTAGTTATGATAGCACTTTGGATGTGTTGGCTCCTTTGCTTGTTGCCTGTAATATTTTTTATCGTGTAGATTGCATGCTCTACCATGTTTTCATGTGATGTTTGTACTTTACTACATTGTATTAATTTCTATGTTGCATAACGTATGTGTGTTGTACTAGTGTTTTTAATTTTCATTATGTTTTTGAGTGGGTGCAATTGCCTTCATCATGTCCTTGAGTCTGAGATCCGTAAAAATATTTCATTTGGTAGTCTTTGCATTCATGAGAACCTGGAGATGTTTCATGTTGCATGTGTTGTTTTTTAAATGCCTAAATGCATAAGTGTGTTATTTATGTTATTGTTACCTATATTTACATACATATGTAATTATACTTTTCAAATCCTTCTTAAAACTCTCTAAATGGTGAAGTTCAGGATTGAGTCTTATCTATCGTTAGGGTTTGGCATTTTAAGGCTATCAAGTACTGTTGCTTCATCAAAGAGTTTTCAAATTAAAAAAGTAAACTTTCCTAGTTTATTAACCTTGATATAATGTCATTAATGCATATTAAAACATAGGAATGGAAGTGTTTAATTATTATTGGAGACTTTTTTAAGAATTTATAAAGTTATGTATTATTTTATCAATATATTAATTAATATTGGAAAACTTTATGTTGGTCATGAATCTGCCTAGTATAAAATATAAGTTTTGTGTACCCTAGACCCGTGCAACATTGAAATGTTGAAGGAGAGAGATGTCCTTCGAGTCAATATCCAAAGAGGGTTGGATCCTTTTCTAATCTACTCTGATTTAAAGCTTAGGGTAACAGGAAAGAAATGGATAAATATGGCTATAAGATGAAAATGTAGGATGGGGATAGACTAACAACCGAAATTCAAATCAAGCAGCGATTAGCATCTAATAGAAATGAAAGCACATGAACTACTAACAGTGTTGCAAAGACAACCCCTAGAGAGCATCTCAGTATTCATTCCCTCACTAGAAAATATTAAATTTAGATGTAGAATTTAAATACAACAAATACGGAGATGAATATAATAAGAAATGACATACAAAAAATTATCAAATGCAACCATTCAGAGAACCAGAAGCCGAAATCTTTCTATTGACACAGAAAATTGGAAGTATTTTTCTGTAGAGTGTCCATCCTTCTATGTACATGAAAAATGATTAGCTTTTATAGAGGATTATGCCTCTTTCATTTAATGCACATACAAACAAAATATTGGTAGATCAAAAACTAGCATGAATAATTTCCTCCTCGACATCAGTGATGTTCTAGTCAAAATATTCTTCATGAAAACCATGATCTAGCTTTTGTGGGAGAATCACATGGGAAATTAACATGATTAAATTATGGGAAGCGGTCTTGAGCACCGGTGCATTGGGATGTAGTGAAGTTGCCTGAAGATCGAGAGCTTGGTCATTGAACCTATATTACCCTTGTACTTTGAAACTCCACCTTCGCCAAGAAAGTCCACCAGGTATTAATGTTGCTTTGAGAAAATGTGAAGTTGGTGGCTGGTGCCTTGGAAATAGTCAAAATCACCCTTTAGCATTTAATCTTGTAAATTTTTAGCTAAAGTTTGAACCCAAAACTTGTTTGCTTTACCCCAAAAATTAAATTCCATCATCCCCTAGTCTTTCTCTAAAAATTCTACACAATTGGTATCTTGGAAAAGTTTTCTTTTCTGTTTAAAATTGATTTCACCCAAAAATGGTACGACTGACTATTTTGGAATGAAGCTGGGCAAAAACACCCTGTGCAAATTTTTCTTTGATATTTTGATCATTAGCCCAATATGTCTTCATTCTACCAAATATTCTGTGTTCAAAGCTCTTCTTCCTCTTGCCAAGGCTTCCTTTTCATCCATACCTTCATTTGGAGCGTGCATCCACATTTTAAATAAAATACTTAGAACACAAAAACCAATAATTATTATAGTTTCGCCCCTCAGAGAGGGTAAAAATGAGTTTTTTCTCCTCCCTTGGGGTGAAAATCATTTCAAAATTTGACTTTTCCACCTTGCATTGATGTGTTTCATTGTATTTTAAAACATGTTCTCTCCAAAGAGGGGCGAATGGGGTTTTTGCCTCTCCTTTTGGGTGAAAACACTTTGTTAATTCCTCCATTTCAACAACTCAACATTGAGCCCCACAATGCTCCTTTAAAAATACTTTGTTGTGCTTTCGCTCACAAGACGGGTGAAAAAATTTTGTTGTATTTGAAACTTACATTCACCCCAAAGAGGAAAAAATGGGATTTTTGCCCCTCACTTGGGGTGAAATCCTCTTTGCAATCTTCTTTAATTTATCAAGGTGGGACCCATGACGCGCTCTCCTTTTGCAATGTGCTTTCACCCCAAGGAGGGGTGAAAGAGAGTTTCGTCCTTCACTTGGGGTGAAAGCTCTCTTGAATTTTCAACCTGTTGCTAATGTGTACCTTTGCCACTTTGGAAATATGTTCACCTTTTTCTTTGACGTGGGCCTACAAATCTTATCATTTTTAAATGTGGTTTTGCCCCAGGGAGGGGTGAAAGGGCTTTTCGTCCCTCCTTTGGGGTGAAAGCATCTTTGACTTTAGCCTTTGACCGGCTCATACCTTTTCATTGTGCTTGCTTTTAAAATAAACAATGTTTTCACCCCAAAGAGGGGTGACAGATATTTTCACCCCTCACTTGGGGTAAAAATACCTTGTCTTCTTTTGCCTTCGAAACTTAAAATGTTTTAAATATTTTATGCACCACGACTTTCATTCATTTTAAATTCTTCATCTAAATATCTTGGGCGATTTCAACCTATTTTTGGATGCATTTAATTTCAAAGTGCCCTTTCATCCTCATGGAAAGTGAAACCATTTTTCTTTCTTTATATATATATATTTTTATTGGTAGAAAGGGTTTTGAAAAGTCCCTGAACCTTGTACAAGAGAGATTACAATAAATCCAAATCGACCGAGGTGGTCCAAGAGGAGAGGAATAGAAAGTTGGCAAACCTCCACCCTAGGGAAGGTGTCGCAAAATTGCGACCAAAATGGTGATGTCGCGAAATCGTGACAAGAAGCGCCGTAGAAGCCGAAGGAAGAAAAGAAGTCGCGAAAACGCGACAAGCATCGCCATCGGAGCCGAAGAAGGAAATAAGTCGCGATATCACGACATGTTGCAAAGTGTCGCGATATCGCGACAAGTTGCAGGGTTGGAGCCGGTCGAGAAGAAGAGTCATGAAATCACGACAAGAAAAGGAAGTTGCGAAATCGCTACAAGAATTGAAAACGCTGCCGAAGAGAAAAGGTGTCACGAAATCACGACAAGAATGCAGACCGTAGCCGAAATAGAAAAAGAGCCTCGAAAACGTGATGAAAGTGGAAGCCTACTGCCAAGAATAAAAGGTGTCACGAAATCGTGACAAAAAGGAAGACCTCCGTTGGAGAGAAAAACGGTCGCGATATCGCGACAAGGATGAGAGTCCGTCGTTGGAGAGAAAAAAGGTCGCGATATCGCGACAACCTGGAAGCCCGCCGTTGGAGAGAAAAAAGGTCGCGATATCGCGACAACCTGGAAGCCCGCCGTTGGAGAGAGAAAAAACGTCGCGAAATCGCGACAAAAATGAAGACCGCCTTGGAGAGAAAAAAATGTCGCGATATCGTGACAAGTTTGCACAAAGGCGCCCGGAGAGAAAAAGTGTCGCGATATCATGACAAGTTTGCGCAAAGGCACCCGGAGAGAAAAAGTGTCATGATATCACGACAGAATGGAAGACCGCCATTGGAGAGAAAACCCGTCGCAAAATCGCTACCGAATGGAAGACCATCGTTGGAGAGAGAAAGGGTGTCGCGATATTGCGACAAAAATCAAGACCGCGCCTGAAGGCCAAAAGTGTCGCGATATCGCGACAAGTTTGCGAAAAAGCACTCGAAGGGAAAATGTATCGCGATATCGCGACAAGTTTGCAAAAAAGAACCCGAAGGGAAAAGGTTTCGCGATATCGCGACAAGTTTGCAAACAGGCACCCGGAGAGAAAAGGTGTCGCGATATCGCGACAAGTTGGAAGACCGCACCAGAGGGAGAGAAAAG
Source organism: Wollemia nobilis (assembly GCA_028583015.1). NCBI lineage: Eukaryota > Viridiplantae > Streptophyta > Pinopsida > Araucariales > Araucariaceae > Wollemia > Wollemia nobilis. The sequence goes on from JAQPPZ010003073.1 coordinate 2,783,083, forward strand.
TGTTGCGATATCGTGACAAAAAGCAACCTCATGGCCTGAGCAAAAAGGATAACGCAGCAAGCTGAGATTTTGCAACCAACTTAGAAAAATGATGCGAAAGCGCCCCAAAGATGCCAAAATGTCATCGAAAAACCCGAAGACCAGTAACCCACTCACATTGTGCAAACATTGGAACTTGAAGAAACATCCCTTAGACCGATTGGAAAGGAATATCTCCAGACCTGAATGTCTATTGCGTCAACTCCCTTATTAGCAAGCCAGTCCACAACTTTGTTTCCTTCCCGGTATTGATGTTGAATGATTAATTTTGGATAGACACCAATTAGTGTCTTGCATTCGTCGAAGATGGAAACAAGGGCCCAGGGAGGCACAGAGGTTCCTTTGATCTAGTTGATGCAATGCAATGAGTCTCCTTCTATGATGAGTTTATTGATAGACAAGCCTTCCAAGAGAATCAAGCTTTGGAACAAGGCCCGAGCCTCGGCCATATTGTTGGACTGAATTCCTAAGTTCTGAGCAAAGGCCAAAATTATTTCTCCTTTGTGATTTCTGAGAATTCCACCTCCACCCACCGCTCCAGGGTTGCCTTTGGCTATGCCATCGAAATTGAGCTTGTGCCACCCAGAAGGAGGAAAGACCCACTTGATAATAGACCTGTCAACAGAAGTGCGGGGTGTTGCAAAAAAATTGAGAAGATTGAAATGATTTGCTAGATCCAATTCAAGTCTAGGAGGGGGAGGTTTGGACGATGAGACGAGAGAGGCATTCTCCGCAGCAAGGGCCAAGATTTTGGCAACAACAATCTTCTTATCCTTGGCAAGGTTTTGAAAAATTCTAGCATTTCTCTCAAGCCAAATCTGCCATAGGAAAATGTGAAGGCATGCTTGCCACATGAATTTGAGTTGACTACTTTTGAAGGGTCGGGGCACTGTTGAAAAATGAGGGGAATAGAATGAGGGAGGGCTATGAAGATGGCGAAAATGTTGAAAACCTGGTTGAGCACTGCAAGGGAGAAGGGACATTCCAGAAAAACATGCATAGTAGACTCACAGGCATTTTTACACAGGATGCACCAATTGGGGATGAGAAGCCCTCTGTTTATCAGATTGTTAGTGGTGAGGATTCTATTTTGGATGGCCAACCAGTAGAAGAATTTAACCTTGGGAATGATCTTGGGAACCCAGACCAGATTAGTGGAGTCACGGCCATCACTAGGAGCTTCTTGGTTGTAGTAGGCAGATTTAACAGCAAACTGCCCAGAATCTTCAAGGTTCCAAACCATGGAGTCTTCTTTGTGAGAGCTGGGGATTATGCAGCTCCTCAATAAGTTTTGAAGCCGTCTAAGCACCTCGATGATAAGTCTAGGCCCATTCAAAGTCAATTGTTTCCATTCGGGTCTTGTAGTACCTGGGTTGATGAAATGGCACACCTTATCTCCAAAGGTAGCTTCGGTCACCGTCTTGAGCATAGCAAGATGAGGATCTCGACTGAGAGGTTTGTCACGGATCCAAGGATCATCCCAGAAATGAATGGCCGCTCCATTTCCAAGACACCACCTTAAACCTTCCATGATGATCTTCCTTAATTAGTGACACCATTCCAGAAATGATGATCTTTCTTTATATATTGGTGCTTTCATTTCGAACCAATTTTTCCAGTGGTAAAAATTGTTAACTTGTTGCTCCATTTTACACATAATGTAATTTTACCTTTAAACCCCATCATTCCCAGCATAATTTCCATGAAATTTACAAGAAGATGATTAAAACAAACATTAATTGTGACAAAATATATTGATAAAAGTTGCGATATTATTAATTATATTTTGCCCTTCTTTTACAATTAAAACTATCAACAAAAAATTTAATACGGAAAAGTGATAAAACTGCCAACATTTTTGGTGACTCTCAGGGTATACAGCTCGTATGGATGCAATCAATCCTAGGACTTCATCCATTAGGGTCAGGTGTCTGCTCCACTTGGTGCAACTACTTATTACTTTCTTTGACATTCTACTCCTTTGCCTCCTTCATTGCAGCCTCTTCCTCATCTAAAATATGTGCGACTATAACCTCGAATACTGCAATAGCTTCAAACAAAGCATCTCCATTGATCATCTATGGGCCATTAAGTGAATCCACAAGGTACCTAAAAGTCTCCACTTGCTCCATATCAATAAAATTTTCCCATTGGTTGAGCTCCAGCAAACTAGATTTAGTGCATGTAAGTTTCCTCATCAAGGGCAGCACATGGTCTTCAGTAAGAGGCTCGTCCCAATCATCGGTTTTTGAGGCATCATCAACAAAAAATTTCCATACTGCTTCTAGGTCCTCCTTTGATAGAAGGTTCCCCTTATCATCAGTGAAACTTGGGAAACCATTTTTGTCCACTGCATTAAAGTAGAGTGTTGAAACTCTTTTCTCCTGCTCAAACACATCGAGTAGCTTGCGAGCCTCTTTAACTTGATCCAGCTTAGAAAAATACTAGCACAGTATAACTTTAGCATTTACCCAAGCTTGAGCCATGTTGCTCATGGGATAGAATCTAAGGTTTGATATAGCTAGCACCTGAATTTGCATCATCGTTACCTGGATGGGCTTCATGTGTTCTTTTCCATACTCCACTACATATCGACCATACGAGATGACTGTCTGTATCTCCTAAAGGTACATGAGGACCTGTATCACCTTTTTTGCTATGGTTTTATAGTCAAACAGAAATTGGTTGTGTGCCTCCTTGACCTTTTCCTTGGTCAAAATAATCACCTATGTTCCTCTTGCAGCCAACTAATCCTGCAAATTTTGGAGTTGGCCTTTTAAGGCCTCAACCTACTATTATGCTCCTTCCTTGGCCTCTTGGTTCTTTTGAGCTATCTTCTTCAAATCCTCTACCTTGTTTTTCCAAATAGTTACCTCTAACTTTGTATATTGTAATTGTGCTCAATTTTTAGCCAAAGTCTCCTCCAACTTGGTGATCTTAGCCTCAGCCTCAAAAAAGTACTTCTTATAGTGCTCACCATGCAGGTATAGGGAGCTCGTATCTACTTGAATTTTCTCCATATTTGTAAGGTCATCGATGATTAACTCATAAGTGTAGTCACTCAAATCCATATCTCCTTGAGGATTCTAAATCTGGGGGAACATTTTCACTGTGTGGGCCTCCATAGTATTAGGATTAAATATAACTTTCTTCAATGGCTTTACTGGCACCAAATCCTCCCTTATTTTATGGCTCTTCAACCACTATGATGAACTCAGGTGAGATTAGTTGATCTTTGAATAAATAGGTTGTTCTTATATAGCTTCCATATCTGATTTGGGCAACACCTACAGCTCCAAAAATGGATTCAAAGAGAAACAAGCCTATTGTGGATTCGACTCGAGGGAAGTGGAAACTAGAATAGTGGAAAAGGTTGATGAAATGGAGGTGGTCATTGGAATGGAAGCAAGAGGTTTGGTTATGGTCACACTCACTCGAGGAGGAGCTTGTGTGCTTACAGTAATAGTAGAGATTACTATAATGGAAGATATAGGAAGCAAAAATGGGTTTATGGCAGATGCAAAAGAACTGAAAGAAAGAGAAGTAGAAGAAATAGGAATAGAAGAAGAGGGAGCGTTGGTTACTGGTGGCTGAGAGATAGGAAGATAAATAGAGGTGGAAGGCATGCCAAATGGAGATGAAATAGAAGTAGAAACTATAGGATGAGAAATGACAATCACCAACTACTCAATAACAGGAGAAGAGAGAGAAAATTTACCTTCAAGATTCGACATTTTTTGAGACGATGAGGGTGAAAGTGGTTGTGACACTGGCTCCTTTTCCACCTGGTCATATGGTTCCACCACAATATCTTCCTCAAGATTTATAATCTCAGCCCTTTGGCCCAATAGCTCTATCTAGACAAAGGGGATAGCCCCTAACACTTCTATTTGTATAGTCAAAATTGCAGGAGGAGGGTTTGACAAAATTACACCAGTCCTCAACTTTTTGGAGATCTTTATAATGGGTATTTTTCCCTCTTACTTCTCACTCGATGTTGTAGTGGCTCCTTCGATACTTTTCTTTCTTCCTTCTCTAAAATTGGTGCCTCATGCGTCATGAGTTATTCTTTTTCAGCCACACTCTCCTCACTGCTATATTTTTGAAAACTTTGACGTACAATACTAGTGAAAGTTATTGACTGATAACTGGTGTAAAATTTATCATAAATATACAAAAACATTTCATCCATCATCAAGTTTTATGGGGACTCGGTCTTCCCTCGATGGGCCCTCATAATCCACCAGATAGTAAGCTTCTCTTCATACCAATAGGGAAGTTACTCCTTCATTTGATTGAATAACCCTGGAGGAGGAAACTGATGCTTATGCGTTGCAGGGTTGTACTCAGCCTCCATCTCATAAAAACCATGGCATGGTGGGAGTGACATCATATTCTCCACGTGCCATTCCAAATCATATTTCTTCAAATTATTTTGATGTCGCTCAATATTTGGCCTAGGACAACAATGAAACTTCTTGACCTGAATTAGCATCACGAAGCAACCCAAAGGATCATACTTCCACCACTATGGCAACTCCACCATATTGATGTCATAGACATCTTTGGTAATTAATTGATTTTGTCCCACCTGGATCACCTCAATACCTCCAAAGTGAAAAGGCATAGTGCACATGGTTCTTTTTCCTCATCCTACCCCATAAATGTCATTGATGAATTCATGCTAACGAACGACTTCTAACGTAAAAAAGTACCCTGTGGCAAAATACGAGAGAAGAAATGGCTTGCCAGTATAGCCAAAAATGCATAGAATGACACCTTGCATTAGCAAAAATATGTCACCCTTCTCCTCTGGAATGATTTCCTCTCTCATTACCTTTGGTACCCTCTCACACTTGCCAAAAATTAGCTCCAAGGCAGGGCCCACAAAATGCTATTAAAATTATAAAATGATTCTTTTCTTGATAAGCTAGAGGTCCACAAATATATTGTAAATCTCCTATTTTCTCTGTCAACCTGCCTAACTACTATGAAGGAAAATTTTTGATACATGTGAAAGAAAAAATACCATATTAAGAATGACTTGTGTCTGAACGCCATGGTTTCTTCACTCTGCATTTTCTCTAGCTAGTAATGCATCCTTCTAGTAATATAGTCAACCCAATAAAATAAAATCGAGTTTTTCCTCACCGTCATGGCATTAGGGGTGCAGAATTCAACCTGAGAAATACACTACACCAATACCACATGCCACCTATGTACTGTCAAATCAGTCAAGAGATGCACAATCCAAGCCACCATAGAAAATAAATCTGGACTCTTGAAATCTGTTAATGGCTTTGCCAAAGTCAGCAATTCACCATGCTAGAGCATCTTTATCAGTTGGGTCTCCATAAACTGTTGCAGTGTTACCATCAACTGATATTTCTCATCTTGTTCGCCAAGATGACACCTCTTAAAAACAAATTCGAAAGGAGGTTTAATCCCACAAGCAAACACCTCTCAGAAATCATCATATGAAATAGTAAATAATACTTCTCCTTTTACGTTTTGGATAGCTCTCGTGTCGAGATCATAAAATTTTGAAATTACCTCCACCAACTTTGGGCAAAAATGAACTGGTGTGCACAAATACCAAAAAAGTTGAATGTGATATGCGATAATGAGATGGCTCTCTAGCATCAATCCCTATCTGATTCAACATCCATGTTTTGGCACAATTTCTCAATGCCTTTATTTGAAATCATGCAATCTCCAACCTGAGCTAGCATATCGAAATATGGATCTAGGTCAATATTTTCATTTCACCTAGTTTTTTTTAATTTCTTTCCTCCCTCGGCTTCCTTTTGCACCTTCTTTGGCTCAACAGTGCTCTTTGGCTCTACATTTTTTCTCCCTATATTCAATAACTCTTGGGCATCCTATAATTCCTACACTCAAGCAACCAGATGTGGCAATGCTCCAAAAAATATGTAATAAATTTTACCTCTAATCCGCAAATGCACAAAATTTATAAACTACACCTTCAACTACCATATTTAATGCATGTGTTTATTTTCAGGGAATTTGGATGAATGTGCACCTTGATCCTCTTGCCAAGCACAATTTTTAATAATTTTTTAATGGTCATTAACTTTCTTTTTGTCTGAAATCTTCCCCGAACCTTGTTCTTGGTTGCCTTTAATCTTAAAAAGCGCATCTTGGATGTCAATGGCTAATATCGAGAATGATAAATACCATGTGTCAATGATGGATACCCTTTGGAATGAAAATCAATAAATTCTACCACTCAATAATATCAAATCATCAATCTAGGGTGAATGGGTGAAATTAACCTATTTCGGGTGTACCCTTCCATTGAAAACATCTCTTAGGTGCTTCGAAATCACCTTGTACCAGCAAAAAGCATTCAATGGGTGAAAAAAACTCTACAAATTACTTCTTTAATAAATCGACACTCATAAATCATCCTCCCTATTTGCTTGGAAAATTCATAAGCTTGTGTAGACACCAAAACAGCACCAATCCGATTATGTGACTACAAGCACTGACCGAATTGGCATACATACCCCCTAGGGCAGCCTCCAGAGGTTAAACAGTGGTCCTAACCACTCCCAAATCAGTTTTGGAAGGTCAGAGGTCAGTTTTGCACCTTTTAAGCACTTTTCTCCCTATTCATCCCACCCTGGGATGATTAGAATCCTATTCATCCCACCCCGAGATGATTAGCAACAATCGCTCCAGGGTGGGACGATTAGCAGGTTTGACTGGAAAAAAGTCAAACCTTGACAAATGGCAGCCCAAATCTACCACCTAACTCTACCTTCAAGGCATGGGATTGCGAGGGAAGGTTTCAAATCAGAGAGGCTTCAATCAAGCCTGCCCTGATCATGGAGGCCTCAATCAAGGAGGCCCTAATCAGGGAGGAATCTTCTCTCCCCCAAAAAGGCATAATGAGCCAAGTGGCGCCCTCGCATGCGCATTCAAAGGAGACCCTTAGGTCTATAAAAAGGTGAGCCTCCTCACCCCAAAAAAAAAGAGAGCTGGAGCATTTGGAGCAACGAAGTGCTGCCAAACTATACCCCCATTCCTCTTTGTGCTTCCTACATCCCTAATCTCTCTCTTCGGAAGAGAGGTTATCGGGTGAACACTAGGAACGCAATCCAGATCCAAAGACCCAAGAAATCAGCCACAATCCCACCCCAAACTCATCGACACAACCCCCTAGGAATTTTTGGACCCATCCCACTTGGATTGGTGTCAAAACTAGGCCCTAAACGATGGGCGTCCCACCCCGGGCCCCCCCAAACTGCTACAGTCCTAATCGCCCCACCCCAGAGTGATTAGAAATATGTGCATGATTTTCTTACTATTACTTTTGCAATATGTCCCAGATGATATCCTAATGCCTCTATTAAATTTTGAACTCATTCTGACATGATTTGATGATCATTTTATTATTTTATGTATTAACTAGCTCGTAGGGCGCCCCTATCACATACAGGAGAATCTGGGTAGGATATGCAAATTCTGAGCATCTGGGTAGTCTTATAATTACATATAATGCCTAACCCATGAGTTTTAGGTGATTTGGATAAGCATAGGTGGGACATTGGAGCGCTCACTTTGGAGAGGCCCCCGATGGGCAAACGAGCATAACGGGGCCGTCCGACGCCGCTTCGATGCAAAATCAGGTGATACCAATTCTAGACATTGTCCTTTACATTTCCATATCATTATGTAATCTACTTATCAATCTTATCACTGATATCTTCTAAGCGCCCACTGGAGGCCTTGGGGATTGCATGTTTTTCTAGATACGCATATGCTATTAACGATTTGTTGTCTTTATGTGCATAGGATCTCACCACCAGGAATACTAGAGGGGCAGCAAGGAATGATGAACACATGGACACAAGTGGTGGCAACTTTTAGCCCACCCACTTCGAGTGTGGGCACGCGAAAGACGTTGGAAGCGTACCGTCCGATCTTGGAAGCGTGGCTTCTTTTGGGCATCCATTAATGTAACAAATTGTATCAAATGTTCTGAGCCCTAGAGGGGGATGTATTGTAATCATATTAAAAGCAATATCAATAAATGAGGCCCCGCTTTGTTTGCTCACATCTCGTTTCTACGTCATTTCCTTCATGCATTGCTCATCGCATTCGTAGGACTTAGCATCTATATCTATTTTTGTTTGCATCATATCGGTACACCATTTTTCTGGTTTGCTTTCAGTGGTGATCATGGTGGGACCCTATCCCCTACTATTAGGATCAAGTTTTTGATCCAAATTTTGTGGTTTTTCTTTGCAGGTGTTACTCATTCGGGCACTGGACTGCTACTCGTGCCACCCCGAGATGAATACGTATTCATCCCACCCTATGACGAATGTAGACCTACTATTCATCCCACCCCAGGATGATTAGAGCTCTATGCATTTTTTGAGTAGAAACTCAGAGGCATCTGGTTTAGACAGAGAAGAGGTAGGCCTTCTGAACATCCTCTCATGTTTTTCTACTTTCTGTTTCTGCAATTTTCTGTTTTCTTTGCTTTATTTTTAGACACTTGCATAGAAAGGTTAAGTAGTTTGTTTTCCTTTCTTGCAATAAAGAAAAATAAAAATAAAAACATAGAGTAAATTAAATGGAAGGAACTTGATTAGGAATGCATTTTTCTCTGGTTTGCTTGCATGATACTTGCACAAATGGCAAGTCCTCATTATAGGTTTCAGTTCTAGTTAGGTTTTGTGATTTCCTTTTTGCTACTAATTGTCTCTGAAAGATAAAACGTACTTTAAAGCATTGCATTAGTGAAAATCATCTTTTGTTGTATGTTTTCTTTCTTTACACAATTAAAAGGAACCACACACACCACCTAATAAAATTAACATCAAGGAGTTGGTCTTAATACCCCAACACTTGATCAAGACCAACGGTGGGTTTCATCACCACCTTGGCTTGGATTTTGCATACATATACCCTGATCGCGACTGTTGCTAGACGTAAATCCTGATGAAAGCTGACCAAGTGTAGCAGGGGTGATTCCCCATGCATGAGGATAAGTCTTCTAAGGTAGGTGTCAAAAATAGAGTGATCCCCCTTCCGTACCGCCTATGTTCCACTTACTGTTATGCTCTCGCGTACCAATAGTTTCCCTCACGTAAGGGCGGGTATATTGAGAGGTTCGGTATAATGGCCTGGCAATGGTATATTGAAGGGGCGACCATTTTGGAGATACAAGAGCCCTCATTATGCATGTATAACAAAGTTTTCTTTACAAGATTTACATAACAAAAATCAAACACACTCGAACCAGATCTAGGACACACATTTAATCTGTAAACAAGATAATCATTTCTTTGTTTGTGTGGTCCCCTTTTGTTTGGTATAGCATAAAAATTGTAAAGGAGATAAAAATATACATATCTTTTTAGAAAAACCACCACCATGGTGTATACCCGTAGCCAAGCCCAATCACGGGCAGAAGCTACGGAAAGTATGCAAGGAGGCACAAGTCACCTCCGTTATAGCCCCAAGGACTTGGTTATACCACCTTGGCAGCCTGACCCACAACATAGTCCACACTATACCACTACAGAACAGGACTATAGAGGCACCCCTTTGAGGGGCACTCCCGTTCAACACAGACCCTCTCAGGAGGAGTACACACATGGGAAGGCCCCCTTAGACACTCATTATGAGTGGCCACTATGCGATGAAGCGCTAGAGCAGCATAGGGTTCATAAGGAGGGCCCACATGATTATATCATTCCTCCTCCACCCCTCATTACTATTAGAACTAATAGGCCAAATCTAGAGTGCAAGGCTCTTCAGATAGGGCGAGCCAACTCTGCCCATCCCTTTCACATGTACGAAAGGGAGCACGAGGAAAACCAGTATATTCCTCAAGAGCAATACACCACACGGGGGCAATGCACCTCCGCACCTACTGATTATCAAGATCACCTATTGAGGCCAGAGCCTCGGGTGAATGTTGCTAACCTCGACAGAGGAAAGTGACCCATAGAGATCTCGGATCACCATGACCGAGATAGATATGTAGGGGAGGCATCTAGGCCTCCTAGACCTAGGACGATGGAACAAATCGACTTGGCATTTGCCAAACATGCCGCCCGCCAAGCGCAAATCATGTAGCTTAGGCAAGATCAGCAGCAGTTAGAACAACTATATCATCTTAACAAAGAGCGCATTCAATGCCAGACAGATGAGTTGTTCCAGAACACTATGCATGAGAGGATTCCAACCCCTCGCATGCATAGGACAAAAATTTATGAGAGGCACAACCCCTTAGTACGAGACAGGTCTCCACGACCTTATCAAGCGTTGCCTCCAAGACCTCCTAGACCTGAGCGGGAGGCCACTCCTAGAACCAATGATGGGCGCCTTCCTCGGGCACCCATCCATGTTTATAGGTCACGCCCAAAAACTCCTCAAGAGGCCTATGAGGAATTTGAGTGAGAAGAAGAGCGGGCTGAAATGCCCTACCAAGGCAGGGGGCGCTATCCGGCTACCCCTCCATAGGCCTCAAGTTCCTCGTAATTCACAATGGGAACAAACCAAAGAAGAGGAAATCAAATCCTTTGATGCATACAAAGCACTGCTAGAGTGCTTAGAGTCTATGGAGACTAAGACTTCGGGGCCCCAAAAGCCCACCTTACGCCAACTCCGTAGTCACCCTGTGCATCCTTCAGTTTCGGCACCCCCATACCCCGACCACTTCAAAGTGCCTCAATTGGCAATTTTTAGAGGGGATGAGGATGCCCAAGAGCACGTAACAAGGTTCCTGAGTCAATGCTTTGGCATTCAGGACAATGATGCATTGCTTCTGAGAACGTTTATAACCACGTTCGTAGGCCCTGCCTCGGATTGGTTTACCCGATTGCTCGAAGCATAGCATCAATAATCTAGACCAGCTAGTGGACGCGTTCCTTGAACATTTTGCCTTCAACACCAAGAAGAAGGCATCCTTAAGCGACCTAGCTGGCCTTAAGCAGTATGATGATGAGACCATGGCTGCTTATGGGAATCGGTGGAGGACATTGCTTTCAAAGCTACCTTACCTCCCTCCCATGGCCGACATGACTCAAATGTTTTCAAAGAGTTGCTTAAGGTCGATCTCCATGCTATTGTAGCTACAGCAATATGCCACCCTCGAAGAAGCCCTGGCGCAAGCCAAGATAATTGAGGAGATCAAAATACAAGATGATGAGATTGCCAAGCCACGCAAGAAAGAGTGGCCCAAAAATGCTAAAACTGGGCCCACGCAACCGAAACCCATCATGGTCAATCAAGTTGCCATAACTATACCAAAGCCTGCACAAATGACATAGCCCCCAAAGGCTAATTATCAAGCAGTTCCTCTTGATAACTATGAAAAGGAAAATCATAAACAAGAGCAAAATCAGCAGCGTCACCCTAGGCGACAATTCACACAATTCACGGAGTCTAGAGACTCCTTGTTTGACCGCTTGTTCATGGCAAACCTGATAAACTTGCCGAAAAGTCGACCCATAGACCCCAACATGCCAAAACCCAAGGGCTATAGGGAAGACTTATATTGTAGATTTCATCGAGAAAGGACACGAAATCTCCACTTGTTGGAAATTCAAACACTTAGTGCAGGACTTGATAGACAACAAAACGCTCATGGTAGATAGTCCCGTAGCGCTGAGCAACCAACAGATGGAGGTCTTCAAAGACCCCCTGCCTGCCCATGATGCGCAGGCAAAGACTTTACAAGTGAATGAGGTAACACAAAACTGCCCCATGCAAGGATACGTAGGGATGATAAGCATCGTGACATGAAACAAAAGATACCCAAACACGGCTGCACCCGCTGTAGCTACAGGAGATGTTCCATCAATGTCACAACCTCCACAACACCCTACGCAACCTCCCCCGCCTAGACCAATGGCCACGATTCGGACTAAACTTACTCAAATTTTAAGGACCACGTCGGCTAGGCTCTCCATTTATGAGCTCATCCAACAATCATCGCCCCATCGGGAGGCTCTAATGGAGATACTCAAAGCCATTGAGCTACAACCCCATGAAGCCAATTCTTTCAACAATTTCGTGGGACATGTGAGACAATGCATAGAACCAGTCATAACCTTCAGGGAAGATGAACTAAAACTGGTGACTGGTGATATGGTGGATCCACCCCTGCACGTCATTGCATGGGTCAATGAGATTCCATTCAAGAGGGTGTTGTTGGACACTGGCTCATCCAACAACATAATCATGACAGTGGCATTAAAACACCTTAAGCTGCCAGCATCCCACATTGTGGCATCCACTTACACTCTTCGAGCATTCAACGACGCGTTATGCTCGATGGTTGGCACAATTGTCCTGCCCATCCAAGTAGGACAAAAGACCATTCCTACGTTGTGTCACATCCTTGAGGGTGAGATGGCCTACAATATCTTGCTAGGCCGGCCTTGGATCAGGGACATGAAGTGTGTCCCTTCGATAGCCCATCAATGCCTCAAATACACATACGAAGGGCAAGTACATGTAGTCCCAGTGGACTTAGAGCCCTTTAAGTTTTGCAATGCGGTGCAGCTGATGCCACAATCGACCCTCCCATCGACACATTTGGACTTTCAATTGAATCCATCCACACAGGGTCCGATTCTGCCTACATCCTCACTATTGAGTCCCTCAACTCACCAACCTGGCCCATCTTCATCATCTGTTCCTTCACCAACGATGCCACCTATGGTGGCCACACCGAAGGACAATGGGAAGAAGCCCCTAGAGGAGGTACCACCATTAGTCTCAACCATCTCTACCGAAGAGGTGCCCAACCGAATGGAAGTCGAGACACCTGGTTCACCCAACATGGAGTGGACTCAGGGAGAACTCCCATTCCCTCCCCCTCAACCATCGACGATTACCATTGAGATGGCCAATACGGGCCTAGGGGAGTACCTAGTGTGGAACATTGTGGCAACACCCATGCTCGAATCCATGCAAGACATGGGGAGACCTCGCCTCCCCATCGACACTATCGTCCCTTTAGGCTACCCACCAAATCAGACCAATTTTGTATATGGGGGCCTCGAGAATGGCATTGAACCCTACCTACAAGAGGAAGAGGATGAAGAGCCATTTGTTGAGAATGTTGACTATCTGTCCAACCCAGAATTCGCCTTGAAATACCTAGACCAATGTAATTGGCATGGATATGGATTGGGCAGATACGAACAAGGAATGCGCATTCTTTGTCAACCGAGATACCAGATGCAATATGATAAATCAGGAGTAGGGTTCAACCACCCTTTGCCCCTCGACATCTTGGTAGAAACCATGCAAGGCCTAGGTCTAGGCAACAAGGATGGGTTGGCACAAGATCCATATGCCAATCCCAACACAACATACACATTGGGGGATTATCTCCCATTGTTAACAACAAACCTTGTTGACCTCAACAACCCCTCCCCTTTGATCGAGGAAGGGGAAAGTTCAAGAAGTAACCTCCAAGAGGGATATGAACAAGATCAAGGGGGTCTTCTGAAGATGAGTCAGATTATGAGGTAGCACCTTGGGACCCTTTTGAGTCCGATAGCAATCACTCGCAGGTGACACCCATTGATGACTATCAGGAGAACTTCATGGCAATGTTCCCCTTTAATGTTCTGATCGGGCAATTGCTACCTCCAGAGAATCCAGCCCTCCCGTAGAGAGCGGAACAACCCAGAAGGGACCAAATCAACTTGCTCAAACAAAATGAGCCTCCCATGCCGGCCATAAGGCCAAGTGATCCACCGGAGGAAGAAGATCCAAATATCTTCTTCAACATCGACTACCTGCGTGCCAGATTTCTGGTTTTCGTAGAGAGTGAGGATAGTGATCAAGAAATGCCTAGTGGGAGGCTATACCAGCCAGAGGGGCACATAGTTGTCGGAGCCAATGAAGGCCTATGGATCTTCGATAGCGACTATGAGGATGAGACCGAGATGGCATATCTCAACCATATGAGGCAACAAGAATACCCCATAGACATCGATGATATGTTTGAACATCTAAATATGGGACCAAGGCATAGGTGGCATTTAAACCAAGTACAGTTAAACCAAGTGCTTCATCCACCACTTCGGGCATACAGGGAGCACCTCCCACCTAGAGACCCTATAGGGCCATCAGTGCCAAGGGCAGACCCTATCCTTCTATCCGCACATAGGGCCGATCCTTTTGTGCCAGTACCCACAGAGCCAGATCCGGGGTACAAGGATCACCAAGGATGTCTGAATCAACACCCACGTGGCAATGGAGACCAAATTCATTCCATCAACATGATCTCCATTGATTTAACCGCCCCCATCCACAATCCAACCGATCCAACATGACCATTGTATCTAGACCTAGATGCCATAGACTGGGATCACGTTGACTCACCACCATCCCCATCAGAGTACTGGCCTTGCGGTGAGATGTTTCATTTCACCCCAGGACAGACTCAGGATATCTTCCATGCTTGAAGAGGAACCCGACATTCCCAACGTAGATCTAAATTTAGCAAATGATATCCACCTGATCCCAACTCCACACCAGTTGGAGGATGGATCCCACATGTCAATCGAAGAGACGATTGACGTAGACATCGGTTCTGATCCAATGAATCCACAAATCATCAAGCTGGGGGTAAGTTTATCCCCCAAAGAGCAAGCCGATTACATTGCCCTTCTCAAAGAGAAGAAGGAGGTTTTTGCATGGTCCTACAAAGACATGTCGAGGCTAGACCCATAGCTAGTCACGCATAATCTAACACTTGATCCGACAGTCAAGCCAATCAAGCAAAAGCTACGTAAGATGCACCCAACAGTGGCCTTAATGGTCAAATATGAGCTACAAAAGTTATTGGATGCATAGTTTGTCATCTACATAGATTACCCACCATGGTTGTCCAACATGGTACCCATCAAAAATCCTGATGGGAGGATTCGCATATGCATCGATTTTTGAGATTTAAACAAAGCGAGTCCCAAGGATGATTTCCCCTTGCCTAGCATCGATGCATTGGTAGATGCTACAGTAGGCCATGAAATGCTTTCCCTCATGGATGGTTTCTCGGGATACAACCAGATTCGTATCAATCTCGATGATCAACTAAAAATGGCGTTCACGATGCCTTGGGGGACATTTTGTTATAAGGTCATGCCCTTTGGCCTTAAAAATGTTGGCGCCACTTACCAACGCGCTATGACATACATCTTCCATGATCACATGCATAAAACTTTGGAAGATTATATGGATGATTTGTTGGCCAAATCTCTTTTGCGCCAAAATCATCTCGATGACTTACGCAAGATCCTTGATCGCCTCATCGAACACAAGGTTAGGCTAAACCCCAAGAAGTGCGTATTTGGCATCACATCTAGAAAACTCTTGGGTTTCATAGTCTCAAAATGAGGCATCGAGGTAGATCCAAATAAAGTCAAGGCAATCCTTGAAATGCTTCCCCCAACCACCATCAGGCAGCTCGAAAGCTTGCAGGGTAAGGTCGCGTCGATCAAGCGCTTCATAGCGCAGTTATCTGACAAGTGCCGACCCATGAATAAATTATTACACAAGGGGGTAGCATTTCATTGGGATGACGAGTGCCAGTCAACCTTCGATGACATCAAACAATACTTGGCTTCACCACCAGTATTGGCACCACCTAGACCAGGAGTGTCATTCTATTTATACATCT
This sequence comes from Wollemia nobilis, assembly GCA_028583015.1. Lineage (NCBI taxonomy): Eukaryota > Viridiplantae > Streptophyta > Pinopsida > Araucariales > Araucariaceae > Wollemia > Wollemia nobilis. The sequence goes on from JAQPPZ010003073.1 coordinate 2,798,807, forward strand.
CAGCTACTGAGGTGGCACTGGGCGCCATGCTAGCCCAAAAAAATGAATTACATAAAGAACAGGCTAATTATTATCTTAGCCGCACCTTGGTCAGTTATGAACTTAACTATGCATACGTTGAGAAGCTATGCTTGGCGGTGGTATTTGCCACCAAAAAGCTATGCCATTACATGCTGAGCAATACGACGTATGTTGTGTCTAAGGAGAATCCATTATGGTACATGATGAGTCATACTTATCACAGTAGTCGCACGATGAAATGGATCATGTTGTTGACGGAGTTTGACATCGAATTCATTGGACAAAAGTCCATCAAAGGTCAAGTCATCATCGATCAACTAGCAGAGGCTCCTCTCGAAGATGATCAACCTCTGACCATAGAGCTGCCCGATGATGGGGTCTTCCATGTCTCAGAATCGCCAGATTTTGATGAGCCTGAGTCATAGGCCGACATAACCTTATTTTTTGATGGTTCTAAATGTGAGCAAGGGGGTGGCACGAGAATCATGTTTTTCACACCGCAAGGGGCTCCAATGCCTTTATCATTTAAACTTGATTTCCCGTGCACCAATAACAATGTTGAATACGAAGCCTTGCTCATAGGTCTTCAGAAAACCATCACCATGAACATCAAATGCTTGAATATCTTTGGTGATTCATTGTTAATTGTCAACCAAGTGAAAGGGGTATTCCAATGCAAATGCCCAGTTCTACAGGCCTACAAAGCCCTTGTGGATAAATTCCTAGCAAAGCTTGAATGGTACGACATCGAGGCACTCCCTCGATCATCGAATCATTTTGTGGACACTATGGCCTCCTTGGGGTCACTAATCCCGCAAGACATTTTTGGTGAGATGACAACCATTCAAGTCAAAATGTTATCGCAATCCATGATGGAGCGTGCAAGCTTTGACATAACGCCAGGAATCCACCTGATCCAGATTGAACCATCTCAGGATAGGTTCTCTCGAATCCATGATAGTCTGAATCATGCCAACTGGGGGTCTTTGTTCTCTCCAACCCCTCTTAATAGCAACACAACGCTATTTTTACAAGTTCTTTCCCGCTCAGCTTTTGCTAGGGATGAACTTCAAGAGGGATCGATCATTCATACCATCGAGGTTTTTGATCAGCAGGATTGGTACACACCCATAAGAGACTATCTCAAGTTAGGTAGCCTCCCACTTGGATTGTCGCATGCCATGAAAAGATCATTCAAATAGAAAGTGGCAAAACATGTCTTGCTAGGAGACATTTTATACCGTCGAAGCTACGAAGGAATCCTCCTCCATTGCTTGGACCAGTAGGAGTCCACTTGGGTGATCACCCAAGCGCACGATGGTACATGCGGTGGCCACTTCAGCGGTATGGCCATCGCAAAGTGCATTCTTTGCATGGGCTATTATTGGCCATATTTAGAGTGAGATTGTTGCGCATATGTGCGGAAGTGCGTGAAGTGTCAACACCATGCTAACTTGACACACGTACCTTCTCAGGCCTTGCAGCCGATCCAATCGGCTTGGCCATTTTTATAGTGGGGCTTAGATCTCATCGAAAAGATCTCCCCTACATCGTCAAGTCATCACACGTTTATCATAACGGCCACAGAGTACTTCACTAAGTGGGTGGAAGCAATTCCGCTTACCTCTACGAGCTGGGCCCCGCATTGCGGAGTTCATTTTACATAACATCATATGTCATTTTGGTATTCCATCCAAGATCATCTCGGATAATGGGACGTCATTTAAGAACAAATATGTGCGTGCTTTGACAACAAAGTACAAAATTTAGCACAATTTTTTGACACCTTATTATCCGTAGGCAAATGGGCAAGCGGAGGCATCAAACAAAATGCTAGTTGCCATCCTTAAAAATATGGTCGTAGATAGTCATAAGGATTGGCACATCCAAATACCACTTGCCCTATGGGCTTATCGCACTAGCATTCGGACGCCCACTGGGGCAACTCCATTTTTGCTAGTGTATGGCTCCGAGGCAGTCATGCCTCTCGAGTTGGAAATACCCTCCCTACGCATATCAATGCAAGAGTTCATCGATGATGACACTGCATGGTAGGCCCGGTTAGACCAGCTTACGTTACTCGATGAACGACGCGTCAATGCTCTCGAGCATTTACGTATCTATCAAGAGCGACTTAAGAAAGCATACAACATGAAAGTTCACCTGAGGGACTTTCAGGTCGGTGACCTGGTCTTAAAAGAGAACCAACAAAATTCTAACTTGCCACCCCATTTAAGGGACAAGTTCATGGCAAATTGGTTAGGTCCTTATGTAATCGATAGTAAAATAGGACCTGGAACATACCGGCTCACCTCTCTTGAAGGAATCAAGGAACTAGAACCCTTGAACATCAGTCATTTGAGGCCATTCAACATTTAGAGAGCCATGGCCCACTCCAAAAGCCCCAAGGGTTCTCGCCACCGCTTGGTCACCCAAAATGCCCCAAAGGTATCCATAATCCCTTTGGTCAAACCAAAAGCTCCAAGGGTTCCCACCGCTTGGTCAACCAAACACCCCAAAGGTATCCATAATCCCTTTGGTCAAACCAAAAGCTCCAAGGGTTCCCACAATCGCTTGGTCAACCAAAACACCCCAAAGGTATCCATAATCCCTTTGGTCAAACCAAAAGCTCCAAGGATTCCCACAATCACTTGGTCAACCAAAAATGCCCCAAAGGTATCTATAATCCCTTTGGTCAAACCAAAAGCTCCAAGGGTTCTCACCACCGCTTGGTCACCCAAAATGCCCCAAAGGTATCCATAATCCCTTTGGTCAAACCAAAAGCTCCAAGGGTTCCCACAATCGCTTGGTCAACCAAAAACACCCCAAAGGTATCTATAATCCCTTTGGTCAAACCAAAAGCTCCAAGGGTTCTCACAATCGCTTGGTCACCCAAAACGCCCCAAAGGTATCCATAATCCCTTTGGTCAAACCAAAAGCTCCAAGGGTTCCCACAATCGCTTGGTCAACCAAAAACACCCCAAAGGTATCTATAATCCTCTTTGGTCAAACCAAAAGCTCCAAGGGTTCTCACCATCGCTTGGTCACCCAAAATGCCCCAAAGGTATCCATAATCCCTTTGGTCAAACCAAAAGCTCCAAGGGTTCCCACAATCGCTTGGTCACCCAAAACACCCCAAAGGTATCAATAATCCCTTTGGTCAAACCAAAAGCTCCAAGGATTCACCTTCAACCAAAACCCCAAAGGTATCAATAATCCCTTTGGTCAAACCAAAAGCTCCAAGGATTCCCACAATCGCTTGGTCAACCTAAAATGCCCCAAAGGTATCTATAATCCCTTTGGTCAAACCAAAAGCCCCAAGGGTTCTCGCCACCGCTTGGTCACCCAAAATGCCCCAAAGGTATCCATAATCCCTTTGGTCAAACCAAAAGCTCCAAGGGTTCCCACAATCGCTTGGTCAACCAAAAACACCCCAAAGGTATCTATAATCCCTTTGGTCAAACCAAAAGCCCCAAGGGTTCTCACCACCGCTTGGTCACCCAAAATGCCCCAAAGGTATCCATAATCCCTTTGGTCAAACCAAAAGCTCCAAGGGTTCCCACAATCGCTTGGTCAACCAAAAACACCCCAAAGGTATCTATAATCCCTTTGGTCAAACCAAAAGCTCCAAGGGTTCCCACAATCGCTTGGTCAACCAAAAATGCCCCAAAGGTATCTATAATCCCTTTGGTCAAACCAAAAGCTCCAAGGATTCTCGCCACCGCTTGGTCACCCAAAATGCCCCAAAGGTATCTATAATCCCTTTGGTCAAAACCTCCAAGGATCCGTAAGAATCACTTGGTCCACACCCATTCGGGTTAAACCGTCCATAACGAATATTCAAAAACAACAGATAATCAAAAATAACAAAAAAATTGCATCTCACTTTCATGCATAATCTTAAAAATCAAAACACAAAAAAAAAACTGCATTAGGCATCGCATACATACATTGCATATTTGTTGGTCATACATGTCAAACGCACCATAGACTGTAATTACTCGGCAATTCCATCATTTTCCACATTTATCCATTTTGTAAATGATCCAACAAGAATAACGCCATTCACATTTTTGCCATATCATAGTCAGTTGTCTTCTAATGTCTTTAGGGTTTTCGTCATTCAGTTGTCTTTAGATTTCTAGTCAAATGTTGTACAAAGTCAGACCGATTTTTACAAGGTAGAGTTTTACTTGGATCACGCCTTGTTACATAGCATCCCAACACAAGCTTAAAACACATAAAAATTCCCAAGTTGTGTGAACGAAAGACGAAACCTACAAAGTGGTCCAGGATACCATACAGTGAAAACATTATCTCGCTCATCCCCCTGTGCGAATGACCCCAAGAATGCTGAGAATTGGCAAAAGGACAAGAAAACTTCCTTCAATTCCCCAAAATAAATAGTGGTTTTTACCACTACAAAGAATTCAAACTCCAAACATGAATATCAAAAGTGCACAAATCAAAAAGCACAAGAACATAGTGATTCTAATCACTGATCAAAATCCCAAGCTCAAACAAAATAAATAGTGATTATCATCACTACTGAGCAAATATCCCATTAAAAGAGAGGGAGTAACTATTGAATCCCTAGAATTCTCAGCATTCGAAAGGTCATGAGGTGATCCTCAATCCCGGTTTGGTGGATAGCTTGCTGGTCACTAGTGGCAAACCTCCCGCATGACGATATATCTATCGCATTAGCTATTGGGCATATGTACAGATCAATGTTTGCATGTGGATGAGCTAGCTTATGGTAGCCTAGATTGCATCGTAGATTAATCCTACTAAATGCAACAAAGGAGTTAGTGGAGCTAATTAGGTGATCCTCAGTACAGGTTTGGTGGACAGCCTACCTGGCATTGACGGTATCCTTACGAATACCACATAAACGAACTCAATCGCACACACAAGGATGTGAAATAACTTGGTCAAACTCAAGTCTGATTCGTACCTTGTTCAAAAGTCTTGTAAGATAATGTACAGTCTTGACTAGTTAGTTAAAGCATCCGAGTCTCAGAAAAACCTTAACTACATTCTAAAACAATTGTTGTACATTTCATTACTTACATCACCATCAAAAAATACAAAACAAAAATTACAAATGCAAAGTTATTCCATAAAGCAATCACATAGTACAGAAAGCCAATAAATCATGTACAGTCTATGGTGCCACCACTTGTATACCAACAAATCATTCCATCCATTCCATATGCATACATCTATATCATATAGTTAAAATCATCCGCAGTCATAATAGCATATGCATACATCAACATAAATAAATGTGCATAAAGAACAATAAACCATGACAAGTATATAATCAAACCAAAAAGAGTCATGTATATATATCAAGTCAAAATGCCCTCAGGCTACAATAAGAAGGTCCTCTGACCTCACAAAAACCAAAAACTCAAAATCCCCAAAGCCTAGGGAGTCGGCCACCATGATCACGTAGGATCGGTGTGACTGGAACTACCCCAGTAGTATGGGTCCTATGGGACCTCTCAGGGTGGCTACTGCTAGCCCTCGCACCCTGCCCACCAACACTACCCTCACCTAGCCGCCTGCGATGAGATGATGCAGACTGCTCAGTCTCACTGCCTCTCGTACGGCATGACGAACCACCTCCATCAAGCACAGGCAACTGTCCACCGAGGCGGACAACCTCTGTCTCTAACTCTATCCGATACCGACCCCACTCCATATCTCGTTGGTGATACACAGCCAATGCACTATCCCGCTATGCCAACTGAGTCCGCAGGAGATCCCTCTCCTGCGTTACCTCCACCAAAGCATCTCTATGCTCCTCCTCCCATCTCCGTAGGAGACCCTCCAATCATGCTATCTCAGCATGAAGCCCAGCCTCCACATCCCCTGAGATAGCCTGAGGCATGGGCACCTCCGAGATGGCCTGTTGCTCTAGCACCCACTACTCCAGGACATCCTATACATTTGGCTGCTCCGAAACCCCCAAATCATCTCCATCATCGATGAAGTCATCGACCTCCACCATGTCAACATCATCAAGCGGAGCCCCCCAACCCTCCATCGGTGCCTCTGCACCCCCACCTCCTACTGCTATAGTATCCATGCCTCCTAGAGGCCCCTCACTCTGCCATCACCGCATAATCCACCATCGGTCATACTCTGTAGTCACCCCGACATCGTCCACGTTGGGTACATCAATAACTGCATCGGACCCCTCACCCAACTGCTCAATGGTAGGCCAGACTAGAGTCTTCTCATCACCGTGACGTCGATAGATCAAGGGATCACTAGGAAATCCCTGGTGCACCCCAAACTTCACGTCACCCGAACATATGGGAAGTACTCCTACTCTGTCTCATGCCGCCCAATCAACCATCTACCCCTATGCACACATCGGAGCCACTCTCCAGCCTCAGGCCAGCAATCTCGATACGACCGCTAGAACACCTACCCTAGCACTAGACGAGAGAAGGCATCAGTATAGTGACCTACGTCACCTTCCCACCATCGACTCTATCCATGCTCCTCTGACCTCCGCCATAAATTGGCATATCCAATTTCTCGATCCACCATCTCACCTCGAGTGGTCCAAGGCAAACCCTACGACCGCTCCACAGCTATGTGCTGCCACCCCCAACACTGCAAGAGATAGCTGCACCCGATCCCCTTTCACTTTCGATAGTGGACCTCGTACAACTCATCGTACAACTATGCCAATAACGTCTGACCCCATCTCATAATAAGTGGAGATGATGTAGGACACTCCACCAATGTGAAAACCAACTCAAGCAGGTTCCAAGGGAACCTCGCACCTGAGGAGTCAGGAAGTAGCATATTGGAGATGAGGGTCATGATCAAAGCATGCCTCACCCCTAATACGCCCTTCTCCAGCCACCACCGCACCAGAATACCGCCTTTCTGGCAGTCAGCCTCTGCCCTCTCCACCCCCTCTCCATCATCGAACCAAAACATCGTGTCAATACCGTCATCCACTGGTCACGGTGGGTCATCCGGATAGGCAGTCCATCTATCAAAATCCATAGAATCCGATACACATCCTCCAGAGTAATAGTCATCTCCCCTATTGGGAGATGAAAAGTGTTGGTGCGAGGATCCCACAGATTGATCAGGGCAATCAAATATGCTCGATCCCCCACCACAGGCTCCAGACGCGTCACGTGCTTGAGCCCAAGGGCATCAAGCCACTCCCAATCCACAACTGTCAGGGCATCCCGGGCATCAGAGAAAACAATCGACTGGCGATACCGACTCTTCACAACTTAAACAACAAAATAAAATGAAAAAAGATATTAAGTACATACTTAATATAAACAAAAACATTAAAATAAAACTATAAAATACAAACTACAATTTACAATTGTACAAAAAGTACAACATAAGAAGTACAGTAAAACAAATGTACAACGAAAGTACAGAATCATTAAAATAAAACTGTACAACAACGACAACATACATGAAAATAATTGTACAATCAACAAAAAACAACAAAAATCATATTAGGGTTTCAACCTTAATGTGAACGCAAAACAAAACAAAAAAAAATATTAGGGTTTCAACCTTAATATGGCAAAAACAAAAATGAAATAAAACATATTAGGGTTTCAACCATAATATGAACAAAAACAACAAAATAAAACAAAAACATTTTGGGTTTTAAACCTAAATACAAACACAAACAAATTACAGATAACATTTGTGTACTAGGGTTTTGACCTTAATATACAAAAATTAACAACAAAATAACAGAGCACAAAAACATGTTGGGTTATTTTAACCTAATATAAAAAAAAAAAAAAAACAAAGCAAATAAAGTTCCTATATTAGGTTTTCAACTTGATATACGAATAAAATCAAACCAACACACACAAAAAAATTAGGTTTTTAAAACCTTAAAAACAAAATAAAGCGAACAAACATTTTATATGTGAGTTTTAAACTTCATATAAAACACGCACGAATAATAGGCAGAGAGAAGGAACATCATACCGGTCTCGCCTCGGCTCCTCCACTCGAAGATCCAGTTCTCGCACTCATGATGTCCATAAAATTTTAGCAGCGCTCCGCTACGCACACTCGCACTCCTCCTCCTCACTGCTCCAAATCGCCAAGAAAAAATATTGCAAATGAGCCCAAAACCTAGTTTTGGTCCTTATATAGGTTGTTAGGCCTGTAATCGTTCCACCCTAGGATGAACGCTCTAGTTAGCACTCATCCCACCCTGGGACGATTACAAAATTGGTATTCATCCCACCCTGGGACGATTACAGAGCAAGAAATAAAGCAACAAAAACTGCATCCAAAAAATGCACCAAAAATAGCAATAAATCTGTCGAACAAAGGTGCCTTTGCACCTGACATTCATGGCATGAAAAACCATCGTCGGGGTCACAAATACTCACTATCCTACTCCCTAAGAAGGCTAGCATAGCCGGACCGCTCCACGGGAAGGAGGATTTTTGATAATTTCTACCCCAATAGGCATAAAAAAAGGGTCAAAACCCACCAAAAATAGGTCCGATGGTTGGAAAACTGCAATAAGCGTTCAACGAAAACAACTGAAGGCACCCTTACAAACGTCATCTTGGGTCAAGCGACTCATCGCTTTTCTCATTTTTGGTCATTCCCTCATCGATTCGTCGCTTGAGGGGGTAGTCACACTTAGTCACCAATCAACAAATACACACCCAATCAAGGAAATGGCATGCATTCAAAGAATCATTGACAAAGACAATCACGCTCCTGCTTGGGGCAGCAAACAAGCAATAATCACAAGCTAAACAAACACTTGGCATTCTGGAAGCATGAAGAAAAGGTTCCTCGGACAAAAGGTTGTGCCCTTTGCCTATTCATGTCTGAACAATGTCCAAGATCAAGTACACCTCACCGAAAAAGGTTACACTTGAGTTAAGCTCCTTAGCTCGTCAGAAGCAAGGATTCAAGAATGCGTGCCCTTTCCATACTTGGGGCATCAAAATTTGGTTAGGTTACTGAGAAACCCTAATCATTAAGTGCTTTGGTCATCTATTTTTGCTCAAGCACTGTGCCACACACAACGCATCCCAAAAAGGGGCATCTATAGACACCAAAACAACACCAATCCGATTATGTGACTACAAGCACCGACCGAATTGGCATACATACCCCCTAGGGCAGCCTCCAGAGGTTAAACAGTGGTCCTAACCACTCCCAAATCAGTTTTGGAAGGTCAGAGGTCAGTTTTGCACCTTTTAAGCACTTTGCTCCCTATTCGTCCCACCCTGGGACGATTAGAATCCTATTCGTCCCACCCCGGGATGATTAGCAACAATCGCTCCAGGGTGGGACGATTAGCAGGTTTGACTAGCAAAAAGTCAAACCTTGACAAATGGCAGCCCAAATCTGCCACCTAACTCCACCTTCAAGGCATGGGATTGTGAGGGAAGGTTTCAAATCAGAGAGGCTTCAATCAAGCCTACCCTGATCATGGAGGCCTCAATCAAGGAGGCCCTAATCAGGGAGGAATCTTCTCTCCCCCAAAAAGGCATAATGAGCCAAGTGGTGCCCTCGCATGTGCATTCAAAGGAGACCCTTAGGTCTATAAAAAGGTGAGCCTCCTCACCCCAAAAAAAAGAGAGCTGGAGCATTTGGAGCAACGAAGTGCTGCCAAACTATACCCCCATTCCTCTTTGTGCTTCCTACATCCCTAATCTCTCTCTTCTGGAAGAGAGGTTATCGGGTGAACACTAGGAACGCAATCCAGATCCAAAGACCCAAGAAATCAGCCACAATCCCACCCCAAACTCATCGACACAACCCCCTAGGAAGTTTTGGACCCATCCCACTTGGATTGGTGTCAAAACTAGGCCCTAAACGGTGGGCGTCCCACCCCCGGTGCCCCCCAAACTACTATAGTCCTAATCGCCCCACCCCAGAGTGATTAGAAATATGTGCATGATTTCCTTACTATTCCTTTTGCAATATGTCCCAGATGATATCCTAATGCCTCTGTTAAAGTTTGAACTCATTTGACATGATTTGACGATCGTTTTATTATTTTATGTATTAACTAGCTCGTAGGGCGCCCTGTCACATATAGGAGAATCTGGGTAGGATATGCAAATTTCGAGCATCTGGGTAGTCTTAGAATTACATATAATGCCTAACCCATGAGTTTCAGGTGATTTGGATAAGCATAGGTGGGACATTGGAGCGCTCGCTTTGGAGAGGCCCCCGACGGGCAAACGAGCATAACGGGGCCGTCCGACGCCGCTTCGATGCAAAATCAGGTGATACCAATTCTAGACGTTGTCCTTTACATTTCCATATCATTCTGTAATCTACTTATCAATCTTATCACTGATATCCCACAAGCGCCCACTGGAGGCCTTGGGGATTGCATGTTTTTCTAGATACGCATATGCTATTAACGATTTGTTGTCTTTCTGTGCATAGGATCTCACCACCAGGAATACTAGAGGGGCAGCAAGGAATGACGAACACATGGACACAAGCGGTGGCAACTTTTAGCCCGCCCACTTCGAGTGTGGGCACGCGGAAGACGTTGGAAGCGTACCGTCCGATCTTGGAAGCGCGGCTTCTTTCGGGCATCCATTAATGTAACAAATTGTATCAAATGTTCTGAGCCCTAGAGGGGGGATGTATTGTAATCATATTAAAAGCAATATCAATAAAGGAGGCCCCGCTTTGTTTGCTCACATCTCGTTTCTACGTCATTTCCTTCATGCATTGCTCATCGCATTCGTAGGACTTAGCATCTATATCTATTTTTGTTTGCATCATATCGGTACGCCATTTTTCTGGTTTGCTTTCAGCTTGGATGCCCTTTTAAAACAATTCCTCTTCTCCAATTTTACCCCAAAAAACACCTTGCTAAAAAAAGTAAGATTTTAACTGCTAGAGCTTTAATTCGAAAAGCAATTAAAAATTAATTTCACTCCTTTGTTGGAAATATATTTTTTCAAACTGGGATTCTTCAAAAAGCATGAGATTTTAATTTATTTTACTTTTTCATTCTAGGAGTTTCGCTCCGAAATAGCATTTTGCCTCCCAAATAAAATTGCATGGCAAAAATAAAACTTGGGGCGAAATTAAAACTTCTTTTCCCCCTTTTTTTATTATTATTATTTTTTTATCCTTTTTAAATATACATTATATATATATATATATATATATATATATATATATATATATATACATATATTATTGTTATTCCTCCCCTTTTCACTCCTCTAATAAATCAATTTCACTTTTCTTCTGAAATCACTTTGTCAAAGAGCCAATTTAATGATTTTTGCTCCGAAATTAATAATGAGGTGTTGAAAACTCTTTCAGAGTGAAATTAATTTTCGCCTGATGAAGATGTGTTTTGGGGCAAATTCAATTGTTCGAGGTAGAATGAAATCACTCTTTTTTATATATGTAAGCATAAAATACTTGAAAAATAAAATAACATTTGTACATATATACATACTTGTTCTTGAAAATTTCAGCGATAATAGGCCTTCAAATGAAGACCATATACTGGAATCGATAATTCTCGGTCATCCATGTCCTGAAGATAATAGGTATTAACTGAGTTCACCCCCAAAATATGAAATGAACCTTCCCATATAGCTTTGAACTTATGATTCTAGCCAGGCTTTGTTTTATCCACGTTCTATTTTAACACCAGATCACTAACTTTAAATGCCCTTTCATATGTCTTCTTGCTGAACCATTTCTATGTCGTCCTAGCATGTTCCATGAAAGCATTGTATACCTTTTGTCTTTCTTCTTCTAGTTGTAGGAGTTGTGCTAGTCTAGCGCTCATAGGGTCAAATTTGTTCATCGACAAGCATCTACAAGATTCAAAGGATAGGTAACTCAATGTGTATAGGAAAAATTGCCTCTTTACCATTTACCAGAGAATAAGGGGAAGTCTTGATTGATTTCTTGACCGATATGTACTCTACCCACAAGGCTTGGTTTAGCAGTTGATTCCAACTCCTCTTATTGTCTCCAACGATCCTCTTTAAAATTCTCAAGAAGTTCTTATTTTTAGATTCGACCAAACCATTCCCCTATAAATAGTAGTTAGAAGATATTTTCAGATAAATTCCATACTTACGAATTCACTGATTTTAGCACCAATGAAGGGAGTCTCATTATATATCAAAATTGCATCTGGAATGCCAAAGAGGGTAATAAAACCCTCCATAAAGGAGAAAATTGTGGCTTAGTCTTCTTTATTAGTCGAAATGGCCTTCGTCCATATGGTGAAATAGTCTATTGCAGCTAGAATATACTTGTGTTGGGTAGAAGAATTGGGATCAATAACCTCGATAAATTCTAAGCCCCACTGTTGAAATGGTGCTTCGACTTGTATGGGATGAAGTAACAAATATGCCTTCCTACTTCTACCGATATATCTTTGGAACTTGTCACAGTTCTGACTGACCTTGAATACATTTAAAAATATAGTAGGCAAAAAATAGCCTGCTCTGATGATCTTAAGTGCCATGGGCCTTCCTACATAGTGGTCATCTGATAGATTGGAGTGAAACTCCTCTATAATCCTTTGTTTCTCTATCTCCTTAACACATCTGAGAAGGACTCCATCGATATTTTTATATAACAAGCCACTTGGCAACAAAACATACTTGGAGGCTTGCAATCTGAATCTCCTTATCTGTGAGGAGTTGAGGTGTGATGGATATTTCCTTGAGTTAAATATTTGACAAAGTCTTATGTCCAATCATGACTAACCAAAGATTGATTAGCGAGATTACTCTCACTTAGTATATTATTAGACTTGAGATCAACTGATTGAGAAGCGGTGCTCTTAGTAAGATCTTGGCAGAGTGCTCAATGATGAATCAACTTAGTTGGCCGAATCTCTACATCAAACTCCAAGATTTTGGAAATCCATTTGGCTCTCTTATCACCTAGTTCACCCTGAATAATGAAGCTTCTGACATCTGGATGAATGACATAAACAATTGTCTTGCTTTTTGAAACAAAGTGCTAGAATTTCTTCAGAGATTTCATAACCGCATAGACTTGCTTCTCAATAAAATTATACTTCTCTTCTTATGGCTGGATGACTTGGCTTAGGAAAGTAATTGGTTGTTCATCTCCATCATCTCTATTTTGTGTGAGCACAGCTGCATAGATTTCTTGCTCACCCATAGCGTAAAGGATAAAATCCTTTGAATAATCTGGATTGATTAGGATAGGGGCTTAGATAATTATTTCTTGGAAAGCTTGCTTTCTCTACTTTGTCCACTTAAAATATGCATTATTCTTAAGAATCTTGGTCATTGAATTCACAACTTGACCGAAGTCTGTAATAAATTTTTGAACAAAATTAATTTGATCAAAAAATGACTGTAGTTCTTTCTTGTTGGCTGGTAGCGGTAACTTCAAGAGAGCTTTAGCTCTGGTAGGATCAATGGCTAAACCTTCCTTTGAAATCACATGGCCTAGGATTTTCCCTTATTTAAGAGCAAAAATCAATTTCTTGGGGTTGATAGAAATTCCAAACTCATGGTATTTCTTGAAAATCTGTCTCAGGTGAGAACCATGATCTTTCTTGTCATGTGAAAAAATAGTCATGTCATCCAAATATATCATAATAATGCAATTCAACAACTCACAAAAAGTTACATCCATTTCTCTATGGAAGGTAGTACCGGTGTTTGACAGATTGAAAGGCATTCGTTGGTAGGTGAAAGTGCCCCACTTGGTAGTGAACGTCATTTTGTACTAGTCTTCATCCTTCATCTAGATTTGGTTGTAGCCAGAGAAACCATATAGAAGTGATAATATTTGTGCTCTAGAAACTACATGAAGGATCTAGTCGATTTGTGGCAAGGGATATTGGTCTTTTAGTGATGTCTGATTCAAATTACGAAAATCCATGCACAAGGAACTGTCTCCATTCTTCTTTCGCACTAGGACCAAATTCACCACCCAAGTTGAATGCTTGAAAGGATATATGATTTTTATTTTTCAACATCTTTAGTAACTCTGCCTTCATTAGTACCTCAATATTTGGATTAACGGGTCATTGCTTCTGTCTAAAAGGTTTTACCCCTTCCTACAACTTGATGGTATGTTGAATCACATATTTTTTAAAGCCTTTACCATCATGATATCTCCATGCAACAATATTTGGGAACTCAAAAAATAACTTCTTAATTTGTTCGAGCTCCTCTAGAGAGAAATCTATCCCAACTTTGATTATCTTATCAGGTTCCAACTTCAACTCAGTATACTCTTTCTCATCCACTTTGATTTTGTGTTTCTCTACTATATCATTTTGATCAAAGATATTCTCAAGAGTAATCAATCCTTTTGGGATATGATTATTTTTGAGTTGGATTAAACCCTCAGTTTCATCTTCGTCCAGCGTTCTTCCCTCCACACTACCATTTTCTTTAATCAAAAAATTTACAATATGCTCATCATTGTCAAAAACTTGCCAGTAGATATTTTTGTTAGGGACTGAAGGTCTATAGATTAACCTTACAATCTTGGGTTTTCTTACCACATGCTCAATAAGAGAGAAGTTTGCACCAAGGGATGCCAGGAGGTCTGCATTTTTATTTTTTTATCACAAAATCGCTTGAACATTTAATGTGATAAATGACTCAAATAGATCCCATACCTTGTTACGGTATGCCTTCAGGTAGTGCTACTTTGAAATGCACTTGTTGGTCACTTGGTTGACAATTACCTCAAAATATTTGAAAATATGCAGTTGTTTGATCTTGAACTTTTCTTCTTTCTTTAGGCCTAAGCATAGTGCTTCGTACTCAATGGCATTGTTCATACAACTCCAGGTCAACCAGTACGAATATGTCTTTTGAATTCTAGAAGAGGAGATGAAGACTATTCCAGATCTGGCACCATTCTTACATCTAGCACCATCAAAGTACAGTTTCCACAATTGGTCAGGGGTAAAACCTAGATCATCAGGCACCTTCGCTTCGACCTTCTCAGGCTTAGTAATGGTGTAACAAACAATTTTGGTTTTCATCATTGCGTTGAAATCAAGCATTAAAAATTCATCTTGTAAATGAAGCTCATCTAGATCTTCCTCCATAAGATCCATCTCCTCTATTTATTCAATTACCATATTAACCGAATCTATAGCCTTTTCTTCTTCTTTAAAATTTTCAATATGATATGTGGAGGGCTTCTCATTGTAAATCCATATTCTCCTCCCTTTGAATGGAATTTCTAGGTGAGAATAATATAAAGATAGATAGCCTCCTAACTTGGTTGTGAATTTCCTTGATAGGCACATGCTAAAGTATGGCTCCAAATATACCACAATAACTTCTTGAATGATAGTTATCTGGGGCATGTTGTGTAAGATAATCAGGATATCTTTGATCACCCCCATAATTTTGATGGGAGTACCATCTAACTGCAAGATGCCTAGGCTGTTTCTTGTGTATTCTATACCCATGATTTTGGAAACTACCTTTGGCATGACAGTTGTCACTGCGCCAGAGTCAATCATACAATTGTGCACAATCCAACCCTCCATCCTTAGAGATAAATAGAATGGGGGAGGTCTATTTTTTCCCATGGTATAAGTGGGCAGCGTTTGAGCTAGCACTATCTGTGTAATGTTTTTCCTTTTATCCTTCACAAATTTTAAGGATTCTTGCAACATGTCCACTTGTTCAGGCAATTGCAGCGCATCATAGAGGCTCACCTTGGCGGGAATCCCCTTCAGTTATTTGACAATATTGTATGACTGCATGTCAAG
Source organism: Wollemia nobilis (assembly GCA_028583015.1). Taxonomy (NCBI): domain Eukaryota; kingdom Viridiplantae; phylum Streptophyta; class Pinopsida; order Araucariales; family Araucariaceae; genus Wollemia; species Wollemia nobilis. Next base: position 2,814,603 of record JAQPPZ010003073.1, read on the forward strand.
CTCCCTTCCCTCACTAGTAGATTTGTACTTGTTTTGGTACTACTACATAGCTTCTACCCTCTAACGCTTGGTCAAGGATAGGTATTTGAGCCTCTCCTTTGCCTACTCTTTCATTTCTATCTACATTTGTGCAGTCGAAGATTGTAAATTTGATGGTTTTTCTTGCAATATATCCTTCATTGGCATAGGTAAAAGATCCTTAAAAAATATAAATTCATCTTTCTTAGGTTCCAGCACAAGTACTTTTTCTTGAGATTATCTCTTTTCATTCTACATATTCTGCTCAGTAAGTACCTTTAATGTCTTCATTTTAGCTGGATCTATGAGCTAAAACTTATTCAATAGATGGGACCATGAAGTTATGATCAAATTTTGTGATCATGTTAACTTGACCACCAGAAGAGCTATCCGCTAGTGTCTACACATAGTTCAAATGAACCATGAAGGTATCCTCGCCATGTGGGTCCTTTTAGATAGAACACCAAAATATTCTCTCTAACGGGTGAGCTTCCTCATTTGCAAGTATGGTAGTACCTCTTTCAGGATCTTTGGTGGTAGAAGCTACTTGTTATCTGCTGATTTGTAGTAGTTAAAATCTCCTTGGTCTAAAATCACTTTCAGCTTGCTTTCTTTTTATCATCGTAATTTCGTTACCCATCACTCTTATGGCCAAATTCATGGACTATAACTCCTTTAGTACCTTATCTTGTGGATAAAGATTTGAGGGAGTTGGGGAATCTGGTAATGGTAATGGAACTGGTGGAGATAGCAATATCAGGAATAAAACTAGGGTAGGTAACTATGGAATGGCTAGAGCAGGGAGTTGAGGGATAGAAACTATCATCGTGGTTTGGGATGTACTTGGATTCCATGAAGGAATTGGATACATGGGTGACATGGGCAAAGGTTGAGAAGATGTATTAGCATACAAATCCTATGAAAGATTAGTTAAAATAGGCATGGCCATTTTTAGTGAAAGCTTATCGATAGCAATCAGATCAGCTTCAGCATTTTGTGCTACAGAATACAGCTCAGGGAATGTATTAACATTGGACTATCGGATGGCCATACTGATGTCAAAGTTGAAATCTTAGAGGTAGTAAAAGGCTTATTGTTTAGGAGTCGATCAGAGACCATCAGGAACCCTATGCCAAGTTTGGATGAACCTGATATTGAAGTTCATAATTTCTTCCTATGGATACCTTTGAATAGTAGTGAAATGATGCAGTAGGGATAATGGATTCACTTTTTCATTGAACCCTTTGATCAGTAGTTCAGCCAATTGGTCCCAAGTGGTAATAGTGGCAGGTTGTAACGATCGGTACTAGTAAAGCAATTTTTCTCAAAGAGAAAGAACAAGTAATCTTACCATTATATCCTTATCTGTGATACCATGAATTGTTGCCAAAGTAGCTACATCTTGAACATGCTCATAGGCCATCTTCCTCGTACCATCGTAAGTTGGCAAAGCCTTCATCATTGCTTGTGGGATCAGGTTTTGAGCTTGCAAATTTAGAGGTCCAGAGTGGTTCCATGCTAAAAACTAACTTGGTGGCTATGGTGATGGATTTTGAGCCATGTGTATTGGTGTGTATGATTGGGGAGGTGGAAAGCTAGTGGTTTTACTAGAAAAATTTGAAGGAACCGAAAAACACACCAGCTAATTATGAAGATGTTACACTCGATGGGATAGTCTGAGTAACTAACCTAGGGTGTTCTCCTAGAACTTGGGTGTCAAGTTCATAAAAATTAATGGGATCTTTTGGATTTTTTGCCTTCAATATTGTGATCATGAAGAAATATTTTTCTCACTTCACGTTCGAAGGCTTTTGGGTAGAGTTGAGTCGCCAGATTTTCTAATCATGTAGTACAAAGGTGAACATCAAACCTCAATACTATTGAAAGTGGAACCTTTTGAGAGTCCCACTGGGTATGCCAAAAACTATTGGTCACAAATCTGCCTAGTACAAAATCTACGTTTTGTGCACCCTAGACCTGTGCAACATTGAAAGGCCAAAGGAGATATATGTCCTTCGGGCCAATCTCCAAAGAGGGCTAGCTCCCTTACTAATCTACTTCAGTTTAAATCTTAGGATAACAAGAAATAAATGGGGAAATATGGCTATAAGCCAAAAATGTAGGATGGGGATAGACTAACAATCAAAATTCAAATCAAGTAGCGATTAGCATCTAATAGAAATGAAAGCATAGGAACTACTTACAGTTTTGCAAAGAAAACCCCCCAGAGAGCATCTCAATATTCATTCCCTCACTAGCAAATATTAAATTCAGATGCAGAATTTAAACACAATAAATAACGAAGATGAATATAATCAGAAATGACATACAAAAAATCATCAAATGCAACCATTCGGAGAACCAAAATCCGAAGTCTTTCTATTGATGTAGAAAACTTGAAGTGTTTTTTTGTAGAGTGTCCATCCTCCTATGTAAATGAAAAATGATTACCTTTTATAGAGGATTACACCTCTTTCATTTAATACACATACAAACAAAATATTGGTATATCAAAAACCAACGTGAATAATTTCCTCCTCGGCATTAGTTATGTTCTGGTCAAAATATTCTTCATGGAAACCATAATCTGGCTTTGGTGGGATAATCACATGGGAAATCATTATGATTAAATGATGGGAAGTGACCTTGAGTGTTGATGCATTAGGACGTAGTGAAGTTTCCTGAAGATTGGGAGCTTGGTCGTTGAACTTGTATTACCCTTGTACTTTGAAACTCCACCTTCACTATGAAAGTCCACCACGTATTAATGTTGCTTTGAGAAAATGCGAAGTTGATGGATGGTGCCTTGGAAATAGTCAAAATCACCCTTTAGCATTTAATCCTGCAAATTTTTAGCTAAAATTCGGGCCCTAAACTTGTTTTATTTACCCCAAAAAGTAAATTCCATCATCCCCCAGTCTTTCTCAAAACATTTTGCACAATTGGTATCTTGGAAAAGTCTCCTTTACTATTTAAAATTAATTTCACCCAAAAACGGGGCGATTGACTCTTTTGAAATGAATCTGGATGAAAACACCTTGTGCAAAGTTTTCTCTGATATTTTGATCATTAGCCCAACACGTCTTCATTCTTCCAACTATTCTATGTTCAAATTTCTTCTTCCCCTTGCCAAGGCTTCCTTTTCATCCATTCCTTTATTTGGAGCGTGCATCGACATTTTTAAATAAAATACTTAGAACATGAAAACTGGAAATTCTTATAGTTTCGCCCCTCAGAGAGGGCAAAAATGAGTTTCTCCTCCTCCATCGGGGTTAAAATCATTTCAAACTTTGACATTTCCACCTTGTGTTGATGTGTTTCATTGGCTTTTAAAACATGTTCACCCCAAAGAGGGGCAAATGGGATTTTCACCTCTCCTTTGGGGTAAAAACACTTTGTTAATTCCTCAATTTTAGGAACTCAACATCAGGCTCCACAATGCGCCTTTCAAAATACTTTGTTGTGCTTTCACTCATAATAGGGGCGAAAAAATTTCGTTGTATTTGAAACTTACATTCGCCCCAAAGAGGGGCAAATGGAATTTTTTCCCCACTTGGGGCAAAATCCTCTTTGCAATCTTATTTAATTTATCAAGGTGGGACCCATGATGCGCTCTCCTTTTGTAATGTGTTGTTGCCCCAAGGAGGGATGAAAGAGAGTTTTACCCCTCACTTGGGGTGAAACCTCTCTTGAATTTTCAACTTGTTACTGACGTGTACCTTTGCCACTTCGAAAATATGTTCACCTTTGTTCTTTGATGTGGGCCCGCAAATTTTATCTTTTTTAAATGTGGTTTCACCCCAAGGAGGGTAAAAAGGGCTTTTCATTCCTCCTTTGGGGAAAAATCATCTTTGACTTTAGCCTTTGATCGGCTTATGCCTTTTCATTGTGCTTGCTTTTAAAATAAACAATATTTTTACCCCAAAGAGGGTTGACAGAGATTTTTGCCCCTCACTTGGGGAGAAAATACCTTATCTTCTTTTTGCCTTCAAAACTTTAAATGTTTTTAATCTTTTATGCACCACAACTTTCGTTCATTTTAAATTCTTCATCTGGACATCTCAGGTGATTTCAACCTGATTTCGAATGCATTTAATTTTAAAGTGCCCTTTCATCCTCATGGAAAGTGAAACCATTTTTCTTTCTTTATCTATCGGCGCTTTCATTTCGAACCAATTTTGCTAGTGCTAAAAATTGTTAACTTGTTGCTTCGTTTTACACAATGTAATTTTACCTTAAAACCCCATCATTCCCAGCATAATGTCCATGAAAATTACAAGAAGAGGATTAAAAATAATAATAATTGTAACAAAATATATTGACAAAATTTGTGGTATTATTCATAATATTTTACCCTTCTTTTACAATTAAAACTATCAACAAAATTTTTAATGTGGCAAAGTGACAAAACTGCCAACACTTTAATTTTATTAATATTGATTGGATAATGTGTTTGTTTAATATATTAATGAAACCATTAATTAATATTGAATGTTTTTTTATATTGAATCATAATGTGCTGCTTGTTTATATAATTATTTAATTAATCAATAGTTTTAAGGATGAAAACTATTTGTTAAAATAGAAGACTTTGATTAAACAATGTATTGCTTATTTATCAATAGTTTTAGGAATAAAAACTATTCAGTCAATACTCAAGAATTTGATTAAATAATATATTTATTTATCAATTAATTATTTATGGATGATGCTTGAGTAGCTAAGAAATCCATAAATGAGTGAGAGAAGTATGGGATTCTCTCTATGTTCTTGCATGATTTGGATGTGGCTTGTGTAGCAATAGATCCATAAATGAGTGAGAGAAGTATGGGATTCTCTCAAACTTGCAATGTCTTGCATGATTTTATTTTGCAAAGTACATGTTCTTGTATTGTTGAATGTTCTTGCATAGTGCATGTTAGGCTTGCATATGCATTCAAGAGTTGTCCTGATCCCTAAACTTACATCCAAGTTCAATGGAGAAGACTTATCAAATAGAAGACTTGAGGAAAATATGAGACTAGAGACCATTTATGTATTTAAATGTTGAAATGTAATATTTTTTATGGGATGAGAAATACTATGAGTATCATATGTAAAATTTATACTATTGCAAAAGGATTAAAAAATCCTTCATGGTATTTTATTAAAAATTGTAAACTAAATAGGCATCCAAAATACCCAAATTACAAGCAGAAAACTAGGCAATCCTAACGAATTTCTAATATAGCCTAACAAGTGACTAGACAAGATCTAGATGCTAACAACCTAGAAATCTAGATACCCACGTAAGAGATAGGATCTCACATATAATTAAAAATAAACCTATGGCTATCCTTATCATTCCTCCCCACTTAAGAAGCATTGGACTCCAATGCTTTTACAAAGGAGTGGGAGAGATCCAATTTAAGTGCCCAAAAATACAATCCTTAAAGGTGAAGAAGAAGAGAGAGCCCTGTGGAAAAAATTGCTCAAAAAGAGGGAGAATACTATCGTCTCAAAGCATTCACTGGTCGAAGACTCTACTCAAGAGCATAAAATCGCCCCAATGGAATGGATAAGGGATTACTACTTTTGCAAAGGTAGTAATTATCTTCAATCATCTTCACAAAATGTTATCGACTACAACAAAGAGGACAAAGTTACAATTCCTTGCATGCAAGAAAGAAGGCATAAAGTGGAATGATACCTTCAAAAAGTCACAATGGTGACTTCAACTCCTACTGAGGGAGTATAGAAATCCCAAAGTGGCATAAAATTGACATAAAAATAAGGAGGAAGTGTCGGGTAACACCAAACTTGCATTCCTTTACAATCCACAATAGTTGAAAAATTTCCAAATGGAAGGAGTAGGCAACTCCTCAAAGATCCACAATTGAAAGTGGTTACAAATGCTTTCAAAAGCATGCTTCAAAAGGTCACAATGGTGACTTCATATCCTACTGAGGGAGTAAGAATACCCAAATGGGAGATAGTGGACATAAATAAGAGGATGGAGTGTCGGGTACCACCGAATTGCACTCCAATACAAATCCACAAAAAATGTTTCAAAACCCAAATGGGAGGAGTAATTTGAACTCCTCAAAGATCTCATAGATCTTATTACAAAAGCCACTATTGAAAGTGGACTCAATTGAAAAGCATAGAAAGCTTTTATAATGCACTTACTACAATGTTGTGTAAAATTAAATTAATTATGTAAAATAATTAATTAATTTAAAAGTGCATAATTTAATTAATTAATTAATGAGTTTTCTAATTAATTAATTTGAGAATTGTGATTTTAATTAATTAAATTAAAATCAAACCTTTTAAAAGGTTCTAACAATCATGCACCAAAGTGACTGGTCTAATCGATCAAATGGGTCATCAATACCAATCCATTACATGTGCCAATAAATGATGATTTAACGTGTGACTATCACCAAACCAAAAAGAAAGGGAGGAGCTACCAATTGCTAGCCCAAATAGCTGGTTGAATTTCTTCCTATTTTGATTGTATTTTAAGGAGGGAAAAAGGTCTCTCACCCCATGCATGTGGGTAAATGCATGATGTCTTCGTCAATGAGGCTGATAACACTATTAGGAACAAGAAAAGCCAAGAAAGGCTATAGAAAAATATGTCACCCATAAGTGATGCACAAATCTCATAGTCAGTGCATATTTCAACCAAATAAACCACAATATGTGGCACTGTCATGTTTTCAACCATCATCGTTATCCCCTCCCTTTGTGGGTGTTCTAACTATAGATGATGACACGTTGAGTGGTTCTAGAGGTAGTAAACTTAATCGTTGCTCGCTATTCTTGCCCAATTATAAGGTACCTCATTGCTGAATCATCAAAATCACCATCCTAATTTTGATACATGTAAATTTGATGGTAAACTCCTATGACCAAATTGAATTTTATTGGTATCATTGTAGGCAAAAATAATAGTCAAATCCATTGTGTTTAGGAATAAATTCAAACCAACCTTCATGCATGAATGACAATGGCAATGGATTGCCTTGGTTGTGCCATCAATTTAATTGTGATAAGTTGTGTTGCAGCCTTCTACAAAGATGTCTACCTCAACTTACATGAGAGCACTGATCCGATCTAAAAATGATATTTGGGATGAAGTGAATAAAAGTGCACCAGCATCACAAACACCTAAAGAAGAAACCAAGGGGACTACAAATAATAAAAGAGCAATATCAGTTATTGGACTTGGGCTCTTATATGAATACCTACATCACCTAGATCTCTCAAATATTGCAAAATAAGTTTAGGGGTCTCTCAATACTTTGTTTAGTTCACAATCATCAAGTGTAAACATGGCACTCAAGCATAAACTATTTAAACTACATATGAAGGAAGATGACAATATTTTTTAACACATTAGTAAGTTCCATTCTTTGATGAATAAAAAAACTAGAATTAATTCCAAGATAGAATGTGATGATGCAAAAGCTATTTTGTTATATAGCATGCCTTCTAGTTATACCAATATTATGTTCATATTGAACAAAATGAATCCTACCTTGGAAGATAAAATCTTGATTTTTATTAACGAAGAAAATCCAGTTAAGAAAAATTAACTTGATGAATGAAGGTAAGGTATTGTTTATAAATAAGAGATAATACATTAAGGGTTCTTCATCCTTGAACCAATTTATGTGCTTCTAATAGAAACAAAGGGGGCATATACTAATGAACTACATCCAACTAGCCAATGTTCTAATAGATGGAAAGTTGAAACCAAACAAGGTAATGGTTTTAAATGAAGACAATGATAAAGAAATCAATTTCGTAGTACATGATAAATAGCCTTCCCACATGAGAAAAGATAGGAGTATCTCTTCTAAATAATATCTAGTTTTTCATCGGATCATCTTCCTATTGGAGGCTTTGCTTTTTGGAATAGTTTATTCAAATCCATGGGTTTTATCAAAGATAATTGTTGTTGGGTTATTGGTAATGGCAAATCTGTCTCCTTTTGGTATGACTCATGGCTTAGGAATCACCCATTTGCTAAAGATCCCTGATTCATATATTTGAGCCTACTTTCCAAAGCAGCAGGTTTTCTTAGGGTTGCAGACTTTGTTTCTCTTCATAATGGTCATAAAAACTAGTTTCTCTACCCTCCCTTTCTCAATAATATTCAAGATCATTTAATGTGGAAATCCCTTTTTTTGAGATGATATGGTATGTAGTGCATCATGAGGAGGTGGCATACAGGTTGGTTTGGTATGGTGATAGTAAGGGCTCCTTTACGGTTAATGCCACCTACTCTCTTCTTTTCCCTTAGGGAGTTGGTGATTTCCCCTGCTCTAAGATTTGGTTTAAAAATTTGACTCCAAATATTAATATTTTTTCTGGTTGGCAGTTCAAAACAAAGTCCTTACTATAGAAAATTTACAAAAGAGAGGGTTTAATTTGATTAATCGATGCTTCCTCTACAAGAAAGACTGGGAATCTTCCTCTCATTCATTCCTTAAGTGCAATATATTTTGGGAAATTTTTTATAAATCCCTTCAGCAGATTGGGATTACCTAGATTCTATTGGATTCTTTATATGAGTTGGTCAATCAGTGGTCGTCTCCCTTCTCTTCTCCCTAGTTAGAATATTTTTAGAAGTTTTTGCTCCCCCATATTCTATGGGGGGTGTGGAAAGAGTGCAATGCAAGAGTTTTTTAAAAATTTGAGGGGGATTTCTTTCATTTAAGCCAGAGAATTATATGGAAGTTGGTTGAAAATGTTCTGGCGGCCTCAAAATACTCCCTCCCTTTTGTGCCATGTGGCCACCCTGATTTCACTATGGAACAGTTCCTTGGCTTCCATCCAAAATTAAGGCCCCCACCAGCTCCAAATATTTGTACGTCTATCTGTTGGGTCCCACCCCCGATTGGTTGGTTTTTATTTTAATTTTTATGGTGCATCAAAGGTAAATCCAGGCCCAGTTGGTGTAGGTGGTATTATCTATGATTGTCATGGTCAGGATATTTTGGCTTTCTCTGAATATCTTGGTGTTCAATCCTCACATGTTGCGGAAGCTTGCGCCTCTTTCTTTGGAATTCAAATGCTAAAGGACTTTGGTTTCCATAAATTAGTCATTGATGGGGATTCACTGAATGTAATTAAAATGTTTAAGGATGAATGTCATCCTGGATGGCGTATTTCTAATCTTATTGAGGAATCCAGGGCCCATTTATTATCATTGGAAGAGCTGCAGATCAATCATGAATTCAGGGAAGGAAATATGGTAGCAGACGCTCTTGCAAATCTAGGTGTATCTTGTCAGAATGTGGCGATCTGGCGTATCAATTTTTTACTTGATATTATCTGCTTAATTAATGCAGACATTTTTTAATGCTTGTTAGGAGATGCATAGCCATTGGTTTCCCTTCTTCATTATTAGTTGGTGGTGGAGTTTATTTTGGATAGTCTTGATGGCGGAGTTCATTTACTCGGGGCCTTGGTGTCATCTTCTTAGTTGTCTATGGTTCGAAGAGCTAGGTGGCATTAGTTGTTCTGGATCTCCATGTTAAAATTTTGAATTTCCCTTGTGTGACCATTTGGTGGGCCTTTCTGGTAGGGTTTCAATTTCGTGAACATTCTCCTAGTACATTTTTACCAGTTTTCTCTCTCCTCTACTTATATTTTATGTCTCCTTGGGATGTCACATGTTTCTCCTCTCAAGGTCTAGTAGTTTGCTATCTCTTCTTATCCTAAGGGGGATGTTCTTCTCCTCTTTGTCATTCCCCTCTCATTGAGAGTGTGCTATCATGGATCTTTTTGTGTGAGTCCATTTTTTCCTGTTGCTACACCTGTTTGGCGGTGCTGGATTTCTCTGAAGACTTTTCTCATCTCACTGCTTTTGTGGCTCAAGATTTGAATAGGCTGGGGTAGAACTATCTCAGTTCTCCTTTCCTTTTGCTTTCTTGGGTATTTTTAGGGTAGTCTTTTTCTATTTTCCCCTAGGTGTCTACAGGGTTCTTCTCTATTTTTATCGCATGTTTGGCATCCTACTTGTAGTGGTTGTGGGATCCCTTTAAACCCTCTCTGTTTTTATTAGTACAAAACAATATCTAGTTTTTCATTATTGGTTGTATATCACAAGTGTTATGAATGGCAATGTGTGCCCTTGTTTATAATTTTTATGAAAGGAAAGTATGTATGTCTATATCCAACCATTCATTATTAGTTGTGTATATCCCCATCACAAGTATTTTGAATGGTAGTGTGTGTCCTTATTTACAAATTTGATATAAGGATAGTGTGTATGTCATTATCCAGTTGTTAGTGATTGGTTGTGTATGTACCTAATCATAGGTGTTGTGAATGGTAGTGTGTGTCCTTGTTCATAACTTTTATGTAAGTATAGTGTGTATTTTCATATACAATTGTTAGTTATTGGTTGTGTATGTCCCCAATCATAGGTCTTGTGAATGGTAGTGTGTCTCCCTATTCACAACTTTGATATTTGGATAGTGTGTGTGTCTCTATCCATATGTGTTTGAAAAATCATGGATAGTTGAGTATGTCCCTATCCATGGTTAAGTGTTATCATTCCCATGTTTGGATCATGATATAATAAGGGGGAGTGTTGGAGAATTATTACATCATTATGTAATGAGGTCAAAGTTGGTTGAGTGGTTAGAACCACTCAACATAAGAACCATGTGAGATCTAGTTGTAATTTCCACCAACTAGAAAACACAATGATAGTATGGTTGCTCAATATAGAGAAACTTAACTTGTATATAATCAACTTCAAATCAATGAAAAGAATGCAGTGTGAATTTACAATAAAAACTTTGGGACAATTACTAGTGATGAAACTTGACTTGACGAGATAGAAGTTAAACACAAGTATGATGAAAGAGATGCAAGGGCACTTATTCTCATCACTTTTGTAGTGGTAGATGAAATACAACCACATATAATTGAATTAAAAATATGAAAATATGTATGGGATAGACTTTATACTATATTTGAAGAAAGGAATGAAGCCACAATTCTTCATATTTAGTCATAAATACATACATTAAGGGTCCAAGATGGTGAAAGTATTGAATAATTTCTTAAAATAATTACTTGTAGTCAAAGTTGAATACCATGGGAGGAAAAATGTGGAAGATAATATCTTAGTCTCATTTTTACTTAGAGCTCTCCCTAAATCATTTCAAAACATTACTGGCATCTCTCCAAGTATCATATAGAGGGGTGTCATTTGAAGAATTAGTAAACATCCTTCAATAGTATGAAGTTGAAAATCAGTTGAGATATGAGTTGTTCAATAGTGCCCTTATATCCACAAATAAATCACAAAAGGGTTCAAATGATCCTTATACCTCATTTTCATCACAAAAGAAGTCTCGATGGAGGAGGAGATATTGTCATATTTATGAAAAATGACAATGATACCAAATTTTATAAATACAACATGATGATTCATGGGGCTCAATTTCATAGACCTCCTCAAAGGAAGCAACGGTTTGAATCACAAAATCAAGGACAAGGACAACAAGGAGGGTATATTATTTAGAAGGAACCAAAATTAAATTATGAAGAAGTGTGAAATTGCACATAAGATCCTTATATCCAAGGAATTTTCAAAACCAAGAAATAAAAAAAGAGTAAACAAGCTAAGAAACAAGGTAAAATTCAAAAGTATATGTCATCAAAAACTCGTGAAGATGGAATTTTTCAAAACTTAGGTCTTGTTTACAGTCAATGCTCAAAAAATTTGAAGGATACTTTGAAAATTGTGTGACAATCTCTATTGGTGTAGTGATAAGAATGTGCATGGCACTATTCACCCTTAACATCCTTGAGGTGCAATGTAGAAAACAAATAGAAATAACTAAAAATTTTAAGGATAAGCCCATGATGAAAGATGTTTTTTGTGACACAAGTAAGCTTCTTCAAAGGACATATTTTAGTTGTGTTAGTAGTGACTTGAGGCCCATAATGGTAAATGGTTGTTGTGATACATGTGATCTTTCCCAAAGGGAATATATAGCTTGTGATACAAATTATTTAGAGATTGTTGATGAGAGAAAAGATTGTGTAGAATATGGTTGTATTGGCCATTACAAAGGTCATATTATCAAATTTGATAGTGATATTGATAGTTTAGATAGTGTTGAAGGTAATTATGATGATGATGTGTGGTATTTCAATATTGTTAGTGATAGTAGTAGAGATCAAAGTGGTGATGTAGAAATTGGATGTTTTGAAAATCATACCGAAGGAATTAGTTCAAAATTAATGAGAAAAATGGGATACAATGATACAATATTGGGAAGATATGGTAAAGGTATGAAAATACCCATAATATGAGATATAAGGCCAAAGAATAAAGGCCTTGGATATGAAGTACAAGTAGGAAGTAGTGACAAAATAATCGTGAAGAAATAATAAATGTAAAAGTTTTTAGGATGAGTTGTTGTAGTCATTGTGGAAGATCTAGGCATGTGATAGCTAGGTGTTAGAACACACATCCTTGTGATATTTATGGAGGTCATAATCACTTCCAAAGAAATTGTTGGTATAGGGATAAAGTGATTGATAAAATACATGTGAGTTATGGATGGATGAAAATATCAAAATGGGATAAAGAAAAAGAAATGTTGAATGGTTTTTATAGAAGAAGACCAAGTTTGGTGGTTGAAAAATATCATAAATATCATAATATAAGTTTTCCATGGAATAGTGTAATCTTGGGAAATTTGAGATACAGTGAAACATTATTTGGAAAATTTTGAGCATGTGGAAGATTCCAAAGATGTAATTTAGTGGTGATTTCCTAGAGGTGATGACCTGAAGGAAGATCCATAGATTGACCTAGAGGTGATCCAGAGGCAAGTACCTAAAGGTGATCCAAATGCGGTGATGAGATAGAAGCAAATACCTAGAGGTAATGATGATCCATAGGTAACTCAAAGGCAAGGACCTAGAGGTGATCCAGAGGTACTGATGACATAGAGGTAAATATCTAGAGGTAATGACCCAAATACAAACCCAAAGACATATCCAAAGACACATCTAGTGAATATTATCTAGAGCCAAAGCTAGAGCACAATTCTAGTGTACCACCCTTGGAATCATGTGGTATAATAAAATTTATACCAAATAATGTAATAAGGGAGGGTGTTTACCATTATTGCATTATTTAATGTGTTGTAATCATTAGGATATGATTGATGATTTCACCTCATATGTGATTGGATAGTCACATTTCTCATGAGAAGAGTGAGAAAATAAAAAGACAGAGTTGAAGGTGAAACACCAAGAGGTGAAACATCAAAGAGTATCTTGAAGCCAAGAGACATGTTTATGTATAAGAATGTATGCTATGTGCAAGTTTAGGCTAGCAAAATATTAGCAAAAAATATATAAAATATATTATTTGTTTAAGATATTTTTTGCCTTACCCTTGTTTCTAACATAACCTACCAAGAGGCATTTTCATATATCTTTATCTTTAATAATAAAAATCAAAGTTCGCTCATGGTCTTGTAAATAAATTAATACATATGATTATAGGTGTAACTAGAGTTGAATGAGAGAAAAGTTAGGAAAATTAAAAAGTGTATAATATTTATTCTATTATCATCATTATAAAGGAAACTTGGATGATGTTTGTTTTCTATTTTTTATGTAGGGTAAATATACGTACAAGAGATTTTATTTGAAATAAACCTAATGAAAGTACATATAAATACTAATCAAATAAATTTAATGATATATCATAAAAACACTAATCTAGACAAACCAATGATTCTTTGTATCTTGGTAAATAAAATTAAAAAATAAAAATAATAAGTTTTCTAACTTGTAACTAATTACAAAGATTTTATATACCTTTGAAAAAGTAATAATGTAAATAAAGGATGCAAATGATATTTCTCTTTTTTATAAATTACCTAGTTAGTATATGAGGATAAAGATGAGATAATAAAGGATATTAATAAAAAAATTAGATCCACTTGAATCAACTTATGAGAATTACAAGGAGGTATTAGTCTTATAACAACCAAAAGTTGGTTGCAAAATAAAAATCTTCAAAAGCTCAAATTGATAGTATATATCTTGATGAAATCTTTACCTTGGCAAAGGATGCATAGAAAGGCTATCTTAAAGACTAAAAATTAAAATTAAAAAATTATTGAGCGGAGAGTGCAAATATAGTGGATATAGATATTGTCCCTTGAAGTATCTACAAGAAAGATAATTACATCAATAAAGAAGAGGTTTATTTAGGTTGATTTAGTATGGAAAAAATAAGCACACTTTAAAAGTGAGGTTTCTAATGGAGCAAGCAGTTGAGTCTAAAATCCATAAATATTCACTTTGGGCTATTCTAACATCTATATTAAAGAGATGCAAATATGGAGCAAGTACAAGTACAAGGAGCAACCCTCATATTTTCTTGTATTAGATATTTAGAAAATATCAAGAGGCAAATGCAAGCAAGAAGTAAGATCAAAGAGTGAGCTTCATATTTTCTTACTCTAGGTTTTTGGATAAACTTAAAAATTAAAGCATTCCTATGAGAAAAATCTAGGTAGCATGGAAGGAGAGTAATTTTTTAAATCCCTAACTAGAAGGATACCCTAATTGAAGGTATAAATGAACTAATTGGGGATGAGGAGAAGGAAGTCTATCGCAAGCCCTATCCAAGTAGCAAATGTTACAATAGAAATGACAATCAAGGATGAAATGATCAAGCATGATATAATTATTATTTACAGTAAAGGGTCCCTCTCCCCTTAACTCTTTAATATAATGGCAAAGGCACTTGGTAGGGCCAATGACTTAGCTAAACATTTAACGCAAATTAAAGGAATTAGGCCAACAACAACAATAGATCTAGTTACTCACCATTAGTTTGTGGATGATACTATAATTGTAGGGGAGGCTTCATTAAGAGAATCCAGGAACATAAAGAAGGTGCTCTAGGAGTATGAACAAGCATCAGATCAAAGCATCAACTTTAACAAGAGCAAATTATTTTTTGTCAACACTCTAGCTTCTAGATAGAATAGAATTGCTAGGATTTTTGGTTGTGAAATTGTGGGCTTTCCCTCAACTTATTTAGGACTACCACTATTTAAAGGAATAGTTAGATATGAACTATGGAATTTAGTAATAGAAATATTTCAAAAAAAATTAATAAGGTGGAAGGGGGCTCTCCTATCTCAAGCTGGTAAAGTGTAGATCTTGAAATATATTCTTCGGTCCTTACTAGTGTATTACCTCTAAATGTTTAAAATCCCATCAAAAGTTACTAATATTCTTGAGAAAATTCAAAGACACTTTTTGTAGTCATGGGTTGAGGAACATCAGAGACTTCTCCTAGTGTCTTGGAATAAAGTACGCAGTCCTAAGAGAGAAGAAAGGTTGGGCATCAAGAGAATGCAAAAATTTAATGAAGCTCTTATGACCAATCTTGGCTAGAGGTTAATCAAATAAAGTGGAACATCTTGGGTCAAAATCATCAAAGCTAAGTATTTATAATCCTTCAACCCCTTCTTTAGATGTGAAAATCCACCTTCTTACCTTTTTAGAATGGATTAATTAAAATAAGGCCTCTATTATTGAAAGGATTAAAATTGAAATTAGAGATCAAAAATTTCATCTTGTTCTAGGAGGATACTTGGATAGTTGACAAGCCCTTTTTTTCTTAAATGGAATGCAAGCAGATCATGAAACCCTTGAAGTTAAGATTTGTCATTTGGGTTAGTGATATAGAAGAAGAAGGACTATTGAGAAGATGGAAATATATTTCTATTCCTATCATTGATCAAAAAACTTAGCACCAAGTATATTTTGTCAAAATACTTCTCCTCTCTTATTACATATCTATAAGCCCCACTCAAGACACCCTCATTTGGGCTCTACTTCAACAGGAGTTTACTCAACTAGGTCAGGTTATCTGCTAACAAGGGATGAAGACCTTCTAGAGTTCCTAGTAAATAGACTTTGGATGAAAATATTTACTCCTAAAGTTGTATTCATTATTTGGTTAGTCCTTAAAAACAAAATTTTAACAATCAACAATATAAAAAGAAGAGGCTTCTATTTTTTGAACATGTGTCCTTTGTGCAAAGTTGATGAAGAATCGGTTTCACACTTCTTTATCCATTGTTCTTTCTCAAGGAAGGTTTTTCATTTGATGCTTCAAGATTTTGAATGTTCTTGGATGGCCCCTCAATATATCCTTTTTTTTTTTAACAATGGCACACCCCCTTCAAAAGTTCCAAACTCACTTATTTATGGAATATATCCCTAACTCATTTATGTTGGGGTATCTAGTTGGAGCGCAATAACAGGATTTTCATAGATGATTACAGGGATGAGAAATCTATCTTTTTAAGAATTAAGAATGTGATATAGGAGAACCTATAAATAAGTAAGAATGAGGAAGGGATTGAGTAGGGAATAGAGAAAGAGAGCTAATAATTGGAAATTAGAAGTAAATATCAAAGATGGCCACAAGTCAAGGGAGGACATACGAAAGAATACCAAATGGAAGAAACCTAAGGAAGGGTGGGAAAAACTTAACTTTTATGGGGCCTCTAAAGTCAACCCAAGAAAATATATGGGAGGTGGTGTGATAATAAATTCAAAAGTGAAGATGATAGGAGCTTACTCAAAGAATTATGGGGTCTAAACCAGTCATGTGGATGAAGCTAAGGTGATGATAACTGGTATCAAGCTCCTGACTCATATTGATATTCCTAAGATAGTAGTGGAGGGGGACTCCCTTAAAATCATTAACTATTTACTTGGAAAGGGAGAACCAAGCTGGACCATGGAAGGAATCATAAGGGATAGTAAAATACTTCTTCAATATTTTCAAGAGGTGAAAATCATGCATACTTTCAGGGAAGGGAATAAATTTGTTGATTATTTGGCTAATCTAGGAGTAAAAAACTATGAAGGAGACATATGTATGGACTCGTATCCACCTTATGTGCTTTCCACTTTAGACCTAGATAATCAATTCAGCTCCAACAATATGGAAATTTAACGAGAATATGATAAAGTACACTTAGGAGGAACTTAAGATAGTGATTCAGATAAAGAAAAAAGGATGAAGACAAGGAATTTTATCTTGTCTAAAATGAAGCATAACAATTAGGAACATCCAACATTTAGATTTTTAATGTAGTTTCTCTAAGTTGTAACTTTTGTATTGAATTTTTGTTGTTTTATGTGTTGTTTTTATGTTGTATCTTCTAGTGGTTCAGATAAAGAAGAAGGATGAAGATATGGAAGTTGTTGTTATCCTATCCAAAATGAAGTAGAGCAATTAGGATCATCCAACCTCTTGATTTTGAATGGATTTTCTCTGAGTTTGGTTCAAAAAAAGAAGGATGAAGACATGGAATTTTTTTTTATCCTATCCAAAATGAAGTAGAGCAATTAAGATCATCCAACCTTATGATTTTGAATATAAAGAAGAAGGATGAAGAAATGAAATTTGTTATCCTATCCAAAATAAAGTAGAGCAATCAGGATCATACAACATCTTGATTTGAATGTAGTTTCTCTAAGCTATAACTTTCTACTAGATTTTTAGTTGTTTCCTATGTTATTTTTATGTTGTATATTTTGTCTAAGTTTATTGTATTTTGTTTCCCTTGGGATTTTATTTTCCACTTTTCTAAAGGGATTTGGTTCCTTGTATAAAGTTTTGGGGCCCTTTTAAAAACCCCTATTTTTTACTTCTAATCAAAAATACATATAAGTTCCTTGGATACTAGTTAGGTTTTCTAGAGATTCAAAATTGGATTAGAGATTGAATTCAAATATTCTTTATAAAGGATTTTTCATCATCATAGTCTCTAGTTCAAAAATCAAGAATAAAATAATAAGTGGTGGCCCATGTTTTGGGAGGAGAGATGTCATATGTTTAATATCATAAAGTGAAAAAATTCTATGGAGGTAAAAATTATTAAAAGGTTTTTAATGCAGGTTAGGATTTTTGGACCTTTAAAATTAGCTTATCAATAAGGAGGTTTTGAATAATATTTTCAATACTCTAGGGGAGTTCATCCAATAGGGACCAACTACAAAGGAGCAAAATCATGTTGTATATACCGATATATGTGTTGTCATAGATATTTCATAGACTTTGCCATAATTAATTAAGATTAAATTTGATTATATTTTTATTGAGGGAAGAAAGTAGAGAGGGGAGGGCTTTGGTCCCTCCCCTGCTCCCCCTCCCATGGCTCCTGGTTCCTGCCCAGTCCCTGGCTCAACCCAGGCCATCCCTCCTGAGGAGTGGTTGTTTGCAGATGATCTCCTGGGGGAGATCCTTCTCCACTATTTGCGCCCCTCCTGGCCGGCTAGGGTTTCCTTGGTTGTTTTTTCGGACTGGTGCTTCCCAGGGATCCCTGTTTGGTTGGGGATCCCTTCCCTTTTTCCCTCAAGCTTCCCCCTAGGGTTTTTTGCAGGTTATTCACGTGGATCTAGTCCCCTGCATTTCTCGGTGTGATGGAGGTGACGGTTTAGGGTTTGGACAGCTTCCCCCTTTTTCTTGTGAATCCTCGGTGGGCTCTGTGCTTGGACGGGATTCTTGGTCCCTACTGCTGGGATCCTCTTCTATTTTCCCGGGGTGGGTTCCTTGTGGTACAACTCTTTGGTCACTTCCTGATGGGCTGGATCCTCTCTGTGCTGGCTGTCGGCTTCCTACAGGATGGCTCTCGCTGAACGAAATGTTTTCCCGGTGGGCGGCTGGTTTCTCCATAGGGCGGGATCCGCCAAATCCGCCGGTTTTCCCACGAGGCGGGATCCTTTCTTTTCTGCTGGTTTCTCGGATGGCGGGATTTCCCTATTGCTTCCCGCTAGGCGGGACTGTTTGTGGTGGTTTTGACTGCTTCCCGCGAGGCGGGATTTTATTGTAACGGTTTTTCTTTGCTTCCTATTGGGTGGGATCTTCTCGATGGTGGTTTTTGGCTACTCCCCACTGGGCGGGATCTCCAAAACTACTTTCTTTCTTATTTGTTTGTTTCCCGTTGAGAGGGATTGTTTCATGCTTACTGTTACCGTTGGGCGGGATTTCTGTTTTGGTGTTCAGTTTCAAGGGATTGATGCCCTAGGCCCATTGCTTATGTAATCAGGTTTTGGGATCCTTGTTAAAACCCGCTGTAAATACAAACACTACTTACCAAAAAAAAATTAAGATTAAATTTAAATCATGGAATAGGATCAACAAGTGGAATATGAAATCATTGCATTCCAATGCTACTAATGTTACAATATTGGACACATGGTAAGGGCTTGCAAAGTGAAAATGATGGAGAAAGAGACCAAAATAATTGGTTAAGATAGACCAAGATGAAGTAAGAAGGTCATTCTATAGTAGAATCTAGATTAGATCAAGGATTTTTAGCTCCAAAACAAGTGGCAAAGAAAGCCCCTTTGCATCATCAGATGGCAAGGTTTTCATAGTTCACTTGGATCAACCTTTAAAAGAAACAAAAAACAAGATACATATAAGAATGAAGTACAATGTGTAAGCTCAAATTTAGAAGGAATAAAAGGTGCAAATAAAGATATAGATAGAACTTTTAAAACTAAAGATGCAAAGGAGGTCAAGTTTAATCCAATAAATCATCTTTATTTTTTCTCAAGTGGTATAATTGTTGGAGAATATTACATTATTTGATACATGTCAATGTACCACCTTAGTTCATTATTTTAAATATTAGAATAGGGTTGTGTCTTAGATTAGTAAGTGAATAAATATTTTATGTAATGTAATAATGTGCAGGAAATGTACAAGTGTCATGTAAATATATGTGCAAGTGTTATGAGTGTAAATGTGCATAAGTGTCTAATATGTAAGTGTGCACATGTGTCCTTAGAATAGGAAAGTTCAAAGTTGTAAAGAAGAGTTAAGGTGAAGAGTGCAGCATATGAAGAGTCACATACAATTATATATTTGTGATAAAGCATTGTAATTATCATTGAATGTGCATAGCTTTATGCTAACACTAATAGACCTTTATTCAATAGCATTTATTAGTATTTTGTGTGTAATATTGTGAGCATTATTTATATGATTATTTTATGAGTATTGTTATGAGTGATTTTATTTGATATTATATTCTGAGTTATTATTTGATTCATTATATTTCAACTTCATTATATTCCATCCTATGATTATTTTCCTATGGGTTTTACATTAGTATTAAAGCTTCAAAAGCTAGCAATGGTATTACAACCACAACAAGATTTTTTGCACGGTATTTGTTAAGTTGCAAAAATTAGTAAGGCTAGATTCTTTCCACATTTGCAGGAACAACTAGTGAAGAATAAGACTTAATTAGAATTTTTTCCACTAGGTTGAAGAATAATCTGTGAAGAATAGGATTCATATTTTGAAAACCAACTCAGAAATAAAGTTGGTCATTCAGGGAAATGGTTAACCCTGTTATTAATTTGAATATTTAGGCAAAACCAACTCAAGATAAAGTTGGTCATTCAAAAAATAACCATCCTAACATTAATAGATATTTTAGGGACATATTCTTGGCAACTGGTTTCTGTCAAAAGAGTTGAAGAAATTGGTACAATCAAGCTATCTTATTTGGAGTATCAGGGAAGTTTATTGTCACCTTGACAAAGAAGAAGATTCAAGTTGCATCAATATGAGATTATTTTTATAGTGAAGAATGATCTTCAGAAGTGAGAATCTTTCTACAAAATATAGATGACACTTTCATCTTTGAGTGCTAGAAGAAGGTAAAAATATTTCCTCAAGCAAGGATTGATTAAAGTTGCAATCTATTTTAGTTTCAGGTTTCAAATATAGACCTTCATAAAAGTTGTAGATCATTAAGATATTGACCTTGATAATATATATTGAGATTACCTATTCCAAGAAACTATTCAAAATATAAGGCAATCTATAAGATTAATTTTTGTCTTTAAAGAAAATATGATAATAAGCTTGACAATTGATCCAAGAGAAGAGGCCAATATTGAAATATAAATACTCTTCAAATATAGGATTCTATATATTAGAGATAAAAAAATGGGACCCTTTAGAGAAAGAGGTCCTTATACATATTTGTGACCCTTATTAGAGAAAAAGGGATCATATTTGATTGAGAATACTGAGTTATAAGGAGAAACGTTCTAGGAAAATAACCAAGATATAGGAGACCCAAGAAAAAAATGTCTCATTAAATAAATATATAGAGGAGATCTGAGGAAAGGAGTTTATATTGAAGATTGAATATAGTGAATGAGAACCATCTGAAAGAGATCCATCATAAGCAGATATATTGATCCTTAGTAAGAAAATAGACCATTAATCTAGTATGTTTTGCAAAGATAGAAAAGAAAGTAGAAAATATAAGGCAACATAATCTTGGTATAAGAAGATTTGGCCAAGATAGCAAGAAAACTTCAAGACGGCAAGAATACTTGAAGGCAGCAAGAAGATTTGAAGGACAACAATATTTGAAGATAAAGAAAGAGCATTAAGAAGACATCAATAGGACAACAAGATTGTAATTATCACACTTGAAGGATATGAAGCTTGAAGACAACATTTGGAGGGCAAAGAGATTAAAAAAAGTAAGCATTAGTTAGGCAGATTAATGCTTAGAATTTAACTAAGCACAAGGAGGAGTAATCAAAGTATTTAGATAGATAGAACTCGAATAGAAGTAGAAATATAGTGCTGATATTTGGACAGCAATATTAAAGGTATTAATATTAATAACGCAAGACAACAAGGTTCAAGTACAATTTGAAGTCTTTAGAAAAGCTAGAAATGAGTGCAAAGACTAGCTTTGACGATGGTAGACTATAGAGGAAAAATAGCCTACAAGATTATGCCACCATGGTGAAAATGAGGAGAGTTACATATATGTTTGAGTAAACCAATGTGTGAATAACATGCACCTACACTAATAAGAAGAAGATTAAAAAAGAGAGCAATAATTGGTAGCAAATAAATCATGGATTAACATAGCATTAATGGAGAATGTAGACCCTAGAGGAGGATGTAATATCAAACGAGAGAGTGCAAACCTGATTTGAATATTGAGTGCAAGAGAGAACAAATCTAAATTGATTGTAGTGCAGTTTTACATAGCCTGAACCAAACACAGTCAAGGATGAATGCAATCAAGAATAGTACAATAAATTGTAGGCCTGAATGTGAAAGGAGAAGAGCCATCCAATAGTGAGGTTTTATCATGCAAACCAATCCATAAGAGAGGCATCATTGATTAGTACAAACCAACTAAAAGTGTAGAACCATTGCTAAGTTCAATATAGCCATAGAGGAGCATGAGAAAGATATTGAAGCATCACTAACCTGATCAGAGAGGAGTGCAAGCATTGAGTGTAATCCAAGAATCATTTGGACATTACAAGTAGAAGCTAAAACTTGGTGAACCAAGTGTCAAAACCAAGCAAACAATTTAAGCACCAAGAAAGGTGAAGAGTCAACAAATATCAAGCATAGTCAAATATTACAAGCAAGCACTAAGTTGCTATGACATTAGAATGTTGGAATAATATTTGAGTGTCAAATAAAAGTGTCATGTAATCTGCTCGAATGACACGTTGAAATAGGGAAGGCAGAACAATAGAGATTGAAACATTTACCTTGAATGATTTCAAGTAGTGGCTCATGCAAAGACACACACAAGTTCACACGCTCAAGCCCAAAGAAGGACAACGAAACACTTGGAATCTTCTTACCAATTCTAACACCAAAATCATCTCAAGAAGCCATGCCTAAGGAAGGTATAATATTAGGGTTTTGATAAATTAAAATTATATTTTTTAATTTATCTAAGGTTAAGAGGAGTGATAAGGTTTATAACTTTATTTTTTATTTTATAAGGTTTCTAAAGTTTTATTTGGAGAGATAAGTGTGCTAATAGTATAGTTAAGTTTTTAATTATTTGTTAAGTTTTTTGGAGTGATAAGTAGTAATAGGAAGTGTTAGTAATTAAGTTATTTGAAGTTTTTTATATTTGAAAGCTTTGTTATTTTATTTATTTTTTGAAATTCAAGGTTCATAGAATATTAGAAAATTATTTAACTTTGGATAAATAAGGAAGTCTTTTTCAAATTTACAGAAATATTAAATTCGCAAAGTTCTTATTTTCTTCGTTTCTAAACAATTAGGGAGACATAAGGAATCCAACTTCATAGGTCATTGAAAATTTTAAAAACTTAGAATTTATTATTCAAAACCTAGGGAGACATAACATAGTCAACTTCAAATGTTACATGAGTGAAACTATGTCAAACAACAAATTATTTCTTTCATAATCTCAACTTCGAAAAGGTCCTAATTATGCTTCATGGAAATATAAAGTGAAATCAATTTTGCTAGTAGAAAAACTTTAGGACATTGTTGGTGGAACAAAAATGAAATCTACTAAAAATGATAGATAAATTGGAGAAACCAAAGCTCTTATGATAATAACATTTGCAATTACAGATGAAATACAACCTTACATAAGCACATCATAAACCTCTATAGAAGCATGGAATACTTTAGCTAAGATATTTGAAGGAAAGAATAAAGCTACTATTTTGAATCTTCAAACTCAGTTGCATTATTTAAAATTTAATAGTGGTGAAAGCATTGAATTATTTTTAAGAAGAGTGGCAAACATAAAATCAAAGCTATTAACCTTAGGAGAAAAGGTAGAGGACAAATTTCTTGTTCAAGTGATCTTGAGAGCCCTTCCAGAAAACTATAAGCATATAGTTACATATTTGCAAATTCTAAGTAAAGATACTTCATTTGATGAGTTAATCAATATACTACAACAGTATGAAGTGGAGAATTCAGTCAAAGATGAAGAAATTCAAGAAATTCAAGAACTAGAAGAAACTACTGAAGAAAATGAAGTCAAAGATCTTTTAGAAAAATTAGTAATTTATGAAGATGATTTTGTGAAAGATATTAATCATTCCCTTGATTAGAATAGAAAAAGGTAGCAAATTGAAGAAATTAAAACAACACAGACTTCAAGATCGGGATGAAGATCATATTAACCAAATAATGTAATCCAAGGAGATTTTGGATAATATTACATTATTTGGTACATGTCAATGTACCACCTTGGTACATTATTGTAAATATTAGAATAGGTTTGTTTCTTAAATTAGTAAGTGAGTAAATATTTTATGTAATGTAATAATGTGCAGGAAATGCACGTGTCATGTAAATATGTGTGCAAGTGTTATGAGTGTAAATGTACACAACTGTCTAATATGTAAGTGTGCACATGTATTCTTAGAATAGGAAATTGAAGAGTTGTAAAGAAGAGTGAAGGTCAAAAGTATAGCATATGAAGAATCACATACAATTAAAAATTAATGACAAAGTATTGTAATTATCATTGAATGTGCATAGCTTTATGCTAGCACTAGTAGACCTTTATTTAGTAGCATTTCTTAATATTCTATGTGCAATATTGTGAGCATTGTTTATATTATTATTTTGTGGGTATTATTATAAGTTATTCTATTTGATATTATATTCTGAGTTATTATTTGATTAATTATATTGCAACTTCATTATATTCGATCCTGTGATTATTTTCCTGTGACTTTTACATTAGTATTAAAGCTTCAAAAGTTAACAATAATATCCTCTCCTGGTAATAAAAATGAAAGTAGTGTAGATTTTATTCTTCACACTTTAGGGTTTCAAGAGTAGCATAATAAATAAATAAGTATGGAGGATATCCATGGGAATTTAGGTTTTTAGGGCAACAAAAGAAAGTACTTACTATGGAAGATTATCTTTACACTTTAGGGTTTTCAAGACAACATAAAGAAGAAAGTGTTTTTTAGGATATTGCTTCCACTTCAAATTCACTGAGGTAACATAAACCTATAAATGATAAATCTCATTATGAACAATTTGGAAAAAGCAAAGAGATTGATGAAGATGAAAGTTTTGAAAAAATGAAATTAAGAATCTTAAATTAAGAATAAAGATAAAATAAAACTAAGAGTTATTGACATAGGAAAACAAAAACAAACATCGTAAGTTCTAACAAATTAGGCTAAGTTCACAAATGAAAATAATAAGTGATCATGAAAACAATATCTTGAAAGATCCCTAAAAAAATGTTATTAGGGAATTAATAGGTTGCTATAGTTTTGAGTTTATTTTAATACAAGAAACAAAAATAAGTGGTGAGGAATGTATGGGGGATTACCTAGTAGTTTTTTCTACAAGAGCTTCAAGAGGTATTGCAATAATATAGGACAAAGACAAATGGGATGGACAATTGCTAGAAGCAAAAAGTAATTGGGTTGGTATTTTTTGTAGGAAAGTGAATAATATAAAAATTAGGTTATAAATGTATAAGCTTCAACTAAAGTAACTCGTGAAAGATGTTGAAAGGACCTCAGTTTACTTATGATAAATTCAACAATTCATAATTATAATCAAAATGGATTCTTGGGAGGACTTCAAAACAGTTTTAATTTCTCTATAAAATAAGGATGGTACACCTAGATGGTCTAAATCTGTGGGGGATTTTACTTCATTTATCAATTCAAATGGCCTATGGGATGTTATTCCTTCAAGCTTTTAATGTACATGGGATAATAAATGCATTGGATAAACTCATGTAGAGATAGATCAAACAAGTTTTTGCTATATAATATATAGTTGCAAGTAGAGTATACAATCTCATTAAACTTTTTATTATGAGCAAGATTTGAAAAAATATTTCAAATCTAGATGGAAAAAGTATTGAAGAAGGAAAATATTTTAAGAAGGAAGAAATTAATTATTTCAAAGATATCCCATAAAAATTTATGAAAAATAAGTAGGATTAAGATAATATTTTTCCAAGTCAAGAAAATAAGGCTACAATAAGTGAGATCAATGTCACCTTTATTATATTAGTTCCCAGGAAAGACAAGATAAAATATTTTTATAATTTTGCTCCAATAAGCCTTTCTTATATGATTTATAAGGTAATTTAAAAAATTATTTCAAATAGATTAAAATGCATTCTAGATTGTATTATATCCGATGATTAATGTGGTTTTGTTTGTAAGAATAATTCTTACTGGTAAAATTGGATATGAACAAAGCATATGATAGGGGTTTGTTGCAATTTTCTACACAATATTCTGGGAAAAAAATGGTTTTGATCAATGTTGGTGTGAATGGATTAGATGTTCTTATAGCACTTCAAAATATTTTATTTTGATCAATGGATCCCATGCTAAATACTTTAAATCATCACGTTTCCTCCACAAAAATGACCTACCAACTCTTATCAAAGGCAAAATTATAAGCAAAATATCAAAGGTACATATGGTCTCTTGGAATATCGTCTCTAAGTTGCTTATGATACTTTTATTTTGGGTCATCCCTCAATGAGCAAGGCCATGAACAAGAGTATCATGCTATTCAAAGTTGGTTATTTAGTTGGTTAATACTACAAAATCCAATATTTTTTTTATTAACAATGCCCTAGTTTTATAACATGTTATTGTATATATTTTAGGGTTTAAAGCTTTAAAATTTCTAATATATCTAGGTATTCCTTTGTCTAATAAAGGAAAGGAGCTTTAGGAGTCAATTTTGGCTCAAATAAAATCTTTTTTGGTAGGTAAGTTCTTAACCATGAATACAAGGCTAAATTTCATAAATACTATGTTGTAACCTATCTATCTATCTACAATATCACTTTTAAAAATCAAAGTGATTTTCTTTGAAAAGGATGTGAGGAATAAGGATTGTAAAAGAAAGGGGTAGGCTTGCAATGTTGTAGACTTATGAGTTTGCATTAGGGGCAAATTTTTGTCAGAGATTAAGAAAATAGTTGGGCTAAAATATCCTCTAAAAATATATGGTTATGTTGATGTAGTAAAATTATTTAGGAAATGATCCCTTCCTAAAGATTCAACAACATAGAACTTCATATGAGATAGTTTGCAATTGATTAAGAAACATATTAGATGGCCAGTCACTGAAGATTCTTTTGAAAATTTTTGGTTTATTACTTGGTTGAAGCCTTATCCTCTTATCTACCATTCAAAATGGCAACCACAAGCTCTTGCATGTTTATCTTGTAAAGGTTCAAAGGTCAAAAAGTACATTAATATGAACAATAGTTCTAAGATCATGGATTATCTTTTAGACACCTAAAAGTCGTACATAATTGCTCGTAGTCACTTGTAGGTATGCATAGGCATTTGTAGGTATGCGTAGGCACTTGTAGGCATACAGAGATACCTGTAGATATACGTATACATCTATAGTCATGTGTAGACACCTATAGGAAATCGTAGGCAATCGTAGTCAATCGTAGGCGCAAAACCTACAAAACTACACTAATCATGACCAAAACACTTCCTATTCATGAAAGGGCCATCTACAAGCCCCTTTAGGCCATCTAATCCCTTTCCTACACCTAATTAGGGTCCCCATGTGACCATTTTCTCCAAAAACCCTAATTAGGGTAATTCTAATTCTATTTTGAAAGTCACTTTTTCACTTAAGTGTACTTTATTGCCTAAACATGTTTAATTAGGGTTAAATCAATATTAGCCCTAATTCTATCCTCACACATGTGTGCACCCACTTAGTTAGGATATTTCCAAAATATGCCTAACCTAACCTCAAACTAACCTAGGATCTATCTGATTAGGGTTAACCTTAACCCTTGCCCACACATGTGTGCACCTAGGATATTCCTTCAGGGCACATGAAGGGATGACTCACATGCCACTTCATCACCCTAACCTCACCATGGTAGAACCTAACCCAAATTTTAGGCCACCTCACCCCCTAGCCTTGGCCCACTCTATAAATAGAGGGCCATTTTCACCATGAAACTCTCTCTCACCCTTTTGGCTAACTTACCAAAACTCTACTAAAATTGCTCTGGAACATCTTTCATCACTTCTACATCCATCAAATATCAGGAAACAGTACTAGAATATTATCTAGGAAGGAATCAACAGAACCAGTCAACAACAGCAAGGTTTGCACACTGTCATGTGAACCCGACATAGGTTCTCACACCATCGTGCTAACGTGGTCTACAGTAACCCTATAGCTACAAATCAAGTAGCTATCTTCTATTTATAGTTTTTATAGCATTTCCTCTAGTTTTTAGCATGTTCTACATTTTCATGTCATTTTTATCTGTATAAACATGGGATCTGATCTATGAGAGGTCCCCAAACACATTAACTCATTTTTGTAGGTTTAAATAGGTATCAAGGACATCTCCAAGCATCCAACCGGTGGCACACATGCAAAGAAGCCCACCTACATTGAGGGCACCAAAAAGCATCAGCAATTGCATCTACATTCACATTGAAAAAGAGAGGGAAATATTACTTGAGAGAAAGAACATTTGTAACCCCTTTTGAAATCAATAAAAAGAGCATTTTAGCATATATTTCATTAGCTTTGAAATTGATGTTCACTTTCCATGTGTTACATTTTGGCACGCCCGGTGGGACCCCCACAAAACTATTTTAGACTAGCCTTCTTGCTATCTAATTCATTGTATGGACTTTTTTTATGTGTTACAGGTATAGTAAATCTAAAATAAAGCCCATCACAGCCCTGAGACACGCCTTAGGCCTTATACTAAGAAGTTATAGGCTTTCACACCCAATTCGCACACTACCATACAAACCTGGTTTGCACACCACTGCGCGAACCTAGTTTGCACGTGCAAAACTGGTTCACACACCACCACATGAACTTGTCAAAATAATAAAAATCTACCAAACAGAGAAAAGCAGGATCACCCAACATATTTGGATCCAGGTATTTTTCTCAAACTAACTATTTTTATTTGTTTTTCAAAGGATGTTTGCATTTGTTGTTCATCTTGAAAGCACTTCAGGAAATTTTCAAATCTCTTTCACAAATTCTCTGGGTAACTTGCATATCTCTTTCAAAATCTTATTTAGATCAGATTTTTTAGATTTTCTTTCAAAGCATCTAGATTAGAATTTTTAGATCTCTTTCACAAATCCTTTGGGTAACTTGCATATTTCTTTTCAAATCACTAGAGTAGACTTCAAATTTCTTTCAAAGCACATCTAGATTAAATTTTCCCATATCTTTCACAAATCCTCTGGGTAAATTTCAGATTTCCTTTCAATTCATTAGATCAGATTTCACATTTTTTTCTAACGCACATAGATAGATTTCTAATCCCTTTTTCCATGCACCTCATATTTGATTACGTTTAAGCTTTCTAGAGTAGATTTATTCTTTCAAAAAAGCATCTAGGTTTAGTTTCTTCTTTCAAAAAGCATCTAGGTTTAGTTTCTTCTTTCAAAAGGCATCTAGGTTTAGTTTCTTTTTTGAAAAGGCATTTAGCTAGTTTTTGCTTTCATATCATCGATAGCAAACTCACTACCACACACTCATATTTCATACACAATGGTAATATTGGACTTCATCACCAATCCCCACTCAAGACTGGTGATGTTGGAATTCATCTCCTTCCACCAGCTCGCCCCCTAGACACCATAGTAGCCCCTAGGAGTGGTTTTTCAAACTTCATCATTGAAAGATCCCCTACTCTTGAGACTGGTTTTTTGGATTTCATCATCGAAAGGGACCTTCAAAGTGGGATAGGATTAGATGCCTTTGTTCACAAGGCTCATATAATTTATGAACAGGTAACTATCATTCTTGACTAAGCTCACTCGAGGGTGAAGCGACCATTCGACTGGGCCAATAGTAGGTCTTAGACAGTGCCACCTCTTCTCGTGAGAGGATTTTGGACTCATTAGCATATTTTGAGTTCCTCCCATTTGGATATCCTTTTATTGTACCTTCCATTTAGTCACCACTCGCCTATTGAGACATTATTCTATTTTGTGCACCCTTGGGTGTTGCAAGAGGTTTTGTGTTGATGACATTCCCTTTTAGAGTCTCACTTCACTTCCAGTGTCATGTCCTAGAGTAGGTACTATCATTAAAACACACAAAACAACCAAACATTTGTTTTTATTTGTTTAGCATTGATTCCAGTTGCATTCTTGTATTACACTCTCACAAAATTGGTTTCAACACATTCACTTGCTAGCCACCCACTTGTTGGCTATTCACAGTCTATCACTATCATTTTTCTGTTAGATTTACTTTTTTTAGCAAGTTCACATAACGTTGTGCGAACCAAAATGTTATAGTACAAGTTTGCACAGTAGTGTAAGAACTTTGTTCTAGTGCATAAAAACACACCAAAACACACAAAATTACATAAAATCCTACACAAAAAACCTCCACACATAAAAATTTAAATTTAAAAAAAATTAAAAAAACAAAAAAAAAAAAAAAACCACAACCCCATTTACTTGTAGTCAGATATGCGAGCAAGCATGTCTCGAGGAGGAGGTTTCTCATGCCACCTCCAACTAGTCTAGTACTCCCCCTCCATTCATGAGGGAAACATCCACTCTCACACCTGATCTCCTCACTGGTTTTGAGCCATCTCGCATGCACACCATGTCCCAAGGTGAGACCTCTATTTCTAGTAATATGCTTACCACATCTTCTAGCAAGGATCATCCTCTTCTTCCTCATTCACCTCCACCTAATCCACCATCCATATTTTGCGATCATGTTATCTATACCACTCCAGGAGATCCATCTCCATTCTTCACTATTGATGAGGAGACTCCACCTACCTCACCCACATCCACTCATCCTTTTCTCTAGGATCCATCTCATTCCCTTCTCAAGGATGATCCCTCTTTGCTTAATCATCCTCACCCTGAGGCTACGTCATCTACCCCCATAGTAGGGATGATTTTATATCCCTAGTCCTCCACTCCTAGCACTCAGGTACCTTTATCACAATCAACCCCACAATAGTCATCATTGCAACAATAGTACACTCCACTCACATCATCCCACCAATGTGCTTCCCAAGTGCCACAACAACCACCTTCCCAACAATTGTATTTTCCATATTTTGTTCCAACAGCACAACCACCACCCCAATCACAACAATTCATTCCCCAACAGCATCAACAAATCCTATCTTCATAAATATTTGTGGATACATTCACCACACCTTCTTCTTAGGCTTCCACATTTGATGCCTATACTCCTTCATCATCCTTTCCTCCACCTACATTCCCCTCTTTTGGGATGTACGATATGCCATCTTCCACTCCACTTCTACCTTCATCCACTTCTACCTTTCGCCTTCCTCCACCTCATCCATTTTAGGCTCCCCCTTTCATTCCTCTTTCTTCTTATAATCTACTTTATCCATCTTATCTCACCAATCCCCCATGTTATTCTGCTCCACCTGAGTTTTATAATCTTCACTCATCTGGTTCGGCATAGTTACCATCTTTTGGCATGTCATATTGCCATCCACTTTCATCGTCTATACAAACACCACTTCCCCCATCATATTTTGTTGCACCTACGTTATTCACGACACCCCCTTCCTGGTCATCCTCTCCAACCGCACAACCATCGCAGCAGGTTTCAGTTTAGTAAGTACTACCTCCTCAGCCATAATTTTTCCATCCACAGTAGATGTCTGTCCCACAATATATTCTCCCATTGACCTCCATGTTTCACACTGTTTAGAAATTGTATCCACATGAACAGTTTTAGTATACTACCCTTTCATAATGGGAGGAGCAGCAACTCTAATACCCTCCTCATTCTCAGTCTTCCATCGCTTCATCGTAATTCATCGCACCCCCATCACTTGAACTCCAACTCTTACAAGAACAAATTAAGATGTTGGATCTACGCACAACTGGTTACAAGTCCCAAAAACCCACATATAACGAGTTGTGCAATGAACCCATCCATCCTTCAGTTCCCATTCCTCCTTACCCATACCATTTTGAGATTCCAAAATTCAAAAAATACAAAGGTAAAGAGGACCCTCGAGAACACATCAGTAACTATCACTTCGCATGCTACCAGCTCCACGGTAGTGATCCCCTCATGTTGCATACTTTCACTCTCTCACTTGGGGGACAAGCCCTCGATTGGTACAACATGCTCCCATGCCATAGCTTGTTCACATTCGAACAATTGGCTAACTCATTTCTTGAACATTTTCCATCAACATCAAGAAAAATATTAACTTTTATGATGTCTATGCCTTACGACAGGGTGATGATGAACCTATCATAGATTTCATTTCTTGATGGAGATCGGTCATCCATGACCTAGCTTATAGCCTCTTGTCTGTCGAACTCATCACACTATTTACCAAAAGTTACCACAAACACATTTCTACACCCTTGCAACTCCATCAAAGCTACACATTTGATGAAGCCATTGCTCGGGAAAAATTCATCGAAAATATCAAATTAAATTAGAAAAAAAGAACTTCAAAGGAAGGAACCACCCCTATTTTTGCTTCAATCGCAATGCTTCAAATCAACCCTTTTCCAAACTGCCATAAACCAATCAAGTAGTGGTAGCCTCTCCATCTTCTTCATCGATCTCACAACCTCCTCCTCCACAACAATAGTTATTTCATACTAATGTGCCTCCTCCATCCAATCCACAACAAGCTCACGGTCCTCATCCTCAATGCCTACATCATAATTGGACTCCACTTTCTGAGCCTCTACCTACTTTATTCCAAAGGTTGTTTGATGTTGGTCATGTTACTTTACCTGACATTCGACCCATAGACCCGAATCGACCCAAACCTCATGGGCACATCGAATAGGCCTTTTGTGTTTACCATCACTAGCGTGGCCATGATATTAGTTCTTATCACACCTTTCATGACTTAGTCCAAGATCTTATCAATCATGGTACTATCCAAGTTTCAAACCCCCTTGCACCATAAAATCAAAATCTAGGTATTTATCAAAACCCATTACCTGAACACGGGGGACTAATCCTCAAGGGGCTCAACCCACTCAACAAGCCCAATCAAGGTAATTCAATCATGTCCACCATGATCCTCCCTCATATGAAGTGGTTGGCATGATTAACGTCACTACTCATAATCAGCATTATCCACCACGTTGGGCCCATTACTCCACTTCCACCATTACTCCACTTCCACTTTTCACCTTCCTCCACCTACATAGCATTTATTTTTGCTATGTTGCGTTCATCATTCTTCCTTTCCCTAAATCTTCTCCTCCTTCCTCACTTCTTCAATTTTATTTTCTTCTTCTCCATCATCATCCATTGACCATTTCACTAATCATGTCAATTTTCCCTTTCAAAAGGCTTGAAATTGTGCATTCATCACTTCCAAAAGAAGGGTCATATTTGACCCAAATTTTCTCCCATCATATCATCTCCAAATTTCCCAAAAATTTCACCATTGGATCAGTCTCAAAAAGATATTTCCAATGGTATAAGTTTTATCCAATTCTGACATCATTTGGTCCCCCAAACTGCTAAAACACTACACATGGGTCAAATAGTCAAAGTTTGCACAATAGTGTGTGAACCTGGTTTGCACACCTCTGTGTGAACCTTTAGTTCACACACTGCCATGTGAACCTCCAATTTTCTATTCTATTATTCATGTTATGCATGGCTATGGCCTTGTATAACACCCATTTGCCTTTTCTACCATTCTTCACATCTCATTTTTCATCATTTTTCAATCACATCATCATCATTCCTCACCTTCTTCATTGCCCATTCATCACATGAAGTGGTAGCCATTCAACAATTGAACACCACCTTGTGCATGATCAATAATCAAACCCTCAATATTGGATGTGGCATTTGTCCAAGGACTTTGCATAAGACTATCATCAACCCCCATTTGCTAGGGCAAACACAAGCAAAAATTCTCTTCTCAATCAAAACTCCAATCCAATCATATTTGGTGTGTTAGGCACTTATGGATGCTAGGGGACTCATGTGTGGATGCTATCTTTGGGTCATGAATGCACCCATTGAAGCAATCATGAGTAGGACCCATCTATGGTTGCCTAGCTGACCCAATCAACTCATACACCTCACGCTTGTCAATGATAAAGTTTCAAAGGTATTCATCCCTTTCAAATTTGGGGTATCTTAAATTGATCATGCAAGCTAGATGACCTTGCACTTCCTTCTTCCAAACCATCATTCATCATTCCACCATTCATCTTATTAACCTTCTATAATGGCTCTGTCTATTTGTTCTACATCTTCCACAACTAGGAAAGTTTCTCATCTCCTTCCAATCCATCATTCACAATTTGGAGGAGTTTCTCTCTTTCCACCACACTCTCCACATCTAGCAGAGTTTCACTTCCTTGCATCCCATATTTCAAAACTAGGGTAACTTCACCTTCTCCCAATCCATCATTCAAAACTAGGGCAATTTCATTGTCTTCCAATTCATCACTCAAAATTGGGGTAATTTCATCTTCTCCCAATCCATCATTCAAAATTGGGGTAATTTCATCTTCTCCCAATCCATCATTCAAAATTGGGGTAATTTCATCTTCTTCCAATCCATATTTCACAATCGAAGGGGGGTTTTATCTCCTTCCACTTCATCATTCACAACTAACACAATTCATCTCATTTCCACAAAATCTTCATGACTAGGGGAGTTTTCTCCCCCTCCTAAATGATTTTGTAATTAAGGGATTGCATTCCCTTTTCAAACCACTTCTACGCTTGGGAGAGGGTTTTCCCTCTTTCCAACCATAGTTCTCTTTCATAGAGTTAATCCTCCTTACACATTCACACTCCACCACCTCTCATCTACTCATTATGGTGCCACCCAACATTGTCATCACACATAAATCACCATCAAGCCTCAAACTACTAGGCACTTCAAAAGGTTTCATCCTTTTGTTAAAGGTTACATCCTTTACCTTGCATCCACATTTCAATCCACAAATCCATCACTAGGCACTTCAAAAGGTTTCATCCCTTTGTTAAAGGTTTCATCCTTTGCCTCACCACCATCAAACTAGGTTTCTCCAAAATCCTCAAAAAATTTTGAAACATTCTTTTTAGAATCTCTTAGGAACTAGGTTTCTCCAAAATCCTCAACAAAATTTTGGAACATTCTTTTTAGAATCTCTTAGGAACAGGTTTCTCCAAAATCCTCAAAAAAATTTTGGAACATTCTTTTTAGAATCTCTTAGGAAACTAGGTTTCTCCAAAATCCTTAGCAAAATTTTGGAACATTCTTTTTAGAATCTCTTAGGAAATAGGTTTCTCCAAAATCCTCAAAAAAATTTGGACAGGTTTCTCCAAAATCCTCAAAAAAATTTGGATAGGTTTCTCCAAAATCCTTAGCAAAAATTTGGACAAGTTTCTCCAAAATCCTTAGCAAAATTTGGACAGGTTTCTCCAAAATCCTCAACAAAATTTGGATAGGTTTCTCCAAAATCCTCAACAAAATTTGGACAAGGTTTCTCCATAAACCTCAAAGCATTTGGAACACACACCTTAGTCTAGGTTTCAAATTCCTTTTCCAATGCATTAGGATAGATTTGATTTTATGAGGAAGCATTCTAGCTTAGATTTATTTTAAAAGCATTTTCCTTCAGTTTTCATTTCAAAAGCATTAGGTTAGATTTGATTTTATGAGGAAGCATTCTAGCTTAGATTTCTTTCAAAAGCATTTTCCTTCAATTTTCATTTCAAAAGCATTAGGTTAGATTTGATTTTGTGAGGAAGCATTCTAGCTTAGATTTCTTTCAAAAGAATTTTTCTTCAATTTTTCATTTCAAAATGCATCTAGATTAAGCCTAGCATGGACATAGCCTAGCATCAACATAGCCTAGCCATAGACATAGCCTAGCAATAGTCATTTTCTAGCATAGCCTAGCCTAGCATAGACATAGCTTAGTTTAGCCTAGTCATCGCCTAGCATAGACATAGCCTAGTTTAGCCTAGTCATAGCCTAGAATAGACATAGCCTAGCCTAGTATAGCATAGCATAGCCTAGCCATAGACATAGCCTAGCCTAGTCATAGCCTAGCATAGCATACTCATAGCCTAGTTATAGGCGTAGCATACACAACCTAGCATAGCATAGCCTAGCATAGCCTAGCATAGCCTAGCATAGCATAGCCTAGCATAGAATAGCTTAGCCTAGTCATAGCCTAGCGTAACATACTCATAGCCTAGCATAGCATAGCATAGCATAGCCATAGACCTAGTCATAGCCTAGCCATAGCCTAGTCATAGCCTAGCATAGGCGTAGCATCAGCATAGCCTAGCCATAGACATAGTCTAGCATAGCATAGCATAGCCTAGTCATAGCCTAGCATAGCATACTCATAGCCTAGTCATAGGCGTAGCATACACATAGCCTAGCATAGCATAGCCTAGCATAGTATACTCATAGCCTAGTCTAGCATAAGATAGCATAGCCTAACCATAGACATAGTCTATCCTAGCATCAACATAGCATAACATAGCCATAGACATAGCCTAGCCTAGCGTAGGTATAGCAATCCACATAGCCTAGCCTAGCATAGCATAGCCTAGCCTAGCAATTTTTCACTTCTTGTATACTTTTCGGTCTTAGCAGAAAGTTTGCTCCAAGGGGTAACTTTCCTTGCTTGTACATTCTTGTACATTCAACATCAAAAACAACAAACATCCAAAAAAATAAAAACAAAAATGCAAACAAATCAAAACCGTCCATTGGTGACGTATCTTGCATTTTATTTTCCTCTTTTCCACCAATCTTCTATATCACTTGGATTTATATCAATGTTGTATGGTCACGCTTCGAGCGGCTACATACCTTTGATTTGATCCTATTTTTATCTTCCCCTTCTTCTCTCTACCTCTTTTGGTTCTCGATCAATGTTGTATGGTCATGCTTCGAGTGGCTACATACCTTTGATTTGATCCTATTCTTCTCTTCCCCTTTCTCCTCCATTTCATAGGCTCACTTCCCCACCTCTTCCATCATAATCATCTACATCCATCAATCACATTGATGACCATAAAATATTGGCATTCAGTTTGATTATTTCATGCATCCATCCACACCTTTTGGATTTGGTCCTGTACATGGAAACCCATATTTTGGGTACACCTTCTTGCATCTATCTGTCTCACTTACTTTGCATTGTCAAGAAACACATTGGTCGCATCCTCCTATATATTTTTAGGTATTTTGTCGCATCATGTAGACATCACCCCTAGTCATGTTCTTTGTCTTCCTTGTACATAAGAATTCCATTGCTCGTATATATCATGACATCGATCCTATTCTTAGTTGCATGTTAATGAGAAGTCTTTATGTTGCTCAACCATTCATGGTTATTTTAATCAACCTGTATCGAACATCATCAAAATCTACAGGATTTCAAGACTTTCCCTAGTTGAATCGAGTCCATTCATGGACCACTCACACTTTACATCTTAAGAAAATTTTGAGTCTAGGGAGGACAACACCTTGCGTAAGCCTCACCATGTAGCGAATGGTTTCCCCTACTCATCCTATCATTTGCGTGATAAAAAAAGGGACAAGCACAAGCAAAAATAGAAAATGGGCAGAAAACAAAAGCCAACGCCCACAAAAAAAAAAAAACAAAAAAAAACAAAAAAAAGAGCACCACAAAAAGAGAATCAAAAGGAAGAGGGGTAGAAAACAAAAGGAAATACCTCCAAGAGTACTATCAAAATGCTTGAATCCCTTTGGTCCTTAGGTCTAAAATAACATCATGGGGTGATTTTCATCACTAGCAATAGGCTCCAAGAGCTTGCCTGGCAGTGGAATAGTCTTACAAGTGGTGACACATCAGTCATATTAGCGATCTCTTGTACAGATCATTGCATGCTTGTGGATGAGCTAGCTACTTTGGCTAAGTTTACAATAGGTTAGTCCAACCTCCCTCAAAATGGAT
Source organism: Wollemia nobilis (assembly GCA_028583015.1). Taxonomy (NCBI): domain Eukaryota; kingdom Viridiplantae; phylum Streptophyta; class Pinopsida; order Araucariales; family Araucariaceae; genus Wollemia; species Wollemia nobilis. The sequence goes on from JAQPPZ010003073.1 coordinate 2,852,448, forward strand.
AAATGAACATCATGTGCACACATAGGTCCATGAACGATTCAACCTCAGTTATGATAGTTAAGATATCTTCATGATATTGATTGGCCACTAGATCAATTTGATTCTTCACACTATGTCATTTGAGCTCCTAGAAATTCTTTTAAACATCCACTATGCTTGAGAATTAGGGTCGTGCAGCATCATCACTGACTCTGTTTGTCACATACGTCTTCTTAATCACACTTGCATTTTCTCATTCACCACATAGGCTCATGATTTGTTACATCTCTTTCATGTGCATCTTGTACACCTCAGTCAGTTTGTACACCCCATGTTTTCTTGTTTCATGTTTTGGTCATTGGTCAGTGTACTTCTTCATTTATTTCTGATTAACCATGATAAGTAAGATGGTATCCATGCAAGGTGGAGTGCCCTCCATTTTTCTACATTCTTATATCCCACATGTACACAGGTTATCACATATAACCTCTACACATCATCATTCATACATACTCATGTTCAGTTAGGTTCATCGTACCTAGCACACATCATTCATATCAAACATATTTAACAACATGTACACATTACATACACGTAAAATCACACACATTGTATGTAGGCACAACACAAAATCATCATGTGCACCCTTCACAAGGCTTGAAATTGTGCACTCATCACTTCTAAAAGTAGGGTCATCTTTGACCTAACTTTTCACCTATCAAATCATCTCCAAATTTCCCAAAACTATCACCATTGGATTGGGCTCGAAAAGAGCTTTCCAACGGTATAAGTTTTATCCAATTCTGACATCATTTGGTCCCCCAAACTACCAAAACACTGCACATGGGTCAAATAGTCAAAGTTCGCATAGCAATGTTCGAACCTGGTTCGCACAGCAGTGTGTGCGAACCTTTAGTTCGCACACTGCCATGCGAACCTACCACCAACATCACCAAATCACTTTTTCTTTTGATATTTGTAGCTCATGTCTCTCATCCATTTTCTCTTTTTCACCATTTTCATCTATTTCATATTCCTCTTCTTTCAATCGACTCATCACCACTTTTCATCCGCTCCATTGTCGATTCCTCGCTTGAGGGGGTATTCATACAAACATCCACTTTGCATGCGATCAAACAACCACACATCCAATCATGGGTATTACATATGTCTAAGAAAATTTTTGCTAAAGATTATCTCAACATAAATCCAATCCCAATCAAATATTTGCTAAACCACGAGAGCCATGTGCCAAGCTAACCTATCTTGATTCTATTCTTTATAGTGGCACACACAAGACCACATTCTGAATGCTACACCTGATATGTCCTCGCCACTCAGCTCAAATGGTTTGACAAATGTCATCATGCGCTCATCAATCAATCAGAAGCAAAAATTTGAAAAGGCATTTGTTCTATTCGCAATTGGAACATCTTGCGTTGATCACAAGAACAAAGCAATCTTAAGTTTCTCCCAAAAGCACCTAGTACGATATTGCAAAATGTTGTACTAAATTGGCAAATCACTTGTTTCATCATCATGTTTCTTTTGTAATCATCCACATTCATTCATCCACACATTCTTCATCTTTCCAATCACCTCATCACCTTCTTCTATCATATTTTTGTACTAAATTGTGTTTTACACAACATAGTACAAAAAGGAGTAAATGTAGACACCTAAAAGTCGCACATAATCGCCCATAGTCGCTTGTAGGCACGCATAGGCACCTGTAGACATACGTAGACACCTGTAGGCATACGTAGACACCTATAGGCATGCATAGACACCTATAGGCAATTGTAGGCAATAGTAGTCAATCATAGGCGCAGAACCTACAAAACTACACTCATCATGACCAAAACACCTATTCACGAAAGGGCCATCTACAAGCCCCTTTAGGCCATCTAAGCCCTTTCCTACACCTAATTAGGGTCCCCATGTGACCATTTCCTCCAAAAACCCTAATTAGGGTAATTCTAATTCTATTTTGAAAGTCACTTTTTCACTTAAGTGTACTTTATTGCCTAAACATGTTTAATTAGGGTTAAATCAAGATTAGCCCTAATTCTATCCTCACACATGTGTGCACCCACCACTTAGGATATTTCCAAAAGATGCCTAACCTAACCTCAAACTAACCTAGGATCTATCTAATTAGGGTTAACCTTAACCCTTGCTCACACATGTGTGCACCTAGGATATTTCTTCAGGGCACATGAAGGGATGACTCACATGCCACTTCATCACCCTAACCTCACCATGGTAGAACCTAACCCAAAGTTTAGGCCACCTCACAAAGGACACCTCACCCCCCTAGCCTTGGCCCACTCTATAAATAGAGGGCCATTTGCACCATGAAACTCTCTCCCACCCTTTTGGCTAACTTACCAAAACTCTGTTGAAATTGCTCTAAAACATCTTCTGACACTTCCACATCCATCAGACATCAAAAAACAGTGCTAGAAGATTTTTTGGGTAGGAATCAACAGCAGCAAGGTTCGCACACCACTGCGCGAACCCGACAGAGGATCGCACACCATTGTGCTAACCTGGTCTACAGCAACCCTACAACTACAAATCAGGTAGGTATCTTCTGTTTATAGTTTTTATAGCATTTCCTCCAGTTTTTAGCATGTTTTACTTCATTTTCATGGTATTTTTATCTGTATAAACATGGGGTCTGATCTATGACAAGTCCCCAAACGCATTAACTCATTTTTGTAGGTTTAAGCAGGTATTAAGGACATCTCCAAGCATCCAACCGGTGGCACACATGCAAAGAAGCCCACCTACATTGAGGGCACCGAAAAGCATCAACAATTGCATCTACATTCACATTGAAAAAGAGAGGGAAATCTTTCTTGAGAGAGAACATTTGTAACCCCTTTTGAAATCAATAAAAAGTGCATTTTAGCATATATTTCATTAGCTTTGAAATTGATGTTCACTTTCCATGTATTACAAATCTATTAGCAACCTCATTGAAGGAGAGGACCTGAAGCAAATAGTAGATGAGCTTTAAAGGATGCTTGAAGTGTTCTATTTGCCTATTTTTAAGTAGAAGGATGAGTTGGTTTGAAATCTATCAAAAAATGGTGGATACTCTCTCAAGTTGAGATATGAGGTTGTAGACCAATTAGAGTTTCGTGGATACTCTCTTAAGTTGAGATATGAGTTTGTACAGCAATCAAAGTTTCGTACTCCCAAAGATTTCCCTTAGAAGAATGTTTGGTCACTTGAGGACCTCCCTATGGCCTCAACATTCTTTTGGTTAGTAGTCTTGAGCAAGAACACAATTTTAAAAGAAGAGGATATCATACACCATTCAAATCTGCCTTGGTAATAAGTATCTAGAAACATCAAATCATTTACTTCTTCATTGTCCCTTTGCTTATAGTGTTTGGGGTTGCTTTAAATATTTAGGTTTATAAATACATACATATAATGGACTTCAAATCCTTCCTTCAAATATTTAGGTATTAAGATTAATATAAAAGTTTATTAAAGAATAATATGAAATGGAATTGACCTCAAGATGAGCACGACAACTCACTTTTACAAAATTTAAAGCTACAACTATGTCATTTTATTCCTTCGTGGTTGGCTCAAAAATGTTTAAAGAGTTGGATAAGGCTCAAAAGTGTTAAAAGAGTTGGATAAAGTTGTTCCAACAAACCCTATCGCAAGGCACTTAGAATAAGAGTGAAGTTCAATAAAATGAAAGGTGGTTTCTCTCTTAAAATGGTTAGAAGATCAACAATAAGCCTTTTTGGGCATTAATTTGGCCCTAATTACTCAAACAATTGATTAAACAATATTAATTCCCACTAATCGTTCTCCCTGAGAATGGCAGAAATCAATACCCTTCTTGACATCAAAATGAGTAAGATGGGATCATTCTAGTTGAGGACATTTTTATGATATCTCATCAAGAAGGCAGTTATGCTCCTTAGTTATGATATCAAAATATGGATAAGATCCACACTTCATTAAAATAAATACTAGCAAGGATCTACAAGAAATCTATGCCCAATTAGCTATAGGACATATACCATGCTTTTTGGAACAAATATTGGAAGACTCTATGAATTTACATCACTACAAATAATATGGTTATGTATTAACAATTAATTACAGGAATTAACAAATGTTCGAAGACTCCATGAATTTGCATCACTACAAATAATATGGTTATGTATTAACAGTTAATTACAAGAACTAACAGGCTTATCTCATATACTCCTTGATTATTAAGTTTGATGCAGGAGGAATCATATACAAGTTAAGGGTAGGCTGACCAAAAATCTTGATTGGACTAATTTATTAATGATGTAAATCTTAATTATACAACTAGCAACTAATAAAATACCTAATATGCCTTTCGATCAAGCAGAGTGGCACTTGTTTGTGGGCTAGATGAATGACTTGAATTCAAATACAACAAACAAATTCCTATAATCTATGATAATTTCACTCATGCAAATTGAAGGATGAAATTGAACAAGAACACATGCTCAAGCAACAAAAAAAACATGCATTTATTACCCTTTATTCTCTTAAACTATATTCTACTTATGGACTAGGCCATGTGGGTCAAACTATCCTCTAATACTCTTGTTTCTTAAGTGCGTACGTTGACTCATCAACCTCCATCTTTTCTTTTTAATCCCCTCCCCAACCTTAGTCTTCTTAAATCAACCAACCACCCTTTTTCAACTCTCAATCTCCTTGTCTCACTCAGCATCGCACTCGGAGTGAACAACTATCATTCCCTCCTTCCCCTTTGTCCATGTAACTACGTCTCCACCCAACCTCCTTCACCCTTTGTCCATGTAACTACCTCTCCACCCAACCCCCTCCACAGTGGCTTCAGCATCGCACTCGGAGTGAACAACTATCATTCCCTCCTTCCCCTTTGTCCATGTAACTACGTCTCCACCCAACCTCCTTCACCCTTTGTCCATGTAACTACCTCTCCACCCAACCCCCTCCACAGTGGCTTTAGAGGGTGCTGCATGGATCATTATTTTGCTCTTTTGACTGACTGCATCCTCAGCACACTTCATATCATCTACCTACTAGTAGCTTTGATCCCTTGGTCATCTAGATCTATTGCTCAATCCATTGATGTTAGCTGACATTTACTTTCTACGGTTTTTATGGGACAACGTTGTATCACCCTCAGGTTTGTTCATTGTTTATCATCCTTGCCATAGTTGTCTTTATGCAGACTAAATGCCACATATAAAACTCAGTAGTGCTTTTGTTTCTATTTAACTTGGCATACCATTAAGTTGTTTATCATCCTTGCCATAGTTGTCTTTATGCAGACTAAATGCCACATATAAAACTCAATAGTGCTTTTGCCTCTCTTTATCATCCGGAGTTCTGAATGACTAAAAACCTCTCTACCTTGAAACGGACACTTGTAGTAAATGACTTAAACAGCAATTTAAATATAGCAACAAACCCAAAATGAACTTGCAATTTTCGACTACATTTGATCCAAAAGTCTCTATAAAGGTGTAGTTGGAATTTCAACACAAGGTGATATGCCCTACTCAAAGATATGCCCTATAAGGACAACCCTTCCTCCGTCACTAACAAAACACTAGCCAAAGTCTGAGGCTCTAAAGGCATGCAACTATGGATTTCAACCTCTGCAGAGATATGGAGTTCTCACATGACCCCATCGTGCCCAGCCTTAACACTTTCCCCAGTCAAGGCATATCAAATAAAAACTTTCAACATGATATTAAGGTGCAATAAGCAATTCCTATGACAGTGGTTGCATTATCAACATCTCAATTTGAAAACCAACTAAATATATGGGCAGAAACAAAAGTCCAAGAGCAAAAACAGAAAGAACTAAGTGACATAAGCCTAGATGAATGTAGAAAATTGCCATCCAAATACAAGACGTTCAGGCCTAAACAACCACGCTTGTTTGAATATAGGACATACATAAACACTTAGTTTCAAAATTAGTCATTTTATAGAAGACATAGGTGGAGACACAAACATGCATCATAGCCTTGGTTGCAGATCTGCTCTTTCATCACAATGGTTGTCTTACTTTTTAATTCTAGTAACCAGATGCAATTTATGATTCCTGAATCGTGGCACTTAAGGGTGATCTTGACAGCTACAGAAGAGGAGATGATGACTGAACTGCACTACCAATTAAGAATTAAAAAGGAAATAATAAGATATCAATCACCTGATTTTGCCTCCTCCCTCACAACGTTTGGTATGGCTATGTTATCAGTTCAATGTTCTTAGTGTATATATTAGATAGCAACCAAGAGTCACATCTTTGAAAAATGTTATACAGGTTGTGGTGAATACTATTGGAACAAAATCATATGTTGGCTTTGTTCTACTTGAATTATCTGTTTGGCATCTGAGTCATTTTTGAAAATAGCATGAAATTAGTTTCAAAAAGAGTGAGGGCAGCATGCCTATAACTTGTTCCAAAAATCCAGCAGTTGAAACTTATTCAAACAGGTACTAAAATATTTACAATGCACATTTGTAATACTAAGTTCTCAACTAGGAGCCAACTCTAATTAGACCATAATAGTGATAGAATTTGTTATAACACTCCAGTGAGTCTAGTTGGCAGAAGAAAATTACCAACTACTTATTTCCTACAATTAATTGCCTCCCTGTTTTTTATTTGTCTGATGCTATTTTAGATAAGATATACAAAACGCTTCCTAGTGTCACCTGGTGAAACAAACAGAGAACCAAGTGAAACAAACAAAAACCATATCCAGCTTTATGTGAGATACCATAAAAATAAAGAATATGATTACTGGCAAAAGTTGCTGAAACTGCTGAAACTGCTGAAAACTACAAAGGTGTTCATTCGATCTTGGGAAAACACAGTGGCCACTGTAAGCTGCAACTCACTTACCGATACCTCTCATGCTGAATCAAAAATTAAAAAAAAAGAAATGATCATCACAGCTGCAACCATAGCACTGATACAAAGAGAAGCCACTTTTAACATTTGATTTAATCACTCTTTCCAAATGTTTATGTAGGCTGTAATATTGTGGAAAACAAGAGGCCACAAAATTCACAGGCCACATCTTCAGAGTTAGTCTTGAACAACACACAATCTGCAAACATGTTTTACAGATACGCTAGAAAATATGTTTCAAACACTTATCATCAAAATTAAGGTACTAGATAGACACAGATGTTCCTAATATGCTTCAAGCATCATTGTTTTGCACTCGAACTTAATTGCACAGAATCTGGTAAGGAATTGCGCCTGTGATTGTGACAGGAAGTGTGAACTGACATCAATTGGAACTTATGGGTTTCCACCCAAAGGGATCGAACAAGCAGAGGTCATATCAATGCTTTGCAAACTGGATGCCGGATATGCTTGTCAGGGTTTCCTTAGAATGCTGCCCATCCAGAAGCACTATTAGTCTTTGCTGAGCTAGATGAAGTGGTTGAAGGTAGGTTCATCTGTGAATCACCAAGGCAAGAAGAATCAAAACCTCCACATGTTCAAAACTGAATCTTGCTTGTCAAAACACAATGGGGATTATAAAAAATAAAATCAGCAAAACAATAACAATAGAGGGAGAAGCAAAATAGAGATTACCATATTCCCAAACAAACATGTAAGACAATTTTCAATTTCTAGGGATACATAAAAATAGTAATAATAATAATAATAATTACCTCCAGCTGAGAAAGATCTAAGGGATCAGCATCATGCCTTGTACTATCCCTTGAAAACTTTGATGCAGTGCCTGATATTGAAGTGGAACTTAAGGCATTGCCGATTCTCGATGTTACTGTATCATTAGGTGGGGGAGGTAGAGGGGACCTGATTCTTCCACTCCCAGGGGGTGGAGCAAGAGATAGTTTTGGTCTACTTGTGCTTGAGACACCACTACCAGATAACCCTGCAGCTGAAAGCATGCCTGTACCTGAAGATACTTTATTTTTTACATTTATCCGTATAGTCTCACCTTCCTGCAATCACCAGAAAATGGTTGGTGTCAATTTCAGAAGTCATCTAACATATTGTTGTTAAAAATAAAGCTGGTGTCAATTGTTAGAAAATAATTTTTTAACACAGTATAATGGGGAAAGGGCAAAAAGGGACCCTATTAAACTTCTTGATGCAGATCAATTCATATAGGACTATGTAAATGGCTTTTCCAAGAAACTTATTAGGAATCTAAAAAGCAAAACTATTATAACCTTAGAGAATACGGATGAATGGTGGACCCTAGACCTTGCCCACTTGCTTGTGTTTAATGTGTCAGGCAGGGACAACTATGTTAACCACAAGGTATATTTGCATTATTGACATGGCAAAAAGCAAACTTATGCATTGCATCAACACTCAAACTTTCCAGAACACACAGACAATTGCATATTAAATGCTATGCTCAAAATATCAGATTCTTTTTTTAATGATTATATGTGATTAAACCAGGCCCTGCCTATGTTACATCATGACCACGTTACGGCTGTATTCCAACAAACCACATAGTGTTAATGAAATCGGAAATTATGCATATATTGCTTGTCAAGATTCGAATCTGAGTCTCCACATTGGAAGCCCATTTTTTTAACTACTGGAGCTCATGCCATTGGGTTCTTTAAATCATGAAAATTTTGTGAACATTATATTGGAAGAGTAGCTAATTCATTTCAATGTTTAAAATATTTTCCTCCCAATTTCCCAAAAAATAACATCACATTTCATAACCTGCTAATGAAGAATGCTCTCTGCCGACCAGTGATTTATATTTTCTGTTTTTAGCCTTTGCAGCACATTTTCTGAGGAATTTAAATTTGAGATTCCAAGAAACGTTCATGAACAGTCGAGTTAAACCATGCAAATCAAACCAATTCTACATTGGGCAATGGTCCAATGGTCGTAAAGAATATGCAGATTCAAAAGAACACAAGTTTCATTTCAATGGAACAAACTGTGTGGTCCTCTCCAATGCTTCAATCAAACAGAATCCAAATGATATGTTACCAGATACTCTCTCATTTTAATCTTTTGTCTACACAGGCATATATCATAACTGAAAAAGAAGCAACTCAAATGTGCTTACTATGACAAGAGAGATCAGGATCTGTGCTCAATGATTGTCAAAAGAATGTGGTTGCATCTGACAATGCACAGATTCTAAAGAGCACAGGTCTCATTTCAATGAACAACAGTATGGTCCTGTCCAATAGTCCAATCAATCTGAATCCAAATAATATGTTACCAGCTCCTCTCTTTTTAATCGTTCATCTGCACAGGCATATATCATATATGTTGAAAGAGTAAATCTGACATGCTTGCTAGGGCAAAAGATTTCAGGATCTATTCTCGATTATTCTCAAAAGAATGTGGTTGCATCAGAAAATGCCAGACGATCCTTGGACCCTGGCTGCAAGGGCTGTCTGAACCATTTCCTAAGAGGGCAATTGGACAAGATCACCAATTTGGCAGGGAAATGTGAACAAGATTACCAGCTCTGAAGGAAAATGCTGCTCGTGAAACAGTTTCTTTCAGTGGATAGGCTTATGCCATAAACAGCAAACATTATGAAAATTTTGAACGTATCAACTGCATCCAAAGATTAGTTGACGCAGATAAACCCAGTTATCTAGATCTTTGCAAGACTGTTCCCCAAAACAGCCTGTTCAAACTGTAATGGAACATTTGGAGCCTGTTTGAAGATATTGGAGGAGTGATGCAACTTCGCTATTTCCTCTAACAGAACAAAATGTGGGAGAGAAAAGGTCCTTAGGAGCAGATGTTAAGGCGTCATTCAACCATTTCTCCACAGGACAAAGACTAAGAGGGATGTTAATATTTAGGGAAGGAAACTCAAGTATTTTACCAAAGGATTGGACTTCATGTTGACACTGTTGAGGGAATCGAAACTGGGAAGTTGTTAAAGCCAGGCCTCATGAAAGGTCATAAGAGTAATCAAATCTGATAGTTATACAACAGAAAGGAGAAGCTGTTGATAGATAAGAGGTGGCCAAACTTGGGCTAGATAAACGTAAGGCCAACTAAGTGAGATACACAGGGAGAAGCAGTTGAAGAAATGTAAGCCTTCTAAGGGGCATTCTGGCCAAAACATAATTAACAGTGGCCATTTGATACATATAAGCTGAAAAGTGCATTAGTAGTTCATCAAATATTATGTTTGGCAATGTTGATAGTGGTCTAGCTGACTGTCATTGCATGATTGAAATAGAAACACATGCATAAGTAGATGACATTTGGACAAGTATATAATGGATTTTTTAACTTGGTGCAGAGAATACATACGTGAAAGCATTTATCAAGTATATAATTAACAATGCTCGTTTATAAGCTGAAAAGAGCATTAGTAGTTCATCAAATCCTATGTTTGGCAATGTTGATAGTAGTCTAGCAGACTGTAATTACATAATTGAAATACGGCATCTCCAAATTGAAGTACGGCATTTGAACAAGTACATAATGAGTTTCTTTTTCCTGGTGCAGAAAGTACATACGTGAAAAGCATTTATCAAGTGGGTTGTAGTTTGCCCATTACAGTAGTCTTCTGTACGGCCTGGGTAGTAAGAAATTTTTTGTCCCACTGACCATGAAGAACAATAAATCAAAGTGTGACCCTGTTATTAATTTGTGATGGTTGCTGGCAACTTCTTGCCAATATTATGCGTCAATAATGATAACTTTAATTCATTACAGATTCATTTATATGTCATCTTTTTTTCTTTTAATTGATAGGTAAACATAAGAAAGTTTATTAGTAAGTTACATAATCAAAAGGATAGGAAGTAAGGACAAAGTTCCACACTTCCAAAATCCAAAGCCTGATAAACATCCACAGATGATTAAACCAAAGCTCTCTCCTAGAATGAACAAAAACAAGCTAATCTAGGGAAGCTTCATCGTTAATCTTGTTGGCTGCTGAAATAAGAAATCATAAAAGATAAAATAATTTTACTAATGTATGACCAAAGTAGGCCAATGGGGCTCACAAACTGTTACAACACATTGTAGCAAGCAAAAAAAATGCTAAAAAGCAAAACTAAAGTAGAGTAAATAAACTAGAGCAAACTATACTATAGTGAAAATATTGTACAGCATCAGGGGTGGACTCTGAAATGAGTAACGTTAAAGATGTTATAAGTCGCAAAGAACAGATGAGGGAATGAACAGGCAAAGAAAAAATACAGATCGAGAGGAGAAGAGGTTAAATGGATCCAAGCATCAACTCTAATCAGCAGTGGAATGCAGAATAGAAACTGAACCGTCATCATCACAAACTGTCCCAAAGGAGCCAACACAGGATCTAATGATGCTCCCAGGAAAATCGCCATAACTGAGAGAGCCAGGTTAAATAATCCTAGGAGGGCAAACAACACAAACCTCAGAACTTTCCTAGCATCCATCACCAAGGAACCAATAGAAGGCCATAAGAAACTGGAAAGTTGTCTGTTGACATCTCCTGGGTGAAGCGGGGGGGGGGGAGGGGGGATGATAGAGACATAGCCCGTACATGCTTGCAGTCCACTATTAATATCACTCGGAAAAGAAGCACAAGATCAGATTCTTTCACCCCAAAAGTAGCCATGGTGGTGGATCAAAAGGAAATAAAATGAGCATGCATATAATTTTTAACAGTAACAGACTGTTCAGTGAAACTCGCTCTCGGACCAAACCAATTGTAAAAGTTGATACTCAGAAATGCCTGTGGGGGACCTCTATCAAGAATCAGTATTACATGATGATGTCAAATTGTTGTTATATCATGGACACTGATAATCTCCAAAATTTTATGGTCTCAATATTCACAGGCTGTGCTGCATTTAAACAATGATTGCTTTGAATTTATCAATATGTTTTCTTATCCACCAAGAAGAAGCACTAAAAATGTCACAAATTTACAACAAAAATTGCTAAACGTTTTCCAATAAACAGTTTATTCTTCCGAGTACATCAAGTGATCTTTTTCAAGTCATAAGATGATGATGCCTCTTGCATTCTGATGTGGGATCACAAATCTGTTCAAGCATATTAATCTTCTACCTTTTGCCTATCCTTTAACTTGTGAATTCCCACAACCAATTGAGTAATAGGATGTACACGTACAAAACATTGTCAATATCTTGAAAATGGCGTCCACTAATTCTATGGGATTCCATCAAATGGCATGAGGTCAAGTGGTTAAAAAAATGCACTTTCAAGGTGAAGTCTCAGGTTCAAATCTTACCAGATGATATATGCATAATGGACAAACTGTTATTGCATAAATACCACTATGTGGTTTGTTGAAATGTTGTGATGACGTGGTCATTACGTAATAAGGGTGGAGCTCGTTTCAATCTCATATAACCATTTAAAAACCCACCCAAAATTGCTTTTTATGTTTAATTGTAAAATCAATTGTTTTCCTTTAAAATCTTGGTCTTTCTGCATCTTTGGTTACAAACAGCTCATAAGGGATGTCAATCTGTTAGAAGAGGACATTGTCTCACCACAATGCCAGATCTTGAGGTATTGCAAACACCAACTATGGGAGGTGAATTTTTGAAAATTTGATTTTGTTATAGTTGGGAACACTCTCCCAGGCCCTTCTGCTGTGCCATGGTATAAATGTACTGGAAATGAACTGATTAGTTGATGCGAGAACAAGTTCCAACTGTGTTTGTATTGCAATTAAGGGGCTTAAACAGACTTACAGAACCAATAATAATTATAACAAACTGTTTAAAAAATAAAAGCAGAATCTCATGGTCTACATACATCTAACAAATCACAACCACCAACAAGAAAGAAGACTAAGTATAGGTGATGGGAGTATTTGTTACCTTTATTACAAACAACCAAGAAAATAATACGAAGCCTAACAGTAAACCTAGGAACTAGGTGCCATGTGATCCTCATCATTACAGATGGTCTCCAAACTAAACAAAGGGAGGAATGGCCTCAAATTCAAGATTGTGTTATGATAAATTGATTGCAACACAAGATGTGTTTGTGGTATAAGTAGGAAACAAAGCATGTTCCCAAAGGGGTAAAATATCCATTTCTTAAGCTTCAGAAGGCCAAAACATTCAGATGTTCTGTTTTTCCAGGAAGGATCAGTTCAGTTTGAAGGGTTTGGAATTTCTGTTTTTCCAGGAAGGATTTGTTTAGTTTGTAGCGTTTGGAATTTCTGTTTTTCCAGAAAGGATCCATTCAGTTCGAAGGGTTTGGAACATATATATGTTCATTGAGAAATAATACATAACAAAATATTCATGGAAAAATAAAATGAAAAAGACAAAAAAATATCAGATCACATCATTCCACATTTTTCAAAATTCAAGCATATCTTATACTTTATATTATATTTATATTTATATGGCTTATATGGGATTGAAACGGGCCCTACCCGTATTATATCATGACCACATGGTGGTATTACAACCGCTTGGCAATTTTGCATGTATCGCTTGGCAAGATTCTAACCTTGGTCTCCTAGAACCCTTTTGTTTATATATTCAGGTGATGGAAGTTCAATCCAGACTATGGGTGGTGGCTCTATAACAGAACCGGGCCTCTAAGCATCGTACCCAATCATTACTTTTATTTTTTATTATATTAAAAAATTATAAATTTAATTTTAATATAAAAAAGAAAAAGAAAAAAGGAAACGAACCAAACTGAACTGGTCCAGCCCAAGAAGTCCAAACCGGACCTAATCTATTACTATATATCCCATAATTATTTTCTACAAATTCCCAAGAAGAGGTGACAATATCACAAAACTCTTTAATATTGAGGCTTGCTAACAACCTAACCTTGACACAAACCAGGAGCTAGTGCAAACTAGGAGCGAGCAGGAAGTAGGAAGCAAAGTGCAAGCAAGGAGCAAGCACCACTTCTTGTTCCAGATCTTAGGAGAAACTCAAAAACTAAAGGATTCATGTGAAGAAAATCTAGGTAACATAGCAAGAAAGTCATTTTTATAAGTCCTTACTGGAAGTAAAAATGCCCTAGTTGGAATTAAGGATGCCCTAGTTGGAAGTATGGATTCCCTAGTTAACAGTAAGAGGAAGAGTGAAACTATGGAAAACCCTATCCCGGTAGTAGATACTACACCAGAAGTGATTATCAAGAATGAGATTATCGAACATGATATAATGGTTCTTAAGAGGTTATTATTTAAGTTCCATGGATACCAGCCAGGTTATTCTAAGATCCAAAATCGGATCAAGTGGAAGTGGGAATTCAAATTACTCAACTTTTCTTTCGAAAGGATTTTTTCTTATTATCTTCTCCAGTTTAGAAATAAGGGATAAAATAATGGATGGTGGCCCTTGGTTTAAGGGCAAAGATGCATTATATTTAAGACCATAGAGTGAGATTTTTTTTGTGGAGACAGACACTATTAAAAGGCTTTCGGTGTGGATTAGGCTTTTTGGACTTCTTATCAACTCATCAATAAGGAGGCTTTCAAGAATATTGACAATACTTTAGGGGAGTTCATCGAGGAGGGACCAACTACGAGGGAGAGAAGGCATGTTGTAGATACTTGAATGTGTTGCCATGGATAAATCTGAATCAAGAGAATGCGATCAACAAGTGGGTTATGAAAACATCGCATTTTGATGTCACAAATGTTATCAGACCTGATACATGGCAAGTGATTGCAAAATGAAAATGATGGAGAAGAGATGGAAAATTTTGGGAATGGGACAAACTTCAATATGAAACAAGGAGAACATATCATAGTATAAGTTAGGTCAAATCAAGGATTTTACACTCCTAAGAAAGTAGCAAGAAAAACCCCTTTACATCATCAAATGGCAAAGGCCATTATAGTTCACTCGAATCAACCACTAGAAGAAAAAAATGACACAAGGGATGAGGAAGTACAATGCGCAAGTTCAAATATAAGAGTTAAAGGTGCAAAAGAATATGGGGAGGCAAATTTTAAAGCGAATGAGGTGAAGGAGGTCAAGGTTAATCCAAGTAAATCATCTTCATTTTCCTAAGTAGCATAAAATATCATCCTTAGAATAAAAATGAAAGTAGTACAAAGTGTATCCTATGCAATTTAGGGTTTCAAGAGCAGCATAATAAAGAAATGCATATGGAGGATATCCATACAAATTTAGGGTTTCTATAGCATCATAAAAAAGTAATTACTATGGAGGATCATCCTTGTACATTAGGGTCTTCGAGGCAACATAAAGAAGAAAGTGTTCATGAGGCTATTCCTTGCATTTCAAATTTTTTAAGGCAACATAAATCTTTAGAAGATAAGTATCATTATGAACAATATGGAAAAAATTGAAGAGATTGATGAAGATGAAAGTATTGGTGCAAATGAGAAAAGAAGAGGAAGGTCGTCAAAGCATTAACAAAGAGAAAAAGAAACTCAAAGGGATATTGGTTTGGAAAGCCAAATAAAAATATCACAGGCATTAACAAGAAGTGGGTAAGCTAGTTGCAAGCTTACTGCAGTGGTAAGGACTTTGGCTTCTCTTTGAGAGGTCTAAGGTTCAAACCCCACTCAGTATGAGGGGACCATGACCCCCCATAGAAACATGTGTAAACTCATTGAAAAAAAGAAGTGGGGCTAAGCCCAATAATAAAAATAAAAAGTAATGATGACAATGATATCATGGAATATTATGGGAATGAATACAACCCCTAAAAAAAGAGTTATTAAGGAATTAATAGGTTGTTATAGTCTAAATTTATTTTAATACAAGAAACAAAATTAAGTAGTGAGGAATGTAAGGATGCTATTAAAAATTTTGAAAAATGGGTGATTATCTGACATTATCTTTTATAGGAGCTTCAAGCAGTATTGCAACAATATGGGACAAACGCAAATGAGATGGACAACTGAAACAAAAAGTATTTGGGTTGCTTGGCTATTTTGTTGGAAATAGGAGAACATCAAAGTTAGGATTATAAATGTATATGCTCCAACTATAGTTACTCCTCATGAAAGATGTTGGAAGGGCCTTCGCATATTTTGTCAAACATGATGATTCATAATTGTGATCTATGGACTCCTAGGGCGACTTTAACATAGTTCTATCTCCTTTGGAAAAGAAGGGTGGTACTCTGGGATGGTCTAAATCAATGCAATAATTTGCTTCATTTGTCAATTCAAAGTTCCTTTGGGATGTTATTCCTTCAAGTTCTCAATATTGGGACAATAAATGCATTGAGCAAACTCGTATAGCAAACAAATCAGATAGATTCTTATTATCAAACACATGGTTAGGAACAAAGTATACAATCTCTTCAAATATTTTATTGCAAGCAAGATTGGATCATAAACCCATTCTTTTGACTTGTGATTACCCAATAACAGTCATTTGATTTCGCTTCCAATCTGTGGCTCCAAAACCCTAATTTCTTCCAAATGGTTATGTTATGGTGGGATGAAGCAAATTTTGAAGGATCATATATATACAAGTTTGTTCAAAAGATGAAATATCTAAAGGAGCAAATGAAGATTTGGAATGCCAAATCTTTTGGTAACATCTTTAAAGGAAAAAAAGAAAATTGAATGCACGCTCAACAATTAACGACATAGTAGAAATTTATGGAATGGACCAGGATTCTTATGTGAAAAAAAAACACTTACTATAATGTATTGAAAAAGGAGGCATATTGTGTAACGGTCCCAATATAGCCATGTCAGCTAATTATTTTTTATTATTATCTCAGGTCAGATTTAGTTAGCCGACCCTTGTGAATTAGGGATAGGTTATTATTGATTTCATCTACAAATAGGAAGAATATTTTATTAGTTTAGAACATCGAATAATTTGGATTTAGGTCGCCTCGATGTGCATTGGAGACTTTGCCCTCTCATAGTGGCTAAGAGACTTTGCCTTCTCCGAGAGGTTGTGCATTGACTATTGCATTAATTTATTTCCGGATTTGATATTTGCATATTGTTATGGTATTTGATCTGAATTATTATTGTTTGCATGTTGTTCATAATAATTCAATCTTGAAGCATTATTGCAGATATTAAATATTTATGCAGTATTGTAACATATTGGTTCCAAAAAACTAGGGAGAAATGGCTCAAGGAAAGAGATGGAAATACAAAATAAATAAAAAATGCTACAGCAAAAACAAAGTTATCTTTTCGTAGCATCAAAAAATATTTTAACTCTAGATGGAAGAAATATTAAGGAAGAAGAATATATCAAGAAGGAAGCAATTAATCATTTCAAAAATATTTTGTCAGATACTAGGCAAGCACATGATAAGCTTTTGGAAAATATTCCATCAATTATCATATAGGGACAAAATGAAAGCTTGATGAAAAAGATATCTATGGAGGAGCAACATGAAGCAGTTTTCTCTTTCCATCCTAACAAAGGACTGTCATCATGGTTAATCAGATAGCTTGCAACTAACCAAGAAACATATTAGATGGTTAATCAATGAGGGGAATTATGCAAATTTTTGGTTTGTTGCTTAGTTGAAGTCTTATCCTCTTAAATTTGATTCAAAATGGCAACCATTGGCCCAAGCATGCCTAGCTTGTAAAGGTCCAAAGGTCAAAGATTACATTAATGTGAGAAACACCTCCAGATCATGGATTTCTATTAGTAACCTAGTTGAAGGAGAGGAACTCAAACAAATTGCAGATGAGCTTCAAAAGATGTTTCAAGAGTTTTATTTGCCTATTTTTAGGCAAAAGGATGAGTTGGTTTGGAATCTATCAAAATATGGTGGATACTCAGTCAAGTTGAGATATGAGTTGAAGCAATCAAAATTTCCTACTCCCAAAATGTGCCTTGTGTGAGAAGGATTTAGAAACATCAGAACATTTACTTCTTCATTGTCCTTTTACTCACACCATTTGGGGTTACTTTTTAAAAAATATATATGAAAATATATTGGGTAGCTCCATCAACATTGAAAAGTTGATAAAAAATGGATTAATTATGTTTTCTATGGAAGACTGGTCCTTTTGTTATTTGTTGGAATTTAGGGCTTGAAAGGAATAATTATATTTTTAAAAATATATCTCCAAATTTGGAACCGCATTATTGTCTCTCTTGTAGAATTTTTACAGATATGGTGCTTATCATGGGTAGTCTAAAGTGCAGAAAAAGAGGTGGTAACAACTTGGTTATAGGGTTTGAACATACATGGAAGAGTCATCAATGACAATGGCATTAAAACAAAGAATCTACTTTGATCTAGTTTAAAATGGATATGTCAAGAAATTGGGTTTATCATAATTAATTTTGATGATGCTTCCAAAGGAAATCCAATAAAAGTGAGTAGAGGTGGTGTTTTTCGAAATAATGAAGGCAAGATTCTTCTCAGTTACTCAAAATCATATAGAACTTCAACTAACAACTATGTAGAGGCTAGGGCACTTCTTACGGGGATTAAAATTGCAATTGAAGAAGGCTGGAAGTATATTTCAATTAATGGAGATTCACAAACTATCATTAGTGCTATTAACAAATATGGATGGGGAGATTGGATAAAAAATAATATTATTACTGATGCTCATCATCTATTATTGGAGGCAATCTCTTGGAAATATGAACAATATAGAGAAGGTAGCCGGGTAGCAAATAATTTAGCCAATCGCAATGTTGATTTTTATCTTGGTGAAATTAAAATTTTAGAAGGCAATTGGCCGAGTGAGATGAAAATAATGTCAAGGAGCTTATTGCAGAAACATAGCACTTTGAGGAAGATGAAGAGTATATTTGATAGAAAAGGAAATGAAAATTATCTATTATAAAAAAGCAAGCTGGATATGGTTTAATAGTCATAACAGCAAATGTAGTATTTTGGTATTTTGATGGGAGTGGCCCCCAATAGAAGCCACATATAGCTTATTGAAAAAAAAAAAACCTAACCTTGACCATCAACTTCAAATGTCTTAAACACTCAATAGCATTACAAAAGAAATATCTTAATGAAACTCATGATAGGGTCCACATTTCAAGCAAGCAACCAAACTCTACATGCCTCGCTTGCAGCCTCAAGCAATAACATTGTTTTAAGGAACATGATACCAGTCCACTACTGTGAAAATATAAATCCCTGTGCCTCCTTTCCTTCCTCATCTATAAGCTTACAAATCCCCACATCATGCAAGATTTCTAGTATGCTATTCACAATTTTTGTAGGCATCATATGATTGTTGATCCATTCTTCCAATACATACTGGTATTTCAGATAATTTATCACATCTAAAATATAAACTCTAGAATTACTTGCATGAGGCCCATCCTGGAAGACGCCCTTGCCTTGATTTTTATTGATTTCTTGAATGGACCGTTTCTTGTGCTAGGTAAATTCCCCAATAAGGGTTCACTCCTTTTGCCAAGTACCATCCCAATTGTCAAACTCTTTGATGACCACTAGAATTTCAACATCTTCTTGGTCCATAAGGAACTTCTACTTGTTCACCAATATCTATCCCATTTTGGCTAGGGGCTCCATACACCTGACATTGGCACTTTTTGGCTAAAGGCTCCATAGCCTGCTCTACCAACTCCTAACTCACAATGGATTCTCTTGCAGATGTTGTCTATGTCTTTTACATTAGTGTTCTGGGACACTCTTAGGGGTTTACAACATTGTAGGTTACCTCTTTGTTGTTATTCATTTGTTGCCCGTTCTCTCATTCTAGTAAGGATTTTGTTTTTACCACCCTTGTACTTACTAATGTCATATTGGTGTACTCTTCAGTTATATTGACCTATTTTGGTCTTTTTGTAGAGATTAATGTAATTTTATTATTCCTTTTTTATTTTAACCTTAATCCTCTTACAGATTTACTTTATATAAGGCAAGATTTAATTTTTTATCTTTACTCAATTATATTGACCCCTTGACAGTTTTGGCAAGGATAGATAAAATATTTTTATATATACTTTTTAATAAAATAATTTTCATTTTTGACCCAATTAATTGTTAAATTAGAACACGTCCAAAAAATTAATTGTATTAAATGGGCACCTTATAACTTATCTAATACCCCTTTTTATCTTAAGGATTAATACTTTTTTATATTTGTAGGCAATTAAATCTTCCCTTCTATAATTCAATGTTTCATATACCTCATTGACCTCATATTAATAAAAAAAATTGACAAGTTTGAAAACTCCTCCATAAATTACCTCTGAATAACTTTAAGTTAACCATTTCAAAGGCTTTAGTTACACTTTTCACCTTTGAAGGATGTTGTCCAACTTAATCACCAAGCGCCAAGACCTTTCCAACATAATCATGATGCACCACCTCATAAGACCTTTCCAATGTGATCATGACGCACCACCTATATCACATGCAACACTTGTACTTCAATTCATTTCCTTTCATATGAAATAAATCCTCCAGATATGACTTTGGAAATTCCAACTCAAAATTTTATTTATAGATTTCTTTCAATCACCTTTCAGAGAATATTAACATCTCTAAACTGTATCCTCTATTTATACTTGATGTCTAATACCCTTTTTCACGAGTTAATCTTCTCATAATTTAAAGGTAAATATTTTCAAGGGTTTCCTTGGATCATTTATTATCATATTTTTTCCCCAAAAATAAAAAAGAAAGGTATACCCTTTGATTTCGAATCTACATTTAGGTATACTTTTAAATACCTTTGAATAAATTTTAAGGACTTTTAATTTTCTTCCTCTCAACAAATAGACACATGAATACATCAATCCTGCAGATTTTATAACCAGCCAGCCCACCTTTTGTATTTGAGGTCCTTTCTGCTTTTGGTTAATAAAATATAAATATGTCTATTAATGTAATGATGTTTTCATTCCTTATGATCTAATGAATATATATGCAGATTGAATCAATATATTTATGGAAACACAGATAATATGAAAATAATTAGATAATGAGCACACCAGACAAAACTACAGGGGTTATAATTGGCCAACCATTAGGATTTGTAGTGCAGGGCAGAGGATTTAAGGGCCATCAAAAAAGTTTGTTCATGTGGATAATTGTCGTTGTTCCCATTCATCCTTTTTGCATGGTTAGCCATCAGTGAGAATCAAGTTGGTAGTTGTGAGGATGTGCAGTGCAATGTGAAGATTTAAAGGGACATCAGTTAATTATGTTCATGAGGATAGCCTCTTTTCTTTAATTGTTATTTAATTTGCAGGATTTCGCTTATCAGAAACAAGTCACTACTCCTACAATTCTGATTTTAATTTTTACTTTGACAAAGAGGATGCCCATAGAGAAACAAAGGGCAAATGAGACACAGGACGGCGACTGGTATCAGTTCCTGTAACACCCATGAGTGTATGCAATGTAACACTTTGAAAGGATATACATTTATATATATATATTTAGAGAGAGAGAGAGAAAGAGAGAGAGAAAGAGAGAGAGAGAGAGACTCATATACATGTACATGATGAACAAATGATGGCAGAAAAGGATAGATGAGACACATGAGATGGGGTAGGGTCATGAACCTCTAAAGCAGCCAGCAATTAACTAATCAAGGTTCATGACATTCAACAGAAAAAGGACTAAGCACTGCCAAACAGGTCATCTCCTTGAAGCAAGGAAATCATCTTCCCGGTTTTCAGATTAGGATGAAGTTTGAAGGCATGATTGGGCAAAAGTAATCCCAGATTTAACAAATCCACATTAAAATAACCACATAGTTGTGTGCATATTCTGAATGAGTATTAGGACATAGGTTTATTAATTATATATATATATATATATATATATATATATATATGTGTGTGTGGGGGGGGGGGGTTCATAGAAGGAGTATTAATACATGGGTTTATTAATTTTATATATGTCTAAATGGGTGATATGGGATTGATATGGGTCCCACCCATTATTAGGAGGTGAAGTCAATATCCAGATCTCCGATGTTCTTCAGCAGAGTGGGGCATGGTGCGGCTTTTGCTTTTAAAGCTGCTTTTGGTTTTAAAGCACTTTTGGTTTTAAAGCTGCTTTTGCTTTTAAAGCTGTTTTTGCTTTTAAAGCGCTTTTGCTTTTAAAAGTTGCTTTTGCTTTTAAAGCTGCTTTTGTTATAAAACGCAGTTGATAAAAGCAGTTTTTTAATAAAACGCTTTTATCTTGAATGTGCCACAGTTTTTTGGACTCTTCCTTCGGATTTCTATAAAAAGAGGAATGCCCCTTGCATTATCATAGTGCAAATGTATGAAAGCTAGCCGAGAATAAAAAAAGAGAAAAGCTGCCTTTTGCCCCGTGGTTTTTCCCTGCACACTGCAGGGTTTTCCACGTAAAATTTCGTGTACTGTTTATTGTTGTTTAGCTTGCTTGCTTCTAATTTCCTAACATCTGGTATCAAAGCAAGGTTCTTTGAAAACTCATTGGTCAGGGTTTTGTGCAAGTGGGAGTTGCAACAATGACAGGAGGTGTAACCAAGTTCGAGATTGAGAAGTTTAATGGTAAGAACTTCGCCCTATGGAAGATGAAGGTGGAGGATTTGTTGGTTCAGAACGACCAAGCCCTAGCCTTGGAAGGGCTCGCGGGTAAACCTAACAGCATGTCAGATGCGGAGTGGATAAAGCTGGACAGGAAGGCAATGTCTACAATTCGTCTCTGCCTAGCAGACTCTGTCTTGTTCAATGTTGTTGATCAAACAACCGTGGGAGCCCTTTGGGAAAAGCTTGAGAAGTTATATGAGACTAAATCAGCAACAAATAAGGTCTTCTTGAAAAAACAGCTTTATAGCCTGAGGATGAAGGAGGGTTCATCTGTGGCAGATCATTTGAATGAGTTTAATACTCTAATCAGTAAGTTGGTCTCTATTGATGTGAATATGGAGGATGAAGATAAAGCAATCACCCTACTTTGTTCTCTTCCGGACACCTGGGATCATTTTGTGATGACCATCAGCAATGCATCATCTGGAGCTCTAAGAGTTGATGTGGTAGCTGCTTTGTTGGGAAAAGAGTTGAGGCGAAAATCGTCTCTGGAACCCTCAACCAATAAAGCCCTATTTGTGAGAGGTCGATCCAACGAAAGGAGTCAACAAGGTAGATCACAGTCCAAGTCTAAGTCAAAAGGACGCAAGCTGAAAGGCAGGTGTTGGCATTGTGGGAAGCCAGGGCACTTGAAGGACTGTTGGCATTTGAAAAAGGAGAAGAATGGTGAAAAGCAAAATCAACCATCAGCTAAGGCCAATAGTAGAGATGTGAGGTTTTTTATACCAGTAGCAGTAGATCTATTTTATATACCTGGATTTTGTACTTAGGAGCATCTTTCCACGTCTCCACATAGAGACTAGTTTGTCAAATATCAGTCCTATAATGGAGGGATGGTCTATTTGGGTGATGATCATCCTTTAGAAATTGTGGGAAGAGGGGACATAAGGATCAGGTTGGACGATGGTAGAGAAAGGATGTTATGTGATGTACGACATGTACCTGCTTTGCGGAAGAATTTGCTCTCAATCAAGATGATGGACAAGCTTGGGTATTGTACTACTTTTGATAAAAATTATTGCAAAATTACCAGAAATGAAATGAAATGAAATATTATTAATGTCCTTGATCGGCCAAAATAAGACGCAAGGGACTATAAGAAGGACAATAATGACTGCCAGCTAGCAGGCTAAAAAGCCCAACAAAGAAAATAACTAAGATAAATACAAGAAGAAACCCGACAACCAAGCCAAAGAGAAAAGGAAAAAGGAAAAGGGAGAGAGCAAAGGGGGGAAGGGCTGCAATCCAAAATAGAGTACACGCCAAGAAGAACGGAGAGAGAGGAGGGGGGAGGGAACAACCTAGGAGGGGCAAGCTCTAAGAACCCCCCAAAAACTTAATCTCTCCTAACATTCGAGGCCGAAGTACCGGAGTTGAAGAAGTCCGTGATATGTCTCTGCCCATCGCTAGTTTGGAACCTTGACAAACTGTGGGTGTGTTGTCTAGAGACCCTGCTCCATGTGGGGCGTTTCCATTCGGAGTCACTTGGGCCGTCGGAGCGGATGAAGTATGTTGTGATGAGCCGATGTTGAGAAGGGTGAGATCCATTTGGAGAACTTTTATGTCCCGAAGCTAAGTTATCTTCCGAAGAAAGAGTGCAAGACACTGCTAGTCCGGGTATTTGAAGAAGATAGAAACAGATCGAGAGTTGTCCCTGAAAAGGCAGTAGAATCCACCCTGGATCTCATAATAAATGGGACAACAAAAGATAAAGTGATGAAGGGTTTCAACTTCTCCCAAGGAGCAAAACAAGAAAATCCGCTCCTCCGTCGAAAGATGGTGATCTGACTCAATCCGGAGTTGGTGAGAACACACCCTGAGTTGCCCAATAGTGATCCAAAGATTATGCATTGTGTGCTGCTGAAGGTATCGAAGAGGAACTATTCTGCCCTCCTATATCTGTAAGAAGTGCTCATGGTAGAAAGACAACTTGGGGGAAAGAGGGGCAACAAGAGAGATCCATGTGCATTTGGTGTACTGGAGACTAACATCCTTCCGGATCTTGCGGAGCATCTTCTCCTTACTAAGCCGAGAGGGGGGTAGAATACTTAAAGAATAAGGGGGGAGCCTATCTATCTATATCTGAACGCTGCCCAGGAGGGCAGAAACCTGAAAATACCAACTCCTCCAGCCTCCTCGAGAACTTGGAGAGAGTTCCATCGAGGAGCGAAGGACGAGGTAAGGGTACCGCCTGCTACCCGCAAGGGTATCTCCTAACGTACGGATCCTATGAAGATAACCAATAATCAAGAAGATAATCTCAAGCTGGATAGGAGAAGCCCCAAACTCTGCCAGAATAATAGAGCGGTGGACTGTGCCCTTGCAACAAATGAATCGTCGAAGAAAGAGTGTCTGAACTCGCTCAACCCATGACCACTCAGTTGGGCCAAGACTAGGACCCCAAACTACTGACCCATAAGTAATAGTTGGCTTGACCAAGGCGTTAAATATCCTCATCTTCACAAGTATATCCTGAAAATGTGTTTTGAAGCAATTCCTCTCTAGCAAAGACAAAGTTGCATACCCCTTACAAACCCGGGCCAGGGTGGCAGGTTTCATACCAAAAGTGGGACCGATGAAAAGAACCCCAAGTACACGTAAGAGATGGTGATCTCGACCTTCCGACCTTGGCAAAAGAAGTGGAGATGGGATAGGGCCTCTTTGGTAGTTTTGAAAACCATAATCTTGGTCTTAAAAAGATTCACTGTCAACTGTCTCGAGTCACAAAAAGCGTCAAGAGTGTCCAGATGACGCTGAAGCCCCTTAGGGGATGAGGCCAAAAGAACAACATCATCAGCAAAGAGGAGAATAGAAATCAGCACATAATGAATAAGGCAACCATCCTCTGGGTGAGCGTTCTCCTTAATAAAGTCTCAAACTCGTCGATGAAGATCCCAAAAAGTGTCGGGGAAAGAGGGTGCCCCTGTTTCACTCCTATGTTTTTGCAACTTATACATTCTGATATATTTGGACCAGTCCCTACTCAGTCCTTAAAAGGTACTACATATTTCTTCACATTTATAGATGATTATTCTAGAAGAGTGTGGATTTATTTTCTCACAAAGAAGTCGGAAGCTTTGAAAAAATTCAAAGAGTTCAAGGCAAGAGTAGAGAAAAGTTTGGGCAAGCCTATTTTATGTCTCAGGTCAAATAATGGGGGAGAATATTGCTCCAAGGAGTTTGATCAATTTTGTACGCAGGAAGGGATTAAGCACCGGAAAGCGTGCCATATACTCCACAGCAAAATGGTGTGGTTGAGCGGATGAATCGCACAATCATGGAACGTGCAAGAAGCATGCTCAGCACAACTAGGTTGGAGAAAAGGTTCTGGGAAGAGGTTGTTAATACAGCTACTTACCTTATTAACAGGTCACCTACAGCTGCGTTGGATGGACAAATTCCGAAGGAGGTTTGGTGTGGTAATTCAGTTAATTACTCTCATTTGCGTACCTTTGGTTGTGATGCATTTGCCCATGTGCTAAAAGAAATAACGTCCAAACTTGACCCAAAGTCAAGGAAATGTATTTTTCTTGGCTATGGAGATACAGTAAAGGGGTATAGACTGTGGGATCCTACTGCCCACAAGGTATTTATTAGTCGGGATTTTATATTTAATGAAAAATCCATGCAAAGGAAGGAGGTACAACAAACACCTAAAGTTGTACCTATTGAAGTAGATATGAACAAAGCTGAAAATGAAGATAAGGATGTTGAAGTTTTTGATCAGCATGTAGATCAGCAAGTTCAGCAGCCTGAACAGTCACAAGACCAAGAGTCACAACCAACAGAACATTGGGTTAGAAGATCTACACATTCACAAAATTTTCCGGACAAGTATTCTCTTGATTTTCAGTCCTCTTTTGCTTTGTTAATTGATGATGGTGATCCTAGCTCATTTCAGGAAGCTGGAGAATCTGAGAATGCAAATAAGTGGAGGAAATCCACGGACGAGGAGATGGAATCACTATGGAAGCATGAAACGTGGGAACTTGTGGATCTCCCACCTGGAAGAAAGGTTGTTGGTAACAAGTGGGCATACAAAGTAAAGAATAACAGTGATGGGTTGTTGGAACGTTATAAAGCTCGCTTGGTGGCAAAAGGTTATGTGCAGAAGTCAGGTATAGACTTTAATGAAATCTTCTCTCTAGTTGTGAAGCTGACTACTGTTAGAGTTTTATTTTCACTTGTGGCAGCACAGGATTTAGAGTTGGAGCAGCTTTATGTAAAAGCTGCTTTCCTACATGGTGATCTCGAGGAGGAGATTTATATGGATCAGCCTGAGGACTATGAAGAAAGAGGCAAAGAGCATTTGGTTTGCAGACTTAAGAAATCTTTGTATGGATTGAAACAGGTGCCAAGGATGTCATACAGAAAATTTGACACCTTCATGAAGAGCCAAGGTTTCAGTAGGAGTGAAGCTGACCATTCTGCATACTATAAGAAGTTTGATGATGGCCGTTTTATTATCTTGCTGTTGTATGTTGATGATATGCTAGTTACAATCCCTAGCATGAAGGAAATCAGTGATCTGAAGGCTCAGATGACTAGGAGGTTTGATATGAAGGATTTAGGAGCAGCAAACCAAATTCTAGGGATGAAGATACACAAAGACGGAGCTGGAAGGAAGATCTGGCTATCTCAAAAGACATATATAGAAAAGATTATGCAGCGCTTCAATACACAGAATGCAAAACCAGTCAGTAACCCGCTTCCTCCACACTTCAAATTGTCTTCCGAACAGTGTCTTAGAACAGAAGCAGAGAAGATAAGCATGTCTCGTGAACTGTATTCATCAGCAGTAAGAAGCCTCATGTGCGCCATGGTGAGCACCAGACAAGATATTGCCCAAGCAGTGGGAGTAGTCAGCCGGTACATGGCGAATCCTAGTAAGGAGCATTGGAATGCAGTGAAGTGGATATTTAGATATTTAAGAGGCACTTCAGATGTTGCCATTTACTTCGGATCGACAGATTTGCAAGTTAAAGGTTTTGTGGATTCTAATTATGGAGGAGATAGAGATGGGCGAAAGTCCACTACAGGATATACTTTCACTCTTGCTGGTGGAGCTATGAGTTGGACTTCTAAGTTGCAGTCTGTGGTGGCTTTATCAACCATTGAAGCAGAATATATTGTAGTGACTCAAGCTAGCAAAGAGGCAATTTGGCTAGAGCGACTGTTGGGTGACTTCAAGATAATGCAGGGGACAATTGCATTGCATTGCGATAGACAAAGTGCTATTCAGTTAGTGAAGAACCCAACATTCCATGATTGCACCAAACACATTGATGTTCACTACCATTTTATAAGAAATGTGGTGGAAGAAGGTAGGATCCTATTAGAGAAGATTGATATTGAAGTGAATCCTGCAAATATGCTTACAATGTCGGTCAAGAGAGAGAAGTTTGAGTGGTGCAAAACTTCTCTAGGCTTGCTGAAAACGTGATAAGGGCAGCATTGGGCATTTGGCAATTGGATGGAAAACAAAGGCAAAGAATTCTTGTATATCGACTTCAAGTGGGAAAATTTTAGGAGGTGAAGTCAATATCCAAATTTTCGATGTTCTTCAGCAGAGTGGTGCATGGTGGTGCAGAATTTAAAGTGCTTTTGCTTTTAAAGCTGCCTTTGTTATAAAACGCAGTTGACAGAGGCAGTTTTATTAATAAAGCACTTTTATCTGGAATGTGCCACAGTTTTTTGGAATCTTCCTTTGTATTTCTATAAAAAGGGGAATGCCCCTTGCATTATGATAGTGTGAATGTATGAAAGCTAGCTGAGAATAATAAAAGAGAAAAGCTACCTTTTGCCCCATGGTTTTTCCCTGCACACTGCAGGGTTTTCCACGTAAAATCTCGTGTACTGTTTATTGTTGTATAGCTTGCCTGCTTCTAATTTCCTAACACCCATATCAAATCACGATTGCATTACTGTGGTATTTCTATGAACCACATTATCATGTTATTACAACAAACTGTATTATCGCAGGAAATGTCAAAGTTCGCTGTGGGACTGGAACCTTGGCCTACAATGTGAAACTTCTCACTTCCACCAAGTGACTTAAACCCATTGGGCAAAGAGTCCATGGAATAGTTACCAGGTTTGCCCAAAACTGGGCCAAATTCAATCCAATTTGGACTTCTCAAGATGGATCTAACCAGTTGGTTCTGTTTTTTTCATTTAAATGTACAATAAATTAAATTTGCAAATTTTTTAATATAATTAAAATATAAAAAAATAAAAGTAAAAAATAAAACAGCAATATAAATTTATAAAGTGTAACTTAAAAAATATAAAGATAGACTTAAGTTTCGAAAATATAGAATAAAGGAATCCAAGTTCCAAACCTACTGAACTGAACCATACCAGGTACCTATGGTACACAGGTTGTTAATTAGTATGATTATATTTTTTCCCCAAAAAAGAAAAAAGAAAGGTATACCCTTTGATTTTGAATCTACTTTTAGGTATACTTTTAAATACCTTTAAGGATAGATGATGGCAGAAAAGGATAGATGAGACGCATGAGGTGGGGTAGGGTCATGAACCTCTAAAGCAGCCAGCAATTAACTAATCAAGGTTCATGACATTCAACAGAAAAAGGACTAAGCATTGCCAAACAGGTCATCTCCTTGGAGCAAGGAAATCATCTTCCCAGTTTTCAGATTAGGATGAAGTTTGAAGGCATGATTGGGCAATAGCAATCCTAGATATAACAAAACCACATTGGAATAACCACATAGTTGTGTGCATACTCTGAATGAGTATTATACATGGGTTTATTAATTACATATATATGTGGTTCTTAGAATGAGTATTAGTACATGGGTTTATTAATTTTATATATGTATAAATGGGTGATATGGGATTGAGATGGGTCCCCACCATATCAAATCATGATTGCATTACTGTGGTATTTCTATGAACCACATTATCGTGTTATTACAACAAACTGTATTATCGCAGGAAATGTCGAAGTTCTCTGCGGAACTGGAACCTTGGCCTACAATGTGAAACTTCTTGCTCCCACCAAGTGACCTGAACCCATTGGGCAAAGAGTCCATGGAATAGTTACCAGGTTTGTGCAAAAATGGGCCAAGTTCAATCCAATTTGGACTTCCCAAGATGGATCTCACCAGTTTGGTTCTGTGTTTTTCATTTAAATGTAAAATAAAGTAAATTTGCAATTTTTTAATATAATTAAAATATAAAATATAAAAGTAAAAAATAAAACAGCAATATAAATTTACATAGTATAACTTAAATAATATAAAGATAAACTTAAGTTTCGAAAATATAGAATAATGGAATCCAAACTTCCAAACCTACTGAACTGAACTATACCAGGTAACTATGGTACACAGGTTGTTAATTAGTGTGATTATGTTTTTCCAAAAAAAAAACAGAAATGTATACCCATACCCTTTGATTTTCAATCTACATTTAGGTACACTTTTAAATACCTTTGAATAACTTTTTAAGGACATTTAATTTTCTTCCACTCAACAAATAGACACATGAATACATCAATCCTGCAGATTTTATAACTATCAATCCTGTATTTGAGGTTCTTTCTGCTTTTGGTTAATAAAGTATAAATAGTCTCTATTAAAGAAATGATTCTTTCATTCCTTATGATCTAAAGAATATACATCCAGATTGATTCAATATATTTATGGAAACACAGACGAAATGAAAATAATTAGATAATGAGCACACCATACAAAACTAGATGAAATGAAAATAATTAGATAATGAGCACACCATACAAAACTACAGGGGTGATCCCAGCAGTCTGCAAGTCAAGTGGACAACCGTGAGGATTTGTGGTGCAATGCATAGATTTTAAGGGCCATCAGAAAAGTTTGTCCATGAGGATAGTTGTCGTTGTCCCCATTCATCCATTTTGCATGATTAGCCATCAGTGAGAATCAAGTTGGGTGCCAGTAGTCTACAAGTCAAGTGGGTAGTTGTGAGAATTTGTGGTGCAATGCATAGATTTTAAGGGCCATCAGCAAAGTTTGTCCATGAGGATAGTTGTCGTTGTCCCCATTCATCCATTTTGCATGATTAGCCATCAGTGAGAATCAAGTTGGGTGCCAGTAGTCTACAAGTCAAGTGAGGATGTGCAGTGCAATGTGAAGATTTTAAATGACATCAGTGAATTATGTTCATGAGGATAGCCTCTTTTCTTTAATTGTTATTTGATTTGCAGGATTTTGCTTATCAGAAACAAGTCACTACTCCTAGAATTCTGATTTTAGTTTTACCTTTGACAAGAGGATGGCCATAGAGAAACAAAGGGCAAATGGGCCACAGGACGAGGACTGGTATCAGTTCCGGTAACACTCATGAGTGTATGCAATCTAACACTTAGAAAGGATATATATATTGAGAGAAATAGAGACTCATATACATGTACGTGATGAAAAGATGATGGCAGAAAAGAATAGATGAGACGCTTGAGATAGGGTAGGGTCATGAACCTCTAAAGCAGCCAGCAATTAACTAATCAAGGTTCACGACATTTAACAGAAAAAGGACTAAGCATTGCCAAACAGGTATCTCCTTGAAGCAAGGAAATCATCTTTCCAGATTAGGATGAAGTTTGAAGGCATGATTGGGCAATAGCAATCCCAGATATAAAAAAACCACATTAGAATAACCACATAGTTGTGTGCATATTCTGAATGAGTATTATACATGGGTTTATTATGTATATATATATGTGGTTCTTAGAATGAGTATTAGTACATGGGTTTATTAATTTTATATATGTGTAAATGGGTGATATGGGATTGAGATGGGTCCCCACCATATCAAATCATGATTGCATTACTGTGGTATTTCTATGAACCACATTATCGTGTTATTACAACAAACTGTATTATCGCAGGAAATGTCAAAGTTCTCTGTGGGACTGGAACCTTGGCCTACAATGTGAAACTTCTCGCTCCCACCAAATGACCCGAACCCATTGGGCAAAGAGTCCATGGAATAGTTACCAGGTTTGCCCAAAACTGGGCCAAGTTCAATCCAATTTGGACTTCCCAAGATGGATCTAACCAGTTTGGTTCTGTTTTTTTCATTTAAATGTAGAATAATGTAAATTTGCAATCTTTTTAATATAATTAAAATATAAAAAATAAAACAGCAATATAAATTTACATAGTATAACTTAAATAATATAAAGATAAACTTAAGTTTCGAAAATATAGAATAATGGAATCCAAACTTCCAAACCTACTGAACTGAACTATACCAGGTAACTATGGTACACAGGTTGTTAAAAAACAGAAACGTATACCCTTCAATTTTGAATCTACATTTAGGTACACTTTTAAATACCTTTGAATAACTTTTAAGGACTTTTAATTTTCTTCCACTCAACAGATAGACACATGAATACATCAATCCTGCAGATTTTCTAATCATAAAGCCTGTACTTGAGGTCCTTTCTGCTTTTGGTTAATAAAGTATAAATATGTCTTTATTGAAGTAATGATGCTTTCATTCCTTATGATCCAAAGAATATACATGCAGATTGAATCAATATATTTATGGAAACACAGATGAAATGGAAATAATTAGATAATGAGCACACCATACAAAACTAGATGAAATGAAAATAATTAGATAATGAGCACACCATACAGGGGTGATCCCAGCAGTCTACAAGTCAAGTGGAGAACCGTGAGGATTTGCAGGGCAACGCATAGAACCGTGAGGATTTGTCGTCAGCAAATTTTGTTCATGGAGGATAGTTGTCATTGTCCCCATTCATCCATTTTGCATGATTAGCCATCAGTGAGAATCAAGTTGGGTGCCAGTAGTCTACAAGTCAAGTGGGTAGTTGTGAGGATGTGCAGTGCAACGTGAAAATTTTAAAGGATATCAATGAATTATTTTCATGAGGATAACCTCTTTTCTTTAATTGTTATTTAATTTGCATAATTTTGCTTATCAGAAACAAGTCACTACTCCTAGAATTCTGATTTAAGTTTTACCTTTGACAAAGAGGATGGCCATAGAGAAACAAAGGGCAAATGGGCCACAGGGCGAGGACTGGTATCGGTTCCGGTAACACTCGTGAGTGTATGCAATCTAACACTTAGAAAGGATATATATAGATGTACGTGATGAACAGATGATGGCAGAGAAGGATAGATGAGACGCATGAGATGGGGTAGGGTCATGAACCTCTAAAGCAGCCAGCAATTAACTAATCAAGGTTCATGACATTCAACAGAAAAAGGACTAAGCATTGCCAAACAGGTCATCTCCTTGAAGCAAGGAAATCATCTTCCCAGTTTTCAGATTAGGATGAAGTTTGAAGGCATGATTGGGAAATAGCAATCCCAGATATAACAAAACCACATTAGAATAATCACATAGTTGTGTGCATATTCTGAATGAGTATTATACATGGGTTTATTAATTATATATATATGTGGTTCTTAGAATGAGTATTAGTACATGGGTTTATTAATTTTATATATGTATAAATGGGTGATATGGAATTGAGATGGGTCCCCACCATATCAAATCATGATTGCATTACTGTGGTATTTCTATGAACCACATTATCGTTTTATTACAACAAACTGTATTATTGCAGGAAATGTCAAAGTTCTCTGTGGGACTGGAACCTTGGTCTACAATGTGAAACTTCTCGCTCCCACCAAATGACCCGAACCTATTGGGCAACGAGTCCATGGAATAGTTACCAGGTTTGCCCAAAACCGGGCCATGTTCAATCCAATTTGGACATCCCAATATGGATCTAACCAGTTTGGTTCTGTTTTTTTCATTTAAATGTAGAATAAAGTAAATTTGCAATTTTTTAATATAATTAAAATACAAAAAATAAAAGTAATAAATAAAACACCAATATAAATTTATAAAGTATAACTTAAATAATCTAAAGATAAACTTAAGTTTCGAAAAATATACAATAATGGAATCCAAACTTCCGAACCTACTGAATACCAGGTAACTATGGTACACAGATTGTCAATTAGTGTGAATATGTTTTTCCCCAAAAAAAAAAACAGAAAGGTATACCCTTTGATTTTGAATCTACATTTAGGTACACTTTTAAATACCTTTGAATAACTTTTAAGGACTTTTATTTTCCTTCCACTCAACAAATAGACACATGAATCCATCAATCCTGAAGATTTTATAACCATCAAGCCTGTATTTGAGGTCCTTTCTGCTTTTGATTAATAAAGTATAAATATGTCTCTATTAAAGTAATGATGCTTTCATTCCTTATGATCTAAAGAATATACATGCAGATTGAATCAATATATTATGGAAACACAGATGAAATGAAAATAATTAGATAATGAGCACACCATACAAAACTACAGGGGTGATCCCAGCAGTCTACAAGTCAAGTGGAGGACCGTGAGGATTTGCAGGGCAACGCATAGATATTAAGGCCGTCAGCAAAGTTTGTTCATGAGGATAGTTGCATTGTCCCCATTCATCCATTTTGCATGATTAGCCATCAGTGAGAATCAAGTTGGGTGCCAGTAGTCTACAAGTCAAGTGGGTAGTTGTGAGGATGTGCAGTGCAATGTGAAGATTTTAAGGGACATCAGTGAATTATGTTCATAAGGATAGCCTCTTTTCTTTAATTGTTATTTAATTTGCAGGATTTTGCTTATCAGAAACAAGTCACTACTCCTAGAATTCTGATTTTAGTTTTTACTTTGACAAAGAGGATGCCCATAGAGAAACAAAGGGCAAATGGGACGCAGGATGACGACTGGTATCAGTTCCTGATGAACAAATGATATGAGTGTATGCAATGTAGCACTTAGAAAGGATATATATATATATATAGAGAGAGAGAGAGAGACTCATATACATGTACATGATGAACAAATGATGGCAGAAAAGGATAGATGAGACACATGAGATGGGGTAGGGTCATGAACCTCTAAAGCAGCCAGCGATTAACTAATCAAGGTTCATGACATTCAACAGAAAAAGGACTAAGTACTGCCAAACAGGTCATCTCCTTGAAGCAAGGAATAATCTTCCCAGTTTTCAGATTAGAATGACGTTTGAAGGCATGATTAGGCAATAGGAATCCCAGATATAACAAAACCACATTAGAATAACCACATAGTTGTGTGCATATTCTGAATGAGTATTATACATGGGTTTATTAATTACATATATAAATATATATATATGGTTCTTAGAATGAGTATTAGTAAATGGGTTTATTAATTTTATATGTGTATAAACGGGTGATATGGGATTGAGATGGGTCCCCACCATATAAAATTACGATTGCATTACTGTGGTATTTCTATGAACCACATTATTGTGTTATTACAACAAACTGTATTATTGCAGGAAATGTCAAGGTTCACTGTGGGACTGGAACCTTGGCCTACAATGTGAAACTTCTTGCTCCCACCAAGTGACCCAAACCCACTGGGCAAAGAGTCCATGGAATAGTTACCAGGTTTGCCCAAAACTGGGCCAAGTTCGATCCAATTTGGACTTCTCAAGATGGATCTAACCAGTTTGGTTCTGTTTTTTTCATTTAAATGTAGAATAAATTAAATTTAGAATTTTTTTAATATAATTAAAGAGCAATATAAATTTATAAAGTATAACTTCAAAAATATAAAGACCTACTTAAGTTTCGAAAATATAGAATAGTGGAATCCAAACTTCCAAACCGACTGAACTGAACCATACCGGGTAACTATGGTACACAGGTTGTTAATTAGTGTGATTATGTCAATAACATACATCCTAGGAAAAGGAGTTCAGATATGTAAGTATCATGCATTATATTATTTGGCATGTCTTTCACGTTAGAATAACCCTATAGTTATGTGCATATTCTGAAGGGATGTTAAAACAAGGGTTGCTGATTGGTGTGATTATGTCAATAATGTACATTCTAGGAAAAGAAGTTGATGCATGTATATATCATGCATTAATTTATTTGGCATGTCTTGGAGAAACTTCCATCTACCAGGACCTTTAGGGCATGGCTATGGGTATTTTCTTATTTATTGCCCCTTTTTCCTAGCTAGATCCTCTTTTAGGGGCACCTAGATGATCATGAATAGTCAGTTACCGATTTCCTTTGACAAGATCAAAGTAACCATCCACAGATAGATAAATTGCCAATCCACTTTGAAATATTTAATACTTTTAAAATGAATCACTTGGGAGATTTTAGTACATTTAAAATGAATCTGACTGTGCATGTTAAGACAAAATTAATGGATTCCAGATATGTATATTCTTGGCCTCCTAGACAAAGGCCTATATGCAAACTCTTCTACTTTTCATAGGAGATGGCTTTCCATGGAATTCGGCTGCTCAGTTGATATAACTCTCATAATTTTTGGTGAAGTATAGAATGCATCTCTTTCAAAACAAAAATGAAAATGATAAAATATTGGTGGCAGTGAATAGATTAACAAACATAGCACATATTATTCTTTATAGAATGAATCAGAGTATAGGATACAGCACAAATTCAAGTTACACAAGATATGATTTACCCAAAAAGTACTGTGAGTGATGAACATTCCAAGTTTACTAGTAAATTTTGGAAGGTCCTGTTGAAGGGACAAAATTAGAAGAACAAAGGCTGTTTTTTTGTTATAAGCATGTAATAAGAATAAGCATTGAGCTATCAGTATGTCTTTCTTTTGGCCTAACAGTGGAGACTTTGGAACTTTGAATAGAGGTCTAAGGTTCGAAACCTGCGGGGGGTAGGGTTGTACACCATGCTTTGGTAATCAGAGTATGGTTGGATAACCATATATTGGGTAAAAAACATCCTCCGTGAGGGTTGTCTCGTATGGCCTATGGCCTCGCGGACATTAAAAACTACTTTACCTTTTTGACCTTTATCTTTTTGGAGCCATACAAAGGTTTGATCCTTTATTGCCTATTGACTTGGACGTTAAAAAAAACATTAAGGTAAAAAACAAATTTTCCTTTAGAGATGCTATTGAGAATGCGGGGGCCATTATAAAGGTGGTCTAGACAAGAGCCAAGTTATGTAAGACTGAACAGCTCATTCTTCACAAGAAAGTGTACTACATTGTCACCAATGCATTGTTTGAAAAGTAATAATGTATATTTGCCCAAAAATTAAATGAAGTTGATTATAAGCTGCAATTGTGATATGGACACCAGCGATGAGAAAAAAATGAGAACTTCTGTTTTATATTAACCATGATAGATACATTTATAATTACAAAGAGTGATAATCATGAGGATCAATAATGATAATCCTAAATCTAACAGAAAGGGTGATGGTCTCAAGGATCTCTAAAGATAATTCCAAAACTAACAATGGCTCATGATCTCAAAGTTAGTAAATGAAGAGGCATAATAAGTGCCATTACTTTTATAATTATCTTCATAATATTACCTGCTCGTGCAAAAATACATAGAAATGTTTGCTAGCTTCTTGAAATAGACACTTCTATGATTTGATTATGATATTCTCAGTTATGTTCATCCTCAGGAAGGGTCCCAGAATATTGTAAGAATTAAAGGCCAAGACTGGGAAAACTCAGAAAATAAAAAATAAATGAATATTTGCTAGAGTCGTCCAGTAAACCACTAGAGGCTCCAAGAAATCTGCTGCATTCGCTTGCAAGGGGGTCTCGTGGAGACTATTAGCTTTTCAAAGAGATCCTAGAGGAGTGACATAACGGGTCAACAATGAGCCCTCTTGTTGTGAAGATGCCACATAGAAAAACCAAACAGCTATTTAAGACCACAAATTCATATGGTGGTAGCTTACAATTGGAATAATCTGATACATGACGGAAGGACTAATATAGCAATGCCTCATTAGCTGATCATATGCAAAAAAAGGTGTTAACAACATATTAAAAAAGAGACATTCATTCCATACACACATCACTATCTTTCATCTCTCCAAGCATGTACAAAAAGCAACAAATAAGTGATATTAAAGGCTTCCTATGGCAGCATTTTCAAGATCCTTATCACAACAACTTGGGACAGACCCTCTTGTGAATATTACATATTCACCTTATGGTTACAGAGGTTATGGAAAGTTGGAAAGTAGTTGTAACTCCCAACCTCATACCTTCTTGATTTCACATGTATATATACTTCTATCACATCAATGCAAATGTTGATTTGTAGTGTGCAAATGTATTCTACATTTCTAACATTTGGTATTATTAGAGCAGGTTGATATCAGAACAAAGCTTCGACTTGTGAAGGTCATCTAGTTGCCAAGAAGCAAATGCAAGTTTGAGCAAGGAGAAGACCTTGTTGTTCGGAGAAGAAAAAAAAAAATTTCTTTTTTATTCATGTTGGTGTTTGTAGGTGTTGGAAACATTTATTTAATCTCAAAGGAGTTGCAAAGTCATCTGAAAAAAATTCAGTTCATGCCGGAAGAGTTGCCATCAAAAATTGATTGTTATTGTCTTAAAAGAAAAAAGTGTTGACGTCTAGTGCAAGAAACGTGTTGTCTAAAGAAAAGAATGAGTTGTATGGAGCATGGCATTGAAGTTTGAACATGTTGGCAATCATCTTCCATCTAAAGTTGTTGCTTGGAAGAATCGTCTGATCATGCCATAATATCACCATATGAATTTGTTGTCTAAAAGAGTTGTTTGGAGTTCTTGCCATCTAAAGTTGTCATCTAGAGCTACTAGCGTCTAAAGTTGTTGTCTAGAACTACTGAAGTCTACAATTGTTGTCGTCTAAGGTTGTCATCCAGAGGTATTGCCATTTAGAGTTGCTATCGTCTGGAGCTGCTTCGGTCTAAAGTTGTCGTTTTGAGCTACTGCCATCTAGAGGAGTTGTCGTTTGGAGTTGCTACCATCTAGAGCTACTATCGTCTAGAGTTGTTGCCATCTAGAGATGTTGTCTAAAGCTGCCATCTAGAGCTATCTTCTAGAGTTGCTGCCATCTAGAGTTGTCATCTAGAGTTGTTGTTGTCTAGAGCTAACGTTGAAAACAAAAAAGTCGTCTGAAGTGAAGTTGGACACTATCGTCTGTTGACCAAGCCGTCTAGCAACAAGATCGTTTGAAGATGCACAAGGGCCATCTATTGTGAAGTTGTCGTATCAATACATGGGTCGTCTAAAAGTTAACTTCCAGTAAAGTGTTGTCGGTTGAAGGCTTGTGACACAAATTTTTTGTTTTTTTAAATATTGCATACAATTCATTAAGAGGAAAGTGTAGATTTGTCATATGCAAAAAACAAATAGTCTAGAAATGGACAGGAAGCACCAATATATTTAAATAAATAATAAAAAGTAAATAAAATAAATAAATAAATCCTAAATGCCTTGTGGGAAGGCTCTTCAAAACCTTTAAAAACTATTTTTATTGTTATTGTTATTGAATGCAAATAACAAGACAGTGATTTGACATTTTTTTTATTACCTTGGAACATTGATAGAATATTCCTTAAAGATTCAAGTTGGAGGAAAAAGAACTCAAACCCCTGTGCCTTATTTTTTGTCCAGCGAGATCCTAACTATTTTCTTGTAGTTAGAGGCATTGATCGTTGCATAAATATAGGCTTATATATACCCGTTGGAAAACTCTTTTTGAGCTTGTTCTAGTGGAAACATTTGTTTGCAGATTTATGATTTGCAATGGCTATTAATTCCCTAAAGATGCTATTTCCCAATTCACAGTTGCTGAAAGGTGACAACTATTCCGCATGCAAGACAAAGTTGAAGATTCACCTGGAGTTCAAACATTTATGGGCAGTGGTATCTGGCGCTATGCAAAGGCATGCCACTAACCTAGATGAACAAAGAAAATTCGATTAAGCTGATCAAAAAGCCAAATTGATCGTGTTAGATCTATCTAATGAAATCCAATCGTACATTCGTGATGCTATAACAACAAAGGAGGGAAGTTTGATAGACATAATTGTTGGGGGGCATTATATAGTGATGGAATGAGAGGACGTTTTTCGCAGGACTGCCCAAACTGCCGAACTTGTTTTGGCCATATTTCACTCATCCGGACTCGGATTGAGCTGAAATTTTGAGGGTAGATGCCTGACAAACCCTAGAACGTCTCCACCAATTTTCAGATCATTTGGAGCAACACAGATCCTAGCGCATCCCTATGTGTGAACGAGATTTTTGGCAAGCGACTGTGCAAGGGTTTCATCTGGGTTGAGTGCAAGCAGCTCCAGAGGTTGGTTTTCGGGGCCTTCGGGCCCTAGCGGCCAATATTTTTGTGGTTTTTGCTCAAGAGTTTAGCAGGATATGTTGCAGGGGATCCAAGATGGGTTAGAAATCTGTCTTTCAACAGATCTTCATGATGTGAACTTGATTGACAACGGCTTCCAATTTGTTGCACAAAAGAAAAGTGAAAATCATACCTTTCCACGGCGTCTAGGGCATGGATTAAAGAGATCACGAAACAAGTTTCAAGCAGTTGATCAAAAAATGGCTCAGATCTCAAGTGAATCTGGTGCTAAGGTGCACCCACAAAATAAATCCACTGTGGAAACCCCTATCAAGGGTAAGAATTTCCAAGACTCAACCCCAAAAATGAATTTTAGGGATGCCCTTCGTGGTGGACAGCCTCAACCTAATGCTAATATTAATCTTAGGGCTTCCCGTAAACCTCTAAGAATGCCTAAGATGGATCCTAGGAAAACGGAGTCAGGATGTCTTAAAGCAGTTGATGGAACTCCTATTGTTAAGCTTGATATGGGTAACATTCAGACTGGCATTGAAGATCCGGAAAAAGAGGACTAATTTGTCGTTTCGTGGGTTTTCGTCCGAGCCTATCTGCTTTCAAAGTCTGGGCTGCAAAAAGCTGGAAAACTAAAGGTGAGTTACAAATCTCTATTTATCCAAATGGTTATTTTCTTGTTTTATTTGCTAATAATGAAGATAGAGAGAAAACATTTCAAGGGGGTCCCTGGTTCTTTGGAAGGGCGGGGCTTTTCATGAAGCCCTGGCATACTAAATTTAAAGCCGAAGAAGAGATGCCTTCTACAAGTCCCGTGTGGGTTAGACTCTTTGGCCTCCCAATTGAATTCTGGAATCCGATTGTTTTTCTTCAATTGGAAACTCTTTAGGAACTTTTATGATGACTGCTGATTGTACTCAAAAATTTGAACATATTATTTATGCTCGGATTTGTGTTTTAATGGATTTTGACAAACCCCTACCTAAAAAGATCACATTACAATTTGGGGAGGACACTTGGGAGCAAGTAGTGGACTATGAGAACATTCCTTTTCGTTGTAGAATTTGCCATGAATATGGTCATTTGGCTAGTGTTTGCCCAAATAAAATTCCAGATCAAAAGAAAGAAGATATAAACTCAGCAGGTTTCCAAATGCCTAAGAAGAAGAACACTCAGAAAAAACCAGTTATGAAGGATCAATCTAAGTTATCTGCTAATATGTTTGAAATTCTTTCCACAAATGATGTCCCAAGTGAGGAAGAGGAAATAATGGAAACAGAAATCTTAGAAACGCAATTTAAAGATGAAGGGAAGAACTCAGAGATAAACCAACAAATCAAAGGTTTTCAACAGAAAAAAAAAAGGGAGAAAATATACATAAGAAAAACAATCTTTTAAATGTTAAAACTTCAAATAATACAGGTTCCAATATAGACTTTGTTGAACCTTCTGGTAACACTTTGGCTGTGTACATGCATTCTTCAAGGTTAGAAGCCATCTCAGATTCAATTGGAGTAAGTCAAGAAACAGGGAAAAAAAAACTGAAGATGGATTCTAATCAAAAGGCAGGTCGCAAGACCAATCAACATCATAGGGCAAAAGAAGGTGAAAAGCTTGTAGAGGAAGGTAAGATTAATACCCTTCCCAACTTTTTTAGCCCTAGTATTAATGAAGATCATCACTTGGAATATTAGAGGACTCAAAGGGAGTCTTTCAAAACAAAATGAAATTAGAAGAATGATTCAGATAAATCATCCACATCTTGTTTTCCTTCAAGAAACGAAGATGTCAATAGAGGAAATGGAATCAATTGCTAGTAAAATTTGGCCAGCTGGAAAAGTGGTTTCCCTCAGTTCTCAGGGGACTTCCGGTGGCATTGCTTGCCTTTGGGACCCAAAAGAGGTAGTTATTCACCATATGGTTGGCAGTTGGGGTCTTTTGGCTATAGCTATTCAAAGTAGACATTCCAACCAAATTATGCTCTGCATTACTGTTTATGCTCCGACTACTTTGGAGGAAAAAAGAAGACAGTGGAAGGATATAACTTATATTATCTCTCATTTTCCTGAAGCTTGGATCTTGA
This sequence comes from Wollemia nobilis, assembly GCA_028583015.1. Lineage (NCBI taxonomy): Eukaryota > Viridiplantae > Streptophyta > Pinopsida > Araucariales > Araucariaceae > Wollemia > Wollemia nobilis. Next base: position 2,894,200 of record JAQPPZ010003073.1, read on the forward strand.
TCGGAGGAGATTTCAATACCATCCTCTCTCTGGATGAGAAAATGGGGGAAATAGAAATTTGGACAGGAGCACTGACCTCATGAGCGAATATATTGCAAACCTCCATCTTGTGGACATCCAACCAGATAATGGCCTTATGACTTGGTCTAACAGAAGGCAAGGCTTAGCTTGTATAATGGAGAGATTGGATAGGTTCTTGCTCTCTGACAATTTCTTAATCCATGGTCACATTCCTAAAGTGAAGACTCTTAACAATGTTGGTTCGGATCACTGGCCAATCATGGTGGAAATGTGGAAAACCAATGTGAGTTTCTCTCCTTTTCGATTTCAGTTAATGTGGCTTAGAGACAGTTCCTTTAGACCTCGAGTGCAACAATGGTGGAAGGAAGGTAAACCTAGGTATGGGACTAAGATGTTCTATTTTGCCAAAATATTGCAATATATTAAATCCAAAATCAAGACTTGGAACTGGAAGGAGTTTGGGGATGTTCATAAAAAAAACATGAAGTTATTGCTCAGCTTGAAAATTTGAATAAGAAAATCCGTTTAGATGGCCTCACAGAGAGTAGAAGTGCAGATGAAATTAATCTCACAACTCAGTTAGAGGAATGGGAAAAAAGAGAAGAACTCTTATGGAAGCAAAAATCTAGAATTCAATGGCTCAAAGAAGGAGATCGAAACACAAATTTCTTCCACAAATCTCTTCTAGCTCGAAGATCTCACAACTTTATTTCTTCCCGAAATCAGATTCTGGAGATGTTGTCTACACTTGGGATGGCATGAACTCTATTGTTGTCAATTACTTTTCCAATCTTTTTGCTGCTACTCCTCTTGACTCGACTTCTCAACAAAATGTTCTTCAAGCAATCCCTTCTCTTATCACTTCTGAGGATAACTCTATTTTGACTGCTCCTGTTACTATCAATGAGCTTCAACAGGTAGTTTTTAAAATGCAAAAAGGGAAAACCCCAGGTCCCGATGGTTTTCCCATTGAGTTCTACCAAGAGTTCTGGGATATCCTTCATGCTGATTTATTAGAGGTGGTGGAAGAAGCCAGGAAAGCCAAAGAAATTTTGAAGGTTATCAATAAAACTTATATTACTCTTGTTCCAAAAGCTCAAGAGGCTGATCATATCTCAGCTTTTAGACCTATTGCTTTATGTAATGTTCTTCTCAAAATCATTACTAAGATCATGGCAGAAAGGTTGAAGCCTCTTTTGCATAAGATTATTTCCCCTGAACAAGGGGGTTATGTGGAAGGGCGTCAAATAGTGGATGAGATAGTTCTTGCTCAGGAAGCCATCCATTCCATGGATATGCAAAAATCTCCTTCCATGTTCATTCGGTTAGACTTATCCAAAGCTTATGACAGAGTGGATTGGCACTTCCTTATCAAAGTTTTGAGGCAATTTGGTTTCTCTCAGGATTGGATGGATTGGATTATGGGATGTATCTCTTCAATTTCCTACTTAGTTCTTATCAATGGCAGGCCTTCTCAGTTGTTCCAAGCTTCCAGAGGTATTAGGCAAGGTGACCCCCTTTCCCCTTATTTATTCATCATTCTTGTTGAATGCTTGGGTAGGACTATAACCAAAAAGAGAGAAAACAAAACCCTTGAGGGAGTTACCATTGCTCATGGAGCTAGACCTATCTCTCATCTTCAATTTGTTGATGACTCTACTCTTTTAGGTAAAGCTACAATTAAGGAAGCTTCTAATATTAAGCAAATCATTAGTTGTTTTTCTAAGGCTACCGGGCAATTGATCAATGAAGACAAATCTAAAGTCATTTTCTTTCACTGCTTTTCCAGACAGGAATCCATGGTCTTGGATAAATTAAGATATAAGAAGACCTCCCTTCCGATCACTTATTTAGGTATTCCCATCAATATTCAAAGACAGAAAAAAAAGATTGGAATTGGTTGTTGGACAAAGTCAAGAAGAAAATTGGAAAGTGGACCAATAGGTGGCTTTCTTCTGGGGGTAGAATCACCTTGGTAAAATCAGTCCTTCAAGCTATTCCTATTTATGTTTCTACCATGTTGAATATCCCAAAGGTTGTTCTTCGAGAACTGGATCAAATCAGTCATCGGTTCCTCTGGAGTGGTACTAAGGAGAAAAGAAAATGGGCCTTGGTGAAATGGGACACTTTATGTCTTCCTAAGAATGAAGGGGGTTAGGATTCCGGTCTGCTATTAATAACAACAAAGCTTTAGCTGCTAAATTATATTGGAGGATTTTGCATAACCCCAATGCTCTTTGGGCCAATAATCTTCGTGCTAAATATGCTGAGAACAAAAGTCCTGAAGACCTTGTTCGCTATCAATTGCCTACCAAAGGTTCTCCCATTTTAGCAGTTCTTAAGACTGGTGAGGATTTGATAAAGAAAAAATTATTTTGGATCATTCATAATGGTCAACAGGCAAATTTTTGGACAGATTCTTGGGATGGTCACAAGCCTTTGATAACTCAGTTTCCCGATTGGAGGCCTTGGATGGAGGAGCTTCACCGAGCTAACTGGATAAAGGTGGCTAATTATCTTCGGTACCATACTGGTAATTCAAAGGTTGGTAGATATTGGATCCCTATTGAGGACTGGCCTATTCAAATCCCAGAAAGGCAAAGACAAGATATCCAATGCATCCTTCATATGAGATCTCTCTCTTGGTCCCATGAAAAAGATTGTTTTGGATGGAACAACACTACTAAGGGTGAGTATTCGGTTGCTCAAGGTTATTTGGCCTTATGCCATAATAATCCCAACCAATCATCCGACATCTTTTCTTAGTTGTGGGCTCAAAAGCTCTGGCCTAAGGTGAGGTTCTTTACTTGGCTTTTATTGCATCGCAGGGTGCTTATTGGTGAGCAACTTATGAAGCGTGGTTTTCATGGCCCTTTTAGATGTGAAATGTGTGGAGAGAATGTGGAAACTCTCAGCCATATTTTTATTGAGTGTACTTTAGCCTCTGAGCTATGGAGGAGAATGGCCACTTTACTTGGCTTACAATGGTCCAATTTTTTTACTTTTGAACAACTTTGGAGGGATTGGCCTAAACAAGAGGGTGTTGATCATTTTATTAGGCGATTAGTTTGGATGGGTTCTACCATTCTTCTTTGGAATATCTGGAATGAAAGGAACAACCGAATTTTTAATCAAGATAGGAAGGATATTCACTATATCTGGCAAAAGACCATTGCCAACTTAGTTGAATCAGTCCAACAACTCCTTAATCACCCCCAAAACTCCCACCAAAGATGGGATCAAGTGATGCAAAGATTGAAGATTAACTCTTCTAAGGGCAACCAACTTAAAGGGAATGTGAGTAATTGCAAGATGGATAGAACAAGGAATTGGCAACCTCCTCCTAAGGATTTTGGAAAAGTCAATACTGATGGAGCCTCTAGAGGGAACCCTGGAAAAGCTAGTGCGGGAGGAATTGGTAGACTTTCAGATGGCTCCCTGGTTTTTACTTTTGCTGAGAATTTGGGTATTCTATCCAATAACCTTGCTGAGGGGTATGGTATCCTTAGAGGCCTTCAAGAGGCTACTAAGGTTGGATGGGAAAAGGTGCTAGTTGAGTCTGACTCTCAACTCATGATTAATCTTTTGAAGACTCCTAAGAATCATAAGGTTGATTGGAGAATAAAAAGAATTATTGAGAAGATTCGAGTAATCCAGATGGGATTTTTGAAAGTTGATTACAATCATGTGGTCAGAGATCAGAACAAGAGTGTTGATGCTTTAGCTAATTGGGCTTTGGACAAAGGTGATCTTACTTGCTACGGCCACCCTCCTAGATGGTGGGCTTCGCAAATAAGGGAAGCTCTTCTTTCTATCATTTCTTTGGATGGCTCCAGTTCTGGAGGTACCTAGTTTCTTCTTGCTTTATTTTTGCTTCTCTTTGGTTCGGTCAGGGTATTTTAGTTCCCTAGCTCAAACTAATCTTTCTTTTGTTTCCTTTGTTGATTCTTGCCTTAAAAGTCTTTTGGTCTAGAAAGGTCATTGTTGTGTTCAATTTTTTTCTTTTTTCTTTTTTCTTTTTTTGTTTAGTTTTTTGAGGTGTGTGTGTGTGTTTTTTTTGTTTTGTTTTGTTTTTGTTGTTTTTTGTTGTTCTTGTGTTTTTGTTGTTTTGTGTTTTTTTGTGTTTTTTGTTATTGTTCTTGTGTTTTTGTTGTTCTTGTTCTTGTGTTTCTGTATGTTTGTGTTAATTGGTGTTTTTGTGTTTTGGTGTGTGAGTGTTTTCTATGTTTTTGTTTTTGTTTGTTGTCTGTTGTTGGTTGTTTTTTTTTATTTTTTAGGTTTTGGTTGTTTTTGTTTTTCATGTTTTTGTTGGTTGTGTCTTTGTAGCGTTCTGTTGTTTTTGTCATGTTTGTGTTTTGTTATGTTGTTCTTGTGTTTTTTCTGTGTGGTTCGTGTTGTGTTTTTTTTTATCTTATTGTGTGTGTGTTTGGTTGTGCTTTATCTTTTCGACACACTCAAGGAGCATTTTTTTTTATCTTATTGTGTGTTTGTGTTTGTGTGTTCTTGTTTTTTGTTGTTTCAGGTTTGCTCCTTGAGTATGTCAAAGGTGGTAGGCCAGGTGCGAGCCCTGGGCGATTTTGGCGGAAGAGATACCCTTGCCTCCTTGGGTCTTACCCGAAAGTGGCATCCCTTCTGGGATGTTTTCCACAAAAAAAACTAGCAACAGAGGATACAAGGGGCAAACTCAGTTTGGTGTTTGAATCCAATAACAGGAATCAAATTCTACACCTACAGAGCCAATTGCATTGCTTGAAGATGAAGAGTGGTGAGAAGCTAGAAGGCTTTCTATGACGGATTGTTGAGTTGCAAGCCTTGCTACAAGCGTTAGGCGAAACCGTCAGTGATCGTTTGCTTGTTCCAATAATGCTACATGCACTGACACCAACGTCCAGCATTTTGGTGACTTAGAATGTGACAAATCAAAGTCCAACTTTTACGACTTTTGTAAATTTGCTTCAACAGAAGGAAGATATTCAAGAGACGAAGACTAAAGATGAATGTGCTTTGCTCACGCATCAAAAAGGCAAGAAGCCGATGCAGTCAAAGAAGGATGGCAAACCCCCCAACAAGCAACAAAACTAGCAAAAAGGTAAAGGGCAAAAACAACATCAAGGACAAAGAAATGTCACATGTTTGCTCTATGGGAAACCAAGACATCCTTCAAGAGTGCTAGTACAACACATTCTCACAAGGATAATCTAAGAATCAATCAAAGAATTCATCAAGAGGCAAGCAGAAGAATTCTCATTGCCAAAGGAGGAATGCACCTCAATGGCAACACAACAATGTAGTTGAGGATACTGATTCTAATGCAAAAGGGCAAGACTATGTCTGTTCACTTCAATCTCCTGATGGTGTTTCAAAATCTAGCCTAGTTTGGTATGTTGATTTGGCAGCAAAGAAGGAATGGTTCGTGAGCCTTGGCCATTACTCTTACCGTGGGCAAGTAAAGTGACAATTCAACATACACCATTGCTGGAATCGGTGAGGTTTGATTGCATCTTGGAGAGCGTACTTATCTCCAACTCAAGTTTTTTACGTGCTTGGCCTCATGAAGAACTTGATTTCTATGAATCAATTGCTTGATCACAATTTGCATGTTGGATTTTTAAAAACAAGTGCAAAGAAACTCTGTCTCATTCAAGAGAAATCCAAACATTCAACAAGTATTGTTGGTGCTACTGGCATAGGCAAGATGTTTAAGCATGCGATCGTAATGCAAGAAAACCAAGCATTGGCAGCAAAAGTAGATGAAGTTGCCTCACTATGGCATATAGGCGATTTAAACATCTAAGTTGCGGCCATTTGAAGTCACTCCTACATCATGGCATGGTATGTGGACTTCCATCTTTGAAAAATCTGTTCAGACCCATGCATTTCAATTTCAGTGGTTGTAGATATTTTCAATTGTTCGTTGATGATTTTATACACGACGGATGTGGGTGTACTTTCTGAAGACAACGAATGATGCTTTTCACTATCTCCAAGAGTTCAAAACTCGTGTGGAGAAGATTATTGGTTGTCCCATTCATACACTCTGCTTAGATTGGAAGGGAGAGTACACCAATAGCCAATTTTATGCTTTCCTAAAGCAACATGGCCTCCAACAACAGCTAACAAATGCCTACACGCCTTGACAAAATGGAGTTGTGAGAGGCAAAATCATACTATTTAGGAGATGGTGTGATGCATGCTGAGCAATGCCAATTTGGAGCCAACATTTTGGGCAAAAGTTGTTCATACTGTAGTCTACTTGCTAAACCACACACCCACACTTCCATTGAATGGTGTGACACATGAAGAGGCATGGACGGGAAACAAACCTTTGGTGTCTCATATCCACGTGTTTGGATGCACTACATTCATGCACATGCCAAAGCATGAGCGAATGAAGCTAGAGGAGAAATCCAAGTGATGTATCTTTATTGGATACAACAATGAGTCAAAGAGATATCGTCTCATGGATTCTGACACCAAGATGTTGTATATTAGATGAGATGTGTTTGACGAGAAGAACGAGTGTACCTCTTCTTCTAGGCCACATGTTGTTGAAAAACCACCTATTGTTTTCTTGTCTAATGACAATGATGTAGCCCCTAATGGCAATTAAGTATATTGATTATCAAGGTTATGCATATAATGGTTAAGAAAAACTACAAGGCCAAACAAATTTAATTTAAATGCAAAATTCCAATAAATTCGTGGGGTAGAGGATTGTAGGCCCCCAACCCACTAAAGAAGCAATGATTGGTGATTCCTATGAGCCCTCAAGGGCTAACATGTATTCAACATAGATCAATTTGTTACCAAATCATACAAAACAGTAAGACTCCTATTACTGATTTTGTTTTAAAACATGTACTCTTTGTGCTAGAGAGCATACTCTATTTAAGGTTACACTCTCCCATTTGTGCAATTATTGTCCATTGGCTTTATTAGGTTATCTTCTCCCACTTGTGCAAGGATTGTCCTTTGGCTTTATAAGGTTATCTTCTCCCATTTATGTAAGGATTGACCCTTGGCTTTATGGTCTTGTTTAACATGAAAAACCCATACTTGTAGCTTTCAAAAATATATGAACAACGATAGCCAACAACATATGGTCAAATAGTGGGAAGCCAAGAATTTCACACTTCAAGCAAAGGATCCATTCCCATGGACTCAAGGACGTCACGAAGTTGCAAAGCACTAAAAACAATGGTCCAACTTATCACTATGTGCAAACACAAAATGTAACTACATTCTACACCGAGTCAATCCCATATTATCTTCAAGCTTTACCTCAAAGTTGACCCTAAACATGTAGTCCATCAATTTGTGAGTTAGTGGCAACAAGGGGCTGTTTATTCAAAACAGATCCAATCTCAAATCCCTAAGCATGCCTTAGGTTAGCTCATGAAGTGTGTAAATATAAATCTATTATGTGAAGCGAGGCTCACTCCAACTAAAGGAACCCTTTCCCCTAAGCAAAAATAAAAAATGAGTAAGAAAGGATACCCAAACATGATAAGAAACAGAAAAGATACCCAAACATGATAAGAAGCTCACACACTTGTAACAATAACATTTCCCCTAGCACAAAGTTCCCCTAGCACAAAGACCTTCGGATAATGCAAGGTACTAGCTTCTTATCACAACCAACTCCCACTATTGTCTTTAAAGTATTAGCTTACTTTCCTCTATTAAAAAAAGGCTAGTTTACAATCATCCTTCCTTGTCACTCTTGTGCATTACTTTCTACGTGAACAACTTCTATGCATCCTTTCTACGTGAATGACTTGTGTGCATCATTGAACAAACCGACAACTACAAAATGTTTGCATTTGAGGTACAAATTCTAAACGCTCTTTAGGCCCACAATGGTATGTCATAGAAAGAACCGTTTGACAACACCAAATTTAGTTATTAACTTTTAAGCTAAGTTGGTTCTTAATTGAATTCACTAAATTAAAAGTAAAATAAGGTAATTTTTAACTTCCACGAGGCCAAAGGCCATATGGAATGATCCTAATGGAGGATGTTGTTTATACAATCAAAGGCATGCACCTTAAGACTTTATTGCACCTAATATCAAAAATAAAGAGATGTTGCCACAAATTTTCATTTATTAGCTGCAAAACAAGAGTACATATATTCTTGTATTCAAAGGCTTGAAAGTTAAAGATCTATAGAAAACTAAAAATAACATAAGCTAAGTAGCCTAAATATTTAATGAAAGGAAACTTTCTAAAATCTAATCTTCTATTTATTTATAGCTTAAAGGCTTGATCTCATGACAAACACCAACAAATACCACTCTAAATGCTGCAATAAAGTTTCAACCAATTAGATCAAATCGAACTTTTGCTGCATTATAATTCCTGTACTCTCTTGGTTGATCTCATGGGACAATCAATCTCCTCAAGATCTTAGGGAACCGACATTAAGAAGACTTTCACTACCTTTGAAATCTTATAGAATGAGCCATCTATTTGCATACATGCCACCTATCGGGACTGTTGGCACCAATGCTAAGCACTGTAGATAATTTGCCACCTTTTTAAGCCTTTGAACGATGCACCAAATATAAAATATATATGCCAACAGCCCGAAACCTTTACAAGGTGGAGAATATCTTCTTTGCCACCTTTATCAATCAACCCAGCACTGTGTTGTTTGGTATGTCTTGTAGGATGGCCAACCAAACCAAGGTCAACATAAACTATGGCATAAATACCAAGGTCAACATGAACTATGGTATAAATATATATATATATATATACAACCAGCCTTTTGGTAGAGTGAGTACAGCACCTTGCTTGCAAAAGGGAGGTCGTGGGTTTAAGAATTGCCAAATGCATTGAATTACAAAGAAACTTGCCCTCAGCAGGCTCTCGCTCAAGCTTGGTCCAAACTGCTCCCCAAAAGGTTGTTCATAGCTGCACTCCATCATGGCAGGCGAAACCCCATCCATGTGATGGTGGAAAAGACTTGGCCACAACCCTAATTGGAGCTTCATTCTCCTATAGGCAAAGGTAAGTTAAAGCTCAATTGAATCCCTACTTGTTCAAACCTCTGCCCTACCAACGCCAAACGTAGCTAAAACGACTTCGAGTAGATTCCGACTGACCACAGTCAGACTTGGTAGCTAAAAGCTCATCAAAGCGTTGCTCCACTCTATGGAAAGCCCCTCGAATGCCAACCAAAAGCTTATCAAAGCTCTGCCCTTTTCTAAGTTCACAGAAGCAAGACCAAATAGACCATTGCTCTGCCCAACTTCAAAGTTGGACTTGTTGAGTTTGTGTGGGTCACTGCTTTGCTTATGGTGATGTGTCAAAGATGACCCATGTGAATCATCACTCCGTTGTAGAAAAAGGAGCACCGGAACAATGTAAGGCAAATCTGCACTCCACCCAGGTGAGAAAAGCTAAAACAGACCAGAAAAAACCTCTGCTATACCATGAAACAAAACGCCTGAATGTAGATCACACTGTTGGTATGTTTAAGAAGATTTGAAAACTTTCTAAGTTTAAAAAATTATTATTATTATTATGTGTGTGGTACAAAAAGCAAAAAAAAATACTTGCAAAAGAAAATGTTAGGTGCCAGAAAATTTTCTAAGTGGCAAAACGCCTCACTCAGCTTTCCTGCAGTTATATTTTCAGCATAGTGTAAAAATTTTGGCACCATAGTGAGAAAAGTTTAGAGCACAAAAATCATTAACTCAAAGTATAGAAAACACAATGAAGTGCATCCCTTCGTTCTCCTTGAAGTATTAAGTCTAAGAATAAATATTTTGAATCGGTTTAAAAGTGAATCTCTTTGATCCAGGCAATAGTTATGATTACTTCCCAGGTTCTTACAGCCATGCCATCCTTTTAAAACAGAGAGCAATGCAATGCAAAAAGACAGATATAATAGGCATTTTACAACTTTATTTTGATATTGTAAATTTTCTTTCAGTCTGAGAAGACATGTAATATCAAATCACACTGGATATCCAAAATTCTTACTTTTCAAAAATTATGCATGGTGCAAATTTAAGATTGTTTATCATTTTGATGTTAGAAATGTTCATTCAGTCTGTGTAACAGTAAACCATTATGCAAGGAAAAATTTTGAAGTCTTTCCACGGTAAAGTTGTTGCAAAAATGATCATATGAACTTCTTCAAGCTGCTTGGGAACCTATAATTCAAAGCAACTGTACAACCTTAGCCTGCCTAATCTCTATTCACCCATCTAGCCTACTTGACATGGAGGGGGAATTTATTTGAATCAACTTTCTACAAAAAAATCCTCAGTTTCTGGTTATTGGTTACTGTAATAAATGTCTTGCATGCATACATAAATTAAGATAAACTTTCATCATTAATTCACAAGCTTTGCATAAGTTATATTTTTTAATGAAGATTAAAGGGTTGAGACTAGTAACATTTTCAGGAGTATTTCTATAGATTTTATTCATGTTGCTAGGAAGCACAGTCAAAAACTCGAAGGATGCTGAATGGCACTCCAAATGACTATAATTGTATTTTCAGTATGTCATGTACTGACAGTAAAGGCAATCTGTTAGTCTGCTATATGACACATAAGATAGGATTTCAGACCTGTTAGGTGACATGTCCTAAAGACCCCGTACCCAAGGAAAACTATATATTGCAATGGTTGTCCACTGTCTCATGTATGACCCTCTCAAACCTTTCATATCTTCAGTGTATTCTGCCATTGCATCAAGGAGTTCAAGAGTGTATTCGTAATTGCTCATTTAGTTTATCGACGCCCCTCGTCTCTCAATAAGGAAAAAAAGAAGAAAAAAAAATGTAGGAAAAATGTAGAGAATGTGAAAAGGCAGAAGCCATTAATGGATCTACAACTGATATAGAATGTTACTGATGATCCTGATCTATAAACCTTTGCGATGACATTGGACAAAAGTGATTTCATTCGCATTTGCTAAATAAAGCTAAACATGAACCCATTCAAATTCCAAATCGATGAATCAGAAACTACTGTGTTGATTTGTTCCCTGATATTCATCCATTATCTAAGATCAAAATATATTTTTTGCACACCTCACAAGGGAAAAGGAAATTATGCATACACGCACAATAACGAGTGTAGATCCAGCTCAACCTGAATGTGTCGTGTGCTGCAAGAGATCCAAAAACACTTAAGGTGTCAATATCATGTTCCGCACCCATTTGGTATTTGATTAGATTTACAATTGGAAGTGTCAATACATAAGGATTTTGTCCATGTTTAAGCCAGGTACATAATCAGCTTCTGCTCTGCTCGCTTATATATATTTAACTCAGATGCATTGCCAAGCATCAATGAAGATGCACCTCTATGAATCAGAATCCAACTTTGCTGATCTCTTCTCTAAAACCAGTGAATCATTCGAGATCAAACCATCTAAAGGAAAAAAAATTCTGTTTTATTTGCGAGCACTGTTGCATTGGCATCTCAACAACATACGTATCATTGTAAAAAGAAAGGCAATAGAATAATAAAAGACCTATCACTGCATTTGTGCTTAAATTTTTCTTTTAAATTTTTTCCTTTTTTTTGGTTCTTTTGTTTGGGATGACCAAAGCTGGCATTTTACAGCAGAATTGCGTGATATAATATGAGGAGCACAAGGGGAAGGGGCGACCTTACCTTTAACCTCTGGTTAACTGCAGGATGAATGTCAATTTTACCATCCTCGTCCTCTTCAGTGCTCTCCTTCTCATGCTCCCTCTTGATGTACTTCTCATGATCAGAGAGTGCAACATTGAAATCAAAGGCCTCATTCCTCTCAGTAAATCCGAGGCCAATAAAGGCATGCTTGCCTCTCCCATCCTCAATCTTCAATACAAAGTAACGAGAGGAATCCAACACACTCTCCACAGAGCTCTCTCTCTGTCCAGGATAAACATAGCAGGCAGCAAAGAGCTCACCGGTGTTGGAATCCTCCAGCCTAATCTCACACTTATCCTTGCACGACACAACTCTGAGTCTGCCTGACCAAATCTTATCAGATTGCAGCCATTCCCCACACTTATACCCGCCACTCGTGCTCCTCGGAGGGATCTTGTACACAGAAACCTCTCTCACCACTAGGAGGGTGTGTTCCAGGGCCTCCTCTTCCTCATATGACATTGTTGGCCAATCAATGCAATGATCAAATTGGACAAACTGGTGCGCGGGGATGGGAATTTGAAGGCAATTTGGCAACAGCCCACCCGGCTTTCTGTAAATGGGTGTCCGAGAACGACAATTTAAAGCCAACTTGGCAAGAGCCCACCTGGGTTTTCAGAGATTTGGGAGCCAAATCTGGGGTCTCGAAATGAATTTGAAGTGGTTTTTCGAAGGTTTTGAAGGCCAAATCCAAGGCCTAAAAATTCATTTAACAGATTTGAGGTCAAATCTGGGGCCTACAGAGATGAGATCAGAAAGATTTAGGCATATTCTTGCTTGGGTTTTATTTCACCGCTCAGAATATGTGGGTACCAATGTGGGAATATGAGAATAAGGGCATATGGGCTTTCTGTGCCTCCTCCACTCAGGGACAGGCTGCCAACTAAAACCGCGCAAGAGAATTCCACTTACATTTACATGGCATGGGGATACCCGTTAAGCCCCCCCGGTCACATGAACCTGGAGCCAAGGCCTCCTGGTTTTAGCAGGTTAAACTGTCTATGTCTTTGGAACTTTTGCTCCATGTGACCGTGGCTCTGCCATTTGTGTTTGTCTAATTTGGGCGCCGAAGGAATCGGACTCCGCGGTATCTATCTGGACTTGGTGACGCGTTCTGCCATTCTCTTACGGAAATCGGATGCCTGTCTGTCCGTCAATCGACAGAGGTTGGACTTCTAGTGAAAGGCTACGATCTTACGGAAATCGGATGTCTGTCCGTCAATTGACGGGTGTTGATCTCCTAGTGAAGGCTACGAATTAGGAAGGTAAGTTGGCGGCAACGAGGGGTCAAAGAAATTGATTAATTAATATGGAAGGAAAAGTGATTTAAAAGTAGCACCAAATGGACTCCTAATATTTATGGTGCAAAATTATTGGATGGAAAGGCACTTATTACTTCTCAATTAAGTTGCGAAAGCACCCAACCCACCCAAAAGTGGCCCCATCGAGTATAACTAATTTTGTTAGTTGGGTCATGAGGAGGAGGTTAAGATGTTTGTTTACCCAATTAATTAAAAATAAATTATTTATTTGGTATATTGTAGTTGGCTACTTCCAAATATAATATGTCACCTACTGCCTTTAAAAAAAAAAAAAATGTTTTGTCATGTTAATACTTATTAGATAAGTTGTTTTCGAGGCTTAGTGGATTGGTAAGACGTTGAATACTTAACAAAAAGAGATCTAGGTTTAAATATTGGGGCATGTTCAATTTGGGTAAAGGTAGTAGTCTGACCTAAGTCCCACGAGTGTGTAATGATAGCAATACCAACCTTGAGTCATCGGGGTTTCTCTTACTCCAAGTCGTGTTTATCGAAATGAGATAAGGGTTACACTGATAACACCGTGATTTGATGTTATGATCAGAGGCAATGTAACTTGACCCTATGATCAGTTGTTAAAAAGAGGAAAGGTAGTTACCAATTCTTCTATGTATAAAAAAACAAAAAAAAAGTTTATAAAAATATGTTTAGATATATTCATTTTCTTAGAGAATTTAAAAATGTATATAAGAGTTGTTTTTTATATATTTATTTGATAACATGTTTAATATAAGTTTTTTTTGTTTTAAGGATTTATACTTATGTCTCCAATTTTTTGACAAATCATAATTTTATTTTTTTTAGAGTTTGAGATTTTACATATTCAATTAAGTTATTATAGTTAGATACATCTTTTTTCATAACATGTCTAAATTTTTCATTTTCAATTTTTTTCTTCAATTTTTTTATAAATACAAATATTCTAAAATTTAGTATCCTTCTTATTGACATTTTTTTTGCAACAGCTTTTGCAATACCAAAACTCCACCTTTAGTTTCTACACATTACATTTTAGTAGAATAATATTCCCAAAACTTGGTGTTGTCGTAGCTTGCTTTACCAACTCTAGACTTTTAGTTTCCTTTCTAAAGCATACGCGCAACCTTTAGAAATGTAATAAATAGTTTAACATTCTCAAAAAGTTAAAAATTCATTATTGAGAGCTTGAGAGTTTACATACAGATTCAATTAAGTTATTATAGTTAGATACATCTGGTTTCATAGAATGTCTAAATTCTTTATTTTCAAATTTTTTTCTTCAATTTTCTTTATAAAGATAAATATTCCAAATTTTAGCATCATTTTTCTTGATATTTTTTGTAATAGCTTATACAATATCAAAACTCCACCTTTAGTGTCTACACATTACATCTTAATAGAATAATATTTCCAAAATTTGGTGTTGTCGTAGCTTGCTTTACCAACTCTAGACTGTTAGTTTCCTTTTTAAAGCATAAACGCAACCACAGGAAATGTAATAAATAGTTTAACATTTTCAAAAAGTTAAAAGCTCATTATAAATTCTTATCAAGGAATATATGCATAGTAACTAACCTATGGGTCATTATATAAAACAAGTGAAATTCATTTTAATACCAAATATCTAAAAAAAACATTTTATCATTTTAATGAGTTATGAAATGAATTGAATTCGTATTATAATGGCATTTTAACAAATCATAATGGTACTATTTTAATAAAATAGTTTAGCAATCTCAAAAATTTTAAAGTTTCAATAGTTGCAAGCTTAACAAATCATTATGTTATTATTTTAATAAAATAGTTTAGCAATCTCAAAAAAATTAAAGTTTCAATAGTTGCAAGTTTACTGTAGTGGTAAGGGCTTTGGCCTCTCCTTAAGAGGTCCAAGGTTCAAACCCCACTCAGTATGAGGGGACCAGGATCCCTTATAAAAATCTATGTAAACTTTTTATAGGTCCAAGGTTCAAACCCCACTTAGTATGAGGGGACGGGGACCCCTCATAAAAACCCGTGTAAACTTAAATTTTAATCAAGTGGCATTAGCTCAACCAGTTAGATTCCTCAATATTTTAAGGAGGAGACCTAGGTTCAAATCTTGTCAAACAATACATGGATGATATCCAAGCTTTATTGTAATACCATTATGGGGTGATGATGTAATATGGTTGGGACCCATTTTGATCCCATATAACCCATTGAAAAAAAAAGTTGAAAGTTCCAATCCATACTCTATCCCCTAATGCAACCAACAACTAATCCATTCAGCCATGTAGTCTATCTCATATCATCTTCTGGTTCAAAATACAAAAATTCTACTCTCTTCAAGAAATCATAGTCCGCTTTACTAAATGTGGCTTAAATGCATTTGATCTACAAATGGATCCCTTGAAACATTTTGTAATCCTCTAGAACATTGTTTTGAATTTGCTCCTCTCAAATTTTTCTTATCAGCTTCAGCTAAGCTTACTACTTCCTCTAACCATAGAAAAGAGAATTCAACTTCGCAATCCTCTTTTAAAACACCTCTATTGGCTAGTCTATCTGCACATTTGTTTCCTTCCCTTAACGTATATATAAACCTAATTTCTTCAAATTATGTAATAAGATCTTGTATTTTCACAATGGTATCTTGTATGTTCGATGGAGTCGTTGCTTTCCTAAATATTTTATTTAATACTATTAGTGAATTGCCTTCATCCATCCTTTGTTCCATTTCAATTGTCTATATACTTTTAATCCTTCTAAAGCTGCCCAAGCTTTGGTTTCATTATTTTTTAATCCACTACTGAAAGCATAATGTGATAAAATCTCACCCTTGTTATTTTTTTTTTCCTTCTCATGTTGGCCTTGGATTTCCTTTAAAAGCTCCATAAAATTTTAATTTGACCAACTCTATTTCCAATGGTTTTCACTTTATATTTGATGTCTTCCTTTTGTTCCTTCTATACCCAACATCATAATTCCAATTGATGACTTGACTCCATCTATCAAGGCTCTCTACTTCAATATTAGAGATTGGATGAGTTGATAGGGCTAGTTTAGACTCCTCTATGGCTAAACAAATCTTCCTTTTCATTACCTCTAAATTGCTTTCCTTTCTTATAAAAATTATTTTGTTTCTTTCCAGTCATAGAGTCCAAAGTATTGTGTCTTTCTATGTATCCCATATTGTCTATAATGCCTCACTTTTAAAAGTGTTATGTCATTGCTTTATCCAAGTTTCAATTC
This sequence comes from Wollemia nobilis, assembly GCA_028583015.1. Taxonomy (NCBI): domain Eukaryota; kingdom Viridiplantae; phylum Streptophyta; class Pinopsida; order Araucariales; family Araucariaceae; genus Wollemia; species Wollemia nobilis. Next base: position 2,910,415 of record JAQPPZ010003073.1, read on the forward strand.
TACCATTCATCACCATGCATTTACCAAACATATTAAGAATTTGTTGTCATAGTTCCCAAATTCTTGAACAATGTCCCAAGAGTTGGTCTATACTCTCCTCCTTTTTACATAAAACACATTATGAGGGGCCACGAAAATTCCTTTTCTTTAGGTTATCCCAAGACAAAAATTTCCTATGACCTACTACCCATACAAACATTTTGACTTTTGGAATACTCAAGCTATCCCAAATATCTCTCAATATTCTTGTAGTGTTCTTATTTTGTTGGTGCTTTACATTATATCCACTTCTTGTTGTGTATTATCTTGAGGTAACTCCCAAATCGGCTTATCCTTGGCTTCCCTTGGAATAATCACTATTGTTATATTTTTGCTCAACTACTTTCTAACAACAATATTCGGTACTTGTAAAAATATCTTCTTTCCATTTGTATCTTCCTTCCTTATGCTTGTACACAATGTTTGAAACCCTACCACCATATTTATCTTGAAGTAATCTCATCCATGGTTTCAAAATTGGATCTAGATTGAGTGGTCTTTTATAACATCAACTATGCATCCAAATATAAATTTTTCTTCAATTCCCACCACCCATCTTAGACCTTTAGTCAATAGATCAATTGATTTTTATAAATTGTTGCATAGGTAGAACCATCTAGTAGTGTGAATGCAGTAAAGATTAAGCTTTGGCCATTGGTCTCAACATACTTAGAAGAATTCTTGCCCACTATCTTTGACTCTTTTTGTACAATCTCCAAATCATTTTTACCCTTAGAGATAAGTTAGCATCTATAATAACTCTTAAACCGAGACCTCCCCTAGTTTTATCATCACACACCTTGCTCCATTTCACTAAAGGAAATTTCCTTCTATCATGTAATTCTGACCATAAAATATAGATTAAACTTTTTTCTACCAATTTTATCATAATATATAAAGACATATAATATGTTGGAATGACCTGTAAGACTAATTTAATTAGCTATACTTTTCTCACGAATGATAGCCATCTACCTTTTCATGTTGGTAGTTTAATTTGAACCATACTTATAAATAGATTTCACAATTATATCCTCATTCTCCCTTCAAATATGGCCATCCCTAGATATGTTGTTGGAAAGTTGCCTCCTCCATATCCTTACTTTGATTCTAGTTGGAATGTTTGAAAGTAAATTTTGGATTTTTTCCTCTTAACTTTCATCCCTAACGCTCTTTCATATTCCTTTGATAGATTATTCAAATCCTTAGCTTTGTTTTTCCTTACCCCCAAAAAAAGGGTTGTATCATCTACAAATTGTTGATGGGTAATGTTGTCAATGTTATTACTAGCCTTAAGTTTACTTATTATCCCATATTTGTAATCCTTCTTCAAGTTACTTCCCAATACCTTTTCTATAATAATGAATAGATATGGTGACATAGGATCTCCCTATCTAATATCCCTCTTGGATTTAAATGATTTTGTTACTAGCCCATTGGCTAGCACTGAACATGATATTATAAATATATAAGCTTTAATCCATATGATTATTTTATTTCTAAATCCAAACTTTTCAAATACTATAAAAATAAAATCCTATTTAACCCTATCATAGGCTTTATTCATATCAAATTTTAAGATCATTGCTCTCTCTTTTCTATAATCTACTAAATGCATTACTTCATGAGCTACTATGGTCCCATCTAGAATTTGTCTTCCTTTAACAAAACCTTCTTGATCCTTTGAAATAATTTTGTCTAATAGTGATCTTAACTTACTTGCCTTCACTTTGGAGATTATCTTCTATGTCCTATTACATAGGCTTATGGGCCTAAATAAATCAAACAATTTTGCATCATTTTTTGGAATCAAGGTAAGATATGTTACATTTATTTTGCAAGGTATGTATTGTTTTACTCTAGACTATTTCATTGCCATCAATAAATAATCCTTCATTTTTTCCTAGTTATGTTGATATAATGCTACAGATATTCCATCAAGACACGAGGATTTTTCCTTATCAAAAGAAAAAAGAGTTGAATGAACTTCTTCTAGAGTAATAAATCCATTAGTTTGTTATTGTCTTCATTTGTTATATCTAATGGTACTTCTTGCAATAGCTTACCATTAATAACTTCAATCTCCTCCAGTCCTATAATATTTTGGTAAAAATGCATTGTCTCCTTTCTAATTTCACTTTGCTCTTCAATCCAAACCCCTTCTACTAACTTAATTCTACTAAATTCTAGATGTTGATATTTGTACGATTGTCATTCTATAAAAATAACTTTAATTTTTGGTCTCCTTCTTTTAACTAAGTTTGTCTCAATTTTAATCTCCAAAATTTATCTTCCTTACCCAAAATATTATGATATTCACTAAGCAAATCCCTATCCTCTAAGCTTGGATTATTGTGCTCACCTTTTTGGCATTTTATTTTCTCTTTTACATCCTTCTTCTAAAAAATGATTTTGAAAGTGTTCTTGTTCCATTATTTTAATCTATATGTCATTAATTTAATTGGTTTTAAAAGTGTATGAAATCCACTTTTTTATGAAGAATTCCATGTTTACGCTATCATATCAACAAATTGAGATTGATCTTCTCACATCTGCTCATATTTGAATTATGATATTTTTTTAATTCACTTATCACCACTTTAACTCTCATTGGTTAGTCATATGAACCAATCCTTGGTAAGGTATGAATTCCCTTCATATAGCCAATGATTTAAGATTATGCATCTATCTAATTGTTTTGCTATCAAATTTTGGCTTATCGTATTGTTGGTCCATGTATAGTTGTCCTCTTCAAACTCAACCTCCCATATATTATTATTTTGAATGAAAGCTGTGAAATCTTTCATAGTTTGGGTATTTTTTTAATTCCCCCAAATTTTTCATCTAGCTTGGTAATGGAATTAAAATATCCTATGATCATGAATTGGGTTTCTTGATCTTCAATCCCACTCCATACTTTTGATTTGCTTGACTAAATTGTAGGTCCATAGATATTGATAAGAATAAAATAAATATTTGTAAAGTAGCACGTGACTAATGAGACTATCAAATGCTTAGTTTTATGAATGATTTCATAGGAGATTCTAATTGGATCCCAACATGTTAGAATTCCCCCTACCACTCCTTAAAAATCCACAACATCCCATTCACATCTTGCCCATACTACTTTCATAATTTTGGAAACTTCTTCCTTTTTCATTTTAGTTTCTTGGATACAAAGAATATTAGGCTTATTACTTAAATAGAGGTCCTTTATACACATTTAATTTGAGGGGGAATTAACACCCCTTATATTCTATCAGATGGTAATCATGTTTCATTAGGTATTGTTGGCCCCTCTTGTGAAGTACCAATATCATTTTGCTATTTGGTAAAGAGAAGTTCAACCAACTTAGATTGTGTTCCTTTATCTATGTTTACTCTTTCTTGATCGACTCTTGCTTGATAATTTTAAGGTTTTTCTCTTTTTGTCTTATCAATACCAAGGGTAGGTCTTATTATTCTATTCATAAATATTCTTTCACAACTTTCCTTTTCATTATATATCCTCTCTTGGCTTTGTTAAGGAAGCTTTTGACTGATCCTACTCATTTTTTGGTATTTTCTTATTAACATCTAACACTGTGTCTACTATTTTCCTTCTCATGAGTGGTGCATGTTACTTCAAAAGAGTCTTCAAAATTTGATGAGGCACATTCCTTAGATTTAGCATAAATATGGATCCCTCAATTGGGCTTAGATTGAGTAAACAGATCCTTGTAAATATTATGATCTTATTGTACCATATTTTCTAAGCTTTTATCTACTTTTTTCTTTATAGGCTAAAGCCTAAAAATAATTGGTGTTTCTTATAATATCCTTGTTGGTGCGAAAACTATCATCATACGAGCGAAGAGCGTGCTCAACTGTCCTCAACCAGCATTGAATGGTCGTCTTTCCCGAGAGAGGCAGGGGCAATCTATCTTTAGAGAAGGTCGAATCCTTCTATTCTAGCTACCTATGTTGCAAAGGGGAAAAGGGAAAAGGGAAACGAGAAAGAAAGCAAAGGAAGGTCATAGCCGAAACTAACAAGGATAGGGTATGGCCGCATCAAGACACACTCAATCTATGTTGATGATGCAAACAATAGTGGATCACCTAACAAATCAGCCTATCTCGTCTTTACTCCTCGTTCGATGCAACGAGTAAGGGCAAATTCCAAAACCAATGGGAGGGTGCATGAAATCCAGACAATAGAATTAGAGAGCTCCCACCTGATCGACTTTAGCAGAAATAAACCTTGATGCCCAGGGGTGGTTGCAAATTCCATAACCGCCCAACTAGACCCACAAAATCTAGATAACAGAATTAAGTGAATCAACTTAGACAACATTCACAAAAATAAACATCCACATAAAGATAAAAGTATAAGCAAAGATAGATTGAGATACCAAACAATGATACGCTATTATTTACAAGTAATGAAGAATTACATATGATTTGTAAATGCCACAAAGCCACACTTTGGAATGGCAAGCATTCCCCTATTTATAGAAGATTTTACAATGAATTCAAATTACATCATTAATGGCGTTTAGCAGGAAGAATCACACTGGAATGATCGAAATATCTATTGTTGCTCTGCCTCGAGAGGGATGGCAGTTGTTTGAAAGGAGTTGGGTGCTTCTGTATCAATCCAGGTCTTTGATCACTCTAACATTCCTATTTGATCATAAATTTGCCTTCCCCCTTCATACCACAAGAAATCCCAGAATTGATTATCTCTAAAGTCATGCATTTCAAATTGCACCCATTAACCAGAAGTATGGGGTAGCCAAGATCATTAATACCTATTTTTGAGGATCTCTCATGCTTCCCAAATTATGATCTCATTTTTGGATGGTTATTTGGGCACAGTTCCTGTTTGATCACCTTCCCAAATCTCTGTCCCATAAACGAATAGCTTGGCTTGGAATTTGACTATTGTCCTTCCCAAAGTTTCGTCCACCCTTGATACAAGAATTCAGGAATGAGAATTTCTCTATTCTTTTCACATTCCTCCATCCATATGGGATGGGGGTTTGAGGTCCAAGTCTTTCATCCAGAGGTCGAGTGATACTTTGAGGTTTGACTTTAATGCTTGCTTGCCTGCCTATCCGTTCGACCTTCATAATGCTCAAAAATTGGGGACTCTGACTTACTAACATCTCGTCCAAAAGAAGAGTGGTGAAGGGGCACACAAATTCACCCAAAATCCTTACTTTTTTGTCTCCACTATTTATTTACTTTCATCTAATTACACCTATTTTTTAAAAATTGAAAACCATTCTCATCCATATTCATTTGTAATTTTCTCTTGTAGTTTACTACATATGTTTTGCTATAATATTCTTAGGGCATGATCTCTCAATATGCCCCACCTCATGATACCTTCTACATCTAAAATATTAATTTCCATAATCCATGGTTTGGATCCACAACTTACCCCCATAATTAAGAATTATTTTTTTTGGTAAAGGTTTACTAATATCAATCATGACCAATATTAGAGCATAAATAGCCAAGACTCTTTCTTTTGTAATTTTTGAAAGATCAATAAATTCTCCCAAAGTATTGCCTATTGCCTTAAAGGTATCAATTTCTATAATTCAATGGGTAAGTCATACATCTTAACCTAAACTGTTACTAGGGATAGATTTATGTTTTTAAGGTGTAAAGCCTTCAAACCAATGGGTAAGGAAGAGTCTTGCTTTTCCTATAAACCAAGGACCCCTTTTAGGATTCAATATTTCTATTCCTTAAAATAAAAAATAGCTCAAAAGAAACCTTTGGTAAGAAAGGATAAACTCACTTTTGGAGAATTCCATCTCCTATCAATCCATTTTCTCATAGTTGAAGCCTCGACCAAGCTCTATAAAATTTACCAATGACTACCTTATCTTTCAACAATGAGGATTGTTCTATATGAGGTTCTCACTAACCTCTGCTACTAGGGATGATTCTAAGGATTTAGTTGTAAATTGATCCATGGGAAGGAGACTACAACTCAATATCTACTAAAATTTACTAGTATATCCTATAATGATTATATCATTTGAAAACAAACCTACAATAATTTGCATGTAAAACTTCAAAAAAAATGAAGAGATAAATGAAACTTATAAAAAAAATTCTAAACGAAATGTCCTACCTTGTTAGTGCCCTAGCCCTTCATTGCTCCTCCCATCATCCAAACCTTGGTTTATGGATATCTTCAATTTTGTTTTCCTCCAACTTGAAAATTTGTTATCACCCTAGTTTCAGATGGATGACTTCATAAGGTTGTATCTGTTGGGACTGAACAATAAGGCACAATTGTATTTACAAAATGGTTACAATATATAGGCATAAAGCCTATGAGGGAGATATGACAAGTGTCATAATCTCCACTCCAAGTGTCATGCACTCCAACTCAAACTGAAGATATAAGACAAGTGGCAAGACTTAAGTAAGGCATAGTGCACATTAAATAATATTCTAACATTCCCCCTTAATGTGCACTATCCTAACTATAGAAAAAAAATAAGTCAACATTAGATAACATTCCCCCTTAATGTTGACTTCTATTACATACATAGAGCAATTTGCTAAACTGAGAAAACTTGTCTTGCCCAAGTGACTTGGTGAAGATGTCAGCCACTTGATATTGAGTTGGTACATACTCCATGTGTATAATGTCTTCTTGGACCATTTCTCTGATGAAGTGATGATGGATCTCAATGTGCTTTGTTCTGGCATGGAAAACTGGATTCTTGGTCATCTTGATGGTACTTTGATTGTCACAATATATGTAAGTTGGACCATCTATGAATAGCCCAATGTCCTGAAGTAATTGCCTCAACCAAATAGCCTCCTTAGTTGCCTCAACTGCTGCTCTATATTCAGCCTCTACTGAAGATAATGATATTGTGTTCTGCTTCTTTGTGCTCCATGAAATAGAGCCTTGGCCCAATTGAAAGCAATAACCTGATGTGGATCTTCTAGTTTCAGGACAACTAGCCCAATCTGAATCTATGTAGCCAATCAAAGAAAAATCATCACATGATGTATACATAAGGCCATGATGAGGGGTGGCCTTGAGGAATCTCAAAATCCTCTTAGCTGCTATCCAATGGCTCTTCTTAGGATCCTGCATGAATCTGGAAATAAGGCCAACTGAATAGGAAATATCTGGTCTAGTTGAAGTTAAGTAGATCAAACTTCCAACTAGCTGCCTATAAAGGGTGCCATCAACCCTTTCTTCATCATCACTATTAACCAATTTCAACCTGGTTTCCATGGGAGTGAGGGAGGGCTTACACTCCTCCATGCGAAACCTCTCCAAAATAGACTGAATGTATTTAGCCTGTGAGATAAAAATCTTACCAGGTTGTTGCCATACCTCTATGCCTAAGCAATAGTGGAGGAGGCCTAAATCTGTCATCTCAAAATTCTTGCATAAGTCCTCCTTGAGCAACCTTATTCCTTCTGTGTCATCACCTGTAATGAGAAGATCATCCACATACAATGTAACCAAAATGATGTGGTTCCTCCAATGTTTCACATAGAGAGTAGATTCTGCTATAGATCTAGTGAAACCAAGGTTGATGAAATAGGAGTCAATCTTTGCATACCAAGCTCGGGGTGCTTGCTTCAACCCATATAGAGCTTTCTTCAATCTAAGGACTTTGTTTTCTTGGCCTTCAACTGTGTACCCTGGTGGTTGGTTCACATACACTTCCTCCTTCAAGTGACCATTGAGAAATGCACTTTTGACATCCATCTGATATATAGGCCAATGCTTTTGAGCTGCCAAAGCAATAACTGTCCTGATTGTAGTCATCTTTGCCATAGGAGAAAAAGTCTCCTCATAATCAATTCCCTCTTGTTGCTTATAGCCTTGAGCTACTAGGCGAGCCTTGTAGCGATCTAATGAGCCATATGCTTTATACTTTGCCTTGTACACCCATTTTGTGCCAATGGTATATTTGCCTTGGGGTAAATCAACTAACTCCCAAGTGTGATTCCTTTCAATGGAATCCAATTCTTGATCCATGGCAAGAACCCATTTAGGATCACCAAGTGCTTCTTTGACATTAGAAGGTTCAGGTTGGCTAAGGACTTTGGCCATGAGGGCATAATTCACTTGGTGTCTTAGGGCTGAAGGCCTTTTACCTGTATAAGTGGGCAAATGACTTTGGGCTTCATCTATGGTGGCTTGAACCCACTTAGGTAAAGGATTGGATGATGTGGCTTGATCATTAGATGGAGGAGGAGATGGAGGACATGAATCATTTATGGGAAGTTCTTCATGTGGAGGAATTTCTTGATTTATGAGTGAAGGGGAAGGACTAGATGATATTGTATGCATCAAGGGAGCAATTGTTTCATTAGTTAATTCCAAAGTGGGGGCCATAGGAGGAGGATTATATGGGGGATACTCATGAAAGGTAACATCCCTAGATAGAATGATCCTCTTGGAAATAGGCTCATACAACTTATATGCATTGGCACTATCACTATAGCCAACAAAGATGCATTTTTGGCTCTTATCATCAAACTTCTTCCTTTTCTTATGAGGAATATGAGCATAGGCATCACATCCAAAGACTTTCAAATGGCCCACATAGGGCATCCTTCCACTCCATGCTTCTTCAGGTGTTCTTTCATGTAAGGCCTTTGTGTAGGACCTATTAGTCAAGTATGCAGCAGTAAGAACAACTTCTCCCCAAAATGAGTTAGGCAATGTAGCAACATGTAACATTGATTTTGCCCTATTTGTGATTGTTTGATTCATCCTCTCAGCTACTCCATTTTGTTGGGGGGTATAAGGAGTTGTGAATTGCCTCCTTATCCCATGGTACTTACAAAAATTGAAGAATTCATTGGAGACATATTCTCCACCATTATCTGATCTTAAGGTGGAGATTTGATAGCCACTTTCTCTCTCAACAAGTGCCATGAATTCTTTGAACTTATCAAGGGCTTGCCATTTATATTGAATTAGGTAGATCCATACCTTTCTACTATAATCATCAATGAAAGTGATGTAGTATTTAGCCCTAGTATAATATTGAACAGACATTGGCCCACAAATGTCTGAATGAACCAATTGCAAAGGTCTATTGGCTCTCCAAGCCTTTCCTGACTCAAAAGGTTGTCTATGGTGTTTGGCTATTACACATGGCTCACAAAAATATTTTGACTCCTTAAGATGTGGAAGTCCTTTTACTAAACCTTTCCTTGCCATCATTTGAAGATTATTAAAATTTAAATGCCCCATTATTTCATGCCACATGTACTCCAAAGAAAAAGTAGTAGTTGTATGCAAAGATGTTTGTGTTACAGATTTGGTAAGGAGGTAGTAAACACCATCCTTTTTGACTCCCATGGCTTTGACATTGCCATTTGGTTCCTGAATGTAGCATTTATATTTTTCAAAATAGATAGTATAGCCCTTATCTATAAGCTGCCCAATAGAAAGAAGGCTCCTTTTAAGACCAGGCACATACAAAACATCTATTGCAGGAACATTATTCCCATCATGCAAAGCAAGTGGTGCCTCCCCAACACCTTCAATGGGAAGGGCACTTTCATCACCAAAAGTAATGAATTGATTAGAAGTAGGTTGAACCTTGGTCAACCAATCTTGCCTTCCTATCATGTGCTTTGCTGCTCTAGAATCAATATACCAACAATCTTTATCTTCAACATTAACTTGGTTTGTTGCATACAATGTGTTGAGATTATTATTTTGTGGACCCCTTTGATCTCTTTGCCTCTGATAGCAATTAGTGACATTATGATTCCATTTTCCACAATATTCACACCCTTGATTGTTGTTTTGACCCCCTTGAGGTCTTGTTTGCCATCTTGGCTGCTGATTTTGTTATTGATTATACTATTGTGGCTATGGCTGCTGTTGGTACTATTGCTGACATGGATGTTGCTGGTACTACTGATTTGACTGTTCCTGGTACTATGGGTATCTCTGATGTTGTCTACCTCTCTGATTCTGATTCTGCTGATTTGGACCCTTGTTTTGTCTAGGCTGTAAGGATGCCTTGGTGGCAAAAGTTGCTGATGAGGCTTCAATTTCTTCATCTTTGATTAGGGCTTGCTCATGTTTCTTAAGTAGAATCTCAATCTCCTCAAGTGTGGAATTCATTTTTTTACCACTTAGATCTAACATGGTAGCATAGGAGTGAAATTTTGAAGGAAGGCCATGCAACATTATAGGAATCAACTCATTATCATCAAGAGTTTTACCAACAACTAAGAAATCATTCTTAATAGACTTCACTTCCATAAGGTAATCGGTAAGTGAGCCTTTCATACATAGATTGTGCAATTTTTGTTTGAGATACAAAATATTGTCTTGACTTGGCCTATCAAACAATCTTATTAGAGCATCCCATGCTTGTTTAGGTGTTTTTGCAGCCCTTACAGTTTCTCTGCATTGAATTCCTGTAGCTAGCTTGATGAGACTTAAAGCTATATTGGAATTCTTTTCAAATTGTGCTTTTTCTTTAGGGTCTTCAGGTGCAGTGAGTGGGTCTTCATCAGCTTTCCTATCTCTCACAAAATCCCACATGTCATTCATCATTAAGATAGATTCCATTTCATACTTCCAATTTGTAAAAGTTTGAGCTCCTTCAAGCTTCTTAGTGAGACCACTTAGTAGATTTGTAGTAGCCATGATTTAGAAAAGGATTGAGAGAAGAGGGAGCTCAACAAAGGATGAAATAAGAACCACAAATGCCAAATTAGAGCCCTAAAAAAATCTAGGGTACACCACTTAAAATCTAGAGGAGGGTTCACCTAGTTTTTCCACTCTAAATCTTCAAGTGGTTCCAATAGTGGGAGGGATAACTTGAACACAAGTGCCCTTTTCCACCCAAAGAGAGTAAGAATTGAAATGGGAATTTATGATAACCTACCAGACCTTTATACCAAACTTCTCAATATACCCACCCTTACATGAGGGAGACTATAGGTATATGAGAAACGATACGTGGAACATAGCATTTTAAGGAATAACTCAGACCTTTATACCAAACTTCTCAATATACCTACCCTTACGTGAGGGAGACTATAAGTATATGAGGAGAATGATACGTGGAACATAGGCATTTTTAAAAGGAATAACCTGCCAGACCTTTATACCAAACTTCTCAATATACCCACCCTTACGTGAGGGAGACTATAGGTATATGAGGAGAACGATACGTGGAACATAGGCGGTTATTAAAATGTGATGCTTGCTTTTTGAGAATTTGTTACAATAGATGTGCCAAAGTTTCAGGTGCTTTATGACAAGGTGCTTGTGTGTTTGCTTGCTTGTATATGTTGCATAGTGTCAAGTGTGTATATGCAAAGGGACTACACTTGATTACAATTATATGAACCCCAAAAATATGCAAGGGTTATAGCAAGCATCAAAATGAAGAACAAGCCCAAATGAAGAGAGGCAAACACCAAACACAAAGTGGCCAAGAGAATGCCACAAGATGACTCCACCAACAAGGGACAAGGGGCCCTAAATCACCCCTTGAGTTGATGATTGTATTAGAAACTTTGGCTAAAAGATAGCCCCAAATGTGCCTCAAAAGATGATACAATATCAATGCCTTCAAAGATAAAAATACCTCCAAACTTGCCAAATTCAATGAATAACTTGGCCTAATGTCCCCCCAATGACTTAAAATTGAGCCCCTCACAAGTTTGCCAAATTTTCACCCAAGAGTGTCGGATGCAACCGAAAATGCACTCTATTTACAATGTGAACTTCGAGTCAAAATTTAGCTGAGTAAATGATCTCAAAACTGAAAAATAATTTCACCAATAGATTCCCCTCGAAAAACTCTTTCCAACGACTATATATAAGCCTATAGTCGGATACAAATTGATGCTTCAAAATGGCAAAAAACAATGACCTTCTAAATGTGTGCAGCTCCGGGACTTCCCAAGTGGTCACCCATCCGAGTGCTACTCTAGCACAAAATGCTTAACTTGGGAGTTTTTATAAAATTTGTTGCCAAAAAAAATTGTAACAGTTTGTTTTCCTTTATCATTTTTCTATTAAAAGAAATCATTTTGACTCTAATTTCTTTTTCTTTACAATAAATCCCCCTTACTTAATGGCATGCCCTTTCTCTCCTTTTAATATGTGCTTCTTTAATCCTTTTATTTATCTTTAAAAATAAATGAAGCCTCTAATGCAAATTGAGCTCAAGGACTGATGTCTATCAAAGAAATTAAATTCTTTCAAACCACTCACAAAGCATGATTAAATTAATAAAGTCATCAACCAAATATTTAAAAGCAACAACACCTACCGATATGCGATGAGCACTTCAGCTCAATGCTTTCCATTGCTCATGCCTTAATTGACCTAGAGAGACTCTTAGACGCCTATGATACAACAACATGAATTGATCGACGTGGAAAATCGTCGATCGATGGGGTTTGACGCTAGTAGGAAGCGATGGAGAGGTGAGGTGGCGTCTACGTCACGTAGATTTTGATGCTCAAAATGGGGTACTACGGAATCACAGAGATAAACACACCATATTTTTTGTAAAGGATCCGCCTACTTCTAACGACTACTAATTTTTAGCGTGATCTCGATTTTTGTTGTCCTCTTGCTTACTATTGGTGTTTGATCCCTTCGAACAGAAGAGATGGTGGTGATTTTCCAGGAAATCACTAGAATTGTAACTCCATGGAGATGCATCACCTGATTCTTGACACATACAGGAAATCTCCCCTCTGTTATGCATTGTAGTCCTAAAAAGTAGAAAAATGCATCACAAAAAAGCGTAATTCCTCTAGAATATAGTGCAAAAAAAGGTGTGAAGGGCGCAATATGTAAAATGATATTTCTCCTCGGCTTGTATGGAAACCTTTGGACTAAAAACCACGACTCTACACAATCAAATCTCCCACACAGGAAATAGTAAGGTGACGTCTTTCTTGTACCAAGAACCCACACCCGTGCCCATCAGATCTGCAAACTCTACGTACTCGTGATTCTGCTTCTTCTTAAAAAAAATTGATGATGATATCCGACCAAACAAGCTACCACACACAAATCTGTTGGGATCTAGGTTACACCACCTAGGAGACATGCAGTGCAATAACGATTTGACTATTTTAGCAAATTCGATTAGATCTGAGCCTCCAACCTCTGCTTTTTCTTTATGCCAGATCCGTTGTTCTCGCTGGAGTCTTTAGGTTGCCTGCCAATTTCAAATCAATGGTTTTCTTCATCCCGTTTATAACTCTTCTTAGTGCAAGAAAGAGAAAAAACATGCCCACCCCTTGCTGTAACAAACCCAACCAGCAATATTGAACCATAAATCGTCCGTCGCTTGAAGAGATCAGTTGATTAGAAGCAGAGACAGGTTCTCCAAAAAAAAACTTCTAATTGCAGAGCAGTGGGGTTGGGGCCATAAATTATTGAAGTGGGGGCCATGATCTCTGCAAAAACTGGGACAGGAAGCTTCAATGTAGCATCAATCTTCTGCAAAAAAAATTAAAACTTTCCCTCCTATTGAAATTTTAAACGAGATAGAAAATTCTAGCAATGCTCTCACAATGGAAACCTAGAAAGGAATGGAAATCTGAAAAGAGTCATGTCCTTGGATGGCAAGGATTGTCCTCTTTTCTATTAACTTATGGTGTTTTTGGTTTTTGATCCACTCAATGAGTGGAGAGCATACTCCTTGACTCCATAGACCAATCCCATAGGCGGATCTCACCGCTCTGATACCATATGTTGGGACTGAACAATAAGGCACAATATATTTACAAGTTGTGTTACAATATATAGGCATAAGGCCTATGAGGGAGATATGACAAGTGTCATAATCTCCACTCCAACATGACACATCTAAACTCAAACTTAAGTAAAGACAAGTGGCAAGACTTAAGTAAGACATAGTGCACATTAAACAATATTTTAACAGTATCTCCTTTAATACCACTCAAATTCCTTCATATGACCACTAATTTTAAAGCTCTTTAAATTTCACACAAAATAATCTAAGAATCATCTGAATCAAACAACCCTTCACAAAGATATGGCTCTTAAAAGATGAAATGTTTCTAAAAATATTTTCCCTAACATTACCCTTGTCATGGACTATTGTCTTCACATGGATGTATCTCCCTCTATACTAATTGGATTCTTTCATATGACCAATCATTTCCAAGCTCTTCAAATTTCACATAAAATGATGCAAAAATTATCTAAACCAAGGACCCCTTTTAAGATTCTATCTCTCTATTCCCTAAAATAAAAAATAACTCAAAAGAAACCTTTAGGAAGAAAGGATAAACTCACTTTTGGAGAATTCCATCTCCTATCTATCCATTTTCTCATAGTTGAAGCCCCAACCAAGCTCTATAAAATTTACCAATGACTACATTATCTTTTAGCAATGAGGATTGTTGCTCTATGAGGTTCTCACTAACCTCTACTACTAGGGATGATTCTAAGGATATAGTTATAAATTGGTCCATGGGAAGGAGACTACAACTCAATATCTACTAAATTTTACTAGTATATCCTATAATGATTATATCATTTGAAAACAAACCTACAATAATTTGCATGTCAAACTTCAAACAAAATGAAGAGATAAATGAAACTTATAAAAAAATATTGTAAACGAAATGTCCTACCTCGTTAGTGCCCTAGCCCTTCATTGCTCCTTCCATCATCCAAACCTTGGTTGATAGATATATTCAATTTTGTTTTCCTCCAACTTGAAAAATTGTTATCACCCTAGTTTCAGATGGATGACTTCATAAGGTTGTATCTCCTTTAATACCGCTCAAATTCCTTCATATGACCACTCATTTTAAAGCTCTTTAAATTTCACACAAATTGATCTAAGAATCATCTGAATCAAACAACCCTTCACAAAGATATGACTCTTAAAAGATGAAATGTTTCTAAAAATATTTGCCCTAACATTACCCTTGTCGTGGACTATTGTCTTCACATGGATGAATCTCCCTCTATACTAATTAGATTCTTTCATATAACCAATCATTTCCAAGCTCTTCAACTTTCACATAAAATGATGTAAAAATTATCTAAACCAAGGACCCCTTTTAGGATTCTATCTCTCTATTCCCTAAAACAAAAAATTGCTCAAAATAAACCTTTAGGAAGAAAGGATAAACTCACTTTTGGAGAATTCCATCTCCTATCTATCCATTTTATCATAGTTGAAGCCCCAACCAAGCTCTATAAAATTTATCAATGACTACATTATCTTTTAGCAACGAGGATTGTTGCTCTATGAGGTTCTCACTAACCTCTACTACTAGGGATGATTCTAAGGATATAGTTATAAATTGGTCCATGGGAAGGAGACTACAACTCAATATCTACTAAAATTTACTAGTATATCCTATAATTATTATATCATTTGAAAACAAACCTACAATAATTTGCATGTCAAACTTCAAACAAAATGAAGAGATAAATGAAACTTATAAAAAAATATTGTAAACGAAATGTCCTACCTCGTTAGTTCCCTAGCCCTTCATTGCTCCTCCCATCATCCAAACCTTCGTTGATAGATATATTCAATTTTGTTTTCCTCCAACTTGAAAAATTGTTATCACCCTAGTTTCAGATGGATGACTTCATAAGGTTGTATCTCCTTTAATACCGCTCAAATTCCTTCATATGACCACTCATTTTAAAGCTCTTTAAATTTCACACAAATTGATCTAAGAATCATCTGAATCAAACAACCCTTCACAAATATATGGCTCTTAAAAGATGAAATGTTTCTAAAAATATTTTCCCTAACATTGCCCTTGTCGTTGACTATTGTCTTCACATGGATGTATCTCCCTCTATACTAATTGGATTTTTCAAATGACCAATCATTTCCAAGCTCTTCAAATTTCACATAAAATTATGCAAAAATTGTCTAAATCAGACAACTCTATGTAAAGACATGGGTCCTAAAAGATGAGATGTTTTTTCGATATATTAATATAAAGTATTTAATATTAAGTGATATAAATTAAATAACATTGTTTTTTCTTCTTGTTTATTTTGAAAAAGGTGTTTCCTTTTTTATTCAGATCGTTGGGAGCATTTTTCCTAACTATAACTTTTTTGTAAAAGGTTACGAGAACCTTTCAAAACCCCTCTTACCAATCAAAAAAATAAATTATTTTTATTTTCTTCAGAAGAAGATTCAAATTTAAATATTTTTGTTAAATAATACAAGTATAATTGTCAAGTTGTAATGTCATCACATGGTTATGATGAATTACTAGTGGGCTCGTTTCAATCCTGTATAACTAATTTTAAAAAAATGGTATGAACTAAATTGAATAAATGATCTTAAGCAAGGAGACCAACATTCAAAGAAGCAATATATGCATAATTATGCTCATAATGAAATGTTAAAGTTATAATTTGATTCATGGCTAAGGCCGACATTATATGATGTATTGAATAGGCCTAACGATATTTCATTATTCAATGTATTAATTAATTATAATATTTTATTATGTAAGCCTTATGGGTTGCAATTAACCTTACTATAGATAAACCCACTTTATAACATATAATTAAACTTAAACCCTCTTGTTATATAGACTTTTGTTAAACTTTATTTTGTATTTGGGGTTTTGGTATCGGTATAAATGTCTTCCTTCCACTCCTCATTTGATTATTGGAGTCTATGTAATTTTTTATTATTGGATTCTATGTATCAATTATTTATGGTGCCTATGAATTCCCAAAATCTCTATGTATATTTCTATTTATTTCAATTTTCTACACTTTCTTTATAAGATTTGAGTGGAAGGATTGCTTCTGTTCATTTCTAGAAATAGGTATGGATTCCAACATGGTATTAAAGCAGGAGTGGAGTTGCCTCACTTTGTCAAGTAGAAGAATTTTTAGAGCCTTCAATCCTTCCTTCGAATCTTAGGGAAAATTTATTACCAAAGTGTCTCCGCCATTAAAGGTTTGAATTAGAGTTGGCACCTTCTTTTTCATGCATCTCAAGGAGGCCATTGCAAGTTCTTTAGGAGCTTGAAGAAATTTTTGCATAATTTTGAATTTAAATTTGTGCCAGTGCATGCCAAAATTTTGGCACATTTTCTTAGGGTAGGTTGTAGTATCATATTTTATGGAAATAGTGTGCAGGATATTGTTCTCAAGGAAGGTGCTAAACTGGCTAGCTACATGATGGTTAAAATTTTACATTTTTCGATGATAGGTTCAAAACTATGTCAATCGCATTGTTATAAACCTTTATTTTTGTTAACATAAATCATTCATCCACAATAATAATCCATACTAATAATCCACACAACAAGACACAAATATAGACAATATCCCTTGATGGAGGGCAACACCAATAATGCTTCTCAAGAAAGGAATTACTCTACATCTGCTCCACAAGCCAAGATTATTACAAAGAACACTTGATATGAATTGCTTACAATGATAATATCCCTTATTTATATACCCATCCTCCTAATTAAAACTTATCCCACTCTTTATTACAATATAATCAACCTTAGGTTATGTTTGGCCTATGGAAACTATCCATAATACCCATACACACTATAATATTATATTCCCATATTCTTCTCCCTAGGTACCTAACACTCCATCCCCCTTACAAATTGTTTATCCTCGAAACATAAGAAGAAACTAGATAATATGATTTGCTAAGCAATGTTAGAAATTGGTACCAATTTTGATCATCCCTCCATCTAAGTGAAATCTCGAATGGTGGTAGTCTACAATGATGTCAAGTTGTCATTGTGCCTCCATAACTAGTTGGCTTTATGCTTTTGTTGCTCTGTTTTGATATTTTGAATGATTGGTCATGTTGTTCCATGATGTTGCCACACCCCTCTGAAACCTAGAATTGCTATGTTTTTTCTAAATATTGTCATACTTGATGCCTTTTTGACAACATGTAGATATATAATAATATTGATGCTCTAAACCATGCCTTCAATATTGTTGTCACTCCTAGTGGTGTGGGTGGCAATATACTACAACCTTAACCTGATATGTTATCTATGATTCTTCAACATTTTATTCTTCTCTTTTATGCTCTTCTATTATGCTCCCATATTTTGATTTATCCTTAGACTATGCTTTTGCTTCTTCTTTGATTTTTGCTACTACCTCCTCCTTCACCCCTCAAAGCTTCCAAGAATTTTGACATAACTTTCTTGATTTTCGGTGTTGTTTTTTCCCAAGATTATTATTATTTATTATGTAGACTCCACTTTTGATTCTTTTGTTGGTTCCTCAACTTTTTCCCCTACCATAACTACTTCTTACTTCTCCTTGGTTCTTTGCTCAAATTGAGAAATATCCTATAGTGTTATTTTACTTTTATTATACCATAGCTTCATAAACTTCTTTTGCACATTAATGTGAATAGTACCCAAAAAATCCATGGATAACCAAAAATAATATCCTCATCATCCATCTTAATAGCATAAAAATCTAACTTGTTAAAAAAATAACATAAAATCTAAATGTAAGACATATTTATCCATGGTGATCTTTAAATCTTCAGAAATCTAAAAATTCTTACCCTCAAGTTATATCTCCTTGATTTTTATTGCCTGAACATGCAATCTCTTAGCCAAATCAAAATTAATAAAATTGTATCTACTGCTAGGGTTTATAGAAATAATAACATTTTTCTTTTGAATGCAACCATGAACCTAAAAAATAGATTTCTTTGATTCAAACAAATCCTTATGAACATTATTTGGCGTATCTGTCACAAAATCTATGATTCCCTTAGCCTACACACTATCATTCTTTCCATGGAATATTGACAACTCCATGACCTCAACCCCCCCCAAAACTTTCCCCAAGCAACTAGGGTTTTATTAAACTAGGATTTCTCAAAAATAAAATATATCAAATCTCATCCATTCCTTACTATAAATAATAATATCTACAAATTATCTTCAAAATAAAATAAATTGCAACTAATTTGCTTACATCAACCAATATCTTCAAATTTTATATTTTTGGAAAAATGTGATTTTAAAATTCTTCACTACCCTTGTTTTAGACAACTAGCTTTATAGGATCATATACCCCTCAATCCTACTTAGATTCCTTTATATGACTAATCATTTTAAAACTCTTCAAATTTTACATAAAATAGCATAATAATTGTCTAAATTGGACAAGTTTATGCCAAGTTATGGGTATGACAAAATGAGACATGTTTCTAAAAAATATTTCCCCTACATTGCCCTTGTTCTAGATAGTTAACTTAATAGGGTTGTATCTCCCTCAATACTACTTGGATTCCCTCATATGGCCACTCATTTTAAGCCTTTCAAATTCTACACAAATGGCATAAGGATTGTCTAAATCAAACAACTTTAAGTAAAGATACAACTGCAAAATGAGATGTTTTTTAGAAATTTTTATCCTAAATTTGCAATCCACCAAAAAACACAAACCCCAGCCCAGGTGTTGTAGGTGAGTTGGAGAGGAGAGGGCACTCCTCCAAGGGAGGTCCCAGGTTCGAATCTCCACCCTACCAAAAAGTTGAATAAGATACTCAAAATCCAATTGATAATGTTGGTGCAGGCAGGGCCAGGTGTGACTTCGGATGACTTTGACGGTGTAGAACCCCTTGGTCATGGTATCTCAGACCAAGGCGGCCTCGCAAGGGATTTTTTGCTTAAAAAAAACACAAACCCCACTTTGCTAGAATCATTGCATTGATAACACTTGATATGAATATTTATTCTTTTTAACAAAAATCATTCACAATTATGCATAAATATCAAATCATTCATCCACAATAACGATACACACAATGGGACACATATACAGATAATACCCTTGAGATAGGGCAACACTAATAATACTATTCATGAAAGTAATGACTCCACATCTTCTCTACAAGCCAAGAACTTTACAAAGAATACTTGATATGAATTGCTTACAATGACAAGATGTCATCTTTATACACCCATCCTCCTAAACCCTTGTCCCACTCATTATTATAATATAACCAACCTTGGGTTGTATGTGGCCCATGCCAACTAATTATCATACCCATACACACTATAATATTATATTCGCATATGCCTCTCCCTAGGTACCTAGCATGCATTATGATAATTGTTGTAGGGTAAAGCAATTTTTAAATTGTATTGATGCCTTCCATCTTCATCTACATTTATGGTGTATTCCCCAATACAAGGGTTTGATAAGCACAAGAAGAGAGAGATCCAAGGTTTGAGTCATTGGGGATCTCTTTTTGCCAATCTAGGGATTCACATGACATTTTTTATAAAGTCAATGATAGATCCTTCATCAAAAATACCTCCAGTGAAATGATCATGCGAAGCTTGAGAAGGTGTTATCACCCCAATTGATATAGGTTCAAGTCCCTCTATCACCTTTTTGCAATGTTGTGGTAAGAGATGGATTGTACACCTTAAAGAGTATTATACTACCTTAGCTAGACCAAGGTATTTAGGCCATGGGAAAGCTATGATTCTCTAGTTGAGGTGCAAGCCAACATGGCTACAATTACCACCATGTGTTAAATTCTTTAAATATTTAAACTATCTTTAGCTAATCAAACTCCAACATGTGGTTGAGTTTTAATTAGTTAGAGGTGACTAGGTGGCACAAAATCAATGGCTATCACTAACAAATGAGTTTTTGCCAAGTGGTATATTGGAATTCATTGTTATTTTTCTAAGTTTTGAGGCTTTGATTTTTATTTTTTTGGGATTAGTAAGGTAATTTTTTTGAATTTTATAACTTTTGCATATGAAAGCGGTTTAAGCCTTATTTTTCAAATCACATGATTTTTGAGCTCTATATATCAATGACATCATTTAGGGACTTGTTTTAGTGTTAAGGGTTGAATTGTGTAAAATAATCCTCAAATCATATTGCCTTACGATGAAAGGATATATTTATCATATTTAATGTAATTATAATTTTTGGCCTAATATTTTGGAGATGGAGATGGATTCATGATAGTTATAGTAGATTTTGAGTCCTTTGGAGTTTTATGCAAAAAGTATTCAAGATGTGCTTTAGACAATCATTCTTCCTCCTCTAGGCAATTGATTCAACTTATTAATGATCTAATATTTCATGATATATTTCTTCCTCTATTTATACTTTTAAAAAAGGTTTAAACAACTCTTCGTTTAAGCAAAGTTCATACAAAGCCTATTTTAGCAAGTAAAAACAAGTGGTCCAAGGACAAGAGGAAGTCTTCAGATAGGGTGATGTATGTCATAAAGAGAAAATTTATCTTCAAGACAACTTATGCAACTATGGAAGATTGAAGGAGTCTATCTTTAAAGTAGGTGGAGATCATGACTTCTCTTATCATTTAAAGTCCTAGCAGAAGTGTTTTTTGGATGTGTGGAAGTGTCTAATAGTGGCAATGGTGACTTATGATCTAGCCTAAGGAGACTATTGTGCAAGAAATATTTTTACAACAACAAATTTCATAATATGGGGGGATTCAAATGAGTCTACTTGAAAATGTGGAGGCTCATTAGAGCATCCATTATGGGGGGAAGATATTATTGTTACTAATGTCTTCTCTTCTTGTCCCCTCAATTCAGATTATGGAAGGTGTTGAAATTATAATTTGATTCATGGCCAAGGCCTACATTGTATGATGTATTGGATATACCTAAGAGCGTTTCATTATACAATGTATTAATTTATTGTAATATTTTATTATGTAAGCCTTATGGGCTGCATTTAACCTTATTATGGTTAAACCCACTTTATAGCTTGTAATTAACTTTAATCCCTCTTGTTATGCCAAATTAGGTTAAACTTTATTATATATTTAGGGTTTTGATATTGGTATAAATGCTCCCCTTCCACCCCTTATTTGATTATCAAAATATGTATAGCTTTATCTACGGGTAATGTAGTGATTATTTATGGTGCCTGCTAGTGCCCCCAAATCTCTATGTCTATTTACATTTTTCTATAAGAATTGAGTGAATGAATTGCTTCTTTTCTAGAAATAAACATGAAATTCAACATATAATACAAATAAAACCCATTTTAATCTCATATAGAAAAATATAAAGCATATATATATATATATATATATATATATATATATATATATATATATATATATATATATATATATATATATATATATAGAAAATAACATATCACATAGTTAAGAGGTTAAATGCAATTAAACTTTAAAAGACAAAATCAATGTTGGTTGGGTGAGCATATCCATAATTTTGGGCTTATATCAAGCACCCATACATGTACTAAATATTTGGGTATTTATATTGCATCCTAATAACATATCCATCATGCATGATGTATTTATGACACATCAAGTGCACCAATAAAATATATAAATATTTTAACAATGTATAAATGCTTTTAACATGCACCTGCACTTCACATACCTATATCTTCGACCCTCTCACCTTGTATACTCTTATATACTTATGTGCATACCTCAAATTTAAAAGCCTATATAAATACTCCATGTGTGCACCTTACATACCCTACATCCATGCAACCTTAAATATATATGGATACATAGGGGATTTGGTTACATCCACACTATTTTTAGTAACTGTGAAGTGCAGGGTTCAAACCATAGGTTTTTTCAGAAGCTAGGGTTTTTCTACAGAAAGAGGGCTCTCCGAGGGGTGCAACATGGAGATTGATGTGGACAGTGTCTCTCCAAGATCTTTGTCAAATGATGGAAATTCATCGTTGGGTGTTGTAGGTGACCATTTACCCAAGACGAAGACTGCAACATTGTCATTTCATGCCAAAGAGACTGAGATAGTAGTTGACTCAGGGTTCTTTGCTCTAAAAGGTGCATCGCATACCAGTTATGGTGGGATTCACACAGTTTCACTCAACAAGAAAGAGAATGAGCTCAGGCCATCGATTTCTAGTTCTATCTCTCATCCCCATAGAGAGGGCAAGTCATAGGATGAGGAGCTCTTTGTTTCACCTTTCAGCAACTTGCTAGCGGACCCCTTATTTAAGTTCAAGAAGAAATCAACCCAACAACCAGAATGGGAGGATGATCATTTGGGGCTCGAGGGAGTCTCTAGCCCTGCTCATGGATTTTCCTCTAGATCTGAGCCATACCTCTACCATGACATGCAAAATAGTGTAACTCTAAGAGAGGAATATGATAGAAGTGAGATTTCCAAAGGTAGCAACCCACGCTCCCGTTCAAGCTCCCCCACCAGATTGGGTGCCATGTTGCAAGGGGGAGCCAATGCTAGCTCCCCTTACACCCATGCATTGCTCAACAACCTGACTTTCAATGGTAGCAATTCTCAAGCATCCCCAACAACTCAACTGGAGGACCTTCATTCCAACATAAGATAGAATAATGTTGACCTCGCACCCTCAGCCCATGGACCTAGAGGATCCGAACAAGGAGGTGGTGACCAACATGTACCAAAAGAGGGAACCCTCGAAGCTAGACATGTAGGAGGAAATCAAAGCTCTGAACAGGAAAATCAACAAGCTAAAGAGTCAGGTACCTTTGAGTTTGAATTGCAAGATGATTTTACTAAAGAAATAAAAGAATTAGAAGAGCGAACTGTTGTTCTATTCTTTTCTAGAAGAATCCCCCTGATGAAGAGCTCAATCGATGGTTTGTCAAAGTCTGGGAATCCAAGGGTTGGATGATTGCCTCTCATCGTCGCCTTGGTCAATCCTTTGTTTCTATCACTTTCACCTCCAAAGACTCTTGCTTAAAAGCCCTAAGACTCGACACCTGGATGATTTTTGGTCAACTGGTCTTTCTTCAACATTGGGCATTCCAATTTGACCCTGAGAATGTGTCAAACATGAAATACCCCCTTTGGATTGAACTCCCTTTCTTAAACCTGGCATGCACAAAGTACTTACCTCAGATAGCTGCTAGGTTTGGAAGGCCATTATTTCTCCCATCCGAGCCCTCACACTTCATGCACTCCCACCCACGCATCTTGGTTGAGACTGATGTCTCCAAGGACCTCCCGAGTAAGATCTTATTCAGAGCCCCTAGTATCCAATTTGAACAACGAATTAATTATCTCAACTTGCCAAACTCATGTTTCTACTACAGACAACAAGGCCATATGATTAAAAATTATCCGATGAGACCTCCCAAACAACAAAACCAACCTGCTAGTACTCCTACTACTACTACTCAACATGCAAGCAAAATAATACCACATATTCAACCTTTACAACCTTCTAGTTCTCATGATGTGACCTCTTTCCCTACTCATTCAGTGCCCCAAGCTTCTAACTTGGTAGTTACCCACATCTCCCTTCAACCCCCTCCAGCTTTTGAGGCTCTTATGGAGAAAACTCCTCATGAAACAATCGAGGAGGGTTGGGTAACCCAACATAACAAGAAACACAAGTGCAACTCATCACGGGATGCCTCCCCCTCCTTCCAGAGGTGTCCCCAAAGACCAACACCTAGGAGGTAAGGAATGGAGCCATAAGCCCACCAACTCTTACTCCAACAATACCTCCTTAGCCACACGTCAGTCTAAGGGAACAGGTACTCTGCATGATTATATGCAATTTGTACCCACCCGGAATGCCTATGGTGCTTTAGCTGACAATATGTCAGATTGATGTCTACAAGAATCATGTCTTGGAATGTGCATGGCATCACGCTATGAGAGCAATTTTTGCTATCCAGACAATCATCAAGAGAGTTTACCATAGATTTTACTATTGCAAGAAGTCAAAATTTTAGGTTTCAGACTCAAAAATACCCTTAAGACCCTATGGGGGTTGGGGGGCCTTGTGTACGAATCATGATGAAGGGAGGGGGGTTGTCCTATGCCTCTCTCAAGAGTTGTGGGACTCTATTTTATTATCATGAGAGGACCCAATGCATAGAGTAGTGTGGTGTACAATAATGTTTGGTGGTAGGAAATTGGGTATTGCAGTTGTTTATGCACCCAATGATGCAGCCAAAAGGGCAGCCCTATGGGATTGGATGTGCTTCAATTTTCCTGAAGTAGATTGGATAATAGGAGGGGACTTCAATATGGTAGAGTGGGAGGGAGACATATTGGGGGGTGGCACTCCACTCAAACAACCAGAAGAGGCTAGATCATGGTCTAGGTTTAGAAGGGCCTGGAATCTTTATGATCCCAATTGGAACAAGAGTGTTGAAAATCATGGTGCTTGGTTTACTTGGAGCAATGCACGATGTGGGGATGCTCTCAGAATGGTAAGATTGGACCGCTTCTATGTAGAAAAAAATATTGATATCCTCCAAAATGATTTGTCTCATCCAATCTATTCAGTGGTAACTTCAGATCATCTCCCCATTACCTTGAGTATTGGGTGTGCCCCCATAAGGAAACCCAAAAATAATTTACCTTTCAAGTTAAACACTTCCCTGCTCAAGCGCAAATATTGTGTTAATGGAATCAAGAAAGTGTGGAATCTCTTGCCAAGGCCCTCAGGAGGGAGAGGGTGGATTATGTGGTGGGAGGAAGCCATCAAAAGAACAATGGATTACCTTCGAGGTTTTGGAAAAATCCTAGCCTCTCTTCACAAGAAAAAAGAGAAAGAATTGGAGCAAGAAGTTGACCAACTCAGCCACCACCTCAGCCAAAATATTAGTAGCATCCCTTCTCAAAAGTAGTTGGGTGAAAAATAGGCAGAGTTAAGGCAACTCCAAGCTTATAAAGCCCACGGGGCACAAATCAGGGCATGTCTTCAATGGATTCGTGAGGGTGATAAAAATTCTAAATTTTTCTTTAATGTCATTAAGAAGAAGAATAGATCAGAGAGGATAGAGGTTATTAAAAATCCTATATCTGGCCTACAAATTCTGATGGAGGACCTCCCATCCTTCATCCAAGAGCATTTTGCAGCCCTTTTCAAAAGTGAAGGGCCCAACACAGAAGTTGAGTTTTTTAGAGAATGTTGCAAATAATGCATATCTCCCAAAGTATCTGAAGAAGATAGAGCATTGTTGGACAAACCTCTTTCATAGGATGAACTTCATTCTACCCTCCTCTCTTTGGAAAATGAAAAAGCCCCAAGCATTGATGGGCTTCCGAGTGAATTTTTTAAGACCATGTGGGAGACTATAGGAGCTGATTTTTTGCAGATGTGTGAGGAGGTTATTATTGTTGGAGGCCTTGGGGAGGCCACTAATCAAGGATTGATCAGGCTCATTCCCAAAAGACTTAAGCCAGATCTGCTTGTTGATTGGTGTCCCATTACTTTACTCAATTCCTCTTATAAAATTTTGGCTAAGGCTCTAGCCAGAAGACTCCTCCCAGTGGCTACAAAAATTGTTTACCCAGAGCAAACAAGATTCCTAAAAGGTCGCTACATTTTGGATAATCTTCTTACAACTTGGGAAGGGATGGAGTGGGCTCGAGCATAGGGGCTCAAGGGCCTTTACCTTAAGCTTGATTTTGATAAAGCTTATGATCGATTAGAGTGGCCCTTCATCTTAAGCATGCTCCATTAGCTTGGTTTTGGTAATAGATTCATCAATATGGTAGCTTCCCTCTTTCCAAATGCTTCTACAAGAGTGGTTATTAATACAAAATTATCTAATAGCATTCATATGGAAAGATCAGTTAGGCAAGGTTGCCCATTGGCCCCCTATCTATTTGTAATTGTAGTTGATGCCCTTGGTTATCTATTGGAATATGCAATTAAAGAGGGGAGGATAAGAGGTATCCCCCTTTCGGATGGCTCCCAGCTTATCAACTCTCACTTCGTAGATGATTCTATGCTTTTTCCTTTGGTAGATCAGCAAAATCTTGCAAACATCCTTGAGATAGTTCACACCTTCTATAGGGCCTCTGGTGAAAGAATCCAAGAATCTAAGAACTCTGTTATTCCCTTTGGATTTGATGATAAGCCAGATTGGATACCCACAACATGGAAGTGGGTGCAAAGAGGAGAAATATCTAAGTATTTGGGCTTTCCTTTTGGTGTTGACCTTTCACCCAAATCTATGTGGGATTGGTGTATGGACAAATTTGCCAAAAAATTGGACTACTGGAAATCTCTAGAAATGTCTCAAGCAGCTAAAATCCAGATTGCTAGAAAAATTTTAGCCCCCTTCCATGTTTACTTCTCTTCTCTTTTGACTCCTAGCAAGGTTGGGTATGATAAGATGAACAATATGCTTCGAGAGTTTTTTGGGCAAAAAACCTAGCCAAACGAGGCCTCCCAATGGTCTCCTGGAGCAATTGTTGCAGACCAATTTCATGCGGTGGGCTAGGAATCCCCAACCTTCAAGCACAAGGCTATGCACTCATGGCTAAATGGATGCAAAGGGTGATCATAGGGAATGATCCATGGAAGGTGTTGGTGAGGGAGCGTTTGAAAAACCCCTAGGTGGATGGTAAAATTTGGGTAAATATGTCATACACTGACGTTCTTTTACAAGCCCCTTATTTCTCTATAGAAGGTTGTAATATTCTCAAAGGGATTTGGAAAGCCTGGCAACAAGTACATCAATTTATTTCATGGCAGACACCTCTAGAGCAAGGCCCCATAGATTTCCTCCAGCACAACTTATGGTGGTCACCCCTCCTCACCCTTGATGCACAACCTCTTGGCATGAGTCCCTGGTTTCCTGCTAGGCATCTCTTCAAAAGGGGAATAATTCTGGTGGGTGACATTTGGGATTTTTCTAAGTCCTCATGGAAAAATTGGAAGCAAATCCAATCAGAATTTGGCCTCTATCCTACTGATAAAGCAGTGATTATGCGGATCCTTTCCATCGCCTCCCAGGCGCCCCAACCTCTATCTTCTCCACTGGAAGCTAGTCCCCGTTGGTCTCATTGGAAATGGTTTGGCAATCATGACTTTGAGTAGCCAATCCTTAAGTTTTGGTACCAAGCCCTGCTTCCTATGAACTATCAACAATTTGCAGATATGCTCAATAAAAAATGGAACTTAGAGCTCAGTTGGGCCACTTGGGCAAGAACCTTCAAGCTTATCAACTCTGCCCCAATTCAAGGAAAGTTCCAGATTCTTCTTTGGAATGTAGTCCTTCAAGGTCTACCTACTCGGAGTAGGCTAAAATGGATGGGCCAAGGGCAAGGTGATTGCCCTTTTTGTGGTTTGGAAGAGACAATACAACATCTATTTTGGAACTGTGCTCGTGCCCACCATATTTGGTGTGAAGCGCAACAATTGCTTTATCCCTTACCACTGCCTATGACAAAGGATCAAGCCTTATTGGGGATCAATCTGATGCCCAATCAAAAATTTCTTCTCTCCATTACCAGGGCAGTTGTCATCTTTCATATATGGAAGACTCGATGCAAATCTATTTTTGAAATTGATCAAGAAGATATCTCTAATCTCTCAGTAGCTAACATCTTTGCTATTGTAAAATGCCAATTGCAAGTTGAGTCAGCAGGTTGCACCCATAAGGAGAAAGCACTACAAGAAGAAATCATAGCTCTAAAGAGGCATATCTGTGAGACCTCGACTCATAGATCGGATGGAATTTATAGATTAAAGAACATGGTAGGTGAATTAACTGAGCAACATAGCTCGATGATGCATAATCAGGCACACTTGATGAAGCATTTGGGTCAAGTGGAATTAGAAGCCAACAACACTCATTCCAATCCTCATATTAGGCTCCCATCGCAGCATGAGGTGGAGCAAGGTCACTTAGACTCTTCTCCTTAGCAGATGTTTTCCCAACATGGCTGCTCCCTTGCAGTTTTTGTTTTGGCAGAGTGCAGTAGTCTCTTCTCAACAGATAGTGTGCAGGCCGCCCATTAGAGGGAGCAACCCAACAGTCTCTAGTCATTCAATTTTATGTCAACATCTAGGAATTCCCAATTTATCCTATCATAAGCTTTGTTCATGTCTAAATTTAAAGCCATGACTGCTTTTTTGGTCTGAGCGGCTTTATGAAGAGCCTCATGAATAGTAATAACTCCATCTAAGATTGATCTTCCTTTTACAGAACTTCCTTGACTTGGATCAATGATAACCGATAGAACTTTCTTCAAACGGTTGGCTAAAACTTTGGACAAAATTTTATAGGATATATTACATAGGCTAACCGGCCTAAAGTCAGCCATAGTATTGGGGTTGGGGCCTTTAGGGATCAAAGCAATGAAAGTTGAATTGAAACCCCTTGGAATATGATTTGAACTTTGGAACTCCTTGATTGCATCAATAACGTTTGCTCCAACAATATCCCAACAAACTTGGAAAAACAACGGTGAAAACCCATCCGGCCCAGGAGCTTTGTCAGGATCAATGTTAAACAAAGCCTCCTTGATCTCTTTATCTGAAAAAGCTACTGTAAGAGACTCGTTAATCACTTCATCAATGAGTTGTGGAATGAATTGAAGGAGAGAGTCCTTTGCTTGGGCATTACAGGCCCGTTCTTCACCCAATAATGAACTGAAAAAATTAATAGCCTCGTCCCTAATCTCCTGAATGTTTTGAGTTGAGGATCCATCCACCTTAGTTAAATTTCTAATATTATTGTTGCTTCTATTGCTCAATGTGGTAACATGGAAATTTTTTGAATTACAGTCCCCTTCCTTTAGCCATAATGCCCTTGATTTCTGCCTCCAATACATCTCTTCACACGCTAAAATATTATAAAACTCACAAAGGGTTTCATTCTCTTCAGTCCTTGTTGCCTCATCATAGGTTCCGTTTTGGATTTTGCTTTCTATTATTCTCAGTTTTTCCCCCATTGCTCTCTTATTCTCAAAAATATTTCCAAAGACTTCTTTATTCCATATTCTAAGGTTGTTTTTCACCATCTTAAGTTTTTGAGATAGTTTGAAGGAAGCACTTCCTTGGATAGGCTACTGCCACCATTCCTCTATTCGTTTCTTGAAGTCCGGATGTTTAACCCACATTGATAGAAATCTGAATGGCTTTTTAAAAGAGTTAGCCTGAAATGCCTCCCATAAAATAATATTATGGTCTGAAGCACATTTAGGAAGGGCTTGTAACACTGAATCACCAAACATTGTTGTAGCTTCCTTGGATAAAAAAAACCTGTCCAACCTTTCTTGAATCAGCTGACTTCCTATCCTCTTGTTACTCCATGTAAATTTGGCTCCTTTTAGTCTTACATCCATCAATTCATTTGTGTTAATGAATTCATTGAAGTCCTCCATGCTCCTTGAGGGTAACCTAGATCCTCCCTTCTTATCAGATGGGTAAAGGGGGGTATTGAAATCTCCCCCAATCACCCAAGGAATGTCTTTAAAAGCTTGGCTCAAATGCCCCAAAAACTCCCATAGTTCAGACCGCCCTTGGACAGAGGTGGGGGCATAAACATTTGACATAATCCAATTCTTATTAGTATTAAAATCATGAAATAATACGCTTAAGACTCTTTCATTTGCCTAAATAATACTTCCTTCTATTTTAATAGGATCCCATAAGATCATGAGGCCCCCAGATGCTCCTCTCGCCTATTGAAAGGCCCCCTTGCTTCCAAGTCCTTCTAGCTATAAGTGCTGATTGTGCCGCATCTGTTTTGGTTTCTTGAAGAAAAATGATAGTAGGATTCCAATCCTTCCTTATAGACTTCACCATCCTTTGTTTTGGTGGGCCGTTTAGGCCTCTCACATTCCATGAGAGAACCTTCATTTAGACTCTTTGATATTTTTTCCTCGCCCCCTTCCCTGATCCAAAGGGTGTTTGTCAATTTTGCTATTATCCTGGCCAGGAATAGCTTGCTGTAACAATGTTCTTTGCTTTTCGTTTGCTATTATACTTTTTATTTTTATTTTAAAAATTAAATATATAAAATTTATACAAATATATTTACATTTATTTGATTTTAAGATAATTTTATGATTGCGTCAAACTTTCGTGTAAAAAGCTACAAATACAAATGCTTATAGAGAAAGACCTAAGAGAGATAAGATACTTTTTTTTTTAATAATTTATCACATTTAAGTCAGATGTTTTATGTATTCATTGTTCTTGTAGGAATTGTATGCATCTTTATTTTTTTTTGGTTTTAGAGTGTAAACATTTCAAATCATGTGAATTGAATTTTAATTTAGTGATTATAAATTTATATATTTATAATTTTGTTATGGATTGTTTTCATAAATTAAATTGAATTTTTTCACAATCATTCAAAATAAATAAAAATACTAAGTTTTATATTTTATTTTTAAACTCTCAACTAACATGGATACTCAATTTTTTAAAATAAAAAATTATATAAAATAAAATAGAAGGATTTATTATTTGACACCAACAACTGCATGAAACTACAAAGATATAATATATCTAGTTAATATATGTGGTATCTCACTTGTTCTTTAGTAAAGAAATAAGTTTATGTAAAACTATGAAGTCGGATCTCTTAGTTATAGTGTACATGGAGGTGCAACTAAACAAATTAAAATCAATGGAGATATCTACACAACCATAAATGGATATTCTTATACTTATAAGTCCTAGGTGAAATAAACAAACTCTTCTTCAAAGAAATGTGTATAACAATACAAATTGTACTTATAAAAATAAATAAAATATTGGAAGGTTCAAGGTTCAAGGTTCAAACTGTAGCGTGGGTGAGTGTATGAGGGGGTGGGTGTGTGTTCATAAAATAATAATAATAAATAAATAAAATATTTACCAATTAAGAGATGGATCCTTATATAAACTTGAACATAGTCCAAAGCCATGGTGGTATTCTATCCATAATTTTTAAATAAATGATGGTTTTCACCTACCAAGACTAACTACAACATTCTAGAGTATTATTTTCATCAATATGAATAGATATAATAGACCTAAATATCTTACCACAAAGGTTGAAAAGGTTCAATCTAGAATACCAATGAAGAAACTATAAATCGACAAAGCTAGGGCAATTTTTTTTTCGAAAAAACAACTCATCTTTAAGAAGCTATATCTTTTCATGGAGTTGTTTAATTTAGATGATTCTTGTGCCATTTAGTATAGATTTTGGAGAGATTTGAAATGAGTGGTCATAAAAAAGAATAAGATAGTATTGAGGGAGATACAACCATGTGAAGACAACTTTTTGGAACAAGGGCAACATTAGGGGATTTTTTTAAGAGAAAATATCTCATCTTTCAGGAGTTATATCATTGTAAAGGATTGTTTGATTCAAATGATTCTTGGACCAACTTAAGTGAAATTTGAAGAGCTGTAAAATGAGTGCTCATATGAAGGAATTCAAGAAGTATTTGTTAGAATTAAAGTGCACTATGCCTCTGTTTTGACACTTGTCAGTTTATATTGACACTTGTCAGTTTATCATATAGGCCTTTTGCCTATATATGTAACTCATTTGTATCAATAATATAATCCCATTAGTTTCAGTCCCAACATTTGGTATCAGAGCTCCAGGCTTTCTCTGGCCTTGTGAGCTTGAGGGGGATTTCCCTCATGGAAATACTCCCTCCCCCACTACCTCCCCCATTTTTTTCTTTTTTTTTCTTCTTTAGCTAGGGAGTATGCTCTCCATCCATGTGATGGATCAGAAACCAGAAGCTTTGAAAAATTAATGGTTGTCCATTTTTTTGGAGTGAGATTTTTTTTGGGAGGTTAACCCTGGCCTGCTGAGTCTACGTTGAGCGTAGTTGCCTTCAAAATCATTCAGGTTTTCAATATGCGAAGTTGCATGAGGAGGACAATGCAATGATGAAGGAGAAAGAGCATGACGTAGGAATTTGCTGCTATTTGGTTGCCATGCAGCGGAGAAGTGGCTGCCCGTGACTATTGTTGTTATGGCTGTGATCCAGTTAGACTGGCCATGATTTTGCATTCGATATAATATTATGTAGAGTTCTATATGGTGAACGTTGCTATTGAGGACATATCTCTTTTCTTTGTTACGTCACTTCAGTTTCTAAACGCGATGGTGGGGAGATCGAAATTTCTTGTTGTAGTTTCTCAATAAACTTTGAAACAACTATTAGTTGACAATGAGCTACTGTTGCCTCGATTAGATCACTGGATAGTTCACTGAAGCCTGCTTCTGGATTGGCTGCCTCCCTAAGTCTTGTTGCACAATTCATGGCAAGCCTTGCCGACCTTGCTTCAAATGCCTCCAATACAACTAAAGGTTTTAGCCAATCCTCAACTTGAGAAACATTGCAATTATTCTCCATTAAATATTGCACTTTGTCCAAATAAGCAGCAGTACCCCCTAGCTTCTTTGATCCTAGTTGTTGAAGTGTCTTCATCAAGAATCTTGAAACCTGAAGGAGCAAGACTGTGTTGTCACCTTCATATGTACAACTAGGTACATATATGACAAATAGTTCTAGAAGCCCACTACTGCACAAGTACCCATGTCCACCACAAAGCTTACGACAGTCTTCAATACCATCCGTAGTAACCGTTGTGGTTAACGATTTTAAACCAGCAGTGCATGCATGTGCTTCAGCCAAAGTTGAGAAATCCTTAGCTTTCAGGCGCTTTGTGACATCCATGTATAGCCACTTCAACCATTCACCCACAAATCTAAATGCATATGCAGTAGCCAACAAGGGAAAAAACTTGTTTTGCTGTGTTTGGCTGTGCTGGCGAAGCTGCTGGAGCTGTATTTGTCTTCAACGATGTTCACTGGCCATATTTCGGTGGAGTTTAGGGGGCTCACGGAGCTCACAATGTTGTATTTTACCTACAAAATTAATATATACTCTACCTGTTAGAAGATAGATTACTGTCTACATTGGTTGGCCAGTTTCCTATCACTGCAGAATTATCGACGTCGCTATGCTGGAGGGTTCGAAGGCATATGAGCCCAACATTTTTCAAAAGTTTGGGCAGAGTGATGAGCTTTCTAAAGCAACGAAGGAGTTTACAGATGTGGCAGCGCGGTCCTCGATCCGAAGGATGTGAGAGCCGCTTTGTGGATCTCTACTGGTCAAGATTTGTAGAAGGCGTAGGCTTTCGCTGTCTGCATAGGAGGGATTTATCAGTTTATTTCAACAGTGTGCCTATGCTGGACGTCGATGTCGCATCCAAAAAAATTAGGAAAGCCCCAGCTTAAAGCACAAAATTTTTGAGGGTGATTTGCCTCTGCGTGGCGGGGGCAAGACATGGCTAGATATAGCTCTCGTCCATCAACTCGCACCAGCTGTATTTCATATCGGTGCCCATGCGGTGGACGCACCACGTGGAGACAGTTCCATAAAAGCTTGAGGAGAAGCAGAGCTTCCACCTGTAGATGAAGAAGCGTGACCGCATGCTCGTCGCCTACCTCGACCACGTGGCTAACACAGATGCAGAAGCATGACCGCGAACGTGCGCTCGCCGCCTACCTCGACGGCCGCGACCATAATTTGTTCTCATGGAAAAGAATATCGAAGTCCTACTTTAGCCAAAACAGTGATCGTTTTACTACCAAATAATGCTTTGATATCATGCACTAACAGACGTCCCGATGATAATGTGGAGTTTGAAAGTTCTTTTGGAATTTGAGATGTTGTTTTATGCTAGATGATAGTTTGTATGGATATCATAACACGCTCTGTAGGCGCGGAGAAGTGGCCATCTGTAGTTTGATGGGTGGAGCAGTTGCACTTACACATCCACCAACATAGCCTTCCACATGTTCAAAAGCACGAATTTTATTTTTTAATGTTTTTTCCACATGGAAGAGTGGAAGTGGAAGTGGAAGTGGAAGGCCCACATGACTCCTTATTGTACTCCTTCATTTGAAAACTGATGATGGCCTAGATGGCCCATGTAATTCCTCTGTATGGGAAAATTGAAAACTGTCTGTTTTTTATTCCGCTTGAGAGCGATGCCACCATTGAGCGATGTTTATTTTGCTGCCTAGATAGGCATGTTGTTGTTTTCCTAGCAAGTTGAAGGCCCCATTTAGACACAAGTATAGGGGTATTTATAGTCGTTGGAAATGGTTTTCCATGACGGACACAATGGTGGTGTCATATTGTAATTTTGAGGCTATTTCAATTGAGTTTTTTAGCCTCAAAGTTTTTCTACCTTGGAGTGCACTCTCGGTTGAACCCGACACTCCCAAGGCACATGTAAGTGATCCTAGTATCTAGTCATCTTCTCTATAGCACTTGGCGGATGCAGCGGCTGGTTACCCATGCATTACAGTGGGATGAGACGATCACAATAAGGACACCTACTCTAGGTACTACAAACATAGACACCCTAGACTCTATCCGATGTTTTTTTTGGATCTCCTTCTGAAGACTACATACGAAGACACTTCAGAAGATTCTCTTCTTCTTTCTTCTTCTCCTCCATATTTGGATCTATGGCTCATTTTATTGTATTGAGTGCATTTTCGGCAAAGACCGACACTCTTATATGGCTCGTTTTTCCTTTGTATTAAGGTGCATTTTTGGCAGAGACCGACACCTTCTAGATTGAGTTCACCATAAGGAAGGATTTGATATTTATGGTGGGACTAGTCAGTGACCTACGAGAGGCAACATCCTCTGAGGATGACCTGCAGAGGCAACAGACCCAAAAGTGGCTAACCCTGAGGCACCCATGATGACCCTGAGGCACTTAGACGGCTGACCCAGTGGCAACAGACCCGTGGAAGTGGCTGACCCTGAGGCAACAGACCGAGATGTATACATAGTGAATCTAGCATTATTCATAGTTGGAGAGCCAAGCACAAAGAGCACGAGCCTAGACCAAATCAATAATAAGAGAGGATGATAGGTTGTTTTAGAGAAGTCAACATTAAGGGGGAATGTTACCTAATGTTGACTTGTTTTGTTTCTTCTTTAGTTAGGATAGTGCACTTTAAGGGGGAATGTTAGAATTAAAGTGCACTATGCCTCTGTTTTGACACTTGTCAGTTTATATTGACACTTGTCAGTTTATCATATAGGCCTTCTGCCTATATATGTAACTCATTTGTATCAATAATATAATCCCATTAGTTTCAGTCCCAACAGGTATTGAGGGAGATATGACCTTGTGAAATCAACCATTCGATATTTTTCAAGTCATAGAAAATAAAATTGTAAATTATTTTCAACCAAGGTTTTTATAATGGGAGGAGCAATGGAGGACTAGGGCATAAATTTTGTAGGACATTTTGTTTGGGTGTAGAATTTTTCAGCTAAATTTCATTTACCCCTTCATTATCTTAGAAATTTTGCATGTAGATATTTTCAATGAGTTTACACAGGTTTTTATGAGGGATCCTAATCCCCTCATACTGAGTGGGGTTTGAACCTTGGACCTATCAAAGAGAGGCCAAATCCCTTACCACTGCATTAAACTTACAACTAATTCTACATGTATATTATTATAGGTTTATTTTCAAATAATATAAGTACTATATTTCATAATGATAAATTTGAGTAGATATCGAGTTATAGTTTCCTTCTTATGGACCTATTTATAGCTAAATATTTAGAATCATCCCTTCTAGTAGAGGTTAGGGAGGACCTCATAGAGCAATGATGCTCATTTCTCAAAGACAAGGTAATGATTGGTAAATTTAATGGGTCTTGGCCAATGATTTCAACTCCAAGAAAATGGTTTGATAGAAGATGGAAGTCTTCAAGAGTAAGTCTATCATTTCTTTCCAAAGGTTTCTTCCTAGTAATTTTCTATTCTAGGGAGGAAAGAGACATAATCCTAAAAGGGGGTCCTTGGTTTATGGGAAGAGCAGGATTCTTCCTTACTTGTTGGTATGAAGGCTTTGCACCAAAAAAAATAAATCTATCCTTAATACTAGTTTAGGTTAGGATGTATGGGTTATCCATTAAATTCTAGGAAATGGATACATTCAAGGCAATAGACAAATACTCTAAGACAATTCCTTGAGATATCATAAACTACAAAATATGAAGTATTTAGCTATTTATACCCAAATATTGGTCATGATTGATATCAATAAACCTTTACCAAAATCAATTATTCTTAAGTATGGGGATAATTTATGGATCCAAACCATGAATTATGAAAACATATCTTTCACATGTAGAAGATGTCATGAGGTGGTGCATATTAAGAGATCATACCCTAATAAGAGTCTATTAAAAATATTTATAGACTTAAAAAAAACCATTTATAGACAACCACAAGAGAAACTTACAAATGGATATGGATGAGGATGGTTTTCAACTTCTAAAAAATAGGTCAAACAAATGAAAGCAAATTAATATTGGAGACAAGTAAGTAAGGATATTAGAAGAAATACTCATTCTTTTGATACTTTAGCCTATGAAGAAAAAACATATCAGATCTTAGAGGACATGATACAATAAGAGCAAAATATTAACAAGGATCCGTCTACTCAATATGATCCCAATTTAGGGATGAAAATTCCTACTGAATCTAATGAATGTGCCTCATAATATTTTGAAGACTACCTTGAAGAACCATGCACCATTCAAAAGAAGGAAAGTGGTAGAGAAAATGCAGTGTTAGATGTTAATACCTCTACCATTAACAAGGAAATATAAAAAAATGAGTAGGATAAGTCAACAACCTCCTTAGCAAAGCCAAGAGAAGATAAATCTAATAAAAAGGAAAGTTGTGAAAGAATATTGAGGAATAGAATAATAAGACCTACTCCCAATACTAGCAAGGAAAAAAGAGGAAAACATTCAAATTATCAAGCGAGAGCCAGGGAAGCAAGAGCAAACATAGAGAAAGGAACATAATCTAATTTGGTTGAAATTCTCTTTACTAAACAAAAAAATTATATCGGTAATTCATAAGAGGGGCCAACAACCCCTAATGAGACATGATTACCATCTCATGGAATATAAAGGGTGCTAAGGCCCCCTAAAAACATAGGTGTACCAGACACCTCTATTTAAGTAATAAGCCCGATATTCTTTGTATCTGGGAAACTAAAATGACAAAGGAAGAAGTTTCCAAAACTATAAAAGCAATATGGGCAAGATGTGAATAGGATGTTATGTATTTAGAAGGAGTAGCAGGGTGTATTCTAACTTGTTGAAATCTAGTTAGAACCTCCTATGAAATCATTCATAAAACTAGGCATTACATAGCCTCATTAGCCACATGCTACTTTGCAAATATTTATTTCATCCTTATAAAACCTAATTTTTATGATAAGTAAAGACCAAGAAACTCGATTCATGATCATAGGAGATTTTAATGCCATAACCAAGCTAAATGAAAAAATTGTTGAAATTAGAAAAATAACCAAAAGTATGAGAGTTTTCTCAGCTTTTATTTAAAACAATAATCTATGGGAGATTGAGTTTGAAGAGGATTACTATACATGGACCAACAACACGATAAACCAAAATATGATAGCAAAAAAATTAGATAGATTCATAATCTTAAATCATTGGCTAGGTGAAGGGACTTGTGCTTAAATTTATACCTTAACAAATATTGGTTTAGACCATTGGCCAATAAGAGTTAAGATGGTGGTAAGTGAATTAAAAAAATATCATATATTAAATATGAGTAGACATGGAAATACCATCCTCATTTAGTTAATATGATAGTGGAGATGTGGGATTCTTTAGGAAATTGTGGGTTGTATACACTTCCAAAACAAATTAAATCAATGACATCTAGACTAAAAGAATGGAACAAGAACACTTTAAGAAACATTTAAAAAATAATATTAAAAAATGAAAGTGAAACTTTCAAAATTCCAAAAAGGTTACCACAATAATAAAAGCTCGAAGTAAAGGGAGTTGTTTAGTGAATTTCATAATATTTTGGGTAAGAGAATAAAGCGAGACAAACTTGGTTAAAAGGAGATAAAAGCACAAAGTTTTTTCATGGGATGACAAATGTACAAAGATCATCATTTAGAACTAGTAGAATTAAATCAATAGAAGAGGTTTGGATTGAAGGCCAGAGTGGAATTAGAAAGGAGGTAAGGCTTTTTTACCATAATATTATAGGATCAGAGGAGATTGAAGTTCTTAAAGATATATTACTATAAGAAGTACCTTCAATTATAATAGACAGAGACAATAGCAAACTGATGGAGCCTATTATTCTAGAAGAATTTCATTAAGATATTTTCTCTTTTGATAAGGATAAATCCCTAGGTCTGGATGAGCTCTTAACAATATTCTATCAACATAGCTGGGAAATAGTAAAGGATTATTTGTTGGTAGTAGTGGAATAGTCTAGGATAAAATAATACATATCTTATAAAGTAAATGCAACATATCTTATCTTGATTTTAAAAAAGAAGGATGTAGAATTGTTTGATTCTTTTAGACCCATAAGCCTATGTTATATGGCTTATTAGGTTATCTCCAAAGTGATGGAAAATCAGTTAAGACCACTGTTAGACAAAATTGTTTTGAAAGAGCAAGGAGGATTTATGAAACAAAGATAAATCTTGCATGGGATCATAGTAGCTCGTGAAGTAATGCATTTAACAACTTCTAGAAAAGAGAGCAATGATCTTAAGACTTGATATAAATTAAGCCTATGATAGGGTTAAATGGGATTTTCTTCTTGTATTATTAGAAAATAAATGGGCCGAATGGATTAAAGCTTGTGTCTCTACAATATTGTATTTAGTGTTGGTCAATGGGCTGGTAACAAAATAATTTAAACCCAAGAGGGGTCTTAGACAGGGAGATCCTCTATCAATATATTTGTTCATTATTATGGTAGAGGTAGTAGGAAGGAACTTGAAGAAATCATATAAAGAAGGGATAATAAGTATACTTAAGGCTAGTAATAATATTGACAACATCACCTATTAACAATTTGTAGATGATATAGCCATTTTGGGGAGGGTAGGGGAAAATGAGGCTAGAGATTTGAATAAATTTTTAAAGAAATACGAAAGATAGTAAGGGTAGAAAGTTAATAGGACAAGATCCTAAATTTACTTCCTAAACACTCCAGCTAGAATCCAAGTAGGGAAATGTAGGTTATTTCAAATGGAGTACACAAATTTATTAGCAACATATATAGGGATGCCCTTATTTGAGGGGAGAATAAGGATATAACTATGAAATCTAGTTACAAGTAAAGTCCATAATAAACTATTAACATGGAAAGGTAGATGGTTATTGTTAGAAAGAAGAGTGCAACTAATTAAATCAATCTTAGAGGTAATTCCAACATATTATATGTCCTTATACATTATGCCAAAAATGATAAAAAAAGTTTAATCTATATTATGCAATCATTTTTGTGGTCAGGATTCCATGATGAAAGAATTTTTCTTTCGTGAAATAGAGCAAGGTGTGTGATGATAAAATAGAGAAGGTCTTGATTTAAGAGCTCTAACATATGCACACTTAGATCTAAGGGGGGGAATAATTTGGATATTGCACAAAGAGAGTCAAAGACAATGGGCAAGAATTCTTATATGTAAGTATGTTTAGCCCAATGACCCAAGCTTAATCATTGCATTCTCGTAACTAGATGGATTTGCACTATGGAATGGTTAACAAAATAAATTGATGTAGTGATTAAAGGTCTAAGATGGATGGTAAGACCTAAAAAAAATATATTTGGATGGATACTTGGTGTGATAAAAAACCGCTCAATCTAGATCCAATTCTGAAACCATGGATAAGATTACTTTAAGATAAATATGGTGGTAGGGTTTTAAACATTGCGTACAAGGATAAGGAAGATACAAATGGAAAAATATTATTTTACAAGTATACTGGACATTGTTGCTAGGAGGCAGTTGAGCATAAAGATAACAATAATGATTATTCCAAGGGGAGCCAAGGATAAGTTGATTTGGGAGTTGAATAGCTTGATGGACTTTTAGCTAGATTAAATCACAAGTCCTAATATCTATGATCTTAATTAAACTCAAATATTAGAGCATTTAATTTCTCTAATCAATATCAATGAACAATGTTCATTAAAATAATAATAATATAACATAATGAACAAACTCATTGTATTATTGATGAGTCAAATATACAAAATCTCTTGTTTTCTTCAATATTTTTTAATTTTCTTCTCTTTTACAATACATGGAGTTTTGTCTCCATAATATAACCTTATATGACCTTTCAATACTTTAACTATTACTCTCCTCACATATATGGGAGATGCATCCTTTTCTATTCCACACATGACAAAACTCTCATATCTCTTCAGTTTACAACTTGATACATATCATGTGTCTCTTCACTTGTATACTTGACATCTACACACACATGACTCTTGACTTACATGACACATTAAACACTTACATATTGTACATTTGCACACTTTATTACATGATATTTTGTACACTCTTACACTCT
Source organism: Wollemia nobilis (assembly GCA_028583015.1). NCBI lineage: Eukaryota > Viridiplantae > Streptophyta > Pinopsida > Araucariales > Araucariaceae > Wollemia > Wollemia nobilis. The sequence continues at coordinate 2,951,665 of JAQPPZ010003073.1, forward strand.
ACACACTTGCACACTTTATGACATGACACTTGGACTTATCTTACACATTGACACATACTTTAGGGAAAATATAAATAACACTTCCTAATATAATAAGTCACACCCTAATCTAATATTTACAATAGTACAATGGTACCATGGGGGTACATTAACATCTATCAAATAATGTAATATTCTTAAACACCCCCTTGTATTACATTATTTAATTTGAAGACTTTAGTCTTTAGTCTCTTATTCTTGTCTTAGTCCTTTGACTTTGGCTTTGGCTTTGGCACTATTTGAGATTTTGATGTTGATTTGCTAACACGTTTCCTACAATATTTTTAAGACTTTCTTTATCTTCAATTATCTTTCTTTGGCTATTTTTGATATTCTTCTTTATTTCTTTGCTTTTTTCTTCTCGATCTTGGTCTTGATCGTGTTTTGTTGTCTCTCGATGTATTTTCCTATTTCTATCACATTTCTCAATAGATCATCACAATAATAATACGACTCATATCCTTCATTAGTGCCATTAGGAAATTTGGGATGATATTAATTTTTATTCTTTTTATAACTATCTTCAATTTGGTTTTCAACTAGAATTCTTGTTGTAAGGGTTCTTATTTCATTTTCTTCTTAGCTTCTTTTGTCTCTTAAACTTCTTGAATTTCTTGGACTAAATTTCCCTTTTGATTTTCTTCTCTTGGTCATTGTTGTTGTTGTTGTCCATACTGATATTGAGGCTGATATTGCCTTGGATGAAAATTTTGAAAAAATCTATTCATTTGATTTCCTTGATTCAAATAATTATATCTACAAATATTTGTAGTATGACTTTTTTATTGCATATGTGACAATATCTTTATTTCCATTTAGGTTGAGACTATGATGATGTTGTAGTGTTATTTGGTACATTTTCTTTTGAAATCAAAGCATTACTAGTCATTTCATCTTTAACTAATTCTTGCACTTCATACTCTTGACAAACATTGACTAATTTATCAAAGATTGTCATCTTATTTAGTACTTGAAGTGAAATGACTGAATGTTTGTATATTTTTGGAAGTGCTCTTAATATAACTCGAACAAGAAGCTTGTATTCTACTTTTTCTCCTAGAGTTAATAGTTTTTCCTTTAAATCGGCTATTCTTTGAAGAAAGAGTTTTATACTCTCTCCATTATTAACCTTTAATAAGTAAATATGTGATTGCAAATGCAAGATAGTTGCTTTGTTCTTTTCTTCAATTTTTTTGCATAATTTCTCCCAAGCAATTGCTAAAGTCTCTGCTTCACTTATATATGGCTGAATTTCATCAATTATCCCAAATGTGATTAACATAAGGGATTTTGCATCATCTTCTTCAAATTTTTGTTTTCCACTTTCATCTTCTAGCTTATTCTTTGTTCCATTCACTATTTTCCAAAGTTTTTCAACAATGAGAATTGATTTTATTTTGTTTTTCCATGATGCAAAATTTGGTCCTTTTAGAAGTTTTGATTCAGAAAGAAAGATTTTACTATTTGACATAATGGAATTCATTAGATTTAAAATATCAACTTCTTGTAACTTTGACAAATTCTTTTTAATTTTTTTCAAATTTCAATTTGCAAAACTAATTAGTCAATTTTGCATTCATCAATCTTCAAGTTTCTTCAATTTCAAAATTTTAAATCTATTTCTAATTTTTTATCTATAAGGTTATACATTATAGAATCAGATTTCTATTTTCATTTAGAAACCTTATAACTCCACTCAATAATGCTATTCACATTTCAAATTTTAAATTACCTTTTAAATAACCTCATAGCTTCCAAATAAACTAGAGCTCAATAAACTTAAATATGCCCTCTTATTAGGAATAAATAAATCAACACCTTACCTTTTTTCCATGTCATGCATCAACCTTGAATTAGGGCTTTTACATGCATAACATCCTATGCTTGTCCAATAGGAGGTGGAAATGGTAATACCTCAAATTCTTCCTTTAGTCTTTGAGTTTTCTTCAACAGTAGGCAATAAATGTGGTGCTTCATGCCTTGGCTTCTTCTGCTCAAATTCCTTCATAGAATGTTAGCTTAGCACTTTATATTTTGACTTCCTCTACTCGACATTGGCCCTCAACCTTTCACTTGGCTTTGGCTCTTAATCTTGGACTTTGCTCCAATTTTCAATCTCTAGTCTGCTTCGACTTTCAATTTTGGGCTCGACTTCAATATTGGAATCTGCTTCATCTTTCAATATTTGCTCCATGGAGTTCTAAAATCAATTGCTTCACACATTTTTCCTTTATCATAGTTTGGTATTATGGTTCTCAATAATCAAGCACAACTGGCTTCTTCCTTTCTCACTGTCCAACTTTTTATTTAGACGTCCAGCAAATGACTTTCACCTTAGCTTTTTAAATGTCTTGTTTCTTCCTTCCATTAAATCTTTGGAGTATAGCTCCAATGATATATTTTTCTTTTAATTTAACATTCACCATATGTTAATATTGTTCATAAATTTACTTTAGGCCTCCAACCTAGTTTTATCAATTTCTTCAAATTCATACCAAATATATGGTGCTCGTTTTTATCCAATATGGATTCACCAAGATTGGATAGTGTGGCTTTGATACCACTAATGGATTTTTAGCCAGATTTAGTCATAGGTCCCACCATCCAAGATCTTAATTAAATTCAATATTATAGCATTCAATATCTATGGTCAATATCAATGAACATTTTTTTTTAGAGAACAAGGGGTTGTACTCGGGTCCCCCACCCTTGATAAATCATAACTCTCTTCTTTAGAGATTTGAGAGTTTACAAATAGATTCACTTATCATCTCAATTGAGATGCTATAGATAGAAATCTACATCATTTTACTTAAAATGTTTGAATTCTTGATCTTTCATTTTGTAGATTTTTTCAATTTTTTGTGTGAATACAAATATTCCAAAAGTCAACATCCTTCTTAACATTTTCCTACAAAAACCTTCACAATACCAAACATTTACCTCTACTATCTATGCAATTGCATCTTAGTAGAGTAATATTTCCAAAATGTCACACTATAATAGTCCACTTTACCAAATCTATATTGATAGTTTCCTTCCTGAAACACAAGTGCAACCACAAAAATTACAATAAATAGTTTATATGAAAATATATTAATGTTATAAAATAAAGCAAATATTACCATGGAAATCATTAAAGTAACTATTAATCATTATTTGATTCAAGCAGTCAACATTTTTTTGTCAGCTTCAACGAAACTTACTACTTCCTCTAATTATAGTGTAGAGCTAAAAATGCGACACCAAACAATGCTAAATAAAATAGAATTCAAGTGAATCAAATATTGCACAACAAAATGGAATTTATATTGATAAAGGGGGAGCCTAGAAACTCCGTTGTTACAATAGTGGATCCAAGAATCCCTTGATACAATATTACAAACTTTGCTAGGGTTCTCCAAAACCCTAGCCACAAATAACTGGTGGTGTCTTCAACTGCGTCTTTGCTCCCAACAAGGTTGAGTGGGCTTCTACGTATCCGATATCGGGCCACTCCAGCTTAAGCAACTATCCAATGCTTCTGATGTATTGTCAAAGCCTGCACACAAAGAAACCAGAGAATCAGTAATAACAAATGAGGGCTCCATAGTGTGAGCCCTCAAAAATCACAACTTAAAAACCCTAGTTATAGCAATGGAAATGTGAACAGGATAAGACAATATGAAATATAATAACATAAATAGATTTACCTTGCTCTTGCTTACTGTTTGTTGATGGATGGATCTATTGTAGGTCGATGGTGGGGGTGTGCCCTAGCAACACCCGAAGATCTCGCTCGATGTCATAATAGGGCTCTAAAATACCCGTGGGTTATTCGAGAGCGCAAAAGGGTGCTCGGGATGTCTACGGAGAGCAATAGGGCACTCGAGAGGTCTACGAAGAGTAGCAGGGTGCTTGGGAGGTCAGATTAGAGAGCAACAGGGCACTCGAGAGGTCAGATCAGATCTACAAAAGTAGATCTGATGAGGGCGAGGGATGTGGCGATGGCGACGAGCGAGGTGATGGAGGAATGGTAGATGGATTAGGGAAAATGTAGGGTTAGGGCACTAAAGGCTCAGTTGGAACTCTAAGGCACTTAGAAAACTTAGGTCACTTTCTAGCTAATTAGGATTCCAGAGAACTTTTGAGGGGTTGAGTCTTAAAATGACTCATATTAATAGTCCAACCTAGGGCATACTTTAGGGTTTCAATGACACTAATCATGTGGTTGAGATTAAAGCATATCTAAGGGTGGATAATCAATCTAGGATGTGGCATGGATTAAGGTAAATGGATGGATGAGATTATATGAGATCGAATGGCTAGGAATAATTCACTTTATAAATATATATTTATTAAACATATATTAAAATATAATATAAAATATTATATTTAAATATATATAATAAATATATATAAATATGAATAATGGTCAGAAATGGTGAGAAATAGGGATGGTGGACAAATGGATGGTGGGAAAGCATGGATGGAGGACAAGTGGCTAGATTTTGGTGTCTATAGATGCCCCTTTTTGTACCATGTTGCGTGAAACACAATATGGTGCAAAAATATGAGACACCTGATCGGGCTAGGCATAGAAGTAACTTCTCTCTCTTGTTGGAATGTGGAGATAAAATTGAAGGTAAAAGAATAAAGAATTTGGAGTTATTGCATAGCTTACCCCCTCAATTGGTGAATGAGTTGTGGATGAAGCTCACGAGCCAATTGAAAAAGAATGAATGGAAAAAGAATTGTGCAAAGAAGGAAATGGGAATGATGGAATGTGCGACCATTTTTTACCCCAACGGTTGAAGGGGTTGGTGAAATGGGGAATATGAATGCATCTATTTTTACCCCAATAGATGAAGGGTTTTGGGAGAAATATGGATGATGATTGCATCTATTTTTGCCCCAATAGATGAAGGGTTTTGTGCCAAATGTAGATGTCATGATCATGTAAGATGTATCCCTTTGTGGGAAAATCAGAATCAAATTTAGTTACCCCAAATTTGGGGTGATTCCATGATGTTGAATAAATTTTATTGTATGGCCTCATTGATATGCAATATGAAGATGCAAAAAATAAAAGTAGTCAACTTCAGAGGGCCAACTAGTGACTATCAGATAATTCCTAGGATTGGAACCAATCACCCTAGCTAAAGCCAATCACCATGATGACTATCAAGGAAATGTGAAATGATGTGATGTAATTTTGTCCATGTTTTAAGCCCCATGAACTAGGCCATCAATGATAGCTATTTAGCAAGATTAATCTTGTCAGAGTTTCACTTGAAATGTGAGGAACCAAATTTGATTGTGCTTTCGAACTAGGAGATATGGAATGATGATGATGACCAAGTGTTCTTATGGTGATTCATTCATCTTACCGAATTGCATGGATGCAAATTGCTGCAATCGCCAAGTATATAGAACAAACCACTATATACAAGATTCACTTGAAATTTAGTATATGTGGAAATAAATGGATGATGGAGTATGATGTTGGTAAAATTTGAAATTTTGATGAGGAAATGTGATGATTTGTGAAAAATAGAACTGATTGGCGAACGTTGGATAGCATATTGGTCAATTTTATACCTTTTGGACACAAAATTCAAGTTAATGTGCCAAATCAACTCAGATTGTCACAGAAATTGGTGGGATGATGGGAATTATGATGTAGATGATGAGAATGGTCATTTTGTAAAAATTTGGACCAGTTTGATATATTTTGTAATTGGAAAGTGTGTTTTTATGACTTTTGGTCGCAAATGAAAATTATGCATCCAAACTGATTTCTATTTTCACAAAACTTGATTTTATGATGGAATTGATGTGTGGGTGAAATTTGGTGAAATTTGGAGGAGGTAAGCTACCGATTTGATCAATTTTGCCTTTTCTTGATTTATGCATCAAATGCCCGTATGCATTTTTGAGGTCCAAAAAATGCCTGGTGCGCTTTTGTGCACCAAAATACCCATGTACATTTTATGCTAAAATACCCATGCATGCTTCAGCATGTCTGAAATACCCCAAGGCACTTCAGTGCACCTACAATTGCTATAAATAGCCTGCAGATGGGAAAATGGAGCTCATTTATGCATTTTCAAGTTTGAGAAGTTGCATCTGAGGAGTGGAGTGAAGTGAGGTAGTGGAATTTTGGTGTGAAAGCTATGGTGGTGGAGGGAACGAGTGTTATGGCTAGTGCAGAGGCAATATTTTCCAAGGTAATGCTTTTGAAGACTTGTTTGTGTTGTGCAAATTTTTGTTATTTTTTTTTTTTTTATTAATGCTCATGAAATGTGTTTATTACTGCAGTTGCAGATTTTGGAGCCACGACATCGATTTTCTCCTCTTGTTCTTAGGATGAGGAAATTATTGTCGAAAGTAGATTGGAGTTTGTTGAGGGTGGTGGGGCTAGAGGATGCAGCCCGAATGGACGTGGTGAGGGTGGATGATGGGTATATTTCAGCTTTGGCTAAAATATGGGATGTGGATAGGGGGACTTTCCAACTATCGATCAGGGAGGTGACTATTACCCTTGAGGATGTGTATCACATTCTCAAGGTGCTAGTGGAGGGGTTGAAGGTGGAGGTGGGCTATGATAAAAAGGTCTAGATGAGCAAGATGTTTGGAGATAGGTGGGAGGAGGTGAGGGTGGAGTGTGGGGGAATTCCATACTTGACCATGTATGTGGCCAAGGAGTTGGAGCCCCTCCCGAACTTGGTGATGTTCATGTTGGTGAACATAGTGATCCCCAATAGTATTGGTTGTAGGTTCCCATGGAACCTATTGGGATTGGTGAGTGATTTTCTCACTACACCGCAATGATATGCATGGGCTCCTACTTTGTTGGTGTAGGTGTACCAGGAGCTATATGAGGTGACATGATAGAGGAGGAAGGGCTTGGGATGTAACTTACTTCTCTAGTGTTGGGGATGGGAGCACTTTAGTATGGCATGACTAGAGGTACAATCGAGTCATTCGATGTGATCTAGCCAATGGTACCAGGAGCTATGGGTTAGACTAACATCCACCCAAGTGACATGGAGGCCTTGGTGGGGCCATGTGGACTAGGGATAGGGAGCAGTTACGATGGGTGAGGTAGCCGAGGTGGATAGTCAGGAGGAGATGGAGTGAGGCAAAGTACTTCTAGTTCTCATGGGTGTTATGATAGTTTGGCTTGCAGCAGGGAGTACCTGATGAGTCGATGTTGTATAGGAGGTATCGAGAGGAGGTGGGGCTTCCATGTGTAGTGCCATGGAGGGAGGTGATTGAGGATGATGAGGAGCTAGAGGTCCCTGATGTGGATGATGTAGGGGTGACCCAAGTATGTGGCATGGTTTGGTGCCCAACCAGTATGGGTACCTAAGGTGGTGACTGATGGTGGGGATGATGTTGAGGAGTCTGATGAGACTTCAAAGTGATCGAGACATATCCGAGCTAGTAATCAGAGGAGGATATCGAGGGGTGTAGTGGAGACTCCTATAATTGGTGGAGGGAGGATGAGGAGGAGGATGATGATATGGGGGAGATATCAAAGGTGGTGAGGCTATGAGTAGAGATAGAGCAGTATAGGTTAAGCGAGAGGCTTTAGTGTAGTCTCATGATGAGGCTATAGCATAGCTATAGGTAGATCTTAGTGCATGGGATGTGATGATAGCTCAGATACAAGCGGAGTGGACGATAGGAGGAGTGGGGAGATGATCGAGAGATGATCATGAGGCTCCAAGTAGAGCTTCTAGGCAAAGAACATCGACATGGGCTAGACTTATGATGACTTCGAGCTAGCGAGGCATATGTGAATTCCTTGGAGGATTTATGTATGGTGCATCATATCATGTTGCCAGATCCTCCATCTTCCTCTATGATTGAGCCATCTAGGCCAATTGAGTCTAGGTAGAGTTCTAGGTCTAGGGCTCCTACTAGGTCATAAGGGTCCTCTCATAGGCATTAGCTAGTGCTTAGATGCACTTTTTGTATATGAGCCTTGGTGCTCTATTGTATGTAGCCTTTGGGCACTCATTGTACATGCATATTTATATATATACATGGATTTTACCTTTTGTGTTATATGTGTTTGTGTGAATGCTTTTTGTGGAATGCTTTTGTGTAATGCATGTTTATATGGATGATTAATGCATATGATATGTTATGGATGATTAATGCAAGATGAAATGTATGGATGATTAATGCAAGATGGCATGTATGGATGATCATTTATAGTTTAGATCTTTGCTTGGCCATTTTCTAGCATTGTTGTTTAATCAGGGGCACCAAACTTGGTGGCATATGGGATGAATGACTCATGAACTGACATGGATGTTGATATGGAAGAAGATATGGATGTTGATATGGAAGAATGACTATTTTGTAGAGACTCAAACATACTAGTGGTATCAAACAAACTCACTAAAACTGCCTAATCCCTCTAGGACCAAATGTGTGTGTAGTGGATTCATTTACCGAATCAAGAGCATGGTAATGACTCGAGGTAATCAAGAACCAATGTGTGTGCAAGTGAGTTCATTAACTCATCTTGAGTAAATTGGGTAAACCTATTATGGATGAAACCAAGAAGCTAGCTTATCCGTATGAGCGGTCAGAGGTCTCTTTTAAAAGAGACATGTCACCATGCATGAGCGTACTCCACTACCAGTCAAGCATCTATAGCTCCGATGGAGGCTAACTCCATAGTCCATGATTTTTATTTTTGATATCTTAAGTTTTGGGGATGACTACCTAACCGTCTGACTAGAAATGTAGTATGATCCTTACAACCCAATTGATCAGTGGTGTGTGATGTAAAATATTTAGAGTTTTTGTTAGGGATTTTTCCCTACTCTTTATTTTATTTTTGGAATTGTGATAGTGGTGAGAACCACTATTTTTATGGACTATGTTGCATGATGGGACTAGCAAGGATGACCCTTTTCACTTCGAGGTTCATACCAAGTATGGTGTTATCCCTCTTTGACACAAGATGTTTTTAAGATGTGAAATTGTGTTTGGTTCAAGAATGTTTTGGAGTCAATTCCCAAAACTCAATATTTTCTTAGTGTATATGTGCAATGGTCCTAAAAAGAACTCGACATGTATTTTGGAGGTTGCTTAAAACACTAGGAGTGGTTGAGTGACCGAAAACACCTAGGACTTGTGAATGTGTGGTTTGTGTGAATGGCAATTTGACTTAGTGGAATTGTGTGGATGACTTTGTGAAGGTGCCCCTGATTAAGGCAACATGATTTTATTGGACCAATTAAGACCTTGAACTTAATAAATGATCCCTAATATGAAATATGAAATGTGGATGTGAATGCAATGTATGACATGCAATTTTGTGAAATGCAATATGAAATGTGGGTGAATGCATTATTTTTGGAATGTAGATGCAAGTGAAATGCAATGTTATGAATGAAATGTATGCAAATATTTTTGTGTATTAGCCATGTATATATACATATATAGTAATCAAATCATGCATAAAATGCTCTCAAGTGTATAACATTAAGTGGTTCGGGTTCTTCCTCTCCCTCTAGACTAGCAAGCCTATAAGTACCATTACCCACTCTTTGTGTAACAATGTATGGACCTAACCAATTAGCCATGAATTTATCATGAAGATGCGGTAATGCATTGGTATTTTGTTGGTTCTCTTTAAGGACAAGATCTCCTACTTGGAATTCATGTAGATGAACTTTGGTATTGTAAGCATGTTTGAGGTGGTCTTGATAAACTCGTAAATGCTCTAAAGCATTGAATCACCTCTCATCAAGAAGTGTGAGTTGGTCAAGATGTGCTTGTCTAGAGGTGTCATCATCTATGAATTCCTGCAAAGAAATTTGCAAGGAAGGGATCTCGAGCTCAAGAGGCATGATTGCTTCAGCTCCATAGACCAATGAAAATGGTGTTGCCCCTGTAGGCATGCGGATGCTTGTTCGATAAGCCCATAATGCCAAGGGAATTTGTGTATGCCAATATCTATGATTTTCTTTGACAAGTTTCTTGAGAATAGCAATTAAGGTCTTGTTGGAAGCTTCAACTTGTCCATTTGCTTGTGGGTAATAAGGAGTCGAGAAACTATGTTGAATGTTATATTTCTCGCAAAGTGCTCGAACATCCTTGTTCTTGAAAGACTTGCCATTATCTAAAATGATTTTTAAGGGAATACCAAAATGACAAATGATATGATGAAGTATAAACTCCACAATTCTAGGTCCTATCATACTAGTTAGAGGAATTGCCTCAACCCACTTTGTGAAGTATTCAATAGTTGTGATGATGAATGTATGTTATCCCAAGGAAGGAGGTGAAATTTTACCAATTAGATCTAGATCCCATTGTGAAAAGGGCCAAAGGCTTTGAATAGGTTGTAAAGCTTGTGATGGTACATGAGTTAAATTAGCATGTTCTTGACACTTTTTGCAATGTTTAACATAGGTGCAACAATCACGTTCCATTGTGGGCCAATAATAACCCATGCATAAAATACGCTTTGCAATGGCCATTCCACTAAAATGACCACCACAAGTACCATCATGAGCTTCAACTATGGCTCTTTGTGCCTCACTAGCCTCGAGACAATGAAGGAGGACTCCATCATAACCATATTTATACAACACATCCCCCAAGAGAATGAAATGAGCTACCTTTTGCTTGAAAGTGCATTTGGTAGTTCGAGACATGTCAGATGGGAGTGTTCCAAACTTGAGAAAGGCTACTATTTGGCTTGACCAAGGCTCATATGAATCTGATTGGATAAAGCAAACATCCTTTTCATCTTTAGACTCAACATAGAAAATTGTAGATTTAGAGACTATTGAAATGATAAGGGGTTGTACCTCTCCAAAGGAGTCTTTTGGAATCAATGATCCAAGGGAGGCCATCACATCTACAAATCTATTAGTCGAACATGGCAAACTATTGATTTCATACCAATAAAACTTAGAGAGCAACTTCATTGCTACTTCATGATAAAGCTTAATGGTAGGTTCTTTGCATTGGTATTCTCCATTGATTTACTTGATGACAAGTTGAGAATCACCAAATATCCTAATACGCTTAATGCTCATAGCTATAGCTGATTGAAGACCTAAGATTAAGGCTTCATACTCTGTAGTGTTGTTTGTGCATTGGAAGTCGAGTTTGAATGATAAGGGGATAGGTACCCCCTATGGTGTATGAAACATGACTCCAACACCTTGACCTTTCATGCACTTAGAGCCATCAAAGAATAGTGTGATATCGATATCTTCCTCTGGAATGACATCTTCTTCTTGTTCAATGATAACAAATACCAAATCATCTAGGAGCTCAATAATCAAAGGATGATCACTAGGTAGTGGAGCTTTCACAAGTTGATCAACTATTACCTGACCTTTAATGGATTTTTGGCTAATGAATTCCAAGTCAAATTCAGTAAGGAGCATTATCCATTTAGCGGTGTGGGTGTTATTGTAAGTGTGAGACATCATATAACACAGAGGATTTTCTCTAGCTATGACATAATTTGTGTGGCTAAGCATGTAATGTCAAAGTTTCTTAGTGGAAAAACCACTGCTAAGCATAATTTTTCTACATAAGCGTATCTAGTTTCATAGCTTACCAATGTTCAACTAATGTAATAGACAACTTGCTCTCGATTTTCTTCATTCTTTTGTGCAAGCATTGTCCCTAATGCAAAGTCCATTGTTGAGATATAAAGATAAAATGGGACCCCAGATGAGGAGGAGCTAAGACTAGTGGAGAAGCTAGGTATTGCTTAATGTCATCGAAGGCTTTTTGACATTCATCTATCCAAGAGAATGGCACCCCCTTTTGTAGTAGGTGATTGAATGGCCTACATTTGTCAGAAAGTTACGCAATAAAATGATGGATTGATTGGATATTTCCTTGTAAACTATGCAATTCCTTTAAGTTAGTTGGGGGAGGCATCTCCATGATAGCCTTGACCTTGTTAGGGTCCACCTCAATGCCTCTTTTGGAGATAATGAATCCTAGAAGTTTTCCTGAGGTAACACCAAAGACACATTTCTTGGGATTCAACCTTACATTATGCTCTAGGAGTCGATCAAAAACTTTCTCCAATACACCAATATGTTCTTGTCGAGTTTTAGATTTAGCCAAGAGATCATCCACATAGTCTTCGATAATATTATGCATGTAGTCATGGAAAATGTATGTCATGGCACGTTGATAAGTGGCACCTACATTTTTGAGGCCAAAGGGCATCACCTTGTAACAAAAAGTTCCCCAAGGTGTAGTGAATGTTGTTTTGTGTTGGTCATCAGGATTTATTCGAATTTGGTTGTATCCTAAAAAACCATCCATGAGTGAAAGCATTTCATGGCCAGCATAGGTATCGACAAGAGTATCAATGTTTGGGAGAGGGAAGTCATCCTTAGGACATGCTTTGTTAAGATCTCAAAAGTTAGTGCAAATGCGTATCACCTCATTAGGCTTACGAATGGGTACCATGTTTGAAAGCCACTCAAGATAGTCGATAGGAACTATGAAGTTCACATCTAAGAGTTTTTGAAGCTCTATTTTTACCAAGAGGGCCATGGTAGGATGCATTCTCCTAAGTTTTTGTTTGATCGACTTAGCATCAGGCTGTAAGGTGAGATTATGGACAACCAAACTAGGGTCAAGACTGGGCATGTCCTTATAGGACCATGCAAATATGCCCTTCTTCCTCTTGAGGAGAGCAATTAATTGCTCTTGTTCATTAGGTGATAAAATTTTTCCAAGCTTGACAATTTGGGGATTGTCTTTATCTGAACTAAGGTCCACATCGATAGTATCTTCAATAGACATGTGGGAACCTTCCTCAAGATGATGGGGTGTAGGGATCAGATGAATGTCATCTAAGATGTCATCAAACTCTTCTAGCTTATCCTCATCTATTTTTACCTAGAAAACCTTAGGATCCGAAGGTGAAGGTGAAGGCGAAGGTGGAGGGGATGGAGGAATGTAGTTGGTGGAAGCCCTTAACAATTCCTCGAACAAGACAAATTCGGAAAAGGATGGAGGTGAGGAAATCTGATCCATATCAATAAGGCTTATGTCAATTGGAATTGGCTTAGTCGGATCATATGGATTATAGAGTGGGGTAAATAAATCAATAGGATTCATGTTGACTTATGGGCAAGGTGAATGAGGTTGGATGGAATGGATGGAACCTAAGAATCGATGCTAGGGGCTTGGTTAACCTGAACATAGCAAGCAACACAAATAAATGCATTTGTCTAAATGATATGTACATGCAATGCAAAGAAAGAAAATATTTTTGTTGATTTTTATTGATTTTTTTTTGGTAGTGGTGAAAACCACTATTTTTGTGTTATGTACATATGTTACAAGTTGGCTTATGAAATGGCTTAATGGAATGGAGGTGGTGGTTCACCGGTAGGGGTGGCTCACTCTTGTGGAAGAAGCAAGTGAAATATGGGCTCATGGATGGGGAACATGTTGAGATAAAACTCATCTTGTTCGGTATGGGGAATGATGGGCTCCGATTCTTCTTCAGATTCATCCAAAATTATCGACATAAGCTCGAATTCTTCATAGATTTCATCATCAAAATTATCGAGATGGAGGGCTTCTCCTGAATTGAGATTAAGCCTTTGGAAGGCTTGTTCAAGAGAAGAGGTGGTGGAAAGTGGGTGGTAACCTAGACCTGAATGGTCATGCACCTCTTGATATGGAACATCGATAGGTTGATGCACTCCTTATTCATGCAATCCTAGGCCATGACCTTGCCAATTGACTATGTGGAAATATCGAGATGGAAATCCCATCATGTTTGGAATGTTGGCAAGTGCTGGTTCTTTGGGTTCCTCTATGGGAGCTAGACTTGATGAAGAATCAATCCCCCCATATACAAAATTTATGCTATTTGGAGCTGAACCCATGTTATATACTGCTCCTATGGCCAAAGGTGGGTCACATGGGTGATCAAAATCCTTAGCATTAGGAATGGTGAGGGGTGTGATGGTGATGTCTTGGACCATATATTCACCAATACCAAGATTAGTGAGGTGGACCTCGACTTGGGATGACATGGAAGGACTATGGTCAGATGATGGCTCGGGGAATGGTGAAGATGGAGATATCTCACAATCCATCAATTCGACTTGTGAAACATTAGGTGATGGTGATGGATTGGTTTGGGAAGGTTGTTGAATGGATGATGATGATGAGGATGGCAATGATGTTGATGATGTGGATTGACTGTGACCACATGTGCATGTAGTCAATGATGAAGATGATGGGGGGGTGGAAGCTTGATGATGATTGGTGATAGGGAGCTCCTCAAGAATGGGATCCTTTGATGAAGAGATTGGTGAAGTGGTGGATGGATTGGATGATGGTGAAAGAAAAAGGTGAGTGGAAGGAAGCATGGACTCATAAGGATTTGAAATGAAATTGCAATACTTAAATGGCTCGACATCCATCGGTATGCAATGTACTTGTCCCTCATGAACATATTTCAAACATTGATGTAGTATTGAAGGGACACATCTCATTTCCCTCATCCAAGGTCTTCCAAGGAGTACATTGTATGCCATGGATCCTTCCAAGATGTGAAACATGGTGTGCAATATTTTGACCCCTACTTCAATGGGTAAAACAATAGTGCCAACTATGGAACACAAAGCATCATTAAATGCTTTGAGGGTGAATGATGACTTGGTGATATGAGATGGAGGAAGGTTCAAATGATGAAGGGTGGATGTGGTGATGATGTTGATAGAGGAACCGATATCAATTAGGACTCTTTTAAAAGGCTTCTTGTCAATTAGAGCCATGATATGCAATGGAGGGTCTATTAATTCTGATGAGATTGGCTTAATCTCAAAGTCATAGAATGTGATGGAAGGCTCCATGCATGTTTGGATGCTCCCCACAAAGTTGTTGAAGGCATTAGGATCTTGTGATTGTAATTCAATGGATTTCAAGATATCCATTAATGCCTCATGATGTGGAGGAGATTGTTGGATTAACTCATAGATTGATAATTTGGTGGAAGCCATTTTTAGACTTGTAGTTAATCGGCTACTCAATGAGATGATTGGTCGAGGTGGATGATTGATGGGTGGATTTGGAGGATTTGATTGACTAGGGATATGGATGGGTGATGAAGGATTGGGGGAAACTTGGATGGGTGGTGATGTAGAAGGTTGTGACACACTTGCTTGAGGTGGTTGCCTTTGTTGGTTGTTCCTTTGACCTCTAGTGACCACATGAATGGCCCCTACAAACCCTTGGTATTGTTGTATGTGATTGAATTGATTAGGGGGAGTTTTGGTGTTAGCTCCTCCTACATTTGGTTGCACCTCCTCATGATGAGGAAGTGGTGTTTGAAATATACCAAGGTTTTGGTTTTGTTGAGCGAGGGGATTATCAAGCTTGATCGCCCCCAAGTCAATGAGGTCTTGCACTATGTCTTTAAATACATGGCAATTGTTAATGTCATGCCCATTTTGCCTATGATAAGGATAAAATAGATGCTCCTGATAGTGTTTACTATGTTTGGTGGGATCATCAGGTCTGATTTTGGGTAAAGCAAGTTTGTTTGTGTCATATAACCTTCAAAAAAGGGAAGCATATGACTCGGCTAAGGGGGTGTATTGGTGATTTTGTCAGATAGACTATCATCGAGGATGGTTTTCCATAGTTAGCACTATGTTTTGCATAGCTTGTGTTGTTGAGGGTACCACATGATAAGCAATTTGTTGTGGTGTTTGTTGCATGGGTTGTTGTTGAGCCATTATCGATTGGCTCATGACCACTTGATTAACTTGATTGGGCTGATTGGTGGAGTAGCCTATGTTGATTTTGGTTGGCCAGAATAGTTGCTTTTGTATTGGCCCTTATTTTTCCATTCTTTCTTTTTAGGCTTAAGTATGCCTTCTTGGATTTTGATCTCCTCAATGACACTAGCCTGAGCTAAAGCTTCTTCAAATGATTGATAAGTTCATAGTTGAAGCATCCAAGAGATAGGTTTTAAGCAACTCTTGGTGAATAGCTTAATTAGCTCATCCATTGGTAGGGTGAATGGCAATTTAGTGATGACAACCCTCCAATGGTTTCTAAAATCATAGATAGATTCATCATCATGTTGTCTTAAAGCATAGACATCAGATAATGAGATCTTCTTTTTAACATTTAAGATGAAATGCTCAAAGAATTGATCAATCAATTGCTCAAAAGTATAAATACTATGGCTTGGCAATTGATTATACCATTCTATGGCATCCCCTCCTAATGTTTGAGGAAAAGTTCGAAGCATGAGAGCATTGTCATTTTGAATTCTAAAGCATGCATGTACAAAAGTGCTCACATGTTCTTTGGGATCCTCAGTTCCCTTAAATTTGTCAAACTTAGGTACCATGAAATCTATCGGATATGGTGGGGATGGTACCGAAGGATGAATTGGTTGATTGATCAATTGGTGTAAGGTTGGTTTCTAATTTGAAAAACTAGGAGTATATTGAATCAATTGATCTATCTATTTTTGCATGGCCTTAATTCGAGGGTCTTCCTCAGGAATGTGGAAGCCCTAAATTACCTGATGATTTTGTGGTGGAGTGGAGAAATGTTGTGGAGTGACTAAGTGATGATGAGATTGATAATGATGGCTAGGTGAATTTGATGGAAATTGATGAATGGGAGATTGATGATGAAAATATGGGGAATTATGGAATGAGGTTGATGGATGAAGGTTATGGCTAGGTTGGCCAATGGGAATAGGATGGGTGATGGTATGGCTTGGTGGGGGAATAGGGATAGAAACCATAGAAGACTATGGTGCCCATGATGGACCCTGGTTAACAAGGATAATCTGAGTAGAGTTATGTAAAGGCTTAGGGTTCACATGTACTTGTTGTTGAGCATTTTGATGTTGTCTAAGAAATTTGTTTAGGTGTTCCCATGCCTCACTAATATCTCTATAAGAGGCTAAGGGTATGGAGGTAGATGGTATGGAAGATGTGGCTTGGGGACAAGTTACACTAGGTATGGCAACTTGTGAGGCTGAAACTTGTGAAGCAACATTTACATGTGCTTCATACAAGGGGTTGGTGTAAGTGGAGGTGTATGAGGTGCTAGGAGCACATGAGGGTTGGGGAATGGACATATGGGAGGAAGGTGCAACTGATGCCTCAAAAAGAGGGTTAGTATACACCTAGGTGAAGGTGGATGGGGGTTGGGAATAAATAGGCTCTTGCTGTAAAGTAGAATCCTATCTAGGTGAATTGGGAATGGACTCTAAGACATAACTAGAAGACTTCATGAGAGCTTCTACTCTTGCCATGTCTATATGGGTAATGTGATGGTCGATGGTAGGGGAGGTTGAATCCTCTTGGGGCATAGCCATATGGAAGGTTGTGGATGGCAAGGAATGTGAGGGACCTATAGATAAATATGCCTATGTCACATTCAGGGAATCTACCATAGAAGTGGTGGGGAAGGTGGATGAAGGTTCCATTTGATTATCTTGATTTAATGCTTTTTTTTATTTTCGTGTTAGGACCATAAAGCAAATAAATCAAAATATAGATTATACAATAAACTGAAACACCCAATTTAAATTTCACAATAAAAACAAACAACCAATGCTAAGTTTGTTTAACATGTGTGTCTTACCTTGTTCATTGGTTATCTCATTTTAATGTGAGTTCATTTCCTTAGGTTTCAATATTGTGTGTTTCAAATGTACTAATATGAATTAATAAAATAAAGGTAAAAACTATGGCGAAGTTGAGGCAACGAGATTCTTGTTGGTGATGAAATCCAACAAGTTTGCTCGAGGGTGACCTAGGGTTTCTAAGGGTAGATATTGGTGGATGGAGATGAATGCCACCATCACCAAATCTCAAGCAATGGTTGGTGATGAAATCCAACCACTACTATTTTAAGTGAAATGTGTTGTGTGTGAATTGTTCATTTTAAGGTTTTCATTTATTAATGTGGACAAACAATGTTAGGAGCAACTAATTTCATAAATCTAAGTCAGAAGCCAACAAGAGAATGCCAATTTCTCCAAAGGGTGTGAAGTACACCGCTTAAGACCCCTATCAAAATAGTCAAAGGGTTCATCCACCCCTCTGCCTGGAATCACCCAATGGTAGGAATACTCTTGGCACCCTAATGATGTTCCTACTTAGATAGATAAAAGAAGATACTTCTAACCCTAAAATGCAACTCTAATTTATGCAAATTATCAATTCAAATGCAATCAGAATGCAACACTTTATATTTGTGAAAACCTAAAATGTAAACTAAGATGAATTATTTTCTAGATTACTTAGTGATTGTTCATTTTATGCCTAAAATATAAAAAAACATTAAAGAACCCAAAATACGTAAAATAGTAAAACTAGATTTTGGATAGTGGACTTACTGGACAACCTATGTATCTACTCCAAATCACTATAAAATACACCTGGGCACTTTTGAGATGCCCCAAAGCACTTATAGAATACCTATTGGCATTTTTAGATGATCCTCGAGTGCCATAGAGCATTCATGCACTTCCTACAACTTTTGACAAGTCTTCAGAAACCCTAACAAGCGAAGAATGCTTGATTTGTGCTTCTACAAATCTACAAAATAAGACAACAAATAGTAAGTTATATGGCAAGATAAATCAAAACATGAAACCCTTAGGGGGTCCCACCATGATCACCATTTGTAGAGCTAAAAATGTGACACCAAACAATGCTAAATAAAATAGAATTCAAGTGAATCAAATATTGCACAACAAAATGGAATTTATATTGATAAAGGGGGGAGCCTAGAAACTCCATTGTTACAATAGTGGATCCAAGAATCCCTTGATACAATATTACAAAATTTTCTAGGGTTCTCCAAAACCCTAGCCACAAATAACTAGTGGTGTCTTCAACTACATCTTTGCTCCCAACAAGGTTGAGTGGGCTTCTACGTATCCGATATCGAGCCACTCCAGCTTAAGTAACTATCCAATGCTTCTGATGTATTATCAAAACCTGCACACAAAGAAACTAGAGAATCAATAATAACAAATGAGGGCTCCATAGTGTGAGCCCTCAGAAATCACAACTTAAAAACCCTAGTTATAGCAATGGAAATGTGAACAAGATAAGACAATATGAAATATAATAACATAAATGGATTTACCTTGCTCTTGCTTATTGTTTCTGATGGATGGATCTATTGCAGGTCGATGGTGGGGGTGTGCCCAACACCCAAAGATCTCGTTCGATGTCAAAATAGGGCTCTAAAATACCTATGGGTTATTCAAGAGCGCAACAGGGTACTTAGGATGTCTACGAAGCGCAACAAGGCACTTGAGAGGTCTGTGGAGTGCAGCACGGTGCTTAGGAGGTCTACAGAGAGCAGTAGGGTGCTTGAGAGGTCTATAGAGAGTAGTAGGGTGCTCGAGAGGTCAGATCAGATCTACAAAAGTAGATCTGATGAGGGCGAGGGATGCGGTGGTGACGATGAGTGAGGTGATGGAGGAATGGTAGATGGATTAGGGAAAATGTAGGGTTAGGGCACTAAAGGCTCAGTTGGAACTCTAAGGCACTTAGAAAACTTAGGTCACTTTCTAGCTAATTAGGATTCTAGAGAACTTCTAGGGGTTGAGTCTTAAAATGACTCATATTAATAGTCCAACTTAGGGCATACTTTAGGGTTTCAATGACACTAATCGTGTGGTTGAGATTAAAGCATATCTAAGGGTGGACAATCAATCTAGGATGTGGCATGGATTAAGGTAAATGGATGGATGAGATTAGATGAGATCGGATGGCTAGGAATAATCCACTTTATAAATATATATTTATTAAACATATATTAAAATATAATATAAAATATTATATTTAAATATATATATAAAATAAATATGAATAATGGTCGAAAATGGTGGGAAATAGGGATGGTGGACAAATGGATGGCGGGAAAGCATGGATGGAGGACAAGTGGCTAGATTTTGGTGTCTACATGGAAAAGAGAATTTAACTTCAAAATCCTCAATTAAAATCCCTCTATTGGCTAGCCTTTTTGCACATTTGTTTCATTTCCTTAACATATGTGTAAACCTGATTTCTTCAAACTCTTTAAAAAGATCTTGAATTTCAAAAATTATCTCTTGTATGTTCCATGGAGCCTTTGCTTTCATAAAAAATGCATCTATGAGTGAATCACCTTTCATCCATACTCTATTCCATTTCATTTGTTTGCATATTTTTAACCCTTCTAAAGCTGCCCAAGCTTCATCTTCATTACTTGTCTTAAATCCACTATTGAAAGCATAATGAGACAAAATCTCTCAAATTATTTCTCCTCCTCCTACTGGTCTTATATTTCCTTTATATGCTTCATCAAAATTCAATTTGACGAACTCCACATCTGGTGGTTTCCACTTTATATTCTTTACCTTCTTTTTATTTCTCATATACCTAACATCATAATTCCATTTGATGACTTGACTCCATCTATCAAGGCTCTCTACTTCTAGATTAGGGTTTGGGTGAGTTGATAGGGTTGTATTAGACTTCTCTATGGCCAAACAAATATTCCTTTTCATTTCCTCTAAATTGCTTTTATTTCCTTTAAATATTCTTCTATTCCTTTCTAGACATATAGTCCAAAGAATTTTATCTTTTGATATATCCTAGATTATCTATAAAGCCCCACTTTTAAAAGTGCTCTACCGTTGCTTTAACTATTCTTCAAATTTCCATTCATCATCATGCATTTATCAAACATATTAATAATCCATTTCCATAGTTTCTAGACTATAGAGCAATTTCCCAAGAGATGGTCTATACTCTCCTCCTCCTTTTTTACAAAGAACACATTATGAGGGACCGTGAAAACCTCTTTTCATAAGGTTATCCTAGGTTAAAAAATTTCTATGACCTACTAGCCAATTTTTTTTTTTGACTTTAAGAATGCTTAGGCTATCCCAAATATTTTCCATATTCTTGTGATATTCCTATTTTGTTGGTGCTTTACGTAATATCCACTTCTTGTTATGTATTCTCCTAATATATTCAACTCCTAAATCAATTTATCCTTGGATCCCCTTGAAATAATGACTGTTGATATCTTTCTACTCAACTGCCTCCTAACATCAATGTCTTATATACCTGTAAAAAAATATTCTTTCCATTTGTATCTTCCTTCCTGATCCTCGTAGAAAATGTTTGAAACCCTATCACCATATTTATCTTGAAGTAATCTCATCCAATGTTTCAAAATTTTTTCTAGATTGAGTGATTTTTTTATCACAGCAAGTATCCATCCAAATAGAATTTTTTTTCTCCATTTCCCACTACCCATCTCAAACCTTTAATCACTAGATCAATTGATTTTTTAAAATTGTTCCAAAGTGTAGAACCATTTAGTAGAGAGAATTCAGTAAAAATTACGCTTGGGTCATTGGACTCAACATACTTAGAAGAAGTTTTACCCATTGTATTTGATTATATTTGTACAATCTCCAAATTACTTTTCCCAAAGAGCTAAGTTTACATTTGTAAGAACTCTTAAACCAAGACCTCACCTAGTTTTATCATCACACACTTTGCTCCATTTCACTAAAGAAAATTTCCTTTTATCATGTAATTTTGACCACAAATGATCACATAATATAGATTAAAATATTTTCTATTAATTTTGGCATAGTATACAATGACATACAATAAGTTGGAATGGCCTATAACATTGATTTAATTAGATACACTCTTCTTGCTAATGATAACCATCTACCTTTCCATGTTGGTAGTTTATTATGAACTTTACTTATAATTGGATTCCATAATTCTATCCTCATTCTCCCCTTAAATAAGGGCATCCCTAGATAAGTTCTTTGGTAAATTTGCCTCCTCCATTTGAAGTAACCTACATATCCTTACTTTAATTTTAGCTAGAGTGTTTAGAAAGTAAATTTTGGATTTTTTCCTATTAAATTTTTCCCTTAATGCTCTTTCGTATTCTTTTAATAAGTTATTCAAAGATCTGGCCTCGTTTATCCTTTCCCTTCTAGAAAGGGCTATATCATCTACAAATTGTTGATGGATGATGTTATTACTAGCCTTAAGTCCACTTATAAGTGCATATTTGTTAGCCTTATTTAAATTCCTACCCAAAAAATTTGCCATAATAATGAACATATATGGTGATAGAAGATCACCCTGTCTAATACCTCTCTTAGCTTTAAAATATTACGCTACTAACTCATTGACCAACACTGAATATGAAACTGTATAGACACAAGCTTTAATCCATCTAACCCATTTCTTCCCAAAACCAAACTTTTAAAATACTGCAAAAAGAAAATCCCATTTAACCCTATCATAGGCTTTATACATATCAAGTTTTAAGATCATTGCTTTCTCTTTTCTTGAAGTTGTTGAGTGTATAAATTTATGAGCTACTATGATCCCATCTAGAATATGTCTTTCTTTCACAAATTCGCCTTTTTCTTCTAAAATTATTTTGTCTAACAGTGGTCTTAACCGATTCACCATCACTTTGGATATAATATTATATGCCATATTACATAGGCTTATGGGTCTAAATAAATCAAATAATTTTGCATCATTCTTTTTTGGAATCAAGGTAAGATATGTTGCATTTTTTATAAGGTATGCATTTTTTTACCCTAGATTGATCCATTACCACCAATAAATAATCATTTACTATACCCCAATTATGTTGATATAATTATGTAGAGATCCCATTTAGACCTTGGGATTTATCCTTATTAAAATATAAAAGGGCTAAATGAACTTCTTCCAGAGTAATAGTCTCCATTAGTTTTCTATTGTCTTCATCTGTTATAATTGGAGGTACTTATTGTAGAAGTTTATCCTTAAGAACTTCAAACTCCTTTGATCCTAGAATATTATAATAAAAATACCTTACCTCCTTTCTAATTTCACTATGGTCTTCAATCCAAACCCTTTATACTTATTTAATTCTACAAAGTCTTGAAGAACACAAGCTTATACTGAGAGAGGGGGTGAACAGTATAAGACCACTTTTTACTTTTCTTTCCCAATCAATATTATGCAATGTAAAGATAGCAATATCAACAAGTAGTAATCAAAGCAATGCACAAATCACCACACACAATAGAGACACCAATTTTACGTGGTTCACCCAATGTGGGCTACTCCACGGAGAAAATATTTCACTAAAATTTTCTCAATCAATCTCTTGGGAATCCTTTCCCTATTACAATGTTTATGGACCTCTGTCCAAAGGAGACACCAATCCCCTAATCAAGTTCATGGATCTCTATCCATAGGAGAACTCCTTTCTCCTTAGCTCTGACTGGTGATCTTCTAGAAGAACTATTGCCCCCACTACCCTTGGCTAATGGATCTCTATCCACTGAAGACTCCTATCCTCACTACCCTAGCTAATGGATCTCTATCCACTAGAGACTATCATCCTCTATACTCTATCACCTTCAAAGCTCTATCTCAAATCTATACTAAAACATAGTCCTTCGATCTAGCACAAATCTATCCTTTGATCTACACTAAACAATCCTTCGATCTAACACAAACTCTATCCTCTGATCTGCACTAAACATAGTCCTTCGGTCTAGCACAAATCTATCCTCAATATCTATCCTCTGATCTGCACTAAACATAGTCCTTCGATCTAGCACAAATCTATCCTCAATCTCTGTCCTCAAGCCTTAACACAAAGCTTGAATCAATCTCAAATCAACTCTGCTAGATCTGCCCCAAACCTTAACTCAAGGTTTGAACAAATCAATCAATCAACTCTGCTCACAAGTCTTCTCAAAGACTTGTCTCAAATCTGCCTTGTAAGCTTCCACAAAATCTCACACTAATCTGTCCACAAGTCCTCTCTAGAACTTGTCCAAATCTGCTCAACAAGTCCTCACTAGAACTTGTCCAAATCTGCTCAATAAGTCCTCACTAGAACTTATCCAAATATGCTCTCAATATGTATTGTAAGCTTCCACAAAAGCTCACACAAATCTGTCCACAAGTCTTCTCAAAGACTTACCTCAAATCTGCTCAACAAGTCCACACTAGAACTTGTCCAATCTCATAGAAACATAAAGAGAATTGTTAGAGACTCAATATGCTTCACATTCATCACAATGCTCATTCACTTTCAATCACTCTTTTAGAAACATATAGAGAATTGTTAGAGACTCAATATGCTTCACATTCACCTCAATGCTCAATTACTTTCAATCACTCTTTTAGAAACATACAGAGAATTGTTAGAGACTCAATATGCTTCACATTCACAAACTCTCAATCACTTTCAATCTCTCTTTTATCACAGAAACATATAGAGAATTGTTAGAGACTCAATATGTTTCACACTCATCAACACTCAACCTCTTTCTCAAATCAATTTAGAATATAGAACAATTTGTTTCATAGAACTTGAATTATCACTTCACACATCCACTTGACTAGGCTCAACCAACTCTACTCAACCAATCACTCAATGAAATAATCCTTGCTCACAAACCCTAGTCCAAGCATATGAACACTCACTCAAATATTTCCAACAATGCTTATCAACCAATCTCACATAACAATGATACTCATGTTCTTTGCAAACCCTAGTTCAAGTTCTTCACTCAATCAATCACTTCAACAACAATGCTTATAAAACAAGGTTTTAACAACTCTCAATTCCAGAAAACCTTGAAGCATTAACTCAAAACACACTTAACAAGGAAAACCTTAATCAAATCCTTTTCACTCCAACTTAGCATTCACAACATTCAACAATCACTCACTTGGAAGAATATGCCCATACCTTTTGTTTGATGTAGAAGTGCCCTTGGAAAACCTATCTAAATCACTATTTCCTTCCTTCCAATTTCAAGGGTTAGATGACAAAATATCACTCAAACACTTTCTCAAATATTCCTTGGACACAAAAATACTCAAAGCTCAAATACACCTTATTACTCCTACTTGTAACTAACATTCATCAAATCATGCACAAAAATAATTACTTGGATACACCTTATAATCTCCAACTTAAAATAATATCCAACACCACAAAAATCACAACCAATATTTCTAAAAACACCTTTATTTCTTTTTCAAACCCTAAAACAAATAATACCAGAAATTTATTTTGCAATAACCTTATAGCTCCCCAAAAACCTCATATACCAAATAATAATATGCAAAAATTAATTTTTAATATCTCAACAACCTTCTACGAAAATTTCGGTGTTCAAACTTTAGTGCATACCTCAATATTCCCCAAAAGGGTTTCGGCGTGATTCGATCCACCGTCTCCCCAAGCGCCAAGCACCTTAGCGCTTTGGAGCCCACCGCATGGGCTACAACCACCCACGTGAAGGAAGCAAAGCTTCCTCCCCTTTCAACCAACGTCCATCGCATTTCCAACACCAAAACAAAAGATCCTCCATGAGGGATTCGAACCTGTGCCTATCGTTGCCCTAACGCCTTACTGCCATCGTGGTTGCCAACTGTGCTACCAGTGGTTGGTGACCAAGGCTCCCTCCTTGGTGGATGAAAAAGTCTCGCCTCCTCTTAGCACCTTTTAAAAATTAAAAGCTCTTTGTTGCACACACGATTCACATGAAATTCGCACAACATAGGAAATCGTTCGAAAGCATTGGGAGTTATGGTAAGGTGGGTAATCCTCCTTTTATACACATGGTAAATGTTCTTCCCACGTCAACGCTTAGAAATTTGATTTCAAATTTTGAATTAATTTTAATAACCCTCCTTAGGGTTAGTTAAAAATTAATATAAATTAATCTTATAATTAATATCAAAATTAATTAATAATTAATTTAAATAACTTTAAGTAAATTAAATTATAAATTAATTTATAATAAAAATTATATTAATTAATTTATAATTAATTTAAAACTTCCCTTTATAATATTATAAAAAATATTATAATATTATTCACTTGGGCTTTTTGCACTTTAGACCATATCTGACGTCCTGAAACCGGGTCTTGATCAACTGAAACTGGAGAACCTAAAACTGATGTTGCCCACTAAAATTGCCACTAAATGGTGTTGAAATCTTGACATCAATGACCACTCACTCTTGACATCAATGACAACTTATCTACTCAAAATGTCCAACAATCTCCCCCTTTGTCATTGATGGTAACCCAAATTCTTTTTACCAAAACTTGACATTTTTCTTGTTTTGCTCCCCCTAGGACATTGCTCCCCCTGACTCAATGCTCTCTCCTTAAACCAAATATCTCCCCCTTACTCAAATATCTCCCCCTTTGAAATCAATGGCAAAGGGTCACCTTTGGGGCTTGGGGCTAAGAATGAGTCTCTTAGCTTAGCCCCTCCCCCACCTCCTCTTGAGGTGGTTAATTATAGGGTGGGAGTATTTCTACTCCCAGCAAGCACTGTTCTTTACCTTTGTCCTCTTTCCTTCTAATATGATTCCTCTGATTCCTTTGACTGTTCCTGTCCATGTCCATATTCCTATTCATGTCCTTATTCCTATTTCTGTTCATGTCCATATCCATAATCCTGTTCCTATTCATGTTCATGCTTGATTCTGGAATGTCTGCTCTACACCACTTTGTTGTATGTCCATCATTATTGCACTTATAACACTTAATGTTATTATTCCTTGGAGGTGCAAATGTCTTGGGATTTCTCCTAGTGAAGCCATCTCTGTTCCTGTTATGTACCTTGCAATTTATTGCCTTGTGACCAAACTGATTACATGAGTAGCAATACCCATGGAAAAGTTGTCTGTTTCTGAAGTTCCCATATTCCTGTCTTTCATGTGTCCTACACTGTGAAGCCATGTGCCCAAATCTATGACATGAGAAACATCTTCCATTGAAGTTTCCTTGTCTTGACCTCATTGGTCTCTTAGTCTCTCTTAATCTATTCTGATTGTTGTTCCATCTGTTTCTCCTTTGTGCATTGTTTCTTTCCTTGTTGAACTTTATGTTGTCCAACTCATCCTCAGAAGTCTCACTTTCTCTTACACTATCTTCTTCTGAAGTTACTTCTTCTAAAGTTTCTTCTTCTTCAAAACTTGAGGTTGACTCTTCTTCTTGTTTCTTTTGAGCCTGTTCAAAACCAAGACCTATTTTGTTTGTTGACCTTCTTTGTACCTTGATCATCTTATCTACAATATTTGAGCTCTTCCCAAACTTGTGTAGCTTATCCTTGGAATTTTCTAAATCTTCCCTTAGTAGGGCTACTTCTTGTTCTAACCTTTCACATTCTAAGACCTTTGCTTCTAACTTATCCTTGAACTTCTTTGTCTTAGCCATTGACTTGTTTAGATCCTCTATAAGCTTTCCTCTCTCTTCATCACATTCTTGAAACTGAATCTCAAGTTGGGAGTTTTGCTTTCTTACCTTCTTTAAAGTTTTAAGAGCATAAATAAGCTCTCCCTCAAGATCAACTCCTCCTTTCTCTGATTCTTCCTCTATTTGTTTGCCTTTGTCAACATCTTCATTTTATTTTGACTTGTCTTCTATAGGATCACCTTCTTCTTCTTCTAGTGCCATTAGAATATTCTCTTCTGGTCCTTCAAGTGCATCCTCATATTCATCATCACTGAAACTGAAACCATTCCTTGTACAACTATCTTCAAGATGTCCAAAATTACCACATCTAAAACACTTGAGAATTATTGGTGACCTTTTCTTAACCTCTTCTTTTTCTTCAATCAGAAATAGGACTTCATCTTTATCATTATCTGAAAAACTATTATCACTATCACTTGAGTACTTACTTGCCTTGTCTGCATAGTAGCTCCTCTTTTGTCTTTGAAAGAACTTCTTTCCTTGTCTGCCTTGTCCATCCTTGCCTTTCTTTTGGTACCTGTATTTTTTTGATTCCCTATTCCTATGATCCTGTTTTTCTTCATCATTGTTATTTTTAGCTTCTTGACAATCAGTTGCATAGTGACCATACTTTCCACAATTGAAACATCTAACAGATTTTGCATCTTTAAATCTTCTTGAATCCTTATTCCTTCTGCCATAATTAGCTTCTTCATCACTGGATGACTCATTGCTTGATTCTGACTTCTTACCCTTTGTCTTCTTAATTGCTTTGAAGGTTGCTTCCTTCCGAATATTAGGTTCCTCTTTTGTTCTCAACTCAAATGTTGTAAGAATACCAAGTAACATATCTCTTGTCAAAGAATCACCATCCTTTGCTTCTTCTATAGCTGAAATATTTTCACTAAACCTTTTTGGAAGAGATCTTAAGATCTTATCACAAACATCTGATTCTTCAACATTAAGTCCAAGTCCTTGCATAGCATTAACAACCTCATCTACCCGAAGTAGATAAGTACTAATGTTTTCCTCATCCTTCATTCTTAACTCTTCAAATTGCCCTTTGAGATTTCGTATCTTTGCCTTTTTGACACTTTTATCTCCTTCATATATGCTTTGCAACTTATCCCAAATTCCTTTTGCATCTCTACAATGCATAAATTTTATTGATTCTATTCTATGCAAACCTCTCAAAATTGCATTCATTGCTTTTGAATTGTAATGTTGTAGAAGCTTACCTTCCTTATCTGTAGGTGGATCAACTGGTGGTATGTATCCATTTTCAACTGCTTCCCAAATTTCATTTCCAAGTGCCATCAGGTGAACCTTCATTCTCATACTCCAATATATATAATCACTTCCATCAAATATTGGTGTTGAATTATCTGAGGACACATTCTTAGAATCCATTATGTTCTTGAAAGCTTTTCCTTCAAGCTGTTAAACTCTTTCGAAGGAACCCGCTCTGATACCAATTGAAGAACACAAGCTTATACTGAGAGGGGGGTGAACAGTATAAGACCACTTTTTACTTTTCTTTCCCAATCAATATTATGCAATGTAAAGATAGAAATATCAACAGTAGTAATCAAAGCAATGCACAAATCACCACACACAATAGAGACACCAATTTTACGTGGTTCACCCAATGTGGGCTACTCCATGGAGAAAATATTTCACTAAAATTTTCTCAATCAATCTCTTGGGAATCCTTTCCCTATTACAATGTTTATGGACCTCTATCCAAAGGAGACACCAATCCCCTAATCAAGTTCATGGATCTCTATCCATAGGAGAACTCCTTTCTCCTTAGCTCTGACTGGTGATCTTCTAGAAGAACTGTTGCCCCCACTACCCTTGGCTAATGGATCTCTATCCACTAAAGACTCCTATCCTCACTACCCTAGCTAATGGATCTCTATCCACTAGAGACTATCATCCTCTATACTCTATCACCTTCAAAGCTCTATCTCAAATCTATACTAAACATAGTCCTTCGATCTAGCACAAATCTATCCTCAATCTCTATCCTCTGATCTGCACTAAACACAGTCCTTCGATCTAGCACAAATATATCCTCAATCTCTATCCTTCGATCTGCACTAAACATAATCCTTCGATCTAGCACAAACCTATCCTTTCTAGCACAAATCTATCCTCAATATCTATCCTCAAGCCTTAACACAAAGCTTGAATCAATCTCAAATCAACTCTTCTAGATCTACCCCAAACCTTAACTCAAGGTTTGAACAAATCAATCAATCAACTCTACTCACAAGTCTTCTCAAAGACTTATCTCAAATCTACCTTGTAAGCTTCCACAAAAGCTCACACTAATCTATCCACAAGTCCTCTCTAGAACTTGTCCAAATATTCTCAACAAGTCCTCACTAGAACTTATCCAAATCTACTCTCAATCTATATTGTAAGCTTCCACAAAAGCTCACACAAATCTATCCACAAGTCTTCTCAAAGACTTACCTCAAATCTGCTCAACAAGTCCACACTAGAACTTGTCCAATCTCATAGAAACATAAAGAGAATTGTTAGAGACTCAATATGCTTCACATTCATCACAATGCTCATTCACTTTCAATCACTCTTTTAGAAACATATAGAGAATTGTTAGAGACTCAATATGCTTCACATTCACCTCAATGCTCAATTACTTTCAATCACTCTTTTAGAAACATATAGAGAATTGTTAGAGACTCAATATGCTTCACATTCACAAACTCTCAATCACTTTCAATCTCTCTTTTATCACATAAACATATAGAGAATTGTTAGAGACTCAATATGTTTCACACTCATCAACACTCAACCTCTTTCTCAAATCAATTCAGAATATAGAACAATTTGTTTCATAGAACTTGAATTATCACTTCACACATCCACTTGACTAGGCTCAACCAACTCTACTCAACCAATCACTCAATGAAATAATCCTTGCTCACAAACCCTAGTCCAAGCATATGAACACTCACTCAAATGTTTCCAACAATGCTTATCAACCAATCTCACATAACAATGATACTCATGTTCTTTGCAAACCCTAGTTCAAGTTCTTCACTCAATCAATCACTTCAACAACAATGCTTATAAAACAAGGTTTTAACAACAACTCTCAATTCCAGAAAACCTTGAAGCATTAACTCAAAACACACTTAACAAGGAAAACCTTAATCAAATCCTTTTCACTCCAACTTAGCATTCACAACATTCAACAATCACTCACTTGGAAGAATATGCCCATACCTTTTGTTTGATGTAGAAGTGCCCTTGGAAAACCTCATCTAAATCACTATTTCCTTCCTTCCAATTTCAAGGGTTAGATGACAAAATATCACTCAAACACTTTCTCAAATATTCCTTGGACACAAAAATACTCAAAGCTCAAATACACCTTATTACTCCTACTTGTAACTAACATTCATCAAATCATGCACAAAAATAATTACTTGGATACACCTTATAATCTCCAACTTAAAATAATATCCAACACCACAAAAATCACAACCAATCTTTCTAAAAACACCTTTATTTCTTTTTCAAACCCTAAAACAAATAATACCAGAAATTTATTTTGCAATAACCTTATAGCTCCCCAAAAACCTCATATACCAAATAATAATATGCAAAAATTAATTTTTAATATCTCAACAACCTTCTACGAAAATTTTGGTGCTCAAACTTTAGTGCATACCTCAATATTCCCCAAAAGGGTTTTGGCGTGATTCGATCCACCATCTCCCCAAGCGCCAAGTGCCTTAGCGCTTTGGAGCCCACCGCATGGGCTACAACCACCCATGTGAAGGAAGCAAAGCTTCCTCCCCTTTCAACCAACGTCCACCGCATTTCCAACACCAAAACAAAAGATCCTCCATGGGGGATTCGAACCTGCGCCTATCGCTGCCCTAATGCCTTACTACCATCGCGGTTGCCAACTATGCTACCAACGGTTGGTGACCAAGGCTCCCTCCTTGGTGGATGAAAAAGTCTCACCTCCTCTTAGCACCTTTTAAAAATTAAAAGCTCTTTGTTGCACACACGATTCACATGAAATTCGCACAGCATAGGAAATCGTTCGAAAGCATTGGGAGTTATGGTAAGGTGGGTAATCCTCCTTTTATACACATGGTAAATGTTCTTCCCACGTCGGCGCTTAGAAATTCGATTTCAAATTTTGAATTAATTTTAATAACCCTCCTTAGGGTTAGTTAAAAATTAATATAAATTAATCTTATAATTAATATCAAAATTAATTAATAATTAATTTAAATAACTTTAAGTTTAAATTAAATTATAAATTAATTTATAATAAAAATTATATTAATTAATTTATAATTAATTTAAAACTTCCCTTTATAATATTATAAAAAATATTATAATATTATTCACTTGGGATTTTTGCACTTTAGACCATATCTGACGTCCTAAAACCGGGTCTTGATCAACTGAAACTGGAGAACCTGAAACTGATGTTGCCCACTGAAACTGCCATTGAATGGTGCTGAAATCTTGACATCAATGACCACTCACTCTTGACATCAATGACAACTTATCTACTCAAAATGTCCAACAATTCTAAATGTTGATCTCTATACTATAACCATCATATGGAAAAACTTTGTATTTTTATCTCCTTTTAACCAAATCTGTCTCAATTTTAATCTCCAAAATTTCTCTTCCTTAATCAAAATATTATGATATTCACTAAGCAACTCCCTTTCCTCTAAGCTTGGATTATTATGATCACCTTTTTGGAATTTTGAAAGTTTATCTTTTAGTTCTTCTTTCTTCTCAAATTTTTTTCCAAAAGTGTTCTTATTCCATTCTTTTAATCTAGATGCCATTAATTTAATTTGTTTTGGAAGTATATATAGCCCATAATTTCTACAAGAATTCCACATTTGTGTTATCATATCAACAAATTGAGGATGGTCTTACCACATTTGCTCATATTTAAAATATAATATTTTTTAATTCACTTACCACCATTTTAACTCTTATTGGCTAGTGATATGAATAAATCCTTGTCAAGGTATTAATTTTAGCACAAGTCCCTTCATCTAGCTAATGATTTGAGAGTATGCATTTATCTAATTTTTTGCTATTAGGTTTTGGCCTCTCCTATTTTCAGCCGATGTATAGTTGTCTTCTTCAAACTCAACCTTCCATAGGTTATTTTTTTGGATAAATATTGAGAAATCTCTCATACTTTGGGTTAATTTTCTAATTCCCTTTAAATTTTTCATCCAGCTTGGTTATGGCATTAAAGTCTTCTATGATCATGAATTGGGTTTCTTGGTCTTTACTTCTCATAAAGTCTTCAATCCCACTTCAAAATTCTAATATACCTGATTGATTTGTAGGTCCATAGACATTGATAAGGATGAAACAAATATCTACAAAGTAGCATGCGACTAAAGAGGCTATCCAATGCCTAGTTTTAAGAATGGTGACACAGGAGGTTCTAGTAGGATTCCAACAAGTTAGAATTCTCCCAACCGCTCCTTCAAAATCCATAGTATCCTATTCACATCTTGTCCATACTATTTTCATGGTTTTGGAAACTTCTTCTTTTGTCATTTTACTTTCTTAGATACAAAGAATATCAGGCTTATTACTTAAATATAGGTCCTTGGTACACCTCTAATTTGAGGGGGAATTAGAACCCCTTATATTCCATGAGATGATACTCATGTTTTATTAGGAGCTACTGGAACCACCTAATAATTACTAGTATCATTTTGTTGTTTAGTAAAGAGAACTTTAACCAACTTAGTTTGTGTTCCTTTCTCTATGTTTACTCTTGCTTCCCTGGATCTGACTTGATAATTTGAGGGTTTTCTATTTTTACCTTGACTATATCAGGAGTAGGTCTTATTATTCTATCCCTTAATATTATTTCACAACTTTCTTTTTTATCATATTTATCCTCTCTTGGATCTACTACATAAGTATTTGACTTGTCCTGCTCATTTCCTGGTATTTCCTTATTAATGGTAGAGGTATTAACATCTAACATTGCATTTTATTTACAAAATTTTTCTCTTGAATGGTGCATGGTACTTCAAGAGAGCTTTCAAAATTTGATGAGAAATATTCCTTAGGTTCATCGAGAATGTTCATCCCTATCTCAAGATCATACTAAATAGATGGTTCCTTGTTAATTTGATGAACCTGTTGTACTGTGTTCTCTAATATTTTATCTACTTTTTCTTCATAGGTTAAAGAATCAAAAGAGTTGGTATTTCTTCTAGTATCCTTCCTTATTGGTCTCCACTATTTATTTTCTCTTATATATCTAGATCTATTTTTTTGAAGTCAAAAACCATCTTCATCCCTATCCATTTGTAAGTTTCTCTTGTAGTTT
This sequence comes from Wollemia nobilis, assembly GCA_028583015.1. Taxonomy (NCBI): domain Eukaryota; kingdom Viridiplantae; phylum Streptophyta; class Pinopsida; order Araucariales; family Araucariaceae; genus Wollemia; species Wollemia nobilis. The sequence continues at coordinate 2,985,389 of JAQPPZ010003073.1, forward strand.
TCTACATATGATTTTATTGAAGAACACAAGCTTATACTAAGAGCGGGGGTGAACAATATAAGATAAAACTTTTCACTTTTCAATCCAAATGATAACAATAATAATATCAAGGTAGTAAATAATGCAAAAATCATCACACACATAAGAGACACGGATTTAATGTGGTTCACCCAATGTGGGTTACGTCCACGGAGAAAATATTTCTTCTAAATTTTCTCAACAAATATCTTGGGAACCAATTCCCTATTAAAATATTTATGGACATCTGTTCAAAGGAGATCTCAATCCCCTATGCTCAAGTTCATGGACCTCTATCCACATGAGACCTCTGTCCCCACTGCTCTAATTTATGGATCTCTATCCATAGGAGAACTCTATTTCCTTTGCACTGGTTCATGTAACTCTATACATAGGAGAGACCTCTCCTCTTTTCTCTAGTTCGTGGAACTCTATCCATAGGAGACACCTCTCCTCTCTACTCTGGTTCATGGAACTCTATCTATAGGAGACACCTCTCCTTTGCTTTGGTTCATGGAACTCTATCCATAGGAGACACCTCTCCTTTTATCTGGTCACCTCAAAAGCTGGTACATACCTCTACTCTAATTCTGTTTCAAATATGCACACATTACATGCACAAATCTGTCTCAAATCTATCCCAAATCTACACACATTACATGTACAAATCTGTCTCAACTCTATCCTAATTATGCACACATTACATGCACAAATATATCTCAAACCTGCTTCAAGTCTTCTCACAATGCTTGCTCAAATATACTTAAAACCTGCTTCAAGTATTCTCACAAGACTTGCTCAAATATACCTCAAACTTGCTTCAAATATTCTCACAAGACTTGCTCAAATCTACCTCAAACCAGCTTCAAGTCTTCTCACAAGACTTGCTCAAATCTGCCTCAAACCTGTTCTCAACACTGCTCAAGACTCACTCACAACTTACAAATCTCTTCTCAATTTTTCTCAAGATTGCTCATCACGCATCCTCAGAACAACTCATAAAACATGCTCAAAAAAACTCATAGCTCATGCTCAAAACAAATCATAGAAAATTCTCAACCAATATGCTCAATATTGCTCAACAAAATGCTCAACAAATCTGCTCAATATTACTCAACAAAATGCTCAAAAAATCTGCTCAATATTACTCAACAAAATGCTCAAAAAATATGCTCAATATTACTCAACAAAATGCTCAACAAGATGCATAAAATCAGTCCTTTGTTCTATCTCAAAACATCAATAGCAATGCACTAATTTTATCCTTTTTTCTTCTCTCAACACATCAATAGCAATGCACTAATTTTATCCTTTGTTCTTTTCTCAAAACATCAATAGCAATGCATTAATTTTATCCTTTGCTTTTTTCTCAATTTAACCAATGATGACGCACCTTTGATTTATTTCACAAAAATAGAACATTAAAAAGTACCTTGGGCTGCCAAAAAAATGAAATCACTTCCTTGAAAATGTTTATTTCCATGCATCACAAAATAGATTCTACTTGAGACTCAAACTTGAGTCTCTTCCCTCCAAGCCTTATTCAATCAATGCAAAACATCATGGATATACATTCTTCTTTGTCCTCACTGTCAACGTTCTTGCATGAAGACAAATCCAACTCATATGTGATGATTTACCTCAACCCTAATGTTGTCATTAATTCTTTCACCACTTGCACATATAATTCCCACTTGTGAAATTCATCTTGATCTACTCAAGAAAATTTTCAAGGCTCTAGCAGATGTAACGTTTTGCTTCTTCTCTATCCCAGTCGACAAATGGATCACTTGAAATTAAACTATCCAATGTCAAGATATTTCATAGATTTTCTATTTGAAAATAGCAAATGATAACCACACAGATCTTTCTTCTAATGGCACAAACGAACACTCAAGAAAGATAGACAAAATTTACTCTTTCAATTATCAAAAACTCCTTCCAAACGAACATGAGACACTATTGCAACAGTGTCACAAAAATCTCACTTACAAACAACAAGAAAATTACACAGTTAGGTCATAGGATGGTGTAGAAACGTTTTCTCTCAGATGACTGACAATGGATCTCAAAATGATGACATAGATTTTCTTCACAAGCAATGAGTAACGACAACAACTAGAAACTTTTGAATCGACAATGAGAAATACTTTTAAATCATAACACAAAACCTCTTTTGGATGACAAAGGAAGACTTCTTAAAAAAGACAATGAATGTATTCTCTCTGACCATCAATGCAATATTTCACAATAATAAACTTGGAGACTTACACATAGTAGCAAACAATACTCACAATGACAAAAAAACTACTTTTGTACATGATCACACACAACTTCTTTCACAAGGTACTTACAATTTCAAATGAAAGATAACTTCTTCTGACAACAATGAAGAGACTTGCGAAGATCAAACAATAACACTCATGAGCACGACAAAATCAACTTCCTTTGGATAGTAACCAAGAATCCTTCACAAAATAAATGAAATCTCCACGAACAACATAATACTCTCTCAAACGGTGAATGGAAAACGTTCACAAAAGTAACGAAACTCACAACCAATGAATGAAAGACTCATAAATTTTGAAATGAAAGGCTCACGAAAGGTCTCACATATAGTGAGCCAAAATGCACTCAATCCTCAGTGAACACAACTTATAAACAACAAAAAAAATTCAACAACCAGTGCTTTCGAACATCCACGAAATGGGCTCTCAATCAACCACGAAATGCCTCTTCAATATCAACAAAAATTGTGCTCATGAACTTCAATGAAATAGCTCTTCAATATTCAATGAAATAGCTCACGAATTTGCAACAATGAAGCACTACGATAACTGTGCACTATTTTCATGAAAAACAACACCAAAATTCAATGTTCCAATCCCATATAAATACTCTTCATTTATGCAATACAAGAGGACATAGACGCTCCAAACTTAACCTTGTGCTTGATGAAATATTTAAATTATTTTATTTAAATATTAACATTTATTTTTATTAGTCCCACTTAATATTAAATATTAAATCTAAATATTAAATTTGACCCTTTATCTTTACATAGTTCACCGCTTTATCTTTGTCACTTTGTCTTCACACTTTATCTTCAACTTTGTCTTTACATAGTGTTCACCACTTTGTCTTTGTCACTTTGTTCTAACATATCACATTATAATTTGCTTACCACCTCAACAAACTTTGGCAACCATGATAGCTACTAACACCTTGACATCAATGACAACTCAACTACTCAATATTTCCAACAATCTTCCCCTTTGTCATTGATGGTAACTCTTCACAAAAAATATTTCCTTTTATTACCACTGGATTCCAAATCTACTCCCCCTGTATGAATTCTCTCCCCCTTACTGAAATATCTCCCCTTTGACACCAATGACAAAAGTACTCCTTTGGGGCTAAAAATAAGACTCTTAGCTCAACCCCCTCACCACATCCTCTCCTTGAGGTGATCAATTTTTGGGTGGGAGTAAATCTACTCCCAAATTACAATGCTCTTATTTATTTACAACCTTATTTTTCAACACCTTTGTAGTCATATCCTTTTGATCCTTTTCACTATCCCTATTCTTGCTTGTCTACAGAAGTTCCAGAAACTCTGTTCTATACCACTTAGCCTTATGCCCAAAATTATTGCAATTGTAACACCTAATGTTGTAGTTCTTGGAAGGTGTAAATGACTATAAGTTCCTCTTGGTGAAGCCATAATAATTTCTATTATGAACCCTGTAGTGTATATCTTTATGAATAAATCTATTACATGAGTAGCAATAACCTTGAAAGAAATATCCATCTTCGAATGAGTTGAAGTTTCTCTTAGTGAAACCACGATCCTTATTTCCATTAATCCTGCAATGTATAGCTTTGTGACCAGAATGATTACATGAGTAGAAATGACCTTGAAAATATCCATCTTGCCTTGGAGTATATGTTTTCTTGATTATTTCTCTACCTTTCCTATGATGATCCATGTTCCTTGATTGTGCATTGTTTTCTTCCTCTTTGAAGCTTCCATTTCTCAACTTATTAGTATGGATATGAGGTTCTTCTTCCATCATTTCTGATTCTTCTATTTCTTTTGATATTGAATATTCTCAATGTACCTCTTATTATTCCCCAAGAGCAAATCCAGCTTTCATAAATGAATATCTTTGTGTTTTGATAATGTCACTCAAATATTTTGAGCTTGCCTCTCCCTTTTGTTCTTCTTGTCCTCCTTCAAAACCAAGTCCATTTTTGATAAATGGAGATCTTTGTATATTGATGATGTCATTCAAGTCTTTTGAGCTTTTCTCAAACTTATGTAGCTTATCATTATAATATTTCACTTCCATCCTTAGAGAAACCACTTCATGTTCTAATTTTTCACATTCTAGCTCTTTTGCCTTCAATTGTTCAGCCATACCTTCTTTAATTTTTTTTACCTTTTCAACCTTAATTTTTAAGTCAGTGAGATCTTGTAGAAGCTTTGCCTTTGCTTTCCCATATTCTTGTACTTGAGTCTTCAATCCTAAGTTCTCCCTTTTTAGCTCTTCAAGTTCCTTTTTTATATCAATTGTGGCTTCCTCTTTATTTTCTGAATATTTATCTTCTTCTTGGTTTTCTATAATAGGATCATATTATTTTTTAATATTTGAGAGATTGTCATTACTGTCACTTGAAGCACTGCTTGCAACTTCAACATAAAAACTCTTCTTGTATCTTTGAAATACCTTCTTCTCATGCTTTCTATGACGGTGCATGTATTTCTTTTCATGATAGAATTTTACTTCTTTCTTTTTCTTATATTCCTTTTCCTCTTCACTGCTAATATACCCATTTTATGGATAATAAAGTGCCATATGACCAAGATTACCACATTCAACACATCTCACAAAGTTAGCCTCTTCTTCACTACTACAATACCCATATTTTGAACATTGATATGCAAGGTGACCAAAGTTACCACAAATAAAATATTTGAGTATTCTTAGATCCTTATTAGAAGCTTTGAATGCTACCTCTATTTTGTATGTTTGATCTTTCTTTGTCCTTATCTCATAAACTATGAGATTTATATGTAGCTCATCCATGTGTGTTCCTGTAAGATCTTCCTTCAAGCTATTTAGACTTTCATGAAGGAACCCACTCTGATACCAATTGAAGAACACAAGCTTATACTGATAGGGGGTGAAAAGTATAAGATAAAACTTTTCACTTTTTAATCCAAATGATAACAACAATAATATCAAGGCAGTAAATAATGCACAAATCATCACACACATAAGAGACATAGATTTAACGTGGTTCACCCAATGTGGGTTACATCCATGGAGAAAATATTTCTTCTAAATTTTCTCAACAAATCTCTTGGGAACCAATTCCCTATTACAATGTTTATGGACCTCTATCCAAAGGAGATCTCAATCCCCTATTCTCAAGTTCATGGACCTCTATCCATAGGAGACTTCTATCCCCACTGCTCTAATTTGTGGACCTCTATCCATAGGAGAACTCTATCCCATTTGTGCTGGTTCATGGAAATCTATCCATAGGAGACACCTCTCCTCTCTACTCTAGTTTGTGGAACTCCATCCATAGGAGACACATCTCCTCTCTACTCTGGTTTGTGGAACTCTATCCACAGGTGACACCTCTCCTTTACTTTGGTTCATGGAATTCTATCCATAGGAGACACCTCTTCTTTTATTTGGTTACCTCCAAAGTTGGTACACACCTCTACTCTAACTCTGCTTCAAATTTGCACATATTATATGCACAATTCTGTCTCAACTTTGTCCCAAATATGCACACATTACATGTACAAATCTATCTCAACTCTATCCTAAATCTGCACACATTACATGCATAAATTTATCTCAAATCTGCTTCAAGTCTTCTCACAAGACTTGCTCAAATCTACCTCAAACCTACTTCAAGTCTTATTACAAGACTTGCTCAAATATGCCTCAAAATGGCTTCAAGTCTTCTCATAAGAATTGCTCAAATATACCTCAAACTTTTTCTCAACTCTGCTCAAGACTCACTCACAACTTACAAATCTGTTCTCAATTCTGCTCAAGACTACTCATCACCCATCCTCAAAACAACTCATAAAACATGCTCAAAACAACTCATAGCTCATGCTCAAAATAACTCATAGAAAATGCTCAACCAATATGCTCAATATTACTCAACAAAATGCTTAACAAATCTGCTCAATATTACTCAACAAAATGATCAACAAATATGCTCAATATTACTCAACAATATGTTCAACAAATCAGCTCAATATTACTCAACAAAATGCTCAACAAGATGCACAAAATTAGTCCTTTGTTCTCTCTCAAAACATTAATAGCAATGCACTAATTTTGTCCTTTGTTCTTCTCTCAAAATATCAATAGCAATGCACTAATTTTTTCCTTTGTTCTTTTCTCAAAACATCAATAACAATGCATTAATTTTGTCCTTTGTTATTTTCATAATTTAACCAATGATGATGCACTTTAATTTATTTCACAAAAATAGAACATTAACAAGTACCTTTGGCTGCCAACAAAATGAAATCACTTGCTTGAAAACGTTTATTGCCGCACATCACAAAATTGATTCTGCTTGAGACTTGAACCTGGGTCTCTTTCCTCCAAGCCTTATTCAATCAATGCAAACCACCACTGATACACACTCTTCTTTGTCCTCATTGTCAATGTTCTTGCATGAAGATAAATCCAACTCGTCTGTGATGATGTGCCTCAACCCTAAATGCTATCATTAATTCTTTCACCACTTGCACATGTAACTCCCACCTATGAAATTCATCTTGATCTACTCAAGAATATTTTCAAGGCTTTGGCAGATATAATGTTTTGCTTCTTCTCTATCCTAGCCGATGAATGGATCACTCGAAATTGAACTATTCGATGTCAAGATCTTTCATAGCTATTCTATTTTGAAATAGTAAATGATAACCACATAGATATTTCTTCTAATGGTACAAATGAACACTCAAGTAAGATAGATAACATTTACTCTTTCAATTATCAACAACTCTTCCAAACGAACATGAGACACTATTACAATAGTGTCACGGAAATTTCACTTCCACACAACAAGAAACTTACATAGTTAGGTCATAGGATGGTGCAAAAACATTTTCTCTTAGATGACTAACAATGGCTCTTAAAATGATGACACAAATTTTCTTCACAAGCAATAACTTGTATATAAGTTGTAGTTTGTATTAGAACTAAATTCTAGATCTACATGAAAAATAGGACAAAGTTTTACTTGTATATCTTTAGGATAGAAATAAGCCAAGTTAGTATAGAAGGTATAACTTTACGCTAGATCATCGAATCATAGTGAAACACTTTTAGGATACAAAGTAGACTTCAAGACACTTCCACCAAGTTAAAGTATCTCAATCTTGGAAACTTAAAATTTTTACTATTTTAAACTTCAAGACCCTCACAGGTAGAAAATTAGAAGTGATAGGTAATCAAATAGGACAAAAAAATAAAAAATATCAAAAAATAAGGATTTGAGAAAATAATTGGTATAAAATATTTTATTCAAGGGTTTGATATTCTAGGATAGTATTCTACCTCAAGGATAAAAAAGGAATGACGTAATAGACTTGGAAAAGTACGATTTGAATTTTCTTAGGAAAAGAAAACAAGCATTCTTGGATAGATGGTCCAAAAAAGAGGAATTCTTAAGGTAAGATCCCTAACAACTAAAGAAGAAGGTAAAGGAAAATAATGAGAAAATTTAGTGACTTTGAGATTTTAATCAAGTATTACTATATGAAATCAAGCAATTGAAGAAGGAAAATAGGGTTAAGCAAATTTTCCATGAGGATGAAGATGCGTAATCTAAAGATAACCATCTAAGGTTACATCACATCTAAGACACCAAATTTGGTTAAACTAAAGTAAGAAACCACCATCCAAAGGTGGAATCTGATAGATATCCATATTAACAATAAATCATTAATTCAAATATTCAAAGAAATAGAAGGCATACATGGATTTCATGCAAAGGATAAACATGGGCCTAAATTCTAAGGTTGATATAAAACAAGACTCCAATCTAGTTCATATACTACAAGGATAGATTAAACATGACATGGAAATTACTTCTTTGGAGTCTTACAAAAGTTATGTTATATTTATAAATATATTTAGGAACTAATGGAATCAATACATTAGCCAACAAATAAAATATAACTCTTATTTAATCACAACACAATATAAAAGATGCCCTTAGACATCAAATAATCTCATTAGTGAAAGCATAAGTGTTTTCAACCAATGAAGAAATGGTTGGACTCAAAGGGGGTTATGAATAAAATGGTTAGATTCAAGGGGTTTAAATACCCAAATTACAAGTGACCTTGGGTCAAGGTTAAATAATTAATCCTTAAGATCTATCATTATAATATCATGATAAAACCATCCGCCCATGTAGAGGAGTTGGAGAGCAAGTGGGTAGTTAAACCTCTCTAGTTCTAGTTGCTGAGAGGCCCAGGTTCAAATCTCTCGCCTCACATGTTGCGGATATGTTATGTAATGGTTCCCTCGTGGTCACAGTATGTTTACCCCTTGTGGCCACCACAAAAAAAAAAAAATAATATCATGATAAAACCACCTATACAAAGTGTACAATGGTCCATAGGGCAATACACAAGTGAATACGATACAAGGTCAATCATGGTCTCAAGTGAAAATAACACCACTTATTTAAATATTCCCCCTCAAGTTGAATTATGGACAAAGAAAGAGACCCTTATCAATCATCCCCCTTAAGGGACACTCTCCTACTCCATATACACATGCAATCATACAGAGAATACCTTGGATATGACTTAGTAAGGATACATTTTTTCTACTCTAATAAAATCACATAGACTAGATCAAGTATCCCATGGGCACAAATCCATTAAATATAGTGTATTTTATCCAAGTAGATTAACTAATTCTAATAGACAAACTATGGATTATGACAAATGAACTATCGATCTCCGATGGATGGAATATGGATCATCTGATGAATAGACTTAGACTTAGACTTTGATAGATGAACTTAGGCCTAGACTCTGATAGATAGACTTCAACTATGTACAAACCATGAAATGTGGATTATATAATGTGTATAGACCACAAAGTGTGGATTACAAATTGGATGTAGACCATGGAGTGCAGATTATAGAACAAGTATGGAGCATGGAGTGTAGATTACAAAATGGATACAAACCACAAAATGCCTGGTAGTAGCAACAAAATTTCTACACCCTGCATCTTGCATCACAAAAGTCAAACTACCATAACTACCATTTTGAAAGTCTAACCATTGTAACTACCCTATAATTCACTTAAGAAAGTATTGTCATTGAGGTTTGAGACATGACATGGTTGCATGGTGGTATTGCATAATTGTATTTGAGGTTTTAGTAGACATCTCTTCTCAGAGATTGCCTTCTTTGTAATCCTATTTTTTTAATAAATAAAATATTGCTTCTTATTTTGAAATCTTTTCTCTTTCTTACATATATTTTTTATAAAACAAAGAATCCAGAATATCTAAGGATAATCTACAAAAAAAGTAGGAAAAATAAAATATTACAAACTAATAAGAAATATTTTATTAATAAAAAATGGGATTACAAATGAGGTAATATTTGAGAAGAATTGTCTGCTAAAACCCCAAATGCAACTGTGTAATACCACCATGCAACCATGTCATCTCCCAAATTTAAATGCCACTATCTTATTAAATGGATTATAGGTGGTTATGATGGTTTGACTTTCAATATGGTAGTTATGACAATTCAACTTTTGAGATGGTGGTTATGATGGTTTGAATTTCACAATGCAAGATGCAGGGTGAGAAAAGTCCATTGTTGCTATTAGGATTTTTATGGTCTATACTTGTTTTATAATTTGCACTTCGTAGTTTGTACACATTCTATAATTCACACTCTATGGATTGTACCCATTCTATAATATGCACTCTATGGTCTGTACATTTTCCATAATATTCTCTCTATGATCTACATGTATTCTATAATATGCACTTTATGGTCTATACTTTTGAGTATGAGTCTAAGTTTACTCATTAGAGTTTGAGGTGAAGTTCATTTGTTGGAGATCCAAATTCCATTCATTGGATATCCATAGTTTGTACGTTGGAGATCCATAGTTTATCTATTGGAGACTCATAGTATTTTTGTTAAAATCCATAGTCTATGCATTAGAATTAAGTAATATTCATAGATCATTCGATCCTTCTTGAGAAGCAATGGTACCCATTACATAATGTGTGGAAGCTCCTTTTTTTATCTAGGTCTTTATGAACCACTTGGCTTGGTTAATGAATTGACCTGGTCGACCTATTCTATAGAGTTGTGTGGACTATATCTTGGTGGTTTTAGTCCATGTGTCAACTATTTGATCCTCTTTTGCCAATGCAAGACCTTTAGGGTTGAGCTTCTCCATCACAAACTTCTCTACTACTATGGAAGTCTCTAACAAAGGTGGGTAATATGGTTTTAGAAATTCAACATTAAAAATATGATGTAAACCAAGGTAAGGTGGTAGATATATCTCAAAGGTATTCTCTCCCACTTGCTTGGTAAATAGTATAAGGTTCATAGCACATGGGTCTGATTTTCTTGTGTGGATCTATAAGATGTTCTTTTTGTTATTACGACCAAACCTTATATCCCACTTTGAAAGAGTGTGGGGTGGGAAGTTGGTCATGACGATGCTTATACTTTGTGTTCATATAGTCTAGAAGGTCATGAACTTGTTGTATATGTTTGACAAACTATATTATATTTTCTATTTTTTCCTTGTATGATGTGAAGTCCATGGGTGAGACTAGAAAACCCACATCCATGGGTGTGAAAGGTCAAAGACCAAAACACACATAAAAGAGTTTTTGTTTGGTAGAGCTTTGTAAATCCCTATTATATCCATGGTAGAAACTATCCTGCTTAGCTTTATGAATGGTTTCATAGGATTTTCTAACTAGATTACAACATGTTAGAATTCCTTCTACTATTCATTTTGAATCCATAGCATCCCATTCACATCTTGTGCTAGACAATTTAAGTGATAAGTTTTCATTGATGTCAAGAGTGAGTGGTCATTGATGTCGAAACTTCAGCACCAGTCAGTGGCAGTTTCAGTTGGCAGCATCCGTTTCGGTTTCAGTTTCAAGATCCGGCTCTAAGAAGTCAGATAAGGTCCAAAGTATGAGAAAAAGCCCAAATAAATAATATTATAATATTCTTTTATAATATTATGCAAAGGAAGTTTAAAATTAATTATAAATTAATTTATTAGTTAATTTACTTAACTTATAAAGTTATTTAAATTTATTATTAATTAATTTAACTATTAATTATAAATTAATTTAAGCTAAGGTTAAATAACCCTAAGGTGGGTTATCAAAATTAAAATTCAAAATTTATTTTCGAATAACAAGCGTCGACGTGAGGAAAAATAAAAAATGTGTATATAAAGGGGGAACTCCCACCCTACCAAATTTACCATGCCTTCGATAATCATTGCGAGCTTTAAATATTGGTGAGCCATACGAATAGCGCTGCGTCCAAAGCGAAGGGGGAAGTGTGCACATTTCATGAGATTTGGACGATGAGTGAAGGCATAAGAAGAAGGTGCTATACCTTCTTTCACATGGGCATTCGTAGCCCAAGCATTGGGCTCCCAAGCGCTAAGGCGCTTAGGACTAGAGGAGACGGCGGATCGAATCTCGCCGAATCCCCTTTTGTGGGAAGTATAAGGTATACTTGAAAATTAGTCACAAAAATTTTCGGGGATATAGTTTGGGCATTTAAAAATTAATTTTTGCATATTTAAATTGGTTCTAAGGTTGTTAAAGGAGTTATAAGGGTTTTGGAAAAATTAAATTTTTAATGGTGTATGCTCAAATGTTTTGAAAATATTGTAAGGTGTTTGGTTGATATTTTTATGGTGTTGGATATTATTTTAAGTTGGAGTTTATAAGGTGTATCAAGGAAATTATCTTAATGTATGGTATGATGAGTGTTATGTTTAAAAGGGAGAAATAAGGCATAAGTTGAGTTGTGATTTTTTTATGTCCAAGGAATATTTTGGAAAGTGTTGAAGTAATATTGTTGTGTCTAACCATTGGAATTGGAAAGAATAAAATTGTGATTAAGATAGGTTTTCCAAAGGCACTTCTACATCCAATAAAAGGTATGGGCATATTCTTCCTGGTTAGTGATTGTTGAAAATTGTGAATGAAAAGTTGGAGTGAAAAGGGTTGTTTGGTTTATATTGTTGAGAGTGTTTTGAATTAATGCTTCAAGGTTTTCTGGAATTAAGAGTTGTTGATAAAACCTTGTTTTATAAGCATTGTTGTTGAAGTGAGTTGTTGAGTGAAAAAACTTGAACTAGGGTTTGCAAAGAACTTGAGTATTATTGTTATGTGAGGTTGGTTGATAAAGCATTGTTGGAAATATTTGAGTGAGTATTCATATGCTTGGACTAGGGTTTGTGAGCAAGGATCATTTCATTGAGTGATTGGTTGAGTAGAGTTGGTTGAGCCTAGTCAAGTGAATGTGTGAAGTGATTGTTCAAGTTATGTGAAACAAATTATTCTATATTCTAATTGAGTTGAGAAAGTGATTAAGCATTGTGATGAATGAGAAGCATATTGAGTCTCTAACAATTCTTTTTATGTTTCTATGATATTGGACAAGTTCTATTAAGATATTGTTGAGCATATTTGAGGCAAGTATTAGAGAAGACTTGTGGACAGATTTATGTGAGCTTTTGTGAAATATTACAATACAGATTAAGGATATATTTGAGGATAGATTTTGGTACATATTTGAGGATAGATTTTTGCCAGATCAGAGACAAAGATTGAGGATAAATTTGAGGATAGAGTTTGGTACAAATTTGAGGATAGATTTGTGCTAGGTTAGAGACAAATATTGAGTAAATTTGTGCTAGATTGAAGGACTGTGTTTAGTGTAGATTTGAGACAGAGCTTTGGAGGTGATAGAGTTGAGGATATAGGTCTCCAACCAAAGTAGGGAGGATAGGTGTTGGTAGGGATCCCTACGGATCTCTACTTAAAATCTCTAAGAACTTATTAAGTTACAATTATATTTCAAGTATTTAACTCAATACAAATTACGTAGATATACAATGGAATAAACTCTGAAACTCAATTGATGATATAATAGCCACTCCAGGTGGGCACACCCTCATCGTAAAGGCACTTATGTGAATACACAGATGAAAGAATATAAAAAATGAATAGATGATTTTCAATAAAATATCTACTCTAATAAATATGAATTACTTTCACATGGAGAACCTAGCCGACGGGCTAGGTTTGGTATGTAGCATGACTTCCCTCCTCGAAAAGCTTTGTCCTCAAAGCTAGAAATGATTGGAAAATACTTTTAGATTCCCAGGTTGCATCTTCTTCGAGTAAATCCTACTACTTGATGAGAAATTCCTGGATGTGACGAGATCTGAGTCTGCGTGTTCTAGTTTGTAGCACTTCTTCTGGTTGTAGATAGATACACCCTTCTTCATCCAGCACTGGTAATTCTGACTGAGAATGCACTTTTTGGTCAATCACCTTTTTGAGATAGGAGACATGAAATACTAGATGTATGCGAGAGGATTGGGGTAACTCTAGTTGATATGCGACCTTACCAATGCGATGCACAATTCTATAAGGACCATAGAATCGTGGGGCCAAATTATGACTGGATTTGAGCTTCAATGATAGCTGCTTATAGGGTTGAAGACGTAAAAATACCCTATCACCAATATTAATATTCTTTCTAAACTCTTCTTGTCCTCTTGTTGCTTTATATGATTTTGTGCTTGGACCAAATTATATTTCAATATAGTGAGCATTGCTTGTCTCTTTAGTAACCAATCGTCGACTTGGGCCACTTTGGAAGATCCTGGTACATAATCGGCTATTGTGGGTGGCTTTGTTCCATATAATGCTTCAAAAGGAGACATCTTAGTGGAAGAATGGTAAGAAGTATTGTACCACCATTCTGCCAATGAAAACAATTGACTTCATTGATATTGTTTATCTTGGACAAAACATCTTAAGTAGGTACCTAAACATTTGTTAACTACCTCCGTTTGACCATATGTTTGTGGATGGTAGGCAAAAGACATATTTAATTTGGTACCATTAAGTCGAAACAATTCTCTCCAAAAATTGCTAGTAAAGATGGGATCCCAATCACTTACAATATTTTTGGGCATTCCATGTAATTTAAATATTAAATTCATAAATACCTTGGCCACTTTGCTTGCTGAAAATGGATGTCGTAAAGCCTGAAAATGAGCATATTTGGAAAGGCGATTAACTACCATGAAAATTACTATTTTACCTTATGACTTAGGAAGACCTTCAATAAAATCCATGGAAATATGTTCCCATTGGCGATCCAAAATAGGTAACAGTTGAAGCAATCCTGGTGATTTGATTGTTTATCCCTTATTGCGTTGGCACACTTCACATTCAGCTACCCATTGCTTAACCTCTGCTTTTAATCCTTTCCAAAAAAAAGATTATTTAACCCGCATGTAAGTTTTCAAAAACCCTGAATGTCCTGTTGAAGGAGAAGCATGTGACTCCTCTAGAATTTGTGCTTTGATTGGTGAATTGTGAGGGATGTAAATACGATTTTTCTTACGTAATATTTGGTCGTCATATGTGAAAAGAGGGTATTTAGAGGAACCCATGGATAATTCTTGAATTATTTGAGTTGTTTCACTGTTGGAAAACCATGCTGCCTGTAACTGAGACACCCACTATGAACATGGTCTTGAAATGGCATTAATAACAACTTCCTCTTTGTATTTCCTAGATAATGCATCTGCTGGCACATTTTCTTTCCCTTTCTTATATTCAATCACAAAATCATATCCCAAAAATTTAGTCAACCACTTATTTTGTTTAGGATACGAGAACCTTTGTTCTAGAAAATATTTGAGACTGATGTGATCAATTTTAATAATAAAACGACTATTGGTTAAGTAATGCCTCCATTTTTCCAATGCATGTAAAATAGCCAACATTTATTTTTCATAGGTGGATCTACCCAAATTTTTTCCTGAGAGTTGTTTAATTTCCAATGCCAAGGGATGACCCTCCTGTATGAGTATTGCACCAATACCTGTTCCTGAGGCATCACATTCAATGATAAATGGTTTTTGAAAGTCTGGAGTGGCCAAAACTGGAGTTGTACACATTGCCTCCTTGAGAGCCTCGAAGGATTTAGTAGCTATTACTGACCATTGAAAAGCATCCTTCTTGGTGAGATCCGTGAGAGGACCCACAATTTTACCATAGTCATGCATAAATTTGCGGTAATATCCTGTGAGACCCAAAAAACCATGAAGTTTCTTGATGGTTTTAGGCAAAAGCCAATCTTGTATTGCTTTAATATTATTGGAATCTACCTTAACACCTTCGTGAGATACTATATGAATGAGGTACTTAACTTCTTGAACACCAAAGAAGCATTTAGATCTTTTGACAAACAACTTTTCTTTGCATAGGATAAGAAGAACTCTGTCCACATGTACGAAATGATCTTTCCATGATTTACTATAGATGAGTATGTCATCAAAGAACACTAGAACAAATTTTCGTAGGAATGGATGAAACACCTAGTTCATGAGACTTTGGAATGTAGATGGTGCATTAGTGAGACCAAAGGGCATAACCAAAAATTCATAATGACCTTCATAAGTTCGAAAAGCTATTTTGGGAATATCTTCTTCCCTAACTCAGATCTGGTGAAACCCTGAATGTAAGTGTAATTTTGTGAAGAATTTGGCACCATGTAATTCATCTAGTAAATCATCAATGACAGGGATAGGAAATTTATCTTTGATCGTGATTTTGTTGAGAGGACAAAAATTAGGACACATATGCCAAGAATTGTCTTTTCTACGAGCTAAGACTACTGGTGAGGAGTAAGGGCTCATACTATGATGGATGATACCATGGTCTAATAGCTCTTGGACAATATTTTCAATTTTTGATTTTTGGGGTTGGGGATATCGATACGGATGACCATTGGGTGGTAGACTACCAGGCACTAGATGTATGGCATGGTCATGAGACCTTTTGGGAAGTAATCCTTTTGGTTCTTGAAAAACCTCCTCATAATTAGCCACAATGATTTGGAGATCATCTTCTTTGATTTCAGGCATATCTTGATCTAATTTCTCTATGCAATTGATTCTGGCTATGAATCCCCCACCATATTTTCTTAATATCTTTTCCATGCCATGTGAACTTACAACTTTTAATGGAGATGTGGGTAGTCCTTGAAGATGAATAGTCCTTCCATTGGCTTACCACTTAACAAAGCGATGTTTGTGGTTAAAAACCACTATGGTTTCTAATTGTTCCATCAATGCAACGCCTAAAATAACTTCTGAATTTCCTAATTCCATAACAAAAAGAGGACCTTGTCAAGTATACGCACCCATTTGTAATGAAACTAAAGATGTCTTACCTAGACAGTGAGAAATTTCCCTGCTTGTAGTTTTGACTTGAAACTAATCTTGATTAGAAGAGAAGACATGCAACCCCAATGTCCTTGCAAGTTTTGCATCAATGAAGTTGTGAGTACTTCCAGAATAAATTAATACTGTCACCCTCTATTTCTGAATGAAACCTGCCACCTTGATTATATGGTAAGAGGATAACCCCATGAGAGCATGTACTGAAATAGTCATGGTATCCTCCTTAGCAACAACTTCATCTTGTGTATTTTGGTCCTAGGTATGTTGTACTCCTCTATGTCTTCTTCTTCCTGGTCCGCATATTCAATCTAAAAATTTTATCGTGGTGTACATGCTTTATCTTTTTAATTTTGAGTGCGACATTTGTAGTAGAAGTACCATGACGGTTGATCATTATGTGGAAATAATTATTATAGAATAAAAGTCGCCCATATGAATCACATCGTGTGGATGGGCCTATGTGCACCTTTGTCTCTGCTAAATCAACAATCCTTATACACTCATCCAACTTGGATGGATTGTGTAGGTCGAATTCAACTTTAATATGTGCTTTTAATCCATTTGAAAAAGCCACTACTACCACTTCTTGTTGTAGGTCTTGTGCATAGGAAAGCATACTGGTGAATTCTAAAATATAGTCCCCTACTGACCCTATTTACTTAAGTGACAACAATCGTACTATATATGAACCTGTGGGACCTTTGTCAAATCTGTGAAGAAATGCTATTTTGAAAGTATTCCAATATAATGTATATTGGGGATCCTCACATTTATATCATATAAACCATTGGTAAGCTTCAGTGCCGAATTTGGTTTCTACAAAAGAGACTTTATCCCCTTCCTGGAATTTGTAGAAATTTAAGATGCCTTCCATTTTTGCAATCCACCCACGGGGATCCTGGCCTTCAAAGGTAGGCATGTCAATGTGTGGATAATTGACTCCATTTGGACCTCTTGGGTGGGTGTGAACGTTGTTTCTATCTTGTTCCTCATTACTTCTCTATCTCTGGTTGTTATTTTGATAAGGTCTATGAAAACCTCTTTGTTGCTCCCTATTTTCTTCATTACCCTCATCCTCAATATTTTGGTGACCATTGTGATTCAAGAATTGAATATTTTGACCTCTATGGTGTGCATATTCATCATAGCAGACGTTCGTACTCCAATTATTGGAACTAGAAGGATTTGGTTGGGGCAGTTTTTGAGTTGCGTTGAAGCTTGCAATCATCCTCTGAAGATTTACTATTAACTCTTTTAACACTTCATCATTGATCACTAGACAAATACTTTCTACTTGGGTGATGTTTTCTTGTGTAGAATTTGGAGAAGAATTGGATGCCAATGGGCTGACCACTGGATGACTCGGATTAAAACTACCAATTTCGGAAGGATAAGGAGAATTTTTTGGACCTTGGCTTCGACGAGCTCTTCTTTCATTGTTTCTGGGAGTTTCCAAGATTGATAATTGTCTATCATATCCTTTGGTCCAACTTTTGCTCATGCACCTTTCAAAATCTCCTGCTTAGGAGCCTCTGAGCTTCAAATTTATGTAAAAAAATGTTAAATTGTGCCAATTTTTTTTTGTTTTTCACTTCAATTGTCGCTCCAACTACAACATAGATTGAATTTTTTATTTGGCGTACCTCCTTTATAGGAATTGTGGATGACTTTTTCAACTTTGGACAAATTTTTTGTAAGTTGACAACAACTTTAGACAATCTTGATGGTACAAGTCAACACGACTATGACTTTGAAGCAATTTTGGACAATTGCAAAGACCAATACTAGACAAGGATATGACAATGACAACACAAACAACAAGACTGACTAACCTCGACTGACAGACCAGACAACTGGATACGAAAGACAACGAATACAACATACAAACAACAAGATGTGATTAACCCCGACTGACAGACCAGACAACTGGACAACAAAGACAGTGGATAACCTCAACTGATAGACCAAACACTGGAGAGATGAACGTGGACCAACTCAGACATGACTAATACCGACTGACAGGCCAAACAAATGGATGCAAAAGACATCAAATACGACACGTGACTAACCTTGACTAACAGGCTGGACAACTGGACAACAAAGACAATGGATAACCTCGACTGACAGACCAATAATTAGAGACGCGAACACTGACCAACTCAGACACAACCTAGCAAGACCAAGCAAGACAGTGGACGACGTATACGATTGCAAATAGACAGAAACCTCTCAGCTAGACAACGTGGACAAATCATTTTTTAGAGAGGATGATAGATTAGAGACATGACACACAATGACTGACCCTATTAGGCGCTAGGAGATAGTAGAGAAACCATTCGTGCAAGGAGGAAGACCATGTGACCGAAGTCACATTTAAATTAGGAGGCTAATTTTCTTATAAACTCCCCATAATTGCCCACCCTACGTATGTGGGATAATGCATTTGGTGACAATTAAAAAGAATAAAATAAAATTTCTTGGCACCTTAGCTTAGGCAGTTTAATAATTTCTTTTACGCATTTTTATTGGCCAGTGGATTTGTGTTTGTGTAGGGTTGCGATGGAAAATTCTTTGGCAATTTTTGCATGGAATTCTTCTAGATTTTGTTGATTGAAACTTCAGGTGCTTGGTTATCCTCTACTATCGCAAGATTGGAGAGTGAGACGCAAGGAAATCCTGGGCATTGAAAGCTATTTGGGCAGTGATTTTGGCTCTTGTGTGCTTAATATTCCCTGCGTGAGCTTGATTGCTTGGCTACACTTGGCACGAGAAGAGTGTTAAAATGATGCTTTCGCTCTACTGTTAAACTGCATTGGACCCATAGCCGGTGGAGACCCAACACTGTGACCACGTTAGAGTAGCATTGTTAGACATTGAATTCCAATGTTAGCTATTGAGAGGTTGCTCCCGTTCACACGTTGCTCCGATTTGACGCCTATGGTTGCATATTTTGTTGAAATCGGATGGGACAACTTACCCGCCTGCTCGCCTGGATTCTAATACCACTTGGTAGATATCCCTATGGATCTCTACTTAAACTCTCTAAGAACTTATTAAGTTACAATTATATTTCAAGTATTTAACTCAATACAAATTACACAAATATACGATGGAATAAACTTTGAAACTCAATTGATGATATAATAGCCACTCCAGGTGGGCACACCCTCGCCATAAAGGCACTTATGCGAATACGCAGATGAAAGAATATGCAAAAATGAATAGATGACTTTCAATAAAATATCTACTCTAATAAGTATGAATTACTTTCACATCTAGAACCTAGCTGATGGGCTAGGTTTGGTATGTAGCAGGTGTCTTCTATGGATTTTCTAAGGGCAGTGGAGGCAGAGGTCTTCTAGAGGATCACCATCCATAGTAGAGTTAGAATATTTGTGTCTCCTATGGATAAAGATCCACAAAATTGATTAGGGGATTGGTGTCTCCTTTGGATAGAGGTCCATAAACATTGTAGGGAAAGGATTCCCAAGAGAATTTATTTGAGAAAATTTATAAGAAATATTTTCTCCGTGGAGTAGCCCACATTGGGTGAACCACGTAAAATCATGTCTCTCATGTGTGTGATACTTTGTGTGATGTTTACTGCTTTAATATTGCTGATGTTATCATTTGGATTAAAAGGAAATTTTTTTATCTTATACTATTCACCCCCCATCTCAGTATAAGCACATGTTCTTCAATTGGTATCAGATCGGGTCTCTCCGTGAAAAGGCTAACAACTTGGAGGAGGATCCATCAGTAACACATGATTTCAAAAAATGAAGAGGAGACTATGTTTGATATAAAATATAAATTCTTTGCTGCTCTTAAAAATTTGGAAAGGATTAGAGAGAAGAATTCAAGATTGAAGGAACAAATTCAAGAGGATGAAGAAGAAAGGATGTAAATCCTACAAAGTCTCACAAAACTCAAGATAAGGGTGGAAGAAGGAAAGAAAATTGAGCAGGACATGACAAATCTGTTAAGAGAAAAATAAACAAAATGTGAAATATTAGAAGCAGAAATTGTTTATCTAAGGAATGAAGTTGAAAAGACCAAGGTACTACAAGATGTAGAGGTTAAGAAATAAAAATGGGAATCAAGTCTTCAAGAAGCAAAAACTTCAAGTCCTTGAGGGTTGAATGACAGATTTGTGGAGGGACATTTTTCGTAGGACTGCCCAAACTGCCGAACTCGTTTTGGCCATATCTCACTCATCCGGACTCGGATTGAGCTAAAATTTTGAGGGTAGATGCCTGAAAAACCCTAGAACGTCTCCACCAATTTTCATATCATTTGGAGCAACACAGATCCTAGCACATCCCTATGTGTGAACGAGATATTTGGCAAGCGGCTATGCGAGGGTTTCATCTCGGGTTGAGTGCAAGCAGCTCCAGAGGTTGGTTTTTAGGGCCTTCGGGCCCTAGCGGCCAATATTTTTGTGGTTTATGCTCAATATTTTAGCAAGAAATGTTGCAGGGGATCCAATATGGGTTAGAAATTTGTCTTTCAATAGATCATACTGTGAACTTGAGTGACAACGGCTTCCAATTTGTTGCACAAAAGAAAAGTGAAAACCATACCTTTCCACGACGTCTAGGGCAAGGATTAAAGAGATCACAAAACAAGTTTCAAGCAGTTGATCAAAAAATGGCTCATATCTCAAGTGAATCCGGTGCTAAGGTGCACCCACAAAATAATTCTACTATGAAAACCCCTGTCAAGGGTAAGAATTTCGAAGACTCAGTCCCAAAAATGAATTTTAGGGATGCCCTTCATGGTGGACAGCCTCAGCCCAATGCTAATATCAATATTAGGGCTTCCCATAAACCTCTAAGAATGCCTAAGATTGATCCCAGGAAAATGGAGTCAGGATGTCTTAAAGCAACTGATGGAACTCCTATTGTTAAGCTTGATATGGGTAACATTCAGACCGGCATTGAAGATTTGGAAAAAAGAGGACTAATTTGTCGGTTCGTGGGTTTTCGTCCGAGTCTATCTCCTTTCAAAGTCTGGGCTGCAAAAAGCTGGAAAACTAAAGGTGAGTTACAAATCTCTATTTATCCAAATGGTTATTTTCTTGTTTTATTTGCTAATAATGAAGATAGAGAGAAAAATTTTCAAGGGGGTCCTTGGTTTTTTGGAAGGGCAGGGCTTTTCATGAAGCCCTGGCATACTAAATTTAAAGCCGAAGAAGAGATGCCTTCTATAGCTCCCGTGTGGGTTAGACTCTTTGGCCTCCCTATTGAATTTTGGAATCCTACTATTTTTTCTTCAATTGGAAACTCTTTAGGAACTTTTATGATGACTCGCTGATTGTACTCAAAATTTTGAACATATTATTTATGCTCGGATTTGTGTTTTAATGGATTTTGACAAACCCCTACCTAAAAATATCACATTACAATTTGGGGAAGACACTTGGGAGCAAGTAGTGGACTATGAGAACATTCCTTTTCATTGTAGAATTTGCCATGAATATGGTCATTTGGCCAGTGCTTGCCCAAATAAAATTCCCGATCAAAAGAAAGAAGATATAAACTCAACAGGTTTCCAAATACCTAAGAAGAAGAACACTAAAAAAAACCAGTTATGAAGGATCAATCAAAGTCATCTGCTAATATGTTTGAAATCCTTTCCACAAATGATGTCCCAAGTGAGGAAGAGGAAATAATGGAAACTAAAATCTTAGAAACACAATTTAAATATGAAGGGAAGAACTCAGAGACAAACCAACAAATCAAAGGTTTTCAACAGAAAAAAAGGGAGAAAATTTACACAAGAAAAACAATCTTTCAAATGTCAAAACTTCAAATAATGCAGTCCCAATATAGACTCCGTTGAACCATCTAGTAAAATTTTGGTTGTGTACGAGCATTCTTCAAGGTTAGAAGCCATCTCAGATTCAATTGGAATAAGTCAAGAAACAGGGAAAAAAAATTGAAGATGGATTCTAATCAAAAAGTAGGTCGCAAGACCAATCAATATCATATGGTAAAAGAAGGTGAAAAGCTTGTAGAGGAAGGTAAGATTAATGCCCTTCCCAACTTTTTTAGCCCCGGTATTAATGAAGATCATCACTTGGAATATTAGAGGACTCAAAGGGAGTCTTTCAAAACAAAATGAAATTAGAAGAATGATTCAGATAAATCATCCACATCTTGTTTTCCTTCAAGAAACAAAGATGTCAATGGAGGATATGGACTCAATTGCCAAGTAAAATTTGGCCAGCTGGAAAAGTGGTTTCCCTCGGCTCCCAAGGGACTTCGGGTGGCATTACTTGTCTTTGGTACCCAAAAGAGGTAGTTATTCACCATATGGTTGGCAGTTGGGGTTTGTTGGCTATAGCTATTCAAAGTAGACATTCCAACCAGATTATGCTCTGCATTACTGTTTATGCTCCGACTTCTTTGGAGGAAAAAAGAAGAAAGTGGAAGGATATTACTCATATTATCTCTCATTTTCCTAAAGCTTGGATCTTGATCGGAGGAGATTTCAATACCATCCTCTCTCTGGATGAGAAAAGGGGGGGAAATAGAAATTTGGACAAAAGCACCGACCTCATGAGCGAATATATTGCAAACCTCCATCTTGTGGATATCCAACCAGATAATGGCCTTATGACTTGGTCTAACAGAAGGCAAGGCTTAGCTTGTATAATGGAGAGATTGGATAGGTTTTTGCTCTCTAAAAATTTCTTAATCCATGGTCACATTCCTAAAGTGAAGACTCTTAATAATGTTGGTTCGGATCATTGGCCACAATGGTGGAAATGTGGAAAACCAATGTGAGTTTCTCTCCTTTTCGTTTTCAATTAATGTGGCTTAGAGACATTTCCTTCAGACCTCGTGTGCAACAATGGTGGAAGGAAGGTAAACCTAGGCATGGGACTAAGATGTTCTGTTTTGCCAAAAGACCGCAATACATTAAATCCAAAATCAAGACTTGGAACTGGAAAGAGTTTGGGGATGTTCATAAAAAAAACATGAAGTTATTGCTCATCTTGAAAATTTGAATAAGAAAATCCGTTTAGATGGCCTCACAGAGAAGAGAAGTGCAGATGAAATTAAACTCACAACTCAGCTTGAGGAATGGGAAAAAAGAGAAGAAATATTATGGAAGCAAAAATCTAGAATTCAATGGCTCAAAGAAGGAGATCGAAACACAAATTTCTTCCACAAATCTCTTCTAGCTCGAAGATCTCACAACTTTATTTCTTCCTTAAAATCAGATTCTGGAGATGTTGTTTATACTTGGGATGGCATGAACTCTATTGTTGTTGATTACTTTTCCAATATTTTTGCTGCTACTCCTCTTGACTCAACTTCACAACAAAATGTTCTTCAAGCAATCCCTTCTCTTATCACTTCGAGGAGAACTCTATTTTGACTGCTCCTATTACTATCAATGAGCTTCAACAAGTAGTTTTTAAAATGCAAAAAGGGAAAACCCCAGGTCCTGATGGTTTTCCCATTGAGTTCTACCAAGAGTTCTGGGATATCCTTCATGTTGATTTATTAGAGGTGGTGGAAGAAGCCAGGAAAGCCAAAGAAATTTTGAAGGTTATCAATAAAACTTATATTACTCTTGTTCCAAAAGCTCAAGAGGTTGATCATATCTCAGCTTTTAGACCTATTGCTTTATGTAATGTTCTTCTCAAAATCATTACTAAAATCATGGCAGTAAAGGTTGAAGCCTCTTTTGCATAAGATTATTTCCCAGAGCAAGGGGGTTATGTGGAAGGACGTCAAATAGTAGATGAGATAGTTCTTGCTCAGGAAGCCATCCATTCCATGGATATGCAAAATTCTCCTTCCATGTTCATTCGGTTAGACTTATCCAAAGCTTATGACAGAGTGGATTGGCACTTCCTTATCAAAGTTTTGAGGCAATTTGGTTTCTCTAAGGATTGGATGGATTGGATTATGGGATGTATCTCTTTAGTTTCCTACTTAGTTCTTATCAATGGCAGGCCTTCTCAGTCATTCCCTAGCTTCCAGAGGTATTAGGCAAGGTGACCCGCTATCCCCTTATTTATTCATCATTCTTGTTGAATGCTTGGGTAGGACTATAACCAAAAAGAGGGAAAACAAAACCCTTGAGGGAGTTACCATTGCTCATGGAGCTAGACCTATCTCTCATCTTCAATTTGTGGATGACTCTACTCTTTTAGGTAAAGCTACAGTTAAGGAAGCTTCTAATATTAAGCAAATCATTAGCTATTTTTCTAAGGCTATCGGGCAGCTTGATCAATGAAGACAAATCTAAAGTTATTTTCTTTCACTGCTCTGCTAGACAGGAATCCATGGTCTTGGATAAATTAAGATATAAGAAGACCTCCCTTCCAATCACTTATTTAGGTATTCCCATAAATATTCAAAGGCAAAAAATAAATATTGGAATTGGTTGTTGGACAAAGTCAAGAAGAAAATTGGAAAGTGGACCAACAAGTGGCTTTCTTCCGGGGGTAGAATCACCTTGGTAAAATCAGTCCTTCAAGCTATTCCTATTTATGTTTCTTCCATTTTGAATATCCCAAAGGCTGTTCTTCGAGAATTGGATCAAATCAGTCATCGTTTCCTTTGGAGTGGTACTAAGGAGAAAAGAAAATGGGCCTTGGTGAAATGGGATACTTTATGTCTTCCTAAGAGTGAAGGGGGGTTAGGATTCCGGTCTTCTATTAATAACAACAAAGCTTTAGCTGCTAAATTATATTGGAGGATGTTGCATAACCCCAATGCTCTTTGGGCCAATAATCTCCGTGCTAAATATGCTGAGAACAAAAGTCCCGAAGACCTTGTTCGCTATCAACTTCCTACCAAAGGTTCTCCCATTTTAGCAGTTCTTAAGACCGGTGAGGATTTGATAAAGAAAAAATTATTTTGGATCATTCATAATGGTCAACATGCAAATTTTTGGACAGATTCTTGGGATGGTCACAAGCCTTTGATAACTCGGTTTCCCGATTGGAGGCCTTGGATGGAGGAGCTTCACCGAGCTAATTGGATAAAGGTGGCTAATTACTGTCGGTACCATACCGGTAATTCAAAGGTTGGTAGATATTGGATCCCTATTGAGGACTGGCCTATTCAAATCCTAGAAAGGCAAAGACAAGATATCCAAGGCATCCTTCATATGAGATCCCTCTCTTGGTCCCATGAAAAAGATTGTTTTGGATGGAACAACACTACTAAGGGTGAGTATTCAGTTGCTCAAGGTTATTTGACCTTATGCCATAATAATCCCAACCATTCTTCCGACATATTTTCTCGATTGTGGGCTCAAAAGCTCTGGCCTAAGGTGAGGTTCTTTAATTGGCTTTTATTGCATCGTAGGGTGCTTACTGGTGAGCAACTTATGAAGCGTGGTTTTCATGGCCCTTTTAGATGTGAAATGTGTGAAGAGAATGTAGAAAATATCAACCATATTTTTATTGAGTGTACTTTAGCCTCTGAGCTATGGAGGAGAATGGCCACTTTACTTGGCTTACAATGGTCCAATTTTTTTACTTTTGAACAGATTTGGAGGGATTGGCCTAATCAAGAGGGTGTTGATCATTTTATTAGGCAGTTAGTTTGGATGGGTTCTACCATTCTTCTTTGGAATATTTGGAATGAAAGGAACAACCAAATTTTTAATCAAGATAGGAAGGATATTCACTATATTTGGCAAAAGACCATAGCCAACTTAGTTGAATCAGTCCATCAACTCCTTAATCACCCCCAAAACTCCCACCAAAGATGGGATCAAGTGATGCAAAGATTGAATATTAAATCTTCTAAGGGCAACCAACTTAAAGGGAATGTGAGTATTAGTAAGATGGATAGGACTAGAAATTGGCAACCTCCTCCTAAGGATTTTGGAAAAGTCAATACTGATGGAGCCTCTAGAGGGAACCCTGGAAAAGCCAGTGTGGGAGGAATTGGTAGACTTTCGGATGGCTCCCTGGTTTTTACTTTTGCTGAGAATTTGGGTATTCTTTCCAATAACCTTGTCGAGGGGTATGGTATCCTCGGGAGGCCTTCAGGAGGCTACTAAGGTTGGATGGGAAAAGGTGTTAGTTGAGTCTGACTCTCAACTTATGATTAATCTCTTGAAGACTCCTTCTAAGAATCATAAGGTGGATTGGAGAATAAAAAGAATTATTGAGAAGATTCAATTAATCCGGATGGGATTTTTGAAAGTTGATTACAATCATGTGGTCAGAGATCAAAACAAGAGTGCTGATGCTTTAGCTAATTGGGCTTTGGACAAAGGTGATCTTACTTGTTATGGCCACCCTCCTATATGGTGGGCTTCTCAAATTAGGGAAGCTCTTCTTTCTATCATTTCTTTGGATGGCTCCAGTTTTGAAGGTACCTAGTTTCTTCTTGCTTTTTTTTTTGCTTCTCTTTGGTTCATTCAATTTTTTTTAGTTCCCTAGCTCATTCTATTCTTTATTTTGTTTCCTCTGTTGATTCTTGCCTTAATAGTCTTCTGGTCTAGATAGGTCATTGTTATGTTCAATTTTTTTTTTTTGTTTAGTTTTTTAAGGTGGGTGGGTTCTTTTGTTTTGTTTTGTTTTTGTGTTCTTTGTGTTTTGTTGTTCTTGTGTTTTTGTGTTTTGTTTTTTTGTTTTTTGTTATTGTTCTTGTGTTTTTTTCGTTCTTGTTCTTGGGTTTCTCTTTGTTTGTGTTAATTCGTGTTTTTATGTGTGAGTGTTTTCTATGTTTTTTGTTTTTGTTTATTGTCTGTTGTTGGTTGTTTTTTATTTTTTTAATTTTTTAGGTTTTGGTTGTGTTTATTTTTCATGTTTTTTTTGGGTTATGTCTTTGTAGTGTTCTGTTGTTTTTGTCTTGTTTGTGTTTTGTTATGTGGTTCTTGTGTTTTTCTATGTGGTTTGTGTTGTGGTTTCTTTTATCTTATTGTGCGTGTTTGGTTGTGCTTTTGTTTTTGACACACTCAAGGAGCATGTTTTTTATTTTATTTTATTATTTTTGTTGTTATTTACTTATTTTTAAATTGGTTTTGTGTGTTTGTTTGCTCCTTGAGTATGTCAAAGGTGGTAGGCCAGGTCCGAGTCCTGGGCATTTTTGGTGGAATGGATACCCCTGCCTCCTTGGGTCTTACCCGAAAGTGGCATCCCTTTTGGGATGTTTTCCACAAAAAAAAAAGCAAAAACTTCAAACAAGGATAAGCAAGCAAAGGATATCAAAAAGGAAGAAAGCAAAGAAGAACCCTGGATAAGAGTTAATCACAAGAGGAGGAATACTCCACCACAATCTCAAAGGCATCCAAACATGTTACATAATTTCTTCCATGGTCATTGCTTTTCTTGTAATAAATATGGTCATAGAGTTGTACACTGTATTAGTCTTAAAAGAAAAAATGTCAATAGAAATTTCAATTCTTTTGCACCTCTTATGGATAATGATATTATATGTTACAAATGCAATAATTTTGGGCACAAGGCTAGATGGTGTAAAATTATACTTCCTGAGTCTAATAAAAGAAAAACAGATTCAACAACTAGGAAAGATGAAAAGGGAAATGTAAAGGCTAGATCAATGTTAGTTCAAACAACCCTTCATGCTCAGGATAAAGAAGAACAATGGTATCTTGATAGTGGTTGCTCTAGTCACATGATAAGAGACAAAGACAAATTTATTGTACTAAAAGAAACCAATAGAGGATCAGTAAGTTTTGGTGATAATGGATCAACAAGGATTGGTGGAAGAGGAACTCTAAGTTTAGATAATGGGAAAAAAAGAACAAAAAATGTGTTGTATGTTAAGGGGTTAAAACATAATCTGCTAAGTGTAAGTCAACTTTGTGATCAAGGGCATATGGTTACATTCCATCCAGATAGATGTGAGATAAGAAAATAAAAAACTAGAAAAGTCATTGCCAATGCAATAAGAACTCCAAACAATCTATACATGCTTAGTGAGATCAAAGGGGAAAAGTGCTTTCTATCACAAGAATATGAGAGTTGGTTGTGGCATAGAATATTGGGTCACTTGAATTTTGACAACATAGTCAACATAAGCAATAAACAGGCTGTCAGAGATTTACCCAAAATAAAAAGGCCATAAAACACAATATGTGCACCTTGTCAACATGGAAAGCAAACTAGAAGAAGCTTTAAGTCAAAAGGATATATGTCATCTGAGCCATTGAGTCTAATACATATTGATCTATGTGGTCCTACCAGAACATAGAGTATTTAGGGTGAGAGTTACTTTATATTATTTATAGATGATTACTCCAGAATGGTTTGGGTAGCTTTCCTGAAAGAGAAGTCAGATGCTTTTGAAAAATTCAAAGCATTTAAGAAATTGGTTGAAAATGAAACCGACAAGAGGATTAAGTGTTTGAGATCTGAAAGAGGAGGAGAATTTACCTCAAATGAATTTGTAGAGTTTTGTGAACAACATGGGATCAAGAGAGAATATTCAACAACAAGAACTCCTCAACAAAATGGAGTAGTTGAAAGGAAAAATAGGACTATTGAGAATATGGCTAGAGCTATGTTAAATGAGTCTAAGCTCCAGTCAACACAAAAGTATACATAATCACTAGGGCTCAAATGAGGGTAAACCATCACAAGACTCCATATGAGCTTTGAAAAGGAAGACCGACCACTATAAAACACTTCAAGATTTTTGGAAGCAAGTGTTACATAAGACGGGAAGATCAAAACTTAGGCAAGTTTGATCCAAGATGTGATGAGGGAATTTTCCTTG
Organism: Wollemia nobilis; assembly: GCA_028583015.1. NCBI lineage: Eukaryota > Viridiplantae > Streptophyta > Pinopsida > Araucariales > Araucariaceae > Wollemia > Wollemia nobilis. Next base: position 3,014,709 of record JAQPPZ010003073.1, read on the forward strand.
GTTATTCCTCAAAGAGTAAAGCCTATAGATGCTTCAACAAGAGAACACACACTATTGTAGAAAGTATAAATGTAACAATTGATGAGAAGATAGATTCAAGAGAACCAATTCAACAAATTGTGTATCAAGAAGATGGAAGTTGTCAAGAAGAGTTTCATGAGGAATCATATGAAGAAGAAGAAGAAACACAAAGACTTCTTCCTAAAACTCCATCCAGGTATGTACAAAAGCATCATCCAAAATAATAAATCATTGGGAATCCAGATGAAAGATAGAAAAGGAGAAGGATAATAACACCATCTCAACAAGTAAATTTTTCTTTGCTATCTAATATTGAGCCAAAAGACTTCAATCAGGCAAGTGAAGATAAGTTATGGATTAAGGAAATGGATGAAGAATTAGATCAGATAGAAAAAAGCAAGACTTGGGAACTTGTCCCATGACCAAAGGACAAAAATGTGATTGGCACAAAATGGGTATTCAGAAATAAGTTAAATGAAGATGGACAAGTGGTCAGGAATAAAGCAAGGTTAGTATGCAAAGGTTATGCACAGGTAGAGGGAATTGAATTTGATGAGACATTTGCTCCAGTTGCACGACTTGAAGCCATAAGAATGTTTTTAGCCTTCTCAAGTTTTAAAAACTTCAAAGTATATCAGATGGATGTTAAGTCAACATTTCTAAATGGTGTTCTAGAAGAAGAAGTCTATATTGAACAGCCATAGGGATTCATATTAACAGATAAACCAAATCATGTATGCAGATTGAAAAAGGCATTGTATGGTCTAAAGCAGGCTCCTAGAGCATGGTACTCAAGATTGGATAAGTATCTTCAGGAACAGGGATTCAGAAAAGGAATAGCAGACAATAATTTATATATAAAAAATGAAGGGAATGATCTACTAATTGTGGTTGTTTATGTTGATGACATAATTTTTGGGGGAAACAATGATAAGATGTGTAAAGAATTTGCTAAGAACATGCAAAATGAATTTGAGATGTCTATGCTTGGTGAGTTGTCCTTCTTTCTTGGACTTCAGATTTCACAATCAAAGAAAGGGGTATTTCTCTCACAAACCAAGTATATAAAAGAAATGTTAAAGAAATTCAAGTTAGAAGATTGCAAACCGGTAAGTACCCCCATGGTCATAGGATGCAAGTTAAGTAAGGATGATGAATCTCTAGAGGCATATCAGAGATTATACATATCTATGATTGGTAGCTTATTGTATGTTACAACTACAAGACCAAACATAGTACAATCAGTGGGATTAGTGGTAAGGTTTTAGGCAACACCTAAGGAAACACATGTGGTAGCAGTAAAAATAATTCTCAGGTATCTAAAAGGGACTATGGATTTTGGGCTTTGGTATCCCAAAAGTGATAGTTTCACACTCACAGCATATACAAATGTAGATTAGGCTGGCATCATTGATGACAGAAAAAGCACAAGTGGAGGAGCATTCTTTCTTGGAGACTGTTTAGTCTCTTGGCTAAGTAAGAAGCAGGTTTCAATATCCCTATCTACAGTAGAAGCATAATATATTGTAGCAGTATCCAGTTGTACACAGGTATTATGGATGAAGTGAACTCTAGAAGACTTCAAGATAAAACATGATCATCCTATTCCCATACTATGTGATAATACAAGTGCTATAAGTATCTCAAAAAATCCAGTGATGCACTCTAGGACAAAGCACATTTCTATTAAGTATCATTTTTTGAGAGAACAGGTGATAGATAAACAGGTCATGTTGGAATATGTTACTACAAAGGAACAGATAGTAGATATTTTCACTAAGCCACTTTCAAAGGAGACCTTTGAGTATCTTCGAGGAAAATTGGGAGTAAGACTCCCACCCCATAATTAACCACCTCAAGAGGAGGTGGGGGAGGGGCTAAGCTAAGAGACTCATTCTTAGCCCCGAGCCCCAAAGGTGACCCTTTGCCATTGATGTCAAAGGGGGAGAGATTTGAGTAAGGGGGAGAGATTTGGTTTAAAAAGAGAGCATTGAGTCAGGGGGAGCAGAACAGGAAAAGGTCAAAGATTTGGTAAAAAGAATTTGGGTTGCCATCAATGACAAAGGGGAAGATTGTTGGACATTTTGAGTGATAAGTTGTCATTGATGCCAAGAGTGAGTGGTCATTGATGTCAAACCTTCAGCACCAGTTAGTGGTAGTTTCTGTTGGCAGCATCCATTTTGGTTTTAGTTTCAAGATTCGGCTTCAAGAAGTCATATAAGGTCCAAAGTACGAGAAAAAGCCCAAATAAATAATATCATAATATTCTTTTATAATATTATGCAAAGGAAGTTTAAAATTAATTATAAATTAATTTATTATTTAATTTACTTAGCTTATAAAGTTATTTAGGTATGAGGTGTAGACCAATTGGTTCATCCAAACCCCATAAGGGGGCGGAGGTCCAAGGTTCAAATCTCGGGCCTCGTCGGACTGAACGCTTGTCCCTTTCCTGGTGCTTTCAGCGGCTTAAAAGGTTTAAAATGATTGTGGCATGGTGGTTATAGGGGCGGATTACGCGAAGATCTATGTGGCAGCTTCTAGGGCGGACAACACAAAATACTATGGCGACCATAAAAAGCTGGACACTGCTCGAATTCGTGGCGGCTACCGATTCCACCATGTAAATTCAAAAAAAAAAAAACTTATAAAGTTATTTAATTTAATTATTAATTAATTTTATTATTAATTATAAATTAATTTAAGCTAAGGTTAAATAACCCTAAGGTGGGTTATCAAAATTAAAATTTGAAATTTGTTTTTGAATAACAAGCACCGACGTGAGGAAAAATAAAAAACATGTATATAAAGGGGGGAAATCCCACCCTACCAAATTTACCATGCCTTCGATAATCATTGTGAGCTTTAAATATTGGTGAGCCATACAAATAGCATTGTATCCAAAGTGAAGGGGGAAGTGTGCACGTTTCTTGAGATTTTGACGGTGAGTGAAGGCATAATAAGAAGGTGCTATACCTTCTTTCACATGGGCATTCGTAGCCCACGTAGTGGGATCCCAAGCGCTAATGTGCTTAGGACTAGAGGAGACAACTAATCGAATCTCACCGAATCCCCTTTTGTGGGAAGTATAAGGTATGCTTGAAAATTAGTCATCGAAATTTTCGAGGATATAGTTTGGGCATTTAAAAATTAATTTTTGCATATTTAAATTGGTTCTAAGGTTGCTAAAGGAGTTATAAGGGTTTTTGCAAAATTAAATTTTTAATGGTGTATGCTCAAATGTTTTGAAAATATTGTAAGGTGTTTGGTTGATATTTTTATGGTGTTGGATATTATTTTAAGTTGGAGTTTATAAGGTGTATCAAGGAAATTATCTTAATGTATGGTATGATGAGTGTTATGTTTAAAAGGGAGAAATAAGGCATAAGTTGAGTTGTGATTATTTTATGTCCAAGGAATATTTTGGAAAGTGTTGAAGTAATATTGTTGTGTCTAACCATTGGAATTGGAAAGAAGAAAATTGTGATTAAGACAGGTTTTCCAAAGGCACTTCTACATCCAATAAAAGGTATGGGCATATTCTTCCTAGTGAGTGATTGTTGAAAATTGTGAATGAAAAGTTGGAGTGAAAAGGATTGTTTGGTTTGCATTGTTGAGAGTGTTTTGAATTAATGCTTCAAGGTTTTCTGGAATTAAGAGTTGTTGATAAAACCTTGTTTTATAAGCATTGTTGTTGAAGTGAGTTATTGAGTGAAGAACTTGAACTAGGGTTTGCAAAGAACATGAGTATTATTGTTATGTGACGTTGGTTGATAAAGCATTGTTGGAAATATTTGAGTGAGTATTCATATGCTTGGACTAGGGTTTGTGAGCAAGGATCATTTCATTGAGTGATTGGTTGAGTAGAGTTGGTTGAGCCTAGTCAAGTGAATGTGTGAAGTGATTGTTCAAGTTATGTGAAACAAATTATTCTATATTCTAATTGAGTTAAGAAAGTGATTAAGCATTGTGATGAATGAGAAGCATATTGAGTATCTAACAATTCTCTTTATGTTTCTATGAGATTGGACAAGTTCTAGTGTGATATTGTTGAGCAGATTTGAGGTAAGTCTTAGAGAAGACTTGTGGAAAGATTTATGTGAGATTTTGTGAAAGCTTACAATACATATTAAGGACAAATTTGAGGATAGAGTTTGGTACAAATTTGAGGACATATTTTTTACAGATCAGAGATAGATATTGAGGACATATTTGAGGATGGAGTTTGGTACAAATTTGAGGATAGATTTGTACTAGGTCAGACATAGAGATTGAGCAAATTTGTGCTAGATTGAAGGACTGTGTTTAGTGTAGATTTGAGACAGAGCTTTCGAGGTGATAGAGTTGAGTATCAAGGTCTCCAGCTAGAGTAGGGAGGATAGGTGTCTTTTGTGGATAGAGTTCCATTTGCTAAGGGCAGTGGAGGCATAGGTCTTCTAGAGGATCACCAACCAGAGTAGAGTTAGGATATTGGTGTCTCCTATGGATAAATATCCATGAGATTGATTAGGGGATTGGTATCTCCTTTGGACAAAGGTACATAAATATTGTAGGGAAAGGATTCCCAAGAGAATTTATTTGAGAAAATTTATAAGAAATATTTTATCCGTGGAGTAGCCCACATTGGATGAACCACGTAAAATCATGTCTCTCATGTGTGTGATGCTTTGTGTGATGTTTACTACTTTAATATTGCTAATGTTATTATTTGGATTAAAAGGCAAAAAGTTGTATCTTATATTGTTCACCCCCCTCTCAGTATAAGCACATGTTCTTCATCTTGCCCATATTGATTTCAAATTTTTGGAAACTTCTTCCTTTGTCATTTTAGTTTCTTAGATATAAATAATATTAGGTTTATTACTTAAACAAAGGTCCCAAATATACCTCTACATTGAGGAGGCATTAACACCCCTTATATTCCATGATATGGTAATCATGTCTCATCAAGGGAAGCTAACCCCTCTTACAAATTACCAATATCATTTTATTATTTGGTAAAGAGCAGTTCAACTAGCTTAGATTGTGTTTCTTTCTCTATGTTTACTCTTGCTTCCCTAACTCTTGCTTAATAATTTGAAGGATTTCATCTTTTTATCTAGCTAGTATTGGGAGTAGGTTTTATTATTTCATTCCTCAATATTCTTTCACAACATTCCTTTTCATTAGACTTATACTCTCTTGGCTCTGCTAACAAAGCTTTTGACTTATCCTTCTCATTTTCTAGTATTTCTTGTTTATGGTAGAGGTATCAACATCTAACACTATGTTTTCTATATCAATTTCCCTCTCCTGAATGGTGCATGGTAATTCAAGAGAGTCTTTAAAATTTTATGAGGCACATCCTTAGGTTCAATACGAATGTTCACCTCTAAATCAAGATCATACTAAGTAGACAATTCCTTGTTAATATTATGATCCTATTGTCCCACATCCTCTAAGCTCTACTATACTTTTTCCTCATAGGCTAAAGCCTCAAAATAATTGGTATTCTTCCATTGTCCTTACTTATTTATCTCCACTATTTATTTACTTTCATATGTCTAGACATATTTTATGGAAGTTTAAAACCAACATCATCCATATCCATTTGTAAGTTTACCTTGCAATTTTCTACATAATTTTTTGTTGGATGCTTCTTAGTCGATGATCTCTCAATATGCCCTACCTCATGACATCTTATACATCTGAAAGATGTGTTTTCCATAATTTGGTTTCACAACTTACACCCATACTTAATAATGATTTATTTTAGTGAAAATTTATTGATATCATTCATGACCAATATTTAGGAATAAATAGCCAAGCTTCATCTTATATAGTTTCTAAAATCTTAAAGAATTTTCCCATAGTGTTGCTTATTTCCTTGAAGGTATCCATTTCCAAAAATTCAATAGGAAACCCATACATCCTGACCCATACTAGTACTAGGGATAATTTTATATTTTTAGGTGCAAAGCCTTCATACTAGTGGGTAACAGAGAGTCTTGCTCTTCCGATAAAATAAGGACCCCTTTTAGGATTCTATATCTTTCCTCATAGAATAGAAAATGGTTAGGAATAAACCTTTGAAAAGAAAGAATGGTTGCACTCCTAGAGACTTCCATCTCCTATCAATCCATTTTATCAAAGTAAAATCCCCTAGCCAAGACCCATTAAATTTACTAATGAGTACCTTATCTTTGAGCAAAAAGGATAATTGCTTTATGAGGTCCTCCCTAACCTCTACTACTAGGGATAACTCTAAGAATTTAGATATAATCAGTCCATGGAAAGGAAATTATAACTCAATATCTACTAAAATTTACCAGTATACCCTATAACGATTATATTATTTGAAATTTGTATGCAAAACTTTAAGATTATGAAGGGATAAATGAAACTTAGTTTAAAAAAATCTACATTTCAAATATCTTTAAATTTTACACAAAATGGCATAAGAATCGTTTGAATCAGACTACATGCAAAGATATGGATCTTGAAAGATGAGCCATATTTCATAAAAAATGTCATAGCTCTACTGATTCATAATTGTTATTCTTAGTATTACATAGCCAATAATTGGAAAATGATGCACGTATTGTTTTGTAAGATTTAAATTTCACAAGTGTTAACAAGAAGTGGGGATATAACCACAAATAAAAATTGATGATAAAAATGATATCTTGGAATATTATGGGCACGAATAAGGCCCCTGAGAAAAAGACATTAGAGATTGACAAATTTTTATAGACAACACAAATATTTTAGTCATTTGCAATGTTTCATCTTGAAAAAATTTAAATTTTAGAAGTCAATTGGATGAGTGAGATTTTATCTCTTAATAAAAACGATATCAAGGAATTGATTGTAAAAACATCACAATTTGAGGAAGACGACAAATATTTGATATAAAGATAAATTAAGAATAGTTTTTATTAAAAAACAAGTTAGATATGGTTTAATTAACATGTTAGCAATGAATGCAGGGCATAGGGACCATTGATTCAAAGAAATATCAATTCAAAAAGGTAATTTCTTTACTTGATTTTGATATTAGCTTTTCTTGTTGCTTTACATATTTTTTTACGATATTTGTATTTAATTGTTTGTTTGTATAATTTATAACTTTATTATTTAGGTTATGCTTTTATTTATTTTTGTTGGTATGAATATATTTTACAAGCCTTTATTTTTAGATTATAATTAAATTATTTCTTTATTCCTATAGTATTTGGTTTTCATAATTTAAAGTGGATGTTTTTATTTGTAAATCTATTACTTGATCTTATTTTGTTATTATTCAATTTCTCTTATTATTATTGGTTGTAATTTAATTTGTTTTGTATTATTAGTTAACTAAATTTATTATTATTATTATTAATTGTTTTAATAATTTTCAATTTCATTTGGTTGCGGCTATAGTCTTTGCAAAAGGGGTTTAAACCCTAGGTGCGGTCAAGCGATGGAGCAAAGCAATAAATTTTTCTACAGTATTTGCAAAAGAGATACAAACCCTAGGTGCAGTCAAGAATTGAAGGAAGAGGGTTGTTCACAAACTATCTCTTTAGTCTATGAGAAAGCCTCTTCGGTCAGAAGAAATATCTCTCAAGGATATTTGGGTTCATGGGTGGATGAACTTCTACCCTCTAAAAAGATTTTGGAGGATGAATTTAGGTTGGATCTGATTTATCATGAAGCTCAAACAATTATCTGTAAACTCAAGGGCAAAATACCAGGCCTGGAGGAGCTCAAAGGATACATTAAAGATTGGTGGACTAGTAAAAAATTCCAAGTAACTCTCCTACCCAATATTTTCTTTTTTGTTTCCTTTTCTAATTTAGTGGATAGAGATAGGGTAATGGATTATAGATATAATTGGTTTTTGGACAAATGGGTGTCTATATAAGACCTTGGACTCATTTCAACCCCTTTACAAAATAAGTTAATTACTTCTCAATCTGGGTGAATCTTTATGCTCTCCCTATGGAGTTTTAAGGAGAGAAGATATTCACCAAAATAGGAACTCTAGCCATCATATATGTCAATCATTCAAGTTTGGCAATGTAAAACTATATTTGAGACCTAGGTGATTAGTCTTCAATCTAAAGGGATTTTCCATAAGGTAATGTCTCTACATTTATAGCATATGCATGACCATCACTAATTCCAAATTGTGTAGTATGTAATTATGATTATCTAACATTAAATTTGAGACCCATAACCCACTAATTGATCCTCCTACATTAATAATATTCATAGCCCATATAATACATCGATGGTCATGGTAAATTTCCCATTAAGATCAAGTACCTTAAGATTTGGAGTTGATGTTCACTTATTTTTAGCATCTAAAATGCCTTCTTACACTTCTTGGTCGAAACATACTTCTTCCCTTTCCTTTGGAGTGAGATGATCAAGTGATCAATCTTATTTTTAACATATAGAATGCCTTCTTACACTTCTTGGTTTAAACATACTTATTTCATTTCCTTTGGAGTGAGGTGATCTATCTTGGAGAATCCTTTCACAAATCTCCTATAGTAACCTAGTAATCCCATGAAACTATAGACTTCATGGATATTCTAGGATGTTGACCAATCTATGATGATTTTAATTTATGTTGGATCTATAGAAATACCCTCTATAAAAATGATACTCTCTTTTGGAAGAAGTTATAGTTGGAAAAGTTTCCATATAGCTAATACTCCTAGAATCTTTGCATTTCTATGTGCAAATGCTCTATATGCTCTTTCTTGTTTTTGGATTAAAGTTTCTAAATATACTATTCATGAGTTTCATAAGAGCAATTGATGCATTTGTGAGTTTTAACATAATCATAGTGAAATTATAATGTCCCTAACAACTTATAAAGGTTATATTTAAAACATATTCTTTAATCCTCAACTATATGAATCTTAAAAATATAGTTTTCTCCATCATTTGGTCAAAAAACTCATCAATCCTTAGAAAAAGGTATAAGTTCTTAATTATTGCTTTGTTCAATATCTAGTCATTAATGCATAACTTAAGGGCACCATATTTATTTTTTATGAAAATATTGGCACAACCAAAGGTGATACATTTGGTCAAATTTTGTTAATAGCTCATTTTGCTATATATTAAGCTTGAAATTCAATACTTGTCATTTGATGAGGAGACTTGGATTGTATCTCAGTTTGTAGAAGAACATCTATCAAAAATTTACTCACTCCCTTCATGGAGTCAGTCTTAGAATCTCTTTAAGAAACACATCCTATAACTCATTTGAGAAAGGACATGTTTCAAAACTAGTTTCTCTTTCCTCTTTCATATCATTAATATGTAGTGCATACAATATACACCTCTTTAATTGAGATCTATTTAGTTGCATGCATGAATATTATCTCAAATCAATAAGTTTTTAGAATCTTTGTATGGTGGTACTATATCCCTCATCATTGAAACATTCAACCACTTTAATATATCAATCACCATTGGATCTATGCTTCCACAACTAGTTGACTCTAATAATCACATAATAGGATCCTAGAGAGGCCACATGTAGGGTTTTTTCTATGGTGAAATTTAGAAATTCCAACTCAACCATGCATAGATATTGATCTATTCTACTCTCAATTCAATTCCTATACTATACTCTCTACGTGATCCTCATGAAATCAACTTTTATTTTGAATCTTTCCTACTATATATGGATTTACAAAAGCATTTAGTTGATCTAGTGTCTATTGAAATACTTACACAAAGTCCATAAAGCTTACCTATAATCTAAATAGAAGTATTCAAATGCTCAACTTAGTGGTTATCCATGACTACATGGATATGCTAGTGTTACTTAGTCTATCATTGCTATTTGGTGGAAGTTAAATTCCTCATTGAGATGGTCCTCTCCATAAATGACACATCCATTCTTAGGTTCTTTCTTGACCTAATTACCTCCAATTTTATTCAGGCATCCTTTTTGCAATAAAATTTTATTGGTTCCCCTTCTTGAAGTATTTCCTTCCAAATTTTCCTTTGCTTATATTGGTAAGTTTTCCCTCCATAGGCTTTTTTTTTTAAGTTGGAATTGTTCACTATGAACTTTTTCCCTTATCCTTGTTCTTTCTAGATAAACAATTTATAATTTTTACTTCTACTTAATCACTTTCTCAAAAACTTCTTCCATGGTTTTCGGGTTGTGAACATCCACTTTAGCCCTATTTTAGGATTTAAACCTGATAAAGAGTATTAGAAAACAAGAAAAAATATATTATTACCAAACAAGAAAGAGTTATAGCTTTTGGTTCTTATAAAAATAGTATGTTTACTCTAGATACATTGTCAAATATGGCTCTATTAGCAGGGATTTAAAAAATAAAAGAACTTTGGCATAAAAGACTAGGACATATAAGTGCATCTTCATTAAATGAGATTATTAAACATCAAATGGTTAAAGGTTTACTAAATTTCATGGGAATCTATATTATGTCCAGAATGTCTAGTAGGAAAACAACATAGAGTACCTTTTAAACTTAGTTTACATAGAGCTCAAGAACCATTGGAACTAATATATACAAATTTATGTGGTCCAATGAACATTACTAGTCTTGGAGGACATAGATACTTTCAACTATTTATTGATTATTACTCTAGAAAAATGTGGGTGTATTTTATGAAATTCAAATATGAAGCATTTAGTTGCTTTAAACAATTCAAACTACTAGTGGAAAAAGAAATAGGAAAATCAATCAAGAATATTTGTTCAAATAGAGGAGGTGAATTTTTATCAAGGGAATTTAACTTGTTTTCATAAACCAATCGCATAAAATGGTAGCTTACCATGACATATTCACCATAACAAAATGGTATTACAGAAAGAAGAAATAGATCTATTTGAAAACTGTTCGTTGGACAATGTATGCTAAAAGAAGCTCATATTGATCATCAATATTGGGCTAAAGCATTTAAAACAATTGTGTACTTATAAAATATATCACCTCTGAGGACACAAAAAAATGCTACTCCTAAAGAAATATGGTCATAATAAAAACCAACAATAGAACATTTGAGAATCTTTGGATGTAAGGCATACATGCATATCCCAAAGCAAAGAAGAACTAAACTAGATGACAAAACTATGTGTGGAATATTTCTTGGTTATGATGATGATTCAATAGGTTATAGAATAATCTATCCAATAACAAAGAAAATTTATATAAGAAGAGATGTAGTATTTGACAAAGGAAATAAAAATGTTATTAAAGAACAAAATATTGATACATGGATAATAAGTTATTAAGAAGAAGAAAACTCATCAAGTGAAGAATCAAAATAAGAAGTATATGATGAAAAATTGATAATGTAGAAACTATTACAGCACTTCAAAGGAAAGAACCAATATGGCTTAGAGATACACTTAAGGACTCAAAATTAGAGCAAATGCCAGATCTCACTACTACAAGACCACAAAATTCTAGCTTACGAGAATAAATAGGGAATTGATAAGTTTTTTAGTATAACCTACAACTACTCTAAGTGCTTTAAGTCATCCAAAATGGAAGGCAACCATGGAATTAGAATATGCAACATTAATGAAAAATAAAACATGGAATCTAGTTGATTTACCTCAAGGAAAGACAGTAGTAGGATGTAAGTGGATCTACAAGATCAAATACAAAGTAGATGGTTCACTTGAAAAATACAAAGCTCAATTAGTTGCAAAAGGATACACTCAGGAAAAGGGAATTGATTATGGAGAAACCCTTGCACCACCAAAAATAATAACTATCATTCAAACAATTTATGCTTTAACATCACATCTTGGATGGAAACTTTATCAAATGGATGTAAGAAGTGCATTTATTAATGTGATCTTGAAGAAGAGGTATACATGTCATAATTAGAAGGATTTGTGATCAAAGGATAAGAACAAAAGGTTTGCAAGCTAAAAAAATCCTTATATGGTCTAAAGCAGACACCAAGAGAATGGTATATAAAGATTAATAATAATTTATTATAGCATGATTCTAAAAGAAGTTTATCAGATCTAAATTCTATACAAAAAATGTTGGACTAAGAATAATATTTATATTATATGCTGATGATATTGTAATCATATGAAGCTCTAAAATTCTAATAGATGAAGTTAAAAGGGATCTAGAAAAGGATTTTGAAATGAAAAATTTGGGGCTCCTTCATTATTGTCTTGGTTTAGAAATTTGTCAAAATAAAAACAATATCACAATAACATAGACAAAGTATGCAAAATCATTACTTGAAAAATATATAATGAAAATTTGTAAACCCAAAGACACTCCTATGGAGTAAGGATTACAGTTGTCTAGATATGATGAGACATCTCTAGTCTCAACCACTATCTATCGTCAATTAATAACAAGTCTTCTATATTTAAAAAATTCCACACTAGATATAGTTTTTGCTATAAATTATCTTTCAAGATTTATGCAAGAACCTAGAGAAAGTCATTGGAAAGCCACAAAAAGAATACTACAATATATTAGCAAAACTATAGAATATGGGCTAATATATAAAAAAGATGATAACAAATTATGTCTACAAGGATATTTAAATTTTGATTATGATGGATCTATAGATGATAGAAAATCTACATTGGGCTATGTTTTCTATCTTAGTTTTGGATCTATTTCTTGGTACAGTAAAAAACAACATTTAGTAGCACTTTCATCTATAAAAGCAGAATATCGTGCAACAAAATATGTAGTTTGTGAAGCACTTTGGTTATAGTACATATTGTCAATTATGGGAATCATAAGAACTCCTATAATAAAAAATTGTGATAATCAAGGAGTACTTAAAATAAAAAAATCTAGTAATTCATGAAAGAAAATAACATATTGAAGCTTAATGTCACTTTATCAGGGGTTTCTACCGAGGTTCAAATTGTAAATATTTTAACAAAAGCACTTGCTCAAAACAAATTTTAGATATTCTAGAATCATATATGTACATTAAGAATAACTTATATCAAATAATATAATATAGAGGAGTATTAAAGAATATTATTTGATAGTTTAAGATGATTTATATTATGCTAGTGTCTATGTGTAGGATATGCACATGTTTAATGTAAGTAGGTATGCTAGTAGTTAGAAGTCTAAGAGTCTTCTATAAAAGTGGCAAGATAAAAAGTCAAAGGTCAGATGGAAAGTGTTAGAGTATATTACATTATTTGGTACATTACTAGAGTAGGAGTTTACTTTAGAGTAAAGTTAAGTAGTTACTTCAAGCAATGTAATAAATGCACAAGTGTTAGAATGTGTAATTATGTAAATGTGCATGTAGTCCACATGTACATGAGTCATAGGATAGATTTAAAGATAGAGTGAGGGCCAAGGAACTTATATCCCTATATATAGGCCTTATAGTGAGTGAAATATGTGGGATAGAGAATATAGAGAGTGCATAATATAGACTAGTTAGAGGAGTACAATGTAGCCTCTTTAAAAAAAAAATATGGAGTGTTCATTTCCTCCATTATACTGTATTTTACTATTTTGTGAGTTTTCATTAATGGTATATTTCTGAGTTATTGTAGATGTTTATCTTATTGCTTTCCTACATATTATAGTGTTATTATCATACAATCATCTTAGACTGCTTATCTTACATCTTCTGGTTGCATTTCCTGTATTATATATTCATCAAAAGCTAAAAGTGGTATCAGAGCACATGGTAGATCAATAGGAAATAGGGAGAGTCACAAGTGAGATTGATAGGAATCTAGAAAGCTCATTGTCAAAATTTTTGAGATTGCATTTAGCTAGAGTATTTCCATAGAGTTGTAATTATTGGTGTAAATCCACCTGTAAGAGGTCAAAACAAGAACCTCCAATCACATAAACTGTGATAAATGGAAATAAAGCAGCAAACCCCCAATCACACAAAACTGCAATACATGGAAATAAATCGAGAAATACTTTATTTTATCATTCCTGGATTTCACCATATTTACAATGCGATGCCAAAGGAATATATATCCCAAAATAAATCCTAAAACAAAACCCTAGATCTTAAAGTGCTAAAGATAATAAATTACTATTTTTGGGCAATTTCCATTTTTAGCCAAAACAACATTTTTTTAGGAAAATACAAAAAGCTCGGATAGCCATCTAAAATAATGCACATCATCGTATCATCCATACTAAGCATCCTAGAAAATATCAACACCTAACCATGTCTAAAAAATGAGTTATTAAATTCTAAATTTTTACATGAGGGTTTTCTAAAAAACACTAAAATCCATTTTCGGGACACTAGATGAAGGAATTTGGGCTCGAAAAAATCTTGAAAAGGTCTAAAAATGGCATTATAAGCCCCTTTGGTGCCTAGCCATGGTATTTTCCTCCTTATTATCTAGCTCCTTGTAAAATCTCAAGTCAATCCAACGGCCAGATCAAAAGTTATGCCCTTCAAAAGGTAGGCTCCTGCATCATTCTCCTCTGGTTGAAAATAACTCTGCTCTTACCAGTTCATCTGATCAAACTCCTACAAATTTTATTCTCTTACTTGCATATACTATTTATTTGTACTTTGTATTACCATATTGCAACTTCTTTCTGACTCCTTACAATTCTTGTATGTGCTCTACAAATACCTTTGCATCATCACTGGGTTTACCTTGAGTCAGTAGACCAATCAAATCTAGCACACCCTTGGGATTCTTACCATAAATAATATGAAAAGGAGACTTTCATTTTGAACTGTTGACTAAACTATTATATGTAAACTTAGCTTGTGGTAAGGCTAAGACCCACTATTTCTACCTTTCTTTATGCCAATCGTTCGAATCTTGGATCATATAAATACTATGTCGAATATCTCTTTTTGGGGGTAGTCCATATGGTAACTCCCATGGTATGACATTTGCATACTCTTTTATCAAATTTTTTGTTGCATGTGGTTTAGCAACATCTTTAGTATCCACATTATTTATTGTTAACACGTAACAAACCATAACTTCTTTCATCCCTGTGATAAATTCCTTAGTCGTTAATAGGTTTTCACTTAGATCTTCTTCCTTATGTGGTAATAAGACCACTTTTACTCCATACTTATTGAATGTGTAAGTATTATTTCCCCCATTATGGGTAACCTTCCTATCATATTACCAAGGCCTCCCCAAAAATAAGTGGCATGCATCCATTGGAATTACATCACAACACACTTCATCCTTGTTGGTAGTCCTAATTGAAAACTTAACCAGAAACCTCTTATCTATAGTTACCTCATTCCTTTTTTGAACCATGATATGTGGTAGGGATACGAGTTCTTCTCACACTTCAAGTTAAGTTTCTCAACCATTTGATTTGAAACCATATTTTCACAACTACCACTATCAATATTCATCTTACATACCTTTTCTCTAAATGTGCATCTAGTTCGAAAGATATTCGTACGCAACCAAGAATCACCATCATTACTATATTGTACTTCTTCCTTGGTATGATTATTATCCTCTTTATCATGAGGTTTTACCCCATGTCCATTGCAAATCCTATCTCAGTTTTATCTTCTACCTCAACTAGATTGACTCTAGCTTGTTATCCTTGTTTTTTTTCTTGGGCAGGATAGTGCAAACACTCAAAATCTCTATGCCCTTCCTCATTGCATCTATAACATGTATATTACCTTCGTGGGACATTCCAGTTTTGTCCTCCACCATAGCCTCTTCCTCTCTGAGATCCTTTGCCTCGCTAGTGGTTATATTGATCTTGCCCAGGCTCTTCTTGTTTCTTTGTACTAGAAGATTCTCCCTTTAAGGGATACCCTTTGATTGAAGGTGATGATGGTCATTTCTTCACTTCTTTTCTAAAATTACTCCTCTTATGTTTCTCTTCTGCTTTTAATTCTAACTGATATGCATCCTCTACGCAATGGGTCCAAAGCATACTCAATTCATCTTGTATGGCATAGCTTAATCCATTCACATACCTTGCAACCTTTTATTCTTATCACTCTTCAAGACCCACCCAAATTAATAACTTATAGAATTTGTTGGTGTAGTCCTCAATGCTTTGATTCTTTTGTCCAAGGTTATGAAGTCTACGAAATAATGTTTAGGCATAATATTTAGGCAAGAATTTTCCCTTCAATTTCTTTTCTATTTTCCACTAGACCCTAATATTTTCCTTTCCTTTTATTTTTCTCTCCTTCTGTAGATGATACCACCAAATCAATGCACACCCTTTCAACTTTGTGCATGTAAGATTCACTTTATTTTCTTCTAAAAGGATTTTCCACTCAAAGAAAATTTCCATGCTATTCAAATAGTCTATCAACTCCTTTGGTTTTAACCCTCCTGCATACTCAGGAAAATCAATCTTGATCCCATATTTATTTCCTTCCAAGTTCCTAATTAGCCTATCCTCAAACTCTTGCTTCCCCTTTTCCTCGACATGAACCACTATCTTGTTGTCTCCTTCTACAATATCATTATCAAAATCTAGATCTACAAATTCTATGGGATTTCTTTCCCTCACACAAGCCATCATCCCAGTCAATTGAGCAACTTGTACCTGCAACTCTTGCATATTCTTGTTGAGCTAGGCATAACCTCCTTTTCCTCTCCTCATGTTAAACTGATTTATGTTATTCAAAATAGAAAAATAAGAATAGTAGAATAACTATAATCGATAAGATTACCTTCTCTCCCCCAACAAGATCCAACTTGATTTGATACAAAATAGTGTAAATATAGCTACAAGAGGTAAAAAAAAAACCTCCAATCACATAAACTATGATAAATAGAAATAAAGCAACAAACCCCCAATCACACAAAACTTCAATACATGGAAATAAATTAAAAAATAATTTGTTTTATCATTCCTATATTTCACCACCTTTATAATGTGATACCAAGGGAATATATATCCCAAAAAAACCCTAAAACAAAACCCTAAATCTTAAAGCCCTAAAGATAAGAAATTACTATTTTTAGGCAATTTACATTTTTAGCCAAAATGATCTTTTTTACGAAAATAAAAAAAACTTGGATAGCCCTCTAAATTAATACACATCATCGTATCACCCATATTAAGCATCCTAAAAAATATCAAAACCTAACTATTTCTAAAAAGGAGTTATTAAATTCTAAAGTTTTACATGAGGATTTTCTAAAAAAACACTAAAATCCATTTTTGTGGTACTAGATGAAGGAATTTGACCTCAAAAAAGTCTTAAAAAGGCCTAAAAATGGCAATGTAGGCCCTATTGGGGCCTAGCCATGATATTGTCCTCCTTATTATTTAGCTCCTTGTAAAATATCAAGTCAATCCAACTATCGGATCAAAAGTTATGCCCTCAAGAAGGTAGGGTCCTGCATAAGGAAAACTCGTGAAGACTAGGACTCAACGTTGATTCCAATATATTGACAAATCAACCAATGAAGATTGATTATATCTAGATTTAGAGTTTCTTCCATTAAAATATTAATACTTTGTTGTAGGAAAAGGAGATTCAAAGAATGTTGTGAAGCTTTCTACAAAGAGCTAGGAAGAATATATTCTTTAGAATCAATCCAATACAAGAAGAAACAAATGAAATATCAAGGATTTGGAGGCCTGTAGAAAGGATCCCATTGCTAGAGATTGTAGAACTGTAAAGTGCAAAATAAAAAAATGCCATATGAGCCTTGTAACAGAAGACTCCAAGGAAGAGTCCTAGTGAAGATACGATATTGGTGATCTCCACTGAATATTGAAGACTTCACCCTGAAGAAGTTGAAGAGACCCACAGAAGGCCCATTGAAGAACTTCTAGTTTTGGAAGAGATAGAGAAGGACTAGTGAAGGTCCTATCCAGATTTCAGTAGAAACAGATTTTAGAGATCCAAGAGGGAGATCTCATTGCAACTCTTCCATAATAGAAGGTTGAAAGGTCTCATTGAGAAAGACTAGAGAAGTTGTGAGAGTGAAGACCTTAGAGAATATGTCTAAAGGAGAAACAAGGAGAAGGCTTGGATAACCTCATTGAAGAAGTTCCTAGGAGAACACATTGGATAAATTTACCACCAAGGAGAAGTTCCCGATAAAGAAATATTTTGGGATAATTATCACCATCCCACAACAAGTCCAAATAGAGATAGATTTGGAAAGAAGCTTGCCAAATTTAGGAGGATATTGGTGAAGACCTCAAGACTTTTAGATTCATGAGAAGAAGGTCTATATTGAAGTCAAAATTTGAAAAGAAGAACAGAGCTAGACATTACTACCAAACCTAAAAGGTTTGAAGATTACCTTTGAAGGCTAGAAGGCTCATTCAGAGATAGGGGTTTGCTGAATTTGTAGTAGAATACTGAAGGGTCATTGAAGAAAAACTTAGTTGTGATTTGGAGACTCAAGGACAAAATTTCAATGGAGAAATTAACTACGAAAGGGCAACAATTAGGACAACATTACTATCGTGAAAATTCATATTTACAAAGTGCATTCTGAAGGATAGTTAAAGTCACCTACTACAGTTTCAGAGCAACAAGTTATAGGGTTTCAAAGTTGCAAATAGGTGAGTTAGAGAACTATTTCGAACAATCAAGTAGAGCTACAAGTTCATCCAATAAAATATAACAATAAGGTGAATCTAATCACCTTGCAATCCTTCTTCTATAGATTTCATTAAGATAAACAACTTTGGTGCAATATGTTCATTACTAAACATTAAGTTACTTAGTTCGATTAGCAAGTTTCATTAAGCACCATATTAGAGTTAAAGTTGTGTTGGTACAATATTTACCTTTGGTTACGTTTGCATCGAAGAATTTTCCAACATTGAATGACCAGGTTTAAAATAGAGATTACTTGACTCAATCTCCAGAGAAGGTTGGTTCCTTGTTTAGTTGTAGAAAAAGGGAAAAGAGCAGAGTGCATAAAGAAAGAGAAAAATAGCTATTGCTAGAAACATCAAATGGGTATAGGTTAGACAACAGTAAGGAAACACATATAGTTTTTGCAGATAAGCATTATTTAAATCATCAAATAAGAATAACCAATTCTCTAGTGCAAATTAAAACAACTGTAAACCTACTAGAATCGTTAACTTCAAAACTAGTATAGCTCAAAGCGTAGAAATATAGAGATATAATTAAAATGATTTGCATTCAACATAGCTTATATAGAATTTAACACTCATATGTACATTATGAGAAACCATTGAGCTAGAATCCAAAATGATGAGTATTTTACTACTTTCAGAAGTCTATATACATTGCCTTGTAAACATCCAAGAACCGAACCTTTGTTAGAGTCACTCATCCTATCTTCTAATAACAAAAAAACTAGAACTTGTTACAATAATATACCAGTTGGCTCATTCTGGTAAGATGCTCAATAACACATATTAGATCAAAGAAGAATGGAGTAGTGGGGTCTTCAATAGTAAACGATTGAGATATTTCTGTTTATCATGCATTCGTACCAATATTATCGAAGATGTCATGGCCCAATTGTCTTCCACTTCATCTCTGGCTCTTAGTCCACGAAAATATGACTGGTCATGATATCGTGACTATGCTCTGCTTTTAGCCTCTTTATGGCTTTTGGTCCGCAAAAATAGGATCAATCATGTTATCGTGACTATTTTTTGTTCCTCACCTCTTTTTGGCTTTTGGTTCATGAAAATAGGATCGATCGTGATAGTGTGACTATTTTCCGCTCCCCGCCTCTTTCTGGCTTTCGATACACCAAAATAGGACTGTCATGATATCGCGACTATTTTTTTCTCACCACTTTTTGAATTTTGATTTACGAAAATAGGATCTGTCATAATATCACGACTATTTTTTGCTCCTTGCCTCTTTCTGGATTTCGGTCTGTGAAAGTAGGACCGATCGAGATATCATGAGTATTTTTTGCTCCTCACCTCTTTTTGGCTTTAAGTTTGCGAAAAAAAGACCGGTCATGATATCGTGACTATTTTTTGCTCCTCGCCTCTTTCTAGATTTTGATCTCTAAAAATAGGACCGATCGCGATATCATGACTATTTTTCGCTCCTTGCCTCTTTCTGGATTTTGGTCTGCAAAAACAAGACCAATCGTGATATTGTGACTATTTTTGCTCCTCGTCTCTTTCTAGATTTTGGTCCATGAAAATAGTACCAATCGCGATATCGTGACTATTTTTTGCTCTTAGCCTCTTTCTGTATTTTGGTCCATGAAAACAGGATCGATCGTGATATAGTGACTATTTTCCGCTCTTATCATCTTTCTGGATTTTGATCTATGAAAATAGGATCGGTCGTGATATCACGACTATTTTTTATGCTTAGTAAATTTTTGAGAAGAAATATCCTCTCTCCCCTTGGTGTAGTCATTTTGAACTACATTATTGATGCCTCCTAGGGAATTTTCCTGGTAGAATGTTAGAATCCAAAGCCTTTATAAATTTGGGAATGAAGTAAAAAGAATAAAAAGAAAGAAAGGGGAGGGATATAGAGTAAAATTTTGCTTCTTCAATGCAACATATTCTTCTGGGGTGTCTTCTTCAGTTGATTTTCCCATTTTTGTCACTGCCTGACTGCTCATTGTTTGGCCTTCTTTTGTTTTTTATCTTATACAACCTAATTATAAGTGGTGCAGGCCTTGTTACAAGTCTCTTCATCTAGATCAAAATTTCCCATGAATGTTTGATATAGATATTCTAACTCTTTGACTTTATCGTAAGACAAAACATTCAACCTCAAGAACAACTCGTGGAGGCAGGATTTGATTTGGGTAAGATCTTGAGCCATGTTGAATATTTGATCTTCTTGGACTGACTCTTCCCAACTATCTATTTTTGATTCATCTTCTATAAAAGCTTTCCAAGAAGCTTTAAGCCCATATTCTTCTAATATATTCAAATTTTCATCCTAGAAGCTTGGCAGACCATAATTTTTTGCTATACTCAAATGTTTGAAAATCCCTTTAGATTCTACTTAGAGTTATTGAATTATCTTAGCACTTTCTATCACAAGCTTGTGCCTTCTGAAGAAAATCCTAAGAGATATTTTGGCTTGGGACAATGCTTCATCTTGGGCTCTGTTTCTAACCCTTTCCTGTGTGCTCTCTGGCAGAACTTGAATCTTCATTGCTGCAGATAGTCTTGCTTGTATGAAGGTGATGGATATAGTGAACTCATCTTCCACCAAACTCAATGTCTCCCTAATATTGGTCATGTATAATAATGTAGGGCTCGCTTTTAAGCCTATTTTCTGTATATCATTGAACATTCCCTTTATGATTGCCTTGGCCTTTTCTTTGGACAACCCACCAGTTTTGCCCATGTTTTCTTGGAGTTGTATTTGTAAGTCTTCCACTTGTTTACTCAAAACCTAAATTTTTTAGCAACCTTTTTTGCTTCTTCCTTATATTTGGCTACTTCATTGAATCTTTCTTCCCACTTCTTAGCCTTATTTTTTAGAGCCTTTTCAATAGTTTTTTGCTCACTCAAGGTTGCTTCCAAATATTTTCTTGCCTCTTCAGCTCTAAGTATTTCTCTTTGTAATATTCAACATTCAAGTATATGATCCCCATGTGGGCTTGGGTATTTCTCCATTCATCTTCCATAGGTAGCTTGACTATTTCAGCTTAGTAATCTTCTAGATTCATTTCTCCTTTTGGCTTCTGTACCAATGGTATCATCTTCATTGTTGAGCACTACATTTGGAGGGGATCTAGAGCTATTCCCTCTTTGGTATGGGCTATATTCTTGGAGCTTGGGCACAGTGGTATTTCCACTAGTCTAAGATATTATGGTTGGCATTCTTCATTTTCTTGAGCTTGGAGATGGTGGGGTGACTTTTAGAAGAGGAAGGGAATGTTGACTAGAGTGGTATCAACTTTTGATGGTCATGTGAGGGGATTTGTGGGAGCAGTTGAGGATGCTTTTGTATCATATTGGGTTTGAGATGTAGGTGGTGGCGACGGTGGAGGTTGCTAATTGTAAGGAGAGGAAACATCATCTTCAGGAGTAGAATAGGAAGGGGAGTTTATTTGGGATTGAGAAGAGGATGAAATATAAGTAAGAGAAATCAAAACCTGGTAGTTCCAATAGCTTTTATGGATTTATGCCTTCAGTACTTGGTGGCTCCTTAGCAGGGACTGAGATTTTTGCAGGAACTTATTCCTTTGTAGGAATTGATCCTTCGACAAGAGTTGCCCCTTCAGTAGTAATTGATTCCTCTATAGGAATTGATCCTTTAGAAGGAGTTGCTCCTTTGGTAGAAACTAACCCTTCAACTGATTTGTTTAGATCTCGGGTGCTAGCATCATGATTCTCATGGGGTTGTTCTACATTTCTTATACATATTATTGTACATCCTCTCTTTCAAAGTCTACATGTGTTTCTTCCTATCTACTCTTCTTTTGCTTTCCTGCTGCTATCGACTTTGATCTCCTTTTTCTAAATATGAGAGGATCATCAAACTCTATGTCATATGTAGAGGGGGGAATGAAATTAAGATTCGCTTTCTTGGGGACTTCTTGTTACTTGGTTGTCATTTTATAGTAGTAGGCGTATTATCCTTTTAGGGGCCATTGAAACTCAATGGGACCTTGTCTACAAGAGTTTTAGACCAATTAGCTTGGAACTGATCATATCAGGAAGAAAATTCATGATCAAATTTTATTCCCCACTTAGATGTGCTCATATTAATTTTCACCCTCATCATCCACTAGGCCAATATTTTTGCTGATGTCCACTCTGGTCCCTTCTTGGACATCCTTTTTATAACTTTTATTTGTAACACATGTTTTAGATTACCTTTGGGGTCATAATCCATCACATGTTCATAGAAATCGTGCCAAGGGACCAACGACTGTATCTGTTCCACATGCCATTCCAGCACTTCTCTTTCTTCATTATTCCTACCCTGTTTGTTGATTTCCCTATTAGACATATGAAATTGTTTAAAGGGAGTTTTGTTTAGAGAAGCCTACCTTTTCGTAAACTTATTGAGGGGATCATATTTCCACCTTTGTGGCAGTTCTACTAACATTGGGTTCTTTAGGGCTCGAGTGATTCGCTCATGATGCCCTTTCTTAAATACCACTACTCATTCAAATTGGAAGGGAATAAGGCATGTACTAATTTTACCAATTCATGTTCCAAACTTTCAATTGATGTTTTCAATCTACCTTACATAATCTAAGGCAAACAATCGATTAGTGACATAGTACGGGAGTAAAAAAGGTTTTCCTATGAAACCATACAATCTGATAACTACCCCTATGTCAAAATGAACCAGTCACCTTCTTCTGCATGAGGGTGTTGTAAAACATCTCACAACTTTTGGGGAAGTCTATGTACTTCACCATACATAATTTTCAAAGCAGTCCCTAAGCATTCCATGTTGAAATAGTAGTATGATTTGATCTTTGAAAGCACCGTTGTCCATTCATATACTAGTAAAATATTTCCCTCATTATCTTTATCACCTGCAAAAATGAAAGGAAGTTGCTTCGACTGAAAGAAGAAGAAAATCCATACCAGATAAGATAAAAACCTAAAAGTCACCTGAGAACCCTTATGTATTTCGAACAAGCCTTCGTGTAATTTCTAAAATAGGTAAGATGACCAATTGAAAAAAAATTGCATAGTGCACTCATCTACGATGAAAACATCATAGAACTTAGGGTTCGAGATGCATTGAGCTACTAGAATCTACCATCCATTCACTTTTGCATCTGATTCTAGCCCTACCACCATAGCTAACATGGAAAACAATTCTTTGTTCTTGAATTTTGATAGGGGGATGGGTGTTTCTGGTAGAGTCCCTCCGATAGGAGGTTCCAACAATTGTGATTGCAGAAAAAACTTGATGTTTTGGGTGGGGGTATAGTATTTAGCTTACCCAAAAGGGTCAAATGGTATGGGTTTCAAGGCTAGCTTCCTGTAGCTAGCGAAGGCACACATAAACACATCAGGATACAGAGTAAAAATTACATTCCCCTTATAATTCCTAATAATTCTTTGTTTGGCATCATATAAATTTTTCATAACTTTAATCAACTTATGATAGGGTTGGAAGGGAGTGCAAACATACCAGGAGAGTAAATAATAGTAAGGGAAAATGCTTGGGCATGAGGGAGTCACATTTTTAGCTACTTTGGCCTACACTGCTTTTTGAATATTCTCTGGATTTTTCCAGGTGACGATTGTATCCGTTATGTAGATGTTCGGGTCAGTAAAATTACCTTTATTTTCTTTGGACTGTTGAGTTTTCACACCAGCTAAGGAGGATCCTACCATGGTTGCTTGTCGTATATTTATCGTGAAAGTTTTTTGGAAACATTTCGAGCGAAGCTAAATTTCTGGGTGAAATTGGAGAATGATTTTTTGTATAGAAGCTTATTTGAGAACGTAGGGGTATGAGAAAAGGGTCTTCCATAATGTAAATAAGGAGCGCATGCATGAATTAGAGCGCCATGTAGTAATTGTGGTAGGTGGTGCACATCCTATAAATAATTTTAAATGTTGCTGGAAGTCTTATTTCGCGTGCCACCTTCTTAAAACCAACTGCTATGCATCATCACCTTCTTTGGGCCAATAACTTCATGTCACCTCTCCTTCGTATCAATAACTTCACATCACATTTTGTCAGAATAATAATTTTGCATGGTGGTACTTTGAATGGAGCACATTTTAAAATTTAAAAAATTGACTTTCCTGCCAAAAGCGAAAAGCATCACTATTTGAATTTGACCTCTAAACACCAAAGTGTCATTAAATCATGACTAATTTGCTTGAAGTGGCCTATAAGTACCAAAGTATCATGAAATTGTGACCAATTTGCTTGAAGTGGCCTCTGAACACCAAAGTGTTGCAAAATTACAACCAATTTTCTTGAAGTGGCCTTTGAGTGCCAAAGTGTTGTGAAATCTCGACAATTTTACTTGAAGTGGCCTCTAAACGCCAAAGTGTCACGAAATCATGACCATTTTTCTTAAAGTGGTCTCTGAAAACCAAAGTGTCGTGAAATTATGACCATTTTACTTGAAGTGACCTTTGAGTGCCAAAGTGTTGTGAAATTGCAACCAATTTGCTTGAAGTGGCCTCTGAGTGCCAAAGTGTCATGAAATTGTGACCATTTTGCTTGAAGTGGTCTTTGAACACCAAAGTGTCACTAAATCAGAACCATTTTAATTAAAGTGACCTCTGAGTGCTAAAGTTTCACAAAATCATGACCATTTTGCTTAAAGTGGCCTCTGAATGCCAAAGTGTTGCGAAATCATGACCATTTTACTTGAAGTGGCCTTTGAGTGCCAAAGTGTCATGAAATTGTGATCATTTTACTTGAAGTGGCCTCTAAGTGCCAAAGTGTCATGAAATTGTGACCATTTGTTTCTTCAGCAATCTTCTTTGTTTGACCAGTGAAAATCAGACTAGTCACAAAATCACGTCCCTTATTTTCAAGGTGTGAATTTAGAAAAAATATCATATATACATATAATAAAAGGGGGTGGGAAAATCTGTAGCTTACTTGAAATATAGCTTTAATTGAAAACCATTAAAAAGGATAGGTTGTGCCTACCCCTATTCATATTTCAGCTGGAAGGAGTTCTATTGTTTTTCTATGGTTATCTCAAAAGGTCCTTCCTAGAAAGCATTAAATTTTTGATGGTTTTCGGGTTTTGCTTTTTCTCGTTCCACATTAGAACTAGGTCTCCCACCTTAAAGTTTCTAGGAGCAGCCTTTTTGTCTAACCATTTCTTTAAGTCTCCCATGTGTTTCTCATAGTGATTGTAAGCTTGTTCTTATTGTTCTTCTAGCTATAAGAGTTGTATCAACCTTTTTTACATTGGTTCTTTTCTTCCATGCCAGTTTGATTAAGCAACTTTAGAGTGGGTATCTCTATGTGTATAGGGAGGACAAATTTACCATAGACCAATGAGTAAGGCGATGTGTTGATAGATTTCTTTATTGTAATCCTCTTAGCCCATAATGCCTAATTTATCAGAGTGCCAACTCCTCTTGTTGTCTTTCAGAGTTTGCTTTAGAATTCTAAGTAGGTTTTTATTTGTTGATTCAGCTACACCATTTCCTTGGGGATAGTAATTCGAAGAAGTCTTCAAATAGATCCTATATTTACTAGTAAAATCAATCATTCTAGCACTTATGAAAGATGTGCCATTGTCTTTGAACAATGCATCAGGGATATCGAACCCCGTTATTAAGATTTCAACGAATTCTATCACAACTTCTTGATTAGCTTTCTTAGTAGGCATTGATTCAGCCCACTTAGTGAAGTAATTAGTGGTAGTCAAAATATATTTATGCCCAATAGATGAGTTAGGTTTTACTACATCATTGAAATCCAAGCCCCATTTCCGAAAGGGTTCTTCAACCTAAATAGGTTTTAAATGCATTGAAGTGTTTCTATTCCTGGCATTCTTTATAATTTCTAGTTACTCTAAATACATCTAAGAAAATAGATGGCCAATAGCAACCAGTTTTGAATATTTTCAAAGTTGTAGTCCTTCCTGAGTAATGTCCACCTGATGGACCTCCATGAAACTCCTCCAAAATCCTCTGCTTTTGATCATCTTTTATGCATCGAAGTGATACACCATCTATATTTTTTCTATACAGTCCTTTAGGTAGTAAGGTATACTTCAAATCTTGGATCATGTATCTTCTTTGTGAAGCATTTAAACCTATTGAAAATTTCTATTTTGAAAATATCTGATCAATTTATCAACTTAGTCAATGCTCTCTAAGAGATGATAATCCCTTGATATTGTTTCTTGCACTTGGTAGGCTATATAATCTGTTGAGTCTTGCTTGGCCAGTTCTTGACATAAGACTCTACCTCTCTCTATCTTGGTAAGGTGAATCTCAACGTAGAATTCTTGTATCTTTGATACCCAACCAACTCTTTTCTTTTCAAGTTCTCCCTGTATGGTGAATATCTTGACATTAGGGTGAACTACATACACAATGGTCATACTCTATGAAAGGAAATGCCTAAAAATTTTCAACAATTTCATGATTGCATAAACTTGTTTTTCGATGAAGTATTTTTCTTCATGTTCTTGCATGGTCTGACTTAGGAAGGCTATGGGCATTTATTGTAGACACCTAAAACGTGTCATGTTTAGGGGAGCTACTCACATAGGCACATTCATAAGATCATAGGACATAACCTTGGACTTTCCAAGCATCAAAAGTGGTTTTCACCACCCATTTGGGGCATTCTGAGCCCATCCAAGCTTAGCCGCTCAAGACCAGAGCGGCCAGATCTTAGCCGCTCAAGCTCAGAGCGGCCAGACCTTAGCCACTGCAGATGACAGCGGCCAAATCTTAGTCACTGTAGACGACAGTGGCTAAGCCATAAAAAGCATTTTGCCGACAAACAGGCCTAATCAGAGGTGGAAGTGGTAGTCTGCATGCAATAAAGGTGAGCGGGAGTAACTTTGCATTCCCCTTCACAACCAGTTCACATAGAAGACTTGAGTCTGAATTTAGACTTCAGTTAACTAGTCTTTAAACATAGAAAAGACAAAAAGCTTCTCATGCTAACATTCACTACGCATGAGGGATTCAATCCTAGGGTTTTGAGCATAGACTTTAGGGTTTCACACACTTTAAAAGGTGCAAGCCTATTAGAGCACCATAGAGATATCAATCAATCCAGAGATACAGGAACGCATTAGATCATTGAGGAGAGCTTTCGAGACTTGGAGAGTTTCCCTTGGAGATCACATTTATGATGAAGCCCTAACAAATTGGAGAGCATAGCAACCACCATTTCAACATCGGATACAAGCTTTGATCCATAGCTTTGGAGCAAAGAGAATGAGATTCACTTTAGCGGCCGTTGTCATTGGACAGTGGCCCATGGACCTAGCTTAGGGTTTTAGACATTAGTTTCATTATTTTTTTTAGCATATCATTAGCATAGCATCATTTCATTCATTCACATTCATAGCATTAGTTTCATTTGCACTTGCTTTCATTTGAGTATATTCATTGCTAACAACCTCATCCAGGGAGGCAATCTCGGACATCTAAGCGTGTGTTGTTGTTTCATTGCTTACAGGGCCACAGGTTCATCGGATGGAAGCTACAACATACGAGAGCAAGAGGATCCCTCTAGCAATCAGACCTAGAGAAGGAGGCATCTGTAAGCCCTCATACATTTCCATGTGCGAAACCGGGAAGCTTGTGAAAGTGCACCACCCCTTGCTAGGGGACTTCTTCCTCACTTGTAATTCATTGTATCAAAATGGGTATCCCTAAGAGGGACCGACATGTAACCGAGTTTCAATACAAATAAAGAGATCTATATTTGTTACTTTCATGTTATATGCTTTTTCATGGTCTTTCATTTCATCTTGGGTATAATATTGCAAGTAGAGTAAAGCGGTGTGTGCATCCCGGGGTCGCTACAGATGGCGATCACGATGGGACTTCCACTAATTTTTCATTTTTTTACCTAGAAACTGACTTAGTTTTGTGTGCAGGTGTAGCCGCTCTGAGCTACAATGGCCAAAAATTAGCCACTCTGATCTACAATGGCCATAGTCAGCCACTCCTGCTAACAGCGACCATAAACCAGCCGCTCTGGTCGACAACGGCCAACACAGGAGTGCAGTAGAGGCTAGAACCTTGGTTCTCTGAGCTGGATTAGAGGTTGGTATAGATTTTATAGTATTTTATGGTTTTTTGTCTACTTCTATTTGTTTAAAATAGTGAACTTAAAACACATTTCTATTTGGAAAACTGAAAGAATGAAAGAAAAAGAACTTGCATCTTGCACATCTTAGAGTTTCTTTTTAGATTTTCCACTAGGCGTTGCTAGGAACAATGACTTTTGCTTGTAAATTTCACCCTAGAATCCAATGTGCTAGACATTGTATGTTGTTTGCTTGCTTTGAGGCCCTGCTAGAGGCCATAGCTGCATGGAATAAAGTGTGTCCATACAAATCATGGTAGTTCATGCATTTTTCTAAAAATTGAAATGTCTCTTTGCATTTAGGCATATAGGAAAGATTCATTGCTGCTATATGATGCATTTTACTTTACGCAAGCTTAAAATGAACACCACACACATACACATAATTTAAACATTGGGGAGTTGGATTTCATCACCAACCCTCAATTCAGTCTAGTGACGTTGGAATTCATCTCCTTCCACTGGCTTGCCCCCTAGAGCTTCCTAGAAATGGATTGAGAAACTTACTTATAGTGGTACTAAGTTACTTGTGCTCAAACTATCTCCCACTATTGGAACAATCATTGGTTTAGAGTGGAAGAGCTAGGTGAACCCCCCACTAGGACTTCAATGGTGTACCCTAGCATCTTTTGGGAAAATCATGTTTGGCATGGGTGTACTTGATTATCACTATGGATGAGTCTTCTCATTCTTAATCCAAGAACAAAAGCAAGAAATCAAAGGAACAACAAATCATCAAAATACAACAAATAGTTTAGGACACACTTAAATTGATAATCAAGATAAACATTTGCTTGATATTGTTTGCGTACATTGAATTGCAACTCAAAAGACAAATTCCTAAAAGAAAAAATGGTCAAAACAAGAAGTAAACATCCTCGGTCTGATGTCGAAGGAGAGTCTGAAGTAGCCCATACCCATAGGCGAAGTCGTAGTCATATTGGATGACCTACCCGCAAGACCGTGAGACGTAGGTCCATGAGCCTAAGGGGTGATAACTCAACCCTTGGGGGTTCTCCTCGAGAAACCCCAAGTAGGGAACCACATCATGGAACAAAGTCACATAAACAAAGAGAGGCTTCAAAGCCATCCTCATCAAGGAGACATGAGGGGACCTCAAAGGCCTCCTCTAAACACATAGAAACTTCTCAAAGGCATGAAGAAGCTTCAAAGGCTTCCTCCTCACATAGACATAAAGAAGGTTCTAAAGCTCAATCTTCACATAAGGATGATGAGGTTGCTACATCTCCATTCTCATGGAGAGAGCATGTGACCACAAAGCCTTCTTCATCAAGAGGGCACACAAGAGTTACAACTTCTCAAGCTTCACAAGAAACATATGGAATAGGTCTACCTACTGAAGGGCAAGAAACTAGAGAAACATCGAGTCATAGGCATCAAATAGAAGATACCCTTCACACAAGAGGAAGGATTCCCATAGACTATGACCTTATTGGAGTGAATGGCACCCCATGGGATCAGCCATGGAAAACAAGACAACTGGATGTGTTGGATAAGTTTCATCAGAGGCCAACTCAAAGAACCATAGTTACTGAGAACTCTACATCTAGAAGTTCATGAACTATGACTTCTAAGCATACCTCTCAGACTAGGGGTGCCTCAGAATGGCCCCATAGTAAACATACAAAATCTGATCATGAAAACACTCAAACATACACTGAACAAGTTACATTAGCTAGCAAGAGCAGAGAAACAACAGAAACCTCCTCGAGGAATCTACGTGTCAGAACCACCAAAACTAGATCAGACAAGCATGAGTCCTCTATGATAGCACATGTTGACCACATGTGATGGTTAGAGAATGCCTTGCACAAAGAGTGAGAGCTTGTGGAAGCTCTTGAACATGAAAAGCAAAGAGAAAAACTCTTGCGCCAACATGAGCAACATTTAAGAGAGCAAGTTGAGCAGCTAGCTCGCATCAACCATCAAACAAATGGTAATGATCATCAAAGAGATCAATGCACTGACTCACCAAGAGAAAGGTGCACTAGACAAGAAAGTGACCCACACCAAAATCACCCTCCAAATCATGAGTGGAATCCAACTAGGGGGAAATGGTAGACTTAATAAATTAGGATCAGGCATATCCTGGATCCCCTCATAGGAGGGAAGAAAATGGAACAAATCAAGTGGATAGGGGATTACCTCCATTGCCACCATGAGGGGGCCTACAAGAAGAGGAACTCCTCACCTCAAAGGCATTTCAAGCTCTTGCTAAAAATATGAAGTCCTTTGAGAAACAAGAGATGGTTGGGAACCAACCAACATTGAGCAAAATACATAATCAACCATTGTGCCCATCAGTTCCTAGCCCTGCATATCCTAAGCACTTTGAGATGCCTAGGTTGGAAAATTTTAAGGGTGAAGAAGATGCACAAGAGCATGTCACCAATTTCATCAATGCATGTTTTCATCTTGAAGACAATGATGCTCTTATGCTAAGGACATTCATCATGACATTTTTGGGCGTTGCCACTCAATGGTTCAACCAATTGCCCAAGCATAGCATAACCAACTTTGAACAACTAGTAAATGCTTTTCTAAAGCATTTCTCCTTTGGTGCTAAGAGAAAAGTGAACCTTTTAGACCTGGCCAATTTGAAACATTATGATGATGAGCCAGTAATGGATTATGGGAATAGATGGAGAAAGATCATGGCAAAACTATCATTCTCCATCCCCACAGAAGAGATTGTCCGCATGTTCACCAAGAGTTGTTCCAAACACATCTCCCTCTTGCTACAACTACAATAGTACCCCTCATTTGAGGAAGCTTTGGCATAGGCCAAACTCATTGAGGACATAAAAGTAGATGAGGGAACCATCAAACTCTGAAACAAGGAGTGGAACAAGAATGACAAAAATGGCAAAAATAAGTAGAAGCAGGCAAACCCTACCCTAGTTAATCAAGTAGTGTTGGTTGCGCCTAAGGATGGGGCTATGCAACAACCCTAGAATTATCAAGCACATCCTCCACCAGCCAACTATGATCAAAAGAACTATCAGGGGAGAAACAAAGAATGAAAACCCCCTCGCTACTTTACACCATTAACAGAATCAATGCAATCAATATTCAACCAATTGAGCGAGGTGGGAAATATCAGATTCCCTGACATACCTCTTATAGATCCCAACCATCCTAAGCCAAAAGGATATAGGGAAGATCAATTTTACCCTTATCATAGGATACCGGGGCATAACATTGAGGTTTGCAATGGTTTTAAGCACCAAGTTCAAAACATGATTGAGGTGGGAGAACTCAAAGTGGACAACCCATTGGCCCCTGACAATAGAGATATGGGCATCTACAAAAACCTACTACCAAATCATGAGGCCCCTAGAGAGCAAGGGGCCCAAGTCAATCAGGTCCGAGTTGATATACCTACCCATGGATGTGTTGGGATGGTCAAAATTGTCAATATAGCAACCAGGAGTAGACGGTATGGTCAACCACAACCTCCTGTAGCTCCTATGAATGTCCCAACTACACCAAGGTAGAGGCAAGGGCAAAACAACCTTCTAGGTCCACCAACTCGACCTGTGGTAACTATCCGGAGTAGACTTGAGCAAAACTTACAAATGACTCTGGCTAAGCTATCTATCTATGAGCTCATACAATAGTCCCCAAAGCATAGGGAGACCTTGATGGAGATTTTAAGGTCAATTGAGATCCAACCGCAAGATCCAAATGCCTTCACCCATTTTGTGGGACAAGTACAAGAATGCCAGGAACCTATAATTCAATTCTATGATTATGAGATTAAGACAGTACCTACTACCTTACCAGACCCTCCGCTGAACATTGTGGCATCAATCAATGATTTACCTTTCAAGAGGGTCTTGGTCGATATAGGTTCATCAATCAACATCATCACAACAACTGCCATAGAACACCTAAAAATCCCCAAGTCACATATCATTTTGGGAGCCTACACATTAAGAGCTTTCAATGATGCTTTATGCAATACTATGGGAATGATAGTCTTACCTATCAAGGTAGGGCATAAGACCATCCCCATGATGTGTCATGTCTTGGAAGGGGCCATGCAATACAACATCCTTTTAGGGTGACCTTGGATAAGGGACATGAAGTGTGTCCCTTCAATCTTACACCAATGTGTCAAGTATGTGCATGATAACAAAGTCTATATGGTGTTGGCCGATGATGAGCCATTCAAGTATGTCCATCAGGTGGATTTTCTAGGAGATTTTGTGATCCCTTCTACCCACCTGTATGTAGGGCCTTCATCTCCAATTACGCAACTGAAGGACAAAGACAAAGGGGTACAAAAAGACCCATCCACATCAACACCTCAACATGCACCCAACATGACTAATGCTTCTAAGAAACCATCAACGTCTAAGCCAAAAGATAATCAGAAGCTAAAGGTACCCTTAGTTGAGGAAAGAAATCCTAGGGAAGTGCTAACCATAGCCATTGAGGAAGGTCCAAGTCCCATGGATGAAGAAGATCTCCAAGAGCAAGTCGAAGATGATGATTACCACCCTGCTTCACTAGTGTCATCCATGGGGTCATCCACATCGCATGCAACCATACACTTGGCAAGCACAAGGATAGGAGAATACCTTGTGTAGAACATAACATTCACACCTATCATAGAATCTACACAAGACATGGGAAAACCAAAAGACTTGAGACCACCAGTGGGAACAGTGGTTCCGCTTGGAATCCCTCCCAACCAGACAAACTTTGTCTATGTTGGACTAGACTGCACCCATAAGTCTACTAAAGAGGAAGAGGACAATGATGAATTATTCACTATTAATGTTCATTACCTCTCTAATCCTGAGTTTTCTCTAAGCTACTTTGAACGTTGCCATTGGCATGGTTACGGTCTTGGTATATATGAGCAGGGGCGTAGGCGGCCACTCGAGCCACAATACCAACTTCCTACTGATAGGTTTGGGGTAGGTTACCACATCAGATGTCGGGATGACTCTTTGGTAGTAGCTTTAGATAGATTGAGCTTGGGGTTAGGAGAAGACATCAATTTTATTCCTTATCACCCACTAAGTTCAAGTCTTATGTGCAATAGACAAGTGGCCATAGTGAACATCCCACCACCTGAGACATATCATCCAAGACTCACAACTGATGCCATCCCAGTAGGATACAACTCATGGGATGATGAGCAAGAAGAAAATAGATATGTGGCAAGTGATGATGAAGCACAAGAGGGCTTGGCCTATCATGGGCCTCACTATTTACAAAGCTTTACTTGGTCCATCCACAATGAGAGTGGATACATATCAGATGAAAGTAGCTATGAGTCAGAGGACTCGATAGAGAGAGCCTACTTAGGACCAAGGCATTGGCCCCATGGCATGGGGCAAGAGACTAATGCAAATGGCATCTTCATAAGTGATGAGGAGTATGAGGATGAGATAGAGATGGCCTACTTGAGGCCAAGATACGTGCCCCATATCTTAGGGCCACACACTAATGCCAATGGATTCTTCATAAGTGATGAAGAATATGAAGATGAGATAGAGATGGCCTACCTGGGGCCAAGGCATGAGCCTCTTGTCTTAGGGCCACATACCAATGCTAACAATTTCTGGATAAGCGATGATGACTTTGACTCTAAAACTGAGATGGCTTATCTTGGGCCTCACCACTTGTGGCAAGTTGACATGTTGGTAGAGAGAGAGGTGGCACTTCATGCCATAGACCCTCATCTACGATTTTTGGGGAGACCTGTTGACCTAGCTGCCATTCACCAGATGGTCAATCCCCCTCCACCTACATTCAGAGAGTGGTTAGAGCCCAATGATCCTATTATCCGCCCTGCTCATGGGCCAGATCTAAAAATTCCCATTCCTCTAGAGCCTCATCATGAGTATGGAAGGGAAACCTCTAAGATAATATTGCACCCATGTGGTCCTAGAGATTTCATTCCATCCATCAACACAATCTCCATTGATTTGACCACTCCACTTCATAATCCAGCCGATCCCACAAAACCTTTGTGTATTGATACAGAGGCAATTGATTGGGACCACGTTGATTCACCCATAGAGCCTGAAGATATTTTCCCTAATGAAGAGATGTTACAACCATTTCATTTTGCATCAGGCTGTGCATATGACGTATTTCATGCTGGTTTGGATCCTGAGTCAGTAGGACCTATAAATCCCATCGATGACATTCACTTGATACCCACACCTCATCAGCTAGAGGATGGGTCACATATGGCTGTAGAAGCGACTTTCGAGGTGGACATCAATGATGATCCTACTCAACCAAAGAAAGTCAAGTTCGGAGAAAGTCTATCTCTAGAAGAACAAGCCATCATAATTCCTCTCCTCAAAGAGAGGCCAAATATTTTTGCTTGGACTTACAAAGACATGCCTGGGATAGATCCAAAGTTAGTTGTTCACAACCTTTCATTGGATCCCATGAAGAAACCAGTCAAGCAAAAGTTGAGGAAAATGCATCCAACCATCGCTTTGATGGTAAAGAATGAATTGCAAAAACTATTGGATGCAGTTTTCATAGTTCCTATCGACTACCCTGAGTGGGTGTCCAACATGGTGCCCATGGGGAAACCCGATGGAAGAGTTCGTATTTGCATAGACTTTAGAGACTTAAATAGGGCAACTCCAAAGGATTCATTCCCATTGCCAAACATAGATGCTCTTGTTGATGCCACCGCAGGTCATGAGATGCTTTCCCTAATGGATGGTTTTTCTGGATACAATCAAATCTGGATTAAACCCGAAGACCAGCACAAGACTGCTTTCATTACTCCATGGGGAACATTCTATTACAAAGTGATGCCATTCGGGCTCAAGAATGTTGGTGCCACCTACCAGCGAGCCATGACATACATATTCCATGACTACATGCACAAGATCTTAGAGGACTACATGGATGACTTACTCGCTAAGTCTTTGCTGTGGCAAGAGCACGCTGAAGTCCTTAGACAAGTCTTTAACCACCTCATTGAGCACAATGTAAGATTGAATCCTAAGAAGTGCGTATTTGGCATAACTTCTAGCAAGATTTTGGGATTCATCATTTCTAAGAGAGG
The DNA here is from genome assembly GCA_028583015.1 of Wollemia nobilis. Taxonomy (NCBI): domain Eukaryota; kingdom Viridiplantae; phylum Streptophyta; class Pinopsida; order Araucariales; family Araucariaceae; genus Wollemia; species Wollemia nobilis. The sequence continues at coordinate 3,050,452 of JAQPPZ010003073.1, forward strand.
CATCGAGGTCGATCCAGAAAAAGTGAAGGCTATACTGGAAATGGCCACCCCTACCAACATTAGGGAATTAAGAAGCCTACAAGGCAAGATAGCATCCATAAAATGGTTCATTGCACAATTATCAGACAAGTGTCGACCCATGAACCGGTTGCTATGCAAGGATGTCCCATTTCATTGGGATGAAGAGTGCCAACAAGCCTTTTCAGAGATCAAAACATACCTGGCCACACCGCCAGTGTTGGCTCCACCAAGGCCAGACATTCCATATTTGCTATACATATCAGCTACTAATTTTTCTTTGGGCACCATGTTAGCCCAAAATAATGTGCAAAACAAAGAGCAAGTCATATATTACATTAGTCGCACCTTGGTGAGTTATGAGCTAGGATATGCGTATGTCAAAAAGTTGTGTTTAGCAGTGGTCTTTGCAACTCAAAAGTTGTGACACTACATGTTGAGCCATACAACCTACGTTATATCCAAACAAAATCCTTTGTAGTACATGATGAACAAGACATATCACAATACTCGTACTACAAAGTGGATCATGCTACTGATAGAATTTGATCTAGAGTTCATAAGCCAAAAGTCCATCAAGGGACAAGTCATAGTAGATCAACTAGCAGAGGCTCCTCTTCAGGATAGCAAGCCTCTCACCATAGAGTTGCCTGATGATGCAGTCTTTGCATTATCAGATCCACCTAAACTCGAAGAACCTGAGAAAGAAAGAGACATGTCATTGTTCTTCGATGGTTCAAAATGTGAGCAAGGGGGCAGAGTAGGGATAGTCTTTATCACACCGTAGGGCACGTCATTGCCCTTATCATTCAAACTAGACTTCCCTTGCACAAACAACAACACAGAGTATGAGGCTTTGATCTTGGGACTCCAAACAACCATAGCAATGGGCATTAAAATATTGAACATCTTTGGTGACTCCTTGCTCATAGTAAATCAAGTTAAAGGCCTATTCCAATGTAGGTGCCCACTCCTGAAAGCTTACAAGGAACTTGTTGACACCTACCTAGCCCGGCTAGAATGGTATGACATCGAGGCAATCCCTCATACGTCAAATAGATTTGTAGACACCATGGCCTCTCTGGGATCCTTAATCCCTCAGAATCCATCCACTGATTTTACAACCGTTCATGTGAAAGTGCTCTCGCACTCAACAATACAACGTGAGGCTTTGGACAATCAAGAATCAGTCAACATGATCAACATCGAACCTAATCAAGATTGGTCCATCATAGCTAGAGACTTCTTGCAAACAACACCTTGGGCATCTTTGGTTTCTCAAGGACCTACAGAGTGTGGCATGACCATTCACCATAGAGTTGTTTCTCAATCTATGTTCGCACATGCTGGATCATAGGAGGAACATGTTGTTTTATCAATAGAAGTTGTGGCTTATCAGGATTGGCTTTCCCAATTGTGAGATTTCCTGAAGCTGGGAATGCTACCGCAAGACCTATCGCATGGTGAAAGATGAACATTTAAACAAAATGTGACTAGGTACATTTTTCTAGGAGAAGTCCTCTATAGGTGAGGTTATGATGGAGTACTCCTTCATTGTCTTGAGCCCCAGGAAGCATCTTGGGCAATTTTGCAAGCTCACGATGGTACGTGTGGTGGCCACTTCAGTGGCATGGCTATTGTTAAGCGTATCTTAAGGATGGGTTATTATTGGCCCACTATGGAAAAATATTATTGTGAGTATGTCAAGAAATGCATTAAGTGCCAACATCATGCAAATCTCACCCATTTGCCATCACAAGCCTTGCAACCCATCCAAGCAGCATGGCCATTCTCGTAGTGGGGACTAGACTTGGTGGGGAAGATCTCACCCCCATCCTCAAGCCACACACATTCATCATAATGACCATTGAGTATTTTACTAAATGGGTCGAAGTGATCCCCTTAACATCGACAATTGGACCAAGGATTGTGGAGTTTATACTCCATAATATCATAAGTCATTTTGGGGTCCCTTCGAAGATAATATCGGATAATGGGCCATCTTTCAAGAACAAAAATGTGTATGCTTTAATGAAAAAATACCATATTCAACATAGTTTTTCAATGCCTTATTATCCACAAGCAAATGGGCAAGCAGAAGCCTCAAATAAAATAATCATCTCCATCTTGAGGAAGATGGTAAAAGAAAATCATAAGGACTAGCACTTGCAATTACCTCTTGCACTATGGGCATACAGGACTAGTGTGCGGACGCCCACTGGGGCAACACCATTTTCACTTGTATATGGCACTGAGGCCATCATGCCCTTAGAGTTGGAGATTCCAACCTTGCGAGTAGCCATGAAGGACTTCATAGATGATGACACCGCATGACAAGGCCGCCTTGATCAGCTAACGCTTCTTGATGAACGTCGAGTCAATGCCTTGGAGCATCTTCACGTTTATCAGAATTACCTTGCATGAGCTTACAATAGTAAAGTCCACTTGAGGGAATTCAAATTTGGGGATCTTGTGCTCAAAGAAAACCAACAGAACTCAAATCTGCCACCGCACCTACGAGACAAATTTATGGTAAACTGGATAGGCCCCTACATGATTTCAGAAAGGGTTGGGCCTGGAGCATATCGCCTTACATCATTGGATGGTGTTGAAGAGCCTGAACCTCTCAATATCATTCACTTGAAGGCATTTTATACATAAAATCAAAAAACATTCAAATATGTCAAAAATAAATAAAAAACATTCAAATATGTCAAAAATCATCAAAAGCAATAAAAAATGCTCCAAGGGTATCTTCACACCGCTTGGTCACCTTCATCACAAAAATCTCCAAAGGCATCTTAAAGCCCTTTGGTCAAAATCAATCAAAAATGCTCCAAGGGTATCTTCACACCACTTGGTCACCTTCATCACAAAAAGCTCCAAAGGCATCTTAAAGCCCTTTGGTCAAATCAAACAAAAAGCTCCAAAGGCATCTTAAAGCCCTTTGGTCAAATAACAAAATCAAAAAGCACAAAAACAATGCAAAAATAAAAAATACAAAAACATTTGCATTTCACACTTGCATTCACATAAGTTGCATTACATCCATTGCATTCACATATGTTATGATCACATTCTAGCAAAATATGCCATAGTTTGTATCACAACCCAAAAGCTCAAATCCACCTCCATCCATGCACTCATGTGTATAACTATGTTTGTCAACACAACCATTTCATGTTGCTATACAAAATAGGCTAAGATTATCCTATTATTCAAACATGTCTAGTGGTCTTATCAACTTTTGTAGAAAGCCACCTTGATTAGTAGAAGGTAAGGTCTAGCTATGATAATACCTTGGATATTCAAGATCCCATCACTAATTGAAACACTAAAATCCTAGCTGGTACAAGGAAAATATGAAAGTTGCGAAGCGGTCTAGGTTACCTTAAGCGAAAAGGATCTTCCTTGCTTATCCCCCATGCGACCGGTTTAAAGGTGCTGAGAATTGGCAAAAGGACAAGCTTCACCCTATCCAAATCCCTTGCTTAAATCAAAATAAGCAAAATCCCAAAACAAAGTACAAATTCAAAAATCCAAGCATACATTCCAGATTTCAAAGCAATGATCCGATACACAAATCAGATATTCCAAGAATCCTCGCTCAAAGAAAAATCAATAAAAAATAAACAGTGATTTTCATCACTACATATGAGCAAAATAAACAGTGATTATCATCACTACAAGAATCCTCGCTCAAAAAAAAATCAATAAAAAATAAATAATGATTTTCATCACTACATATGAGCAAATATCCAAAGCCAAAAGGAAGAAAAGAAGGGAATGAAGCTTGAATCCCTGGAATTCTCAACATTGTACAAAATCGAAAGGAGAAATCCTTATGCATGATGATATGTCTACCACAATTGCTTCATGCATTTGTGTAGACCAATGTTTGAATGTGGATGAGCTAGCTTAGGTAACCCAATATTGCCTAGTGGTATAGTCCAACTAAGTCCAACTTAGGATGAGAGGAACACTTGAGAATCCCTGATCTTAGAAATGGGCTGAAAGAATCCCGCCTGACATCGGAGGAAATGCTTGAGTTCTATCTCAAAATATACAATCACTTGCACACACAGAGATCATGAATATCCAGGTCCATGGTAAAAGCCTTACTTTTCAAAAGTCTAGAATGGTCAATAGACAATTGTTGATAGGATAACTAGAGTGGTTGAGTTTCAGGAACAACCAAAAATAATTCCTACATAAGCAACAAATCATATCACCAATCACATCAACAACTTTCTTCATAAGCTTCTATAAATTAGGGGGTATTAATAAAATATATGAGATACCGATTATATGTCAGAAATGATATTTAGATGACCATTGATTATTTTATATTTCTTAAATTACAGAAGCTTATCCAGAAAATACATTCATCCCACACCATTACATTGCACACATGGATGGAGTAAATGATCAATTCTCATGATTAGAATGATTATTAAAAAAATCCATGGTTGTTATACTTTCTGTGGTATCACCCATTAGATTGTCAAAATCATAGCATATGCATTCTTTGTGTTTTGAGTAATTAAAACATACAAGTTCATTCACATTAGATTACACACTCATACATCATATACATAACCCATTACATATTACATTCACCATATACATAGCACATTGCACATTGCATTTACCATATCATAACATAAGTTAAGTGCGCACACTGAAATCAAAATCAAACATGCATTTAACATACCAACATCGCATCCACAAATACACAAGTCATTAATCATCCATCATCACATTATAAAGCACATCATAAAACACATAAGCAATATCCATTTGCATACAATCATAAATCCATCATCAAATCACTGCATAATACATCACATCATATCACAATAGGTAGATCATATCACATCTACATGAGCATCTATCCCAATATCCACATCACCACCAATATCATCTATCATCTATCATATATGTCAAATCATCATAATACCATCATCACATCTCATCATAAAACAAATAACAACAAAAACATGAGCAATAAATGATACACATAATGAGTCATAAACATAAATATATCATATAAATATGTGTGTCAAATAGATGGGTATACAAAACTGCCCATAGGGCTACAGTCATATAGGTCAAGCCAACCTCAAAAATGATAAACTAAGAGCATCATCAATCAAATACAGGGCCTGAACCTCCTGCACCACCTCTCCTAGTGCCACCTCCCCCTGTGGTGGTGTCATGGGTCGAATGGTGTGAACCTACCGGTCTCTCTGTCCGAGTCCTGGTCCTCTAGCTAGAATGGGTGGAAGACTACCCTGAGGTGGAGCGCCCATTGACCTATGAACCGCCTACACCTGGTGCCTCCCTAGGGACAAGCCCATGCCTCTTGAGCTACATCTAGAGGGTGGTAATATGACCAACATGCCCATGGATCATCATCTCATACTCCTCTAATAGTGACCTCAGGTGTAGAACCTCTACCCCTGAGTCTATCCCTGTAGCACCCTATGGAGTAGAGGGAGGTACAACAAACTACATCCTAGTAGCACCACCCCCGATAGTAGCCTACAAAGCCTAGATCTATAGTGTGAGCTGCTCTATGGTAGCATCCCACTATGCAATAGTAGCATCTCACTGCTCTACCTAGATCTTGGTCGACTAGAGCTCGACCTCGACCTCATGCAACTATGCTCTCAGAGGAGAATCTCTCTCCTCAAGCTCTAGCTCCTCCTCATCCTCCTTAGGAGCCTCCTACTCCTCTACTACCACCTGCTCTACTAGCTAGCCCCATACCTCAATCCTAGCTCAGACTCTATGCCCTACTGGATCTGTATCATCACCTCCACCATCATCCTCATGACCCAAGCTACCATCGCCATGCCACATCCGATCCCCCCACCACTGAGTGTATGCCTCTATGACACCCCCAATGACTCATGGGTCAACTATTAGGGCATCCTCCTCATCTAACAACTCTGTGATCCATGGTAGGGGGAGATCTCCCTCTACTATGATGCACCTATATACAAATGGAACCAGAGGCACATCCTACTACAACCCATACTGACGAAGAACTCGAGAGTAGAAGAAATACTCTTAGATGCCAACCTTGTGGTCGATGAGCCACCGCTCACACCGCATCCTCACTATGAAACTAGTAGGATCATCCCAAGCCAAGCACTCATGATATGGTCACCACATGACATCATCGACCTTCAGCCCAATAAAAGTAGTAGTGTAGTGGGGAAGCTCCCCGCATGAGGGTGGCTCTTGCATAGCTCATGCTCTCGAGCCCATCTAGCAGCATAGCACTACATCCACTCCTCCATAACTATGATCATAGGAGGAAGCCCTCTAGGATGATCTACCTTGATGTGCTCCCATCCCCAGACCTATAGAAGCAAGCTACAAGCAATGTCGATGCGACCTCATCGATGGATGTGGTACAACTCATCATAGCACTAAGCCAACAAAGATCTACCCCATGCATAGATGATAGGCTCCTCACTATCCAACAAATCTTGAACCATCACCAAAAGGTTCCATGAGAACCTCAAACCTGAGCAATCTAGAATCAAGATATTGTTGATGATTATCAACAACACTGCATGCCTCATAGAGAAGACATCCACCTCATACCACTATGATATGGACACTCCCCTAGATTTGGTGTCCTTGAGAGCCTGCACAGAGCACCCTCTGAACACCCGAGTGAAAACAATAGTTTGATCATTAGTGGTCGAAGAGACAATGGCCACTCCATCAAAGGGGATCCGAAATATCCTATACACATCTTTCGATGTGATGGTCATCTCATCGATAGGAAAGTGGAAGGTATTGGTCCGAGGGTCCCATCGATGGACCAAAGTCATAAGGTAGGCATGATCTACCATAATGGTGGGTAGTCTGGTGACATACTATAGCCCATGAGCTTTGAGCCAAGCCCAATCATCGCCATCCAAGAGGGGCAGAAGTGTATTCATGAGCTTTGGGTCCCGAGCTCGAGCAGTAAGAATCTAACAACAAAATAAAATGAATCATAACTACAATGCATCTAAGGCATAATTCACAATAAACATGAAAATGGTGCAAAATATGATAGGCTATTCTAAGTCTAAGCAAAGGGACAAAATTGCACCTAATAAAACAAATCAAAAATTCAAAAAAATCAATAAGTCAACCCAAAAAATGCACCAAAAATAAAAAATTTCACTAAGTGTTCTTGGCCGCTGTCGCCTACAATGACCAGAAATCGGCCATCGAAGCTGATAGCGGCCAAGCCCCAATGGTCAATTTTTTGACCATTGGGATTCAAATCGGCCACTACCAATGACAACGGCCAAGTTGTAGGCCTTCCTAGCCACTCTGATCGATAGCGGCCAATGGGTAGCGAGGCAGACGCATCGACCCTAGGCCAGAAAATACCAAAAAAATATAACAAAAGCAACAAAGACAAAATGGGGACAAGCCCACCACATAAAAACCTAAACTAAGCCTAGCTACGGGTTTTGATTCATTGCCAGCAAGCTTAATGGGGTTCAATTACCGATTACTTAATGTGGTTCAGTTTTACCCAAAACAAAAATAAACAAGCAGGGTTAAGGTTTGAGGGAGTACTCGAGAAGCTCCGGCTCCTCCACCCAAAGACGCTTCACCCCGCACAACCATGATCTTCCAAATTGTAGAAACACTCCAAGTTGCAGAAGTCACTTTCACCTCAGAGCTCAAGAAAGCAGAATTGATAGCTGGCAAAGTGAAAAGACAAAAACCCTAGGGTATATTTTATATTGCCTTAGCCACTTTTGACATCAGTGGCCCGCATCTTGTAGCCGCCCAAGATGGGAGCGGCCATGGCCAGGCACTTGGTGGCCGTTGGACCTGACAGTGGTTGAGATCCTAAGAAAAAATAAGTTGTTTCCCTCCAAGAGAAGCAACCAAAAACATCAAATAAGCATATTTTGGTGGTTCATAATCACCATAATGATCAAAATAACAAAAAAATTGCATAAAAACAAATTCTCAAGTAGACCTCGTATTCAGTTACCTACTCTATCAACTTGGCGATTGCAGCGACTCGCACTCCATGCAACTCGATAAGATGAGTAAGTTACCATAAGGCTACTTGGGGCAAAAACATTCATTTTGGAACCATGATGCATCATTTCAAACCCGAAGAAGACCAAAATGGTTGGACTGCTCCATGGGTGCGATAAAATCATCTTCGTTCCCTTATGAAATCAAAAAAATTGAGCCAAAGTGATACAATATGAGCATAAATAGAATCACTCATCCTAACTCCCTAAGAAGGCTCTTGATAGCCGGACCGCTCCTCGGGATAAGGATGGATGATTATCATAAATAGTTGGAGTCACACTTGGATGGGGGTTCACCCATTGAAAGAACAAATGTTAGAAAGAAACCAAGTTAGTCATATTGGTCAAGCGACTTGTCGCTTTATTCATCACCTTTTTCTCACCAATTCACTGTGTGAGGAGGTAGTTCAAATCTTCAAAATAATCATAGTCAAAATCAACAACAGATCACTCGATCATATCAAAATTGTGTTCATCCTATGAATCATTGCATACAACAATCACAACATCTCCCTTGTTTGTTGGGAACGTAAGCAAACATAACATCTTCAATTTGTAGCTATCCTTCCGGTCGGATCTGATTGTAGCAGCTGAAGCTACCCGATTGAGTTTGAGGAATGAGTGCAAATTGAACGTGCATAAGCCACTTGGCTAAGTTAAGTCTTCAGAACATTGAAGCAATGATTCAGAGGATGTGCATCATCTTGCATGATTGGGCCATCAGGCATTGGTCAGACCATTGACCATCATACACCTTACAAGCAGATCAGTCTACATTTTTGCTCAGCATTGTGTTTTCCACACAAGTGCATCACAAAAAGGGGCATCTGTAGACACCTAAAATGTGTCATGTTTAGGGGAGCTACTCACATAGGCACATTCATAAGATCATAGGACATAACCTTGGACTTTCCAAGCATCAAAAGTGGTTTTCACCACCCATTTGGGGCATTCTGAGCCCATCCAAGCTTAGCCGCTCAAGACCAGAGTGGCCAGATCTTAGCCGCTCAAGCTCAGAGTGGCCAGACCTTAGCCACTACAGATGATAGTGGCCAAATCTTAGTCACTGCAGATGACAGTGGCTAAGCCATAAAAAGCATTTTGCCAACAAATAGGCCTAATCAGAGGTGGAAGTGGTAGTCTGCATGCAATAAAGGTGAGCGGGAGTAACTTTGCATTCCCCTTCACAACCAGTTCACATAGAAGACTTGAGTCTGAATTTAGACTTTAGTTAACTAGTCTTTAAACATAGAAAAGACAAAAATCTTCTCATGCTAACATTCACTACGCATGAGGGATTCAATCCTAGGGTTTTGAGCATAGACTTTAGGGTTTCACACACTTTAAAAGGTGCAAGCTTAGAGCACCAGAAAGAGAATCAATCAATCCAGAGATACAGGAACGCATTAGATCATTGAGGAGAGCTTTCGAGACTTGGAGAGTTTCCCTTGGAGATCACATTTATGGTGAAGCCCTGACAAATTGGAGAGCATAGCAACCACCATTTCAACATCGGATACAAGCTTTGATCCATAGCTTTGGAGCAAAGAGAACGAGATTCACTTTAGCGGCCATTGTCATTGGACAGTGGCCCATAGGCCTAGCTTAGGGTTTTAGACATTAGTTTCATTACTTTTTTCTTCATATTAGCATATCATTAGCATAGCATCATTTCATTCATTCACATTCATAGCATTAGTTTCATTTGCACTTGCTTTCATTTGAGTATATTCATTGCTAACAACCTCATCCAGGGAGGCAATCTCGGACATCTAAGCGTGTGTTGTTGTTTCATTGCTTACAGGGCCACAGGTTCATCGGATGGAAGCTACAACATACGAGAGCAAGAGGATCCCTCTAGCAATCAGACCTAGAGAAGGAGGCATCTGTAAGCCCTCATACATTTTCATGTGTGGAACCGGGAAGCTTGTGAAAGCGCACCACCCCTTGCTAGGGGACTTCTTCCTCACTTGTAATTCATTGTATCAAAATGGGTATCCCTAAGAGGGACCGACATGTAACCGAGTTTCAATACAAATAAAGAGATCTATCTTTGTTACTTCCATGTTATATGCTTTTTCATGGTCTTTCATTTCATCTTGGGTATAATATTGCAAGTAGAGTAAAGCGGTGCGTGCGTCCCGGGGTCGCTACACTTTCTTCATTATATGTCCCTTTTTGAGTAAGGACTACATCATAACTCTCTTGTTCACCTACAACATATAGGATGAAACCTCTAGAGTAATATGGATTCACTAGGACAAGTGCTTGGCCTATTTGTTTCTTTGTATTTTTGAAAGATTTCTTTCGCAAGTCTGTCCATTTGAATTCAACATCTTTCTTCAATAGCTCAATCATGGGCTTGATTATTTGTGCAAAATATGTTATGAACTTGCATATAAAGTTGATCTACCTAAATAAGGATTGTAGGTCCTTTTTGTTCAAAGGTAAGGGGATTTCTAATAGTGCTTGCACTCTGTTAGGGTCTATAGCCAACCTGACTTCAGAAATGATATGACCAAGCAAGATCCCTCGTTCAACTGTGAATATAAACTTCTTGAGATTTAAAAAGATATCAAACTCTTTGCATTTCTTGAAAATACTTCTAAGGTGTTCAATGTGATATTCTTTATGGTGGGATAAAATAGTCATATCATCCAAGTAATTCACTATGATCTTATTTACAAGTTCCCCAAAAGCCACATCCATTGCTCTTTGAAAAGTTTCTCTGGCATTGGATAATCCAAAGGACATCCTTTGATAACCAAATGTTCCTCATTTGGTGGTGAATGCAGTCTTGTATTGATCTTCATCCTTGATCCATACCTAGTTGTAACTGTAAAACCCATCCAATAATGAGAACCTCTCTACCCCTGCCATAGTGTGCAGAGTTTGGTTGATTTGATAGTGATATTTCAATGCAGCTTTATTAAAATTTTTGAAGTCCACACATAGCCTAATGTATCCATTCTTCTTCTTGACTGGAACCAAGTTAGCCACCCAAGTAGAATTTTTGATAGGGTAGACAATTTTGGTCTCGAGTAGCTTTAGCAATTCTTGTTTCATAAAGGCTTCAATTTTTGGATTCACTAGTCTCTGTTTCTGCCTAAAGGGTTTTTCACCCTCTTAGAGCTAAATGGCATATTGTATGGTTTCTTTCGAGTATACCTTAATATCACCATATGTCCAAGCTATGATATAGAGGAATTCTTTGCACAGTCTTCAAATTTGATTTAACTCTTCTCCTATACAGTTTACTCCAACTTTGATAAACTTTTATGGTTCCAACTGAACCTCTGTGTATCGATGTTTTTCGACCTTCATCTTGTGACCAGTAGGTGTATCATTGTTGTCGAACAAAATTTCAAGGGTAATCAATCCTTACAGTATATGATTATTTTTCAATTGGATCATACCTTCATCTTCTTCATATTTTAATACTTTGTCATCCGAATAGTTCATTTCATAGACCAAGAAGTCCAATATCTAGTTATCACTCTCAAATACCTTCCAAAAGGTATCTTTTTCTAGCATAGAAGGCCTATATATTAGTCTAACTATCTTAATATCTTGCATGACATTACTTAGAGAGTAGAAATTTTCACCTATCGATGCTAATAGATCAGCATGAGTATTCTTTTCTCTAGGGATTGCTTTGAGGTTTAGAGCTTTGAAAGCTTCTAATAGGTCCCATACTTTATTTCTGTAAGCTTTGAGGTAGTGTTGCTTACTAACACATTTCTTAGTGACTTGGTTTACTATTAGTTCTAAATATCCATAAATCTATAGTTGCTTGATCCCCAGCCTCTCGATTTTCTTGAGGCCCAAACAAAATGGTTCATATTTGGCTACATTGTTGGTACAAATCCAAGTTAATCGATAGGATAAAACCTTTTCCTCGCCTGTTTGGGAGATCAAGACTATGCTTGCTCTAGCTCCATTATTGCATCTGGTGCCATCAAAGAAAATTTTCCACATTTGGTTGGTAGATGGGTCTACCTCGTACAAATGGGTGGGATTAATTTTCATAGATTTCATGATTGAATAGCTTCCAAGCTCTGTTTTGATCATAGCATTGAAGTCTTGGAGGGAGAATTGATCTTCTTTTTGTAGTACATTCAGGGATTATTCCATTAAGTTTAAATCTTCCATATCTTTGTGTAGACACTAAAATGTGGTAAACCCGATTAAGCATCCACAAGCAATGATCAAATTGACATCATATGGCCCCTTGGGCAGCCCTCAGGAGGCTCACAGTGGTTCTAGCCACTCCGAAAAGGGTTTTGGAGGCTACCGGCCCAATTTTGGGAGGTTTTGGCCCAAAATTCACCACCGTCCCACCCTGGGATGATGGTAGATTCCCATCGTCCCACCCTGGGATGGTGGTGAGCCCTCGTCCTAGGGTGGGACGGTGGTGAAGTTTGACCCAAAAAAGTCAAAATTTGGCCAAATGGCACCCAAAAACTGCCATTTGACCACCCAAACAGAGCATGCGAGGTAGAGGATAGGGAATCCTTATGACATCCATCTTTATGAGGGCCAAATTGGGAGATTCTCTTCCACACCCTGTGCATGCCTCCCATTTGACAAGTGGCACCTCCTGCCATGCATGCCCTTGCATGCCTTTTTGCACATGAGCCCCTTTGGGCTATAAAATGGGTTCAATATCCACACAAAATCATAGAGAGGAGTTCTAGGATATGCAATGGAGTGCTTCCAATATTTCCCCTCACCTTATTGCACCTTTTTGCCCTCGTAATCTCCCTTTTGCCAAGGAGGTTACCGGGTGACTTCAAGAAGGTAATCCGAGCATAACTTTTCCATCCGGGTGAATTTCTTCACCAAATTCGATGAAAACACACCTTAGGTTGTTTAGGAACATATTCTAGTGATTTGGTAACAAAAAGTGGCCAGATTTGGTGGGTATCCCCTCCTAGGGTGCCCCCAAATAGTTGTAGTCACCATCGCCCCCCGAGATGAGGGTAAATTATTAAACAATTTCATTACTATTTTTAATTTTTTATTTTCTATATTATTCCATGATTCTACAGTTCAAATTTCAAGTCATTTGGAGTTAAAATGAAAGAGTTATAGCTATTTTTAAGTTTTCGTAGGCTCGTAGGGCCCATCCGGGCACCCCAGTTTGATGCAGGTGGATCCGGGATCCAATTTGAAAATATGATCATATGGGTTGTCTTGAAATGTCAATTTATGCATACTGACCAAATTTCATGAGTTTTGGATAAGTGCAGGTTCAATATTTTGTTGTCTTCCTTTTCATAGGTTGTAGGCGGGCGACGCTAAATCGAGGGGTCTACGGATGCAATTTCTGATATTTTTTGGGTGATATCCTCCCAAAACATCCTCTTTAACATCTCTGAAAATTTTCAAGTCATTTGGATATCATTTGATGCATTTTTAATTCATATGCCATTTTGCCCCTATGGGGATTGCATGTTTTCACCATACACCCTTGCTATTTGACCTCTTTTTGCTTCCTTGTGTGTAGGTGCAGGTCCTTAGAAGGCTTTGGGAAGAAATATCAGACATCATAGAACCTAGATACAAGTAGTGATGGCATTGGCTCGCCCACCTCGATTGTGGGTACGTGGAGAAACATTGGATGTGCACCCGGATTCCGTGAAAGACTTGGTCTTTGGGCACCCAATATTGTAAAAATTGTATCACCATTTTGAGCCCTCAAGGGGACTTCTATGTAACCTTGGATCTGATCCAAAAAATTAATGAGAAGAGACTTGCTTTGATTCATTTCCTTTTGTTTGGTATTCTTTCCTTTTCACATGCATGCTTCCTTTTTGATGCTCATGAGCGATATGGGGTAGATACACATATTTTTTACATAATTTGGTGCACCATTTTTTCCTAATTCAGTGGTGATCATGGTGGGACCCTTGTCCCTTTTTATTTGGGTGAAAATTTGACTTCTTTCTTGCATTTTTGCCCTTTTTGTGTTGTAGGTGCTCCCCTCCCCACCCTGGAACGGTGGCAGAGGCTTTATATAGCACACCCTAGGATGGTGGCTTCACCATCCCACCCTAGGATGGTGGTGGAGCTTCTACTCACCCCACCCTAGAGCGGTGGTGAAACAGAGATATTTCTGCCCAAAATTTTAGAATTTGGAGGCTTCAAAATGGACAAGGTAAGTGCCTAAACCCTCTGATTTTCTGCTATATTTTTAGAGACTATCAAAATTAAGTTTTTTCACTTCATTTGCTTGCATAGAAAGGTTAAATTTTACTTTTTTCTTTTCTTATAACATCACATAGCAAAAGGTAGAAGAAAATAAAAAAGAACTTGTAGTAGCAATGCATCTGTTTGGTTTGATTGCTTGTGGCTTACCCATTGGGTAAGTTAGCATGTAGGATTTGCATTCATAAAGTCAATTTGTAGGTTCCTTATCTTATTATTCTGAAAGTAAAATGCACCTATTGCATGCATTTAGTGAATAGTCATTGATTGCTTCTTTGCTTACTTTCTTGGATAATAATGAACCACACACACCACGATTCATGTAAACGCTAGTGAGGTGGACTTCATTACCATCCACTAGTAGAGTGCAAGTGATGGTGGGTTTCATCTCCATCCACTTGGCTCAAATCCCATGAACCCGATCCATCTTGCCAAGGCCGGTTCCAAGATCCATCATAGCCCATGGGTTATAGCATGCATCACCCTTCGGGGAGGTGTATCGCAGACTACGGGTGAACTGGGTGAGGAACTGGTAGGACCTGTGCTCCCTGGCCATGTGTGGACCTCATCACCACACATTATAGGTGGGATAACGCAACCTGGAGTTCATAGCCGGGTTGTCGAGCTACGAGTATACAGGTGAAATCCAATTGAACATGAGATTACAATCCAACAATATTTCAAACACGTGACACAAGGTCATTCTTTACAAAACAACACATCTGAAACACATGAAATAGTTTAGGGATTCACACTTAAAACTTAAAAGAGATAATCATCTATCTTATTGAGTGTTTCTTTCTTGTATACTATTTCATTAAGAATTTGTAAAGAAGATAATCACTTGGGGTACTAATAGAGGAGCGCAATGGTGCGCACCCGCAGCCAAGCCCAATCATGGGCGGAAGCTATGGAGAGTGGATTAGGAGACATGAATCATCTCTGATATAGCCCTAGGGACTTGGTTATACCTCCCTGGTGAGCTTCCACTCCACCTAGCCCCAAGACAGTAGGGCATGAGCCTCATATCCGAAGGGATCCTCTCCAGGACACCCCGAGGGATGATGAGCATTACTTGGGAGAGTGTTCCCGGTATGTAGATATTTCATAGGCCTTCCTTGGTGAAAGGCAACTGCACACTGAGGTGCTAATAGATAGAGTGGTGCCATGCATCCACGTACCCACTAGGGCTGACACGCCTAAGTAGAGGTAGGAGTATGACTTCACACACTGGCCAGAGCAAGTCGACATGACTCTACCTCCATGCCACCTTGATAGGATACAACAGCTCTTGCAGCCCGATGGGAATGACACCCATCGGTCTAGGTGAGCCAACTCAGCCCTACCTTTCCTCGTCCAAGAGGGAAGACATGAGGAGATCCTAGATTTTCCTTAGGAACAATATTTCATGCATGCCCGATGTGCCTCTGCGCTAGCTGAGTGTAATGAACACATGTTCCAGCCTGAGCCTCAAGTCAATGTGGTGAACCTCGAGAGAGGCAAGCACCCTATGGAGAACACAGAGTACCTTGGACAAGGTCGACCCTAGGGTGAGACTCCTAGGCCTCCTAGGCCTCACACTATAGATCAAATTAGGCAAGCGGTTGTGAGATATACAGAATGCCAAGCTCAGTTCAAGCAGCTTCGATGGGATAAAGAGCAACTAGATCGCTTGCACCAGCTTGAGAAAGAAAGGATCGAACAACAGACCAATGAGCTATTCCAGAAAACTTTGAGAGAGAGGGTCCCTACCCCTAAGACACATAGGTAGGAGGTCCATCCGAGGCAACCCATGCTCATTCGAGAGAGGTCCTCGAGACCTTATCAAATGTTGCTTCCATGACCTCCTAGGCCAGATCGGGAGATGCCTCCTAGGCCAAACATAGGGTGCCCACCATGGGTAGATACCCCCATTCATAGGCCGGCTCGAGAGATGCCTTACGGGGCTTATACTGAGCATGAGCCAGAAGTAGAATATGTTGAGATGCCTTACCGAGGTAGGGGGTGACTTACCACCACCTCACCCTAGGTTGGAGGAGCCTAGACCTCCACCACAAGATGTGAACAAAGATGAGGAGATCAAGTCCTCAGGTCCTTACAAAGCATTGTTAGAATGCCTAGAGTTAGTAGAGAACAAGACCTCTGGGTTAGGATCTCAAAAGCCCACTATGCATCAATTGCATAGTCAACCTATCCATCCATCAGTACCTATGCCTCCCTATCCAGAACAATTTAAGTTGCCTCAGTTGGCTACCTTTAAGGGAGAAGAGGATGTGCAAGAACATGTCACTAGGTTCTTAGGCCAATGCTTCGGCATTCATGATGATGATGCTTTGCTTTTGAGGACATTTGTGACTACCCTCATTAGCCCTACCTTCGAGTGGTTTTACCAACTCCCTAAGCATAGCATCCATAATTTGGACCAACTTGCGGATGCATTCCTGGAGCGCTTTGCCTTCAATACCAAGAGGAAGGCAACGTTGGCCGATGTAGCTAGGTTAAAACAATATGATGATGAGTCAATAACAAATTATGGCAATAGATGGTGAACCTTGCTCGCCAAGCTACCTTATCTTCTCCCCATGTCGGAGTTGACTCAGATGTTCTCCAAAAGTTGCTTAAAGCCAATCTCTTTGTTGCTACAGTTGCAACAATACCCCACTCTTGAAGATGCCTTAGCACAGGCTAGGATCATCGAAGAAATCAAGATTCAAGAGGGTGAGATTGTGAAGCCTCGCAAGGAGTGGAGCAAGAACACTAAGAACACCCCAGTGCAACCTAAGTCAACAATAGTAAATCAGGTTGCCATTAGTGTCCCGAGGCCAGCGCCAGCCATGCCACCTCAAAAGCCTAATTATCAGGCCACCCCTGGGAACTATGCCAAGGATAACCAGAATGGTCAAGGGCAAAATCAATAGCGTCACCCCAAGCGACAATTCATGCCCATTGCAGAGTCTATGGATTCAATGTTTGATCACCTCTTGGTGGCTAATGTGATCCATCTACCTGACAATCGACCTATCGACCCTAATGCACCTAAGCCCAAAGGATACAGAGAAGACCTATATTGCAAATTTCATAGGCAAAATGGGCATGATGTGCAAATGTGCTATAAATTCAAACATCTGGTGCAAGACCTGATTGATAGGAATGCCCTCTAGGTAGATAACCCTATCGCACCAAACAACCAATAGATGGGGGTCTTTAAGGACCCCTTGCCTGCCCATGCAGAGCAGGCCAAACCAGTGCCCCAGGTGAACGAGGTTCACCATGCCCCTCCTAAGCAAGGATATGTTGGCATGGTCAGTATTGTGACAAGAAATAGGTGGTATCCAAGTCCAGCCGCACCACCTATGGCTCAGAGTGATGTCCCTTCGACATCGTAGCCTATACCACCTCTTGGACCGAGCCTCCCACCTAGGCCTGTAGTCACCATTAAGAGCAAGCTCGCTCAGAGCTTAAGAACAACATCTGCCCGACTCTCCATCTATGAGCTCATCCAACAATCGCAACCTCATAGAGAAGCCTTGATGGAGATCCTTAAGGCAATTGAGCTTCAGCCCCAGGAGTCTAACTCCTTCAACAACTTTGTGGGGCATGTGCGGCAATGCATGAAATCGGTAATTACTTTTCGAGAAGATGAACTTAAACTGGTTCCACATGATATGGTGGATCCCCCTTTACACATTGTCGCACGTGTGAATGGAACACCATACAAAAGAGTCTTGATAGATATTGGGTCTTCGAGCAACATCATAACTACAATAGCTACGAAGCACCTGAAGCTTCCAACATCTCATATTGTCACATCTACCTACACCCTCCGAGCATTCAATGATGCCATATGCTCAATGGTTGGTACAATCATCCTACCTATTCAAGTAGGGGAAAATATCATCTCGATGATGTGCCACATCCTGGAGGGTGAGATGGCATACAACATTTTGTTAGGAAGACCATGGATCAGGGACATGAAGTGCATCCCTTCCATCGCTCACCAGTGCCTCAAGTACACTCACGAAGGGCAAGTTCATGTCATCCCCATGGACCTAGAGCCCTTCAAGTACTGCAACATGGTGCAGCAATTACCCGAGTCGACCTTGCCATCGATACATCTAGATTTTCAACCGAATAAATCTAGCCGAGGTTCGACCCCACCGCTACAGCATACCATGCCCTCCTCATCATCGGCCCCACCCTAGATGCCTAATACATCAGTGGATCCTTTGCCTAGGAACCCAGAGAAGTGGCCCATTGAGGAGGACCAACCAATCATATCCACTATCTCTACAGAGGAGATACTTAGCCCGGATGATGAAGAGACACCACATGAGGCAAACAATGAGCCGGATCAAGTCTCACTCTCATCCCTCTTCTATCCATAGCCCTAGGTTATAGTACATCTGGCTTCTACCAGATTGGGAGAGTACATGGTTAGGAATGTTACCACTACTCCTACTTTAGAGTCGATGCAAGACATGGGTAGACCCCGTCTTCCCATAGGCACTATCGTGCCTCTTGGTATTCCCCCTAATCAAATGAACTTTATCTATGGGGGCCTTGACTATGGCATCAAACCTTACCAACAATAGGAGGAAGATGAGGAACCTTTTGGAGAGGATATTAACTACTTGTCTAACCCTAACTTCACCTTGAAGTACCTTGACCTATGCAACTGGCATGGTTATGGGTTAGGCCTGTATGAGCAGGGCACCAGAATCCCTTGTCAACCACAATATCAAATGCCCTATGACAAGTCGAGAGTGGGATGCAACAATCCATTGCCTCTAGATGTCCTCTTAGATAGCCTAAATCACTTGAATATAGGCTACGAGGGTGGGTTGGCCCAAGACCCTTATGCCAATCCCAATACAGTCTACTCCTTGGGAGATTACTTTCCATGGCTAGATGGGAACCCCATGATCCCTAGTGACATTCCCCCACATTTTGAGAGAGGGGAAGGTTCATGGAGTTGTCCCCATGTCTATGATGAGTCAGATCAAGGCACCTCATATGAGTGGACCTCAGAGGATGAGTCGGGTTATGAGGTAGCGCCATATGACCCTTTTGAGTCGGACAGTGATCATTCACAAATTGTCCCCATTAATGACCAACAAGAAAGCCTCATACATTTGTTCCCTTTCCCTGATCCTATTTGGTGGTAGCTCCTTCCTCCTGAAGAGTCGGTTCATCCATAGGAAGATAGACCTCCTAGGGGGAGCAGTTAATTTACTTGAGCAGTTGGGTCCTCGGGAGCTTGAGGCACTACGAGATGAGAATGAAGGAATCCTCATCCATGATGATGATTATGAGGAATTAGCATATATGGGACCACACCTACCTGATCGCCCGATCCCAAGGGGCAACAATGAGGTTCCCATATATGATAGTGACTATGAGGATGAGACAGAGAGGGCATACCTAGGTCCTCATTATTTGTGACATCATCACGAGAATATTAACATAGATGAAGTCTATCATCAGTTACATGTTGGCCCATGCTTGAGGGCAAGGCCTATCAATCTAGGCCAGATTCATCATGAGGTCTTCCCTGACCCACCCACACACATGGAGCTCCTTGAGCCTAATGATCCCATCCTATAGTCTATTCCCAGATAGGATCCGAAGATCCCCATTCCCCTAGAGCCACATCTGGGGGTGAGAGATGACACCAATACATAATCACATGCACGTGGTCCTAGAGAGCAGACACATTTCATCAATATGATCTCCATTGATTTGACCACACCACTCCACAACCCAGTCGATCCTTCCAAACCACTCCATCTAGACCTAGATGCGATTGATTGGGATCACGTTGATTCACCCCCATCACCCTCTGAGTATTGGGCTTGCGATGGATTGTTTCACTTCTCTGTAGGACCAACTCATGATGTCTTCCATGCTGAGGAGGAACCCGAGGTTCCCATCAAGGATTTAAATCTAGCTAATGACATCCATTTGATACCTACTCCCCATCAGTTGGAGGAGGGGTCTCATATGTCAATCGAGCCTACGGTTGACAAAGATATCGGCTCAGATCCTGAAAACCCATAATATATCAAGCTAGGGGAAATCCTATCCCCTAAAGAGCAAGCTGATTATATAGCCCTTCTCACAAAAAAGAAGGCAGCTTTTGCATGGTCTTACAAAGACATGTCGGGACTAGATCCAAATCTGGTCACCCATAATCTCACGCTTGACCCCACAGTCAAACCTGTCAAGCAAAAGCTGAGAAAGATGCACCCAACAGTGGCCTTGATGGTCAAATATGAGCTACAAAAACTATTGGATGCCAAGTTTGTCATTTTTGTAGACTATCCACCATGGTTGTCCAACATGGTTCCCATCAAGAAGCTCGATGGGAGGATTCACATTTGCACCAATTTTTGAGACCTAAACAAAGTGAGTCCTAAGGATGATTTTCCTTTGCCAAGCATAGATGCCTTGGTAGATGCCACCATAGGACATGAAATGCTCTCCCTTATGGATGGCTTCTCTAGGTATAATCAGATTCATATCAACCCTGAAGACCAGCTCAAAATGACGTTCACAATGCCTTGGGGAACATTTTGTTACAAGGTCATGCCATTTGGCCTTAAGAATGTCGGTGCCACCTACCAGCGTGCCATGACATATATCTTCCATGACTACATGCATAAAATTTTGGAAGATTACATGGATGACTTATTGGCAAAATATTTATTACGTCATGAGCACCTAGATGTCTTGTGCAAAGTCCTCGATCACCTTATTGAACATAATGTGAGACTGAATCCCAAGAAGTGCATCTTTGGCATCACATCTGGAAAGCTCTTGGGATTTATAGTTTCCAAATGAGGCATCAAAGTGGACCCTAACAAAGTCAAGGCAATCCTTGAAATGCCTCCCCGACTACCATCAAGCAACTTCGTAGCTTGCAGGGGAGGATTGCATCCATCAAATGCTTTATAGCACAACTGTCGGACAAGTGTAGACCCATGAACAAACTTTTACACAAGGGGGTCACATTCCACTAGGACGATGAATGTCAGGATGCCTTTGACACAATTAAACAATACCTAGCTTCATCGCTAGTGTTAGCTCCACCTAGACCAGGGGTGTCATTTTGATTATATATCTCAGCTACTGAGGTCGCATTGGGTGCCATGTTAGCCCAAAACAATGAATTTCATAAGGAACAGGCCACATATTATCTCAGTCGCACCCTGGTGAGCTATGAGATTAAGTACGCATACATAGAAAAGTTATGTCTAGCGATGGTTTTTGCTACCAAGAAGCTATGACACTATATGCTCAACCACACTACGTATGTTGTATCTAAAGAGAATCCATTGTGATACATGATGAGTCATACTTATCATAGTAGTCGCACGATGAAATGGATCATGTTGTTGATAGAATTTGACCTAGAGTTCATAGGATAGAAGTCAATCAAAGGATAGGTCATTGTTGATCAACTTGCAGAGGCTCCTCTCTAGGAGGACCAACCTCTTAGCATGGAGCTTCCCGATGATGGAGTCTTCCAAATATCAGAATCGCCTGATTTTGATGAGCCTGAGTCATAGGCGGATATGACTCTCTTCTTCGATGGCTCCAAATGCGAGCAAGGGGGTGGCATGGGAATCATGTTTTTCACACCGCATGGGGCTCCCATACCCCTATCATTTAAACTCGATTTCCCCTGCACCAACAATAATGTCGAGTATGAAGCCTTACTCATAGGGCTTAAAATGGCTATCGCCATGAAAATCACCAAGCTCAATATTTTTGGTGACTCCTTGCTCATTGTCAACCAGGTCAAGGGAATCTTCCAATGCAAGTGCCCAAATTTTGCAAGCCTACAAAGCCCTTGTGGACAAATCCCTAGACAAATTTTGAATGGTATGACATCGAGGCACTCCCTCGATCATCTAATCATTTTGTGGATACAATGGCCTCTTTAGGATCCTTGATTCCACAAGACCCCACAGGGGAGATGACAACCATTCAAGTCAAGATGCTATCGCAATCAGTGGTTGAGCATGAGAGCACTCAAGCCATGCCAGAAGTCCACTTGATTCAAATAGAACCTCATCAAGAGAGATTCTCACACATTCATGAGCGCTTGAATCATGTCGCTTGGGGGACTCTATTCCCCCAAACCCCTTTTGATAGCAGCACAATGCTATTCTTACAAGTTCTATCCCAATCTGCATTTGCTCGGGATGAACTTCATGAGGGACAAGCAATTCATGCAATCGAGGCTTCCACATAGCAAGACTGGTCCACACCAATTAGAGAGTACCTAAAGCTTGGTAACCTCCCTCCTAGATTATCGCACGCTACCAAAAGGACATTTAAATGGAAGGCAACAAAGTTTGTCTTGTTAGGAGACATCCTATACCATCGAAGCTATGAAGGAATCCTCCTTCATTGCTTAGAGTATCAAGAATCGACTTGGGCAATGGCCCAAGCACACGATGGTACTTGTGGTGGCCATTTTAGTGGCATGGCCATCACAAAGTGCATTCTTCGCATGGGCTATTATTGGCCAACTTTAGAGCGAGATTGTTGTGCATATGTGAGGAAGTGCATGAAATGTCAACACCATGCTAACTTGACACATGTACCTTCCCAGGCCTTACAACCGATCCAATCGGCTTGGCCATTTTTGCAATGGGGGTTGGATTTAATCGAGAAAATCTCCCCTGCATCCTTGGGCCACCACACATTTATCATCATGGCTACCGAGTATTTTACAAAGTGGGTGGAAGCAATTCCCCTTACCACTACGATAGGACCCCGCATAGCGGAGTTCATATTGCATAATATCATTTGTCATTTTGGTATTCCATCCAAGATCATTTTGGATAATGGGACATCATTCAAGAATAAATATGTGTGTGCTTTGATAGCAAAGTATAATATCCAACACAACTTTTTGACACCCTATTATCCACAAGCAAATGGGCAAGCGAAGCATCAAACAAGACATTAATTGCCATATTGAAGAAAATAGTCAAAGAGAATCATACCGATTGGCATACGCAAATGTCGCTTGCCCTTTGGGCTTACCGCACTAGCATTCGGACGCCCACTAGGGCAACTCCATTTTCACTAGTGTATGGTGTTGAGGCAGTCATGCCTCTAGAGTTAGAAATCCCATCACTACGCATATCCATGCAGGAGTTTATTGATGATGATACTGCACGACAAGCTCACCTAGATCAACTTATGTTGTTGGATGAGCATCGCATTAATGCGCTTGAGCATCTACGTGTGTATCAAGAGTGGCTCAAAAGAGCCTACAATATGAAAGTCCATCTCAGAGACTTTCAGGTTGGTGATCTCATCCTAAAAGAGAACCAACAGAATTCTAGCTTGTCGCCCCACCTACGGGACAAATTTATGGTAAACTGGTTAGGTCCCTTTGTCATCACTAGTCAAATAGGGCCTAGAACTTATCGCCTAGCTTCACTTGAAGGTGTCGAGGATCCTGAACCCTTGAACATCCTTCACTTGTGGCCATTTCATGCTTAGAGAGCACCCAAAAGGCTCCTAGTGGGTTCTCACCATCTAGGTCAAGTAAAAATGCTCCTAGACTATCTACGATCATCTAGGTCAACCCTAAAATCCCCAAAGGCATCCCTAAGCCCTTTGGTCATAGCCAAATACCCCTAGGTAGTCGTAGACACTTTTTAAGTGTCGTTGCACATCTAGGTCACCCAAAAGGCTCCTAGCAGGTTCTCACCATCTAGGTCAAGTAAAAATACTCCTAGACTATCTACGATCATCTAGGTCAACCCTAAAAGCCCCAAAGGCATCCCTAAGCCCTTTGGTCATAGCCAAATACCCCTAGGTAGTCATAGACACTTTTTAAGTGTCACTACACATCTAGGTCACCCAAAAGGCTCCTAGCAGGTTCTCACCATCTAGGTCAAGTAAAAATGCTCCTAGACTATCTACGATCATCTAGGTCAACCCTAAAAGCCCCAAAGGCATCCATAAGCCCTTTGGTCATAGCCAAATACCCCTAGGTAGTCATAGACACTTTTTAAGTGTCGTTGCACGTCTAGGTCACCCAAAAGGCTCCTAGCAGGTTCTCACCATCTAGGTCAAGTAAAAATGCTCCTAGACTATCTACGATCATCTAGGTCAACCCTAAAAGCCCCAAAGGCATCCCTAAGCCCTTTGGTCATAGCCAAATACCCCTAGGTAGTCATAGACACTTTTTAAGTGTCATTGCATGTCTAGGTCACCCAAAAGGCTCCTAGCGGGTTCTCACCATCTAGGTCAAGTAAAAATGCTCCTAGACTATCTACGATCATCTAGGTCAAACCTAAAAGCCCCAAAGGCATCCATAAGCCCTTTGGTCCCCCCAAAATGCCCCAATGGCTCCCAAGTAAGCCCGTTGGTCACATGTGTATACATATCAATCAAAAATTCAAAAAAATCATCAAAACATCAAAATACAAAAACATTTGCATCGCATTGCACTTTCATACATACATATCCATCAAAATTTCAAAAATTCAAAAATATTGCATCACACCACATAGCATTTTATCATCGCTTGCATTTAGGCATATTCATCATTAGCACTTTACATTTTAGAGTTGCGCATACATGTCTAGCACCATGATGGTACATTACTTACCACTCAAAATCAATGTCATGAAAGTACTCATAGTTCAAATACCGCAATTAGCATTTTCACCCACATTTTTCACATTTTCATAATCATGTCTATTCCCTTCACTTAGCCATTTGTTTTATAATGTCAATAGGGTTTTTAGTCACTCAACCATATCTAGTCTCTACTCAGATTTTGTAGAAGGCTAGCTTGATTTTTAGGAGGTAGAGTCTTGCATTGATTATGCCTTGCGTACATCATATCCCAAACACAATTAATCATTAACAATCTAAGTTTTGCACAAAGACAGATGAAATCCATGAAGTGGTCTAGGTTACCTTAAGTGAAAAGGTCATCCTGCTCATCCCCCTATGTGAATGGTTCAAGAATGCTGAGAGTTGGCAAAAGGACAAGCTCTTCCCCACCCAATTCCCCAAAATCAATAATGGTTTTCACCACTATCAAAATTTCCAAACACCCTTGATCCCTAAAGTCGTAAGGATTCATACTACACGTCCCACGAAGGATGGGTAGTCATCCCCAAGGCCTAAAATATCAACACCATTCCACAAAAAAATCCCAAAAGCTTCCCATCAACATTTCCAAACACCTTTGATCCCTAAAGTCATAAGGATTCATACTACATGTCCCTATGAAGGATGGGTAGTCATCCCCAAGGCCTAAAGGATCAATGCCATCCACAAGCCAAAAATCCCACAAGTTCAACTTTGAAATCAAAATCCTCAAAAAGCAACAATAAAAATAACAGTGGTTATCACCACTACTCAAACCCCTTGCTCAAGAAAAAAAGAAAAAACTCAAAATAAACAGTGATTATAGTCACTAAAAAGAGAAAAATAAACAATGATTTTCATCACTATATATGAGAGCAAGTAATCCCAATCAATTGAATAACCAAAAGACACCTGAGCTTGAATCCCTAGAACTCTCAACATTTGGAAAACCATCAGGTGATCCTCATTACGGGTTTGGTGGATAGCCTATCCGTCAATGGTGGTAGCCTAAATGCATGATGATATGTCTATCACATTAGCTTTCGGGCGTATGTGTAGACCAATGTTTGCATGTGGATGAGCTAGCTTTGGTAACCTAGATTGCCTAGTGGTCTAGTCATACTTAGTACAAAACCTACGATGGTGGCATTCATTTGGTGATCCTCAGTATAGGTTTGGTTGAGATCCTACTTGGCACTAGCGGTATCCTTATGCATCTCACAGGAATGAACTCACTTGCACACACAGGGATATGAAGTACCTTGGTCATCCTAGAAGATTCATACCTTGTCAAAAAGTCTTGCATGGTTAGTATACAACTTTTGATAAGTTGACTAGAGTGTTTGAGTCTCATGAAAACCTAATGAGCATTTCCTAAACAACATATCATTCATATCACTTCACCACATTCATTTCAATTACATTATTCACAAATCCATTATATAAAGTCTCATGACAACATTACATATGAGTTGGTGCAAAATACATCATCTATGGTGCTAGCATAATACAACATGTAGTCTACACATTGCATCCTCTAGATCAAGAAATCATCCATCTCAATATACATCCATGCATGTACAAAATAAAATCAAATCACAATCACAAAATATGCATACATAGGCATTCATCATCATTACATAAATCAAATCGCATACATTTGCATACATTTCATAAAACAATAAACACATGATGATAAACCACATAAAAAGCTCATATATATATATATATATGTGTATGTGTATATGTATGGGACAAAAAGATACATCATGTTGCCCATCGGCTACAATAAAGTGAGTCCTCAGACTTCACACTGCTAAAACATCCAAAAACACAAAAAGAGTCATGCGAGCCACTACCATGGTCACGCAGGACCGATACTACGACTCGCACTCCCACCTGTAGTAGGAGTCCTCTATGAACTCCCATATCTACTACCACCTACCCTGTCAGCTCTCCGCCTAGACCCTGGTGCCTCCAGCCTAGAGGAGGACTACCCTGTCCTACTATGGTGACTCTGGTATGACCCACTGGCACCTCCATCATCCCGTATATGCCCACCAAGGCGTACTACCTTAGTCTCCAGCTCATCCGCATAAGCCTACCCCCATCGACACCATGCCTAGTAAGTCTCCACCATAGAATGGAGTCATGTCACCTCTACCTATAGCCTAGTCACCTCCCCACTACTAGAATCCTCCCATGTAGGGCTTCGAGATCATAGTTATGCCTGAAGAGATGCTATCTCGGCTTGAGCCACCTATACCTCGGCTCACTATGCTGCTAGCTCTACCTATACATCATGCACCTATGTCCATAGGAGATCTCTCTCCTACCTCACCCTAAGTAGCTCATCTCATAGCTCTACCTCTATATCCCCTAATGCCATCGATGGTGCCTGCACCTCCTCATCCCCAACATCATCATCCCCCAAGTCACCTCGATCTCCTAAGTCCAGGAGATCCACATGCTCCCCTACCCTGTGTCCCTACCAATCACCTACCTCACCCTGGTCCTCACCAAAAACATCCTGATGTGCCTCCCTAGCTGCACCCCTCCTCAGTGGCCCCTCTCCATGCCCCTGGCCTATCACCCACCAAGCATCATACTCCATTATAGTCCCGACATCATCCACATCTAGAATGTCCACTACAGGATCTGCATCCCATGCCACTACCTCTACCATCGGCCATGCCAATGTCCTCTCATCCCCATGATGTCGATAAGGCACCGGCTCACTAGGCACCCCCTGGCATAGCCCAAACTATCGCATCACCCAAGCAAAAGGGAAGTACTCCCACTCTATGCCATGTCATCCAACTAACCATCTACCTCACCGCACCCTACAGAGCTATACAGTAGCATCTGCCCACTCTAGACAATCTCTGTATGGCCTCCAGAATACCTGACCTACCCCGAGTCGAGCAAATAGATCTGCATAGTAGGCCACCTCACCTATGAATCATCGACTCTATCCCCTCTCCTAAGCCCTCTACCATAGGATACCATATCCTATCTCCCTATCTACTAGTTATGCTCGAGTCATCCAGGGTAGCCCCTATGGTCACCCCACAGCTATGTGCTACCATCCCCAACACTAGAAAAAGCTACACCCAATACCCTTCCATCGATGATAGCGGATCTCGTACAACTCATCATAGAGTTATGCCAATAGTGTAGTACCCCATGCCATCACCAGTGGCTCCGCCATAGTAGACCTCACCAACGCAAACACTATCTCCACTAGGTTCCATGGGAACCTCACTCCAAAAGAATCTGGTAGTAGCATATTGGAGATGAGCATCATGAGTAGTGTATGCCTCACCCCCAATACCTTCACCTCATGCTAGAATCCTACCAACATACCACCCTTCAAGCAGTCCAGCTCTACCATCTCTAGATCATAACTGAAGTACCTCTCGAGCACTACCTATCTTCGATCTCGTGGTGTCATGCGGATCGGCCACCCTTCTATCAAAATCTAAAGAATCTGATAGACATCCTCCAACATCACCATCATCTCCCCAATGGGTAGGTGGAAGGTATTGGTGCATGGATCCCACAGATCAATCAAGGCAGTCAGATATGCATGGTCTCCTATGACAACCTCTAATCGGGTCACCTGCTTGAGGTCGATGGCATCCAACCACTCCTAGTCCTCTATGGTCAAGGCATCCCTCATGGAATCAAAGAGAGTAGGTACTCGATACTGACTCCTCACCACCTGACAGGGATAAGCAACTCAATAATACACCACCAAAATGGCCTCGCATGGCCCCAAAAACATTCAAAAGAAAAGACTCAAAATGGCCCCTCTTTGAGGCCGGTTTGTGGCCATTCCTCCTAGGAATGGCCCCCAACCCTATGGCCAACCCATCAAGGGATGGCCTATGACCAGCCCACACTAGCCATCCCACCTAGGGATGACTCCAAAAAATTAGGCTCAAAAAGGCCTTTCAGGCCATCAAAAATAGCAAAAACAATGCAAAATTGGATCTACAAAATGCAATCTAATTGCACAAAAACATGGGTAAAACACAAAATTTGGTACATATCTCATAAATTAGGTTTAATTACCTACAATCTAGTGTGATATGCTTCCAAGCCAAAAACATACCATAAAAGCAAGAAAATCAACTCCTAACACTAGGAAAATGCAATAAGAGAGACTTGGCATACCTGTCTCGCACCGGCTCCTCCACTGGCTGAGTCCACCCACTGACTCATGGTGACTATGGGATGAATTTGATAGTGCTCCACTACTCATAATCACTCTCCTACTCCTCACCTCTCAAACTGCCAAAGAAAGCATGCAAAAATGAGCCTAACCTTCATATTTTGGGTTTATATAAAGATGCAGGGGTCACCACCATCCCAGGGTGGGATGAGCACACATTTGGCTGACCATGCCACCCTGGGATGGTGGTAGAACATGCCCTCATCCCACCCTGGGACGGTGGTAGCAAAAATAGGCCAAAACAACCCAAAATGACCCAAAACAGGTCCAAAACTGCACCAAAACAGCTCAAATTGGGTCCAAATTTCACATAGATCAAAATGCAACCCTGAGGATCCTAGGAGGGATGGAAAAGTTGTTAATTCATGCCCTAATAAGGCCATTGTGGCTGGACCACCCCCTGAACATGCAGTTTTCAGCTCCTTTCCTCCAGGAAAACTCAACAAAGTCACCAAAATCCTCTCCAAATTGCCCTATTTTTCAAGGGACAAAACTGAAGGTAAGCATAACACAAGTCAATTGGGTCAAGTGACTCATCACTTTTCTCATTGGTCATTCCCTCATCGACTCATCACTTGAGGGGGTAGTCATACTCAGTCCAAATCAGCAAGCACACACTCAATTATGCGAATGGCGTTCGTTCAATGAATCTTCGATAAAGACAATCATGCTCCTGCTTGGGGCAGCAAACAAGCACACAATATCACATTATAACGCTTGAAATTACTAGCATCATGAAGTCATAGGCCCTATCCCTTCATGATAGACAATTTTCAAGCATAAGCACGCTCATTCAATGAGTCAGAAGCAAGGATTCAAGAACACACGCCCTTTTCATGATTGGGGCATCTAAAGTTGGTTAGGTTATCGAGTAACCTTAATCATTCTACATTTTGGTCATCTATTTTTGCTCAATGCTGTGCTGCACACAATGCATCTCAAAAAGGGGCATCTATAGACACTAAAATGTGGTAAACCTGATTAAGCATCCACAAGCAATGATCAAATTGACATCATATGGCCCCTTGGGCAGCCCTCAGGAGGCTCACAGTGGTTCTAGCCACTCCGAAAAGGGTTTTGGAGGCTACCGACCCAATTTTGGGAGGTTTTGGCCCAAAATTCACCACCGTCCCACCCTGGGATGATGGTAGATTCCCATCATCCCACCCTAGGATGGTGGTGAGCCCTCATCCCAGGGTGGGACGGTGGTGAAGTTTGACCCAAAAAAGTCAAAATTTGGCCAAATGGCACCCAAAAACTGCCATTTGACCACCCAAACAGAGCATGCAAGGTAGAGGATAGGGAATCCTTATGACATCCATCTTGATGAGGGCCAAATTGGGAGATTCTCTTCCACACCCTGTGCATGCCTCCCATTTGACAAGTGGCACCTCCTGCCATGCATGCCCTTGCATGCCTTTTTGCACATGAGCCCCTTTGGGCTATAAAATGGGTTCAATATCCACACAAAAATATAGATAGGAGTTCTAGGATATGCAATGGAGTGCTTCCAAGATTTCCCCTCACCTTATTGCACCTTTTTGCCCTCGAAATCTCCCTTTTGCCAAGGAGGTTACCAGGTGACTTCAAGAAGGTAATCCGAGCATAACTTTTCCATCCGGGTGAATTTCTTCACCAAATTCGATGAAAACACACCTTAGGTTGTTTAGGAACATATTCTAGTGATTTGGTAACAAAAAGTGGCCAGATTTGGTGGGTATCCCCTCCTAGGGTGCCCCCCAAATAGTTGTAGTCACCATCGCCCCCGGGATGAGGGTAAATTATTAAACAATTTCTTTACTATTTTTAATTATTTATTTTCTAAATTATTCCATGATTCTACAGTTCAAATTTCAAGTCATTTGGAGTTAAAATGAAGGAGTTATGCTATTTTTAAGTTTTCGTAGGCTCGTAGGGCCCATCCGGGCACCCTAGTTTGATGCAGGTGGATCCGGGATCCAATTTGAAAATATGATCATATGGGTTGTCTTGAAATGTCAATTTATGCATACTGACCAAATTTCATGAGTTTTGGATGAGTGCAGGTTCGATATTTTGTTGTCTTCCTTTTCGTAGGTTGTAGGCGGGCGACGCTAAATCGAGGGGTCTACGGATGCAATTTCTGATATTTTTTGGGTGATATCCTCCCAAAACATCCTCTTTAACATCTCTGCAAATTTTCAAGTCATTTGGATATCATTTGATGCATTTTTAATTCATATGCCATTTTGCCCCTGTGGGGATTGCATGTTTTCACCATACACCCTTGCTATTTGACCTCTTTTTGCTTCCTTGTGTGTAGGTGCAGGTCCTCATAAGGCTTTGGGAAGCAATATCAGACATCATAGAACCTAGATACAAGCAGCGGTGGCATTGGCTCGCCCACCTCGATTGTGGGTACGCGGAGAAACATTGGATGTGCACCCGGATTCCGTGAAAGACTTGGTCTTTGGGCACCCAATATTGTAAAAATTGTATCACATTTTGAGCCCTCAAGGGGACTATTGTGTAACCTTGGATCTGATCCAACAAATTAATGAGAAGAGACTTGCTTTGATTCATTTCCTTTTGTTTGGTATTCTTTCCTTTTCACATGCATGCTTCCTTTTTGATGCTCATGAGCGAGATGGGGTAGATACGCATATTGTTTTACATAATTTGGTGCACCATTTTTCCCTACTTCACTTTGGTCATTATGTTCACTGTAGTTGTCTGTTTTCCTTCCTCTTCAATTTTTTTGATATGGAAGGTAGATGGTTTTTCATTGAATATCTTCACTCTTTTGCCCTTGAATGGGATTTCTAAGCATGATTAATATATATATAGGTAACCTCCTATATTGGCTGTGAATTATTTTGATATGCACATACCAAAATAATGTTCTAAATCCACTACAACTACCTCTTGTATAACTATAAGTTAAGACATTTTGTGTAGAACTATGAAAATATCTTTTATCACCCCCACGATTTTGATCGAAGTTCCGTCTAACTACAAAAACACCTAGGCTACTTTTGGTGTATTCCATCCCAATGATGTAGCTTTTGGTATTATATTATTCGTAGCTCCTGACTCTATCATATAGTTATGAACCACCCATCCTTCCATCTAGAAAGACAAAAAGAAAGGAGGGGTCTATTTTTTCTTGTAGAGGATATCAAATTTGCCCAAGCTGAATTCAACTGAGTTGGAGTATTAATTTTTTTTTCATGGACCTTAAGGATTCTTGTAAAAAGTTGATTTACCCCAAAAATTGCAATGCATTGTACATACTCGATTTAGAAGGATTCTTCTTCATTTCTTCCACTATGTTGAAAGGTAGTGGATCAATGTTTTTCTCCTTTTCTTTTGCAAAGGTGTCATACTTATTCCTATATCCTTGAGTGGCATCTATCCTTTGATGCTTGGTCAAAGAGGGATATTTCAATTTATCTCTTGCCTGCTCCTAGGTTTCAACTTCCTTTTTTAGGGGTCTTCCTTGTGCATCTTCGTTTCTTTCTGACCTGGGCTTTAGGGTACCTTTTCATGGGAGACTCTTTTCTCAACCTACTTTCTCATAGGTGGAGGCACTTTTAGGGGATTAAGCTCTTAAGTATCTACTTGGAGAGTTTTCTTACCTGACCTGGTTAGAATGAGTACTTGCTCTATCGAAGGCATCATGAGATTGTGATTCTCTTCCCTAATCATGTTTACTTGCCCTTTAAGAGTTTTTTCTACTCTTTCAACGACTATATTTTAGATATAATGTTATGGATCATACATGAATTTTCACCATGGGAATAATTACATGTAGAACACCAGAAGTTTGATTTTTTCAAAGGTTTGGCAGGTTCACTATCTTCATTAGCATACACCACATTTGATCTCTCATGATTTTTGTCACTTGTGGAAGCTTGATCTCTTGTTACCTGTGGAAATATCCTTGGTTGGAAACTCCTCTCTGCTTCTCTTATTTCCATTGAGGTCATCTTATTGGTTAGAATTATATGGCTAATTTTAGGTCTAATAAGGCTGCAAGCCGAGGATCAGGAGTCTACAAAATTGATGATATAGGAATTGTAGGAATGACAGGTAATGTTGGAGGAGCAAGGGGTTCTTGTATCCCTGGGATAGTAGGTTGCTCAATCCATTTAGGGAGATCTATATTAGAAGTAGGACTTGGGAAAGTAGTATTATATACTTGTGATAGATCTGGAAAGATAGGCTTAATCATATTTGAAGGGAACATTCCAATATAAATGAGATCTTTCTCAGCTTTCTGAGCTTCTTGGAAGATTTTTGGGAAGGTAAACACTTGAGTTTGTTTGATAACCATGCTTATAGCTGAATTAAAAGCTCTTAGGTATTAATACATTGCTTGCTCATGTGTTGATCTCAATCCATTAGGCACTCTCTTCCAAGTACAACTGATTAGATATTGAAATTAACTATTTCTTCCTAAGGATATTTTGAATAACGATGAACTGATTGAGAAAAGATTAGGGATCAGCCTGTTCATCAAACTCTTCTACCAATTTATCGACGAGCTGGGCCCAGGTAACTATTGTTTTATTAGGAAGGTCTCTATACAAATAGAGCATTTTCCCTTTCAAGGAGATGACTAACAACCTTATCATCACATCTTCTTTTGTGATATTATGTATCGATGCCAATGTGGCTACATCTTGGCAGTGTTCATAAGTCATATTTCTTGTGCCATCGTATTAGAGCAATGCTTTTAAAGCTACTATAGGGATTTGATTTTGGGTTACCAAATTTAGGGGACCTAAATGATTCCATGTAGGGTAGGGAAAATTTGGTTGATTTACAACCATTATAGCTACAATGTCGATTGATATTGTAGTAGTATGGGTAGTTGTGTTTAATAGTCCACTAGTAGCAGTACTAGGGAGAGCTGATGGGGAAGGATTTATTGATCTTGTAGTAATGGTAGATGAAGAAGTTGATTGAGCAACAAGTACAAGATTAGCTCTAAGGCTACTGAGGTGTAATTCAAAGAACTCAATGGGCTCTTCAAAATTTTTTGCTTTAGATCTGGTTTTCATAAAACTTAATATTTAACCAACAAAATGGATAAAGGATTTTCTTAGGTTTGAACCTTTCATATGGAGTCACTAGGTGATTGATAAAAAATACACACGACAAAGACAACCATCATAAATTTGGTTTGTATAGATAGTGGGATTGTGTCCCATCGGGTGTGCCAAAAACTATTGGTACAAAATATACCTTTGGTTACATTTGCACCTAAGACTTTTTCAACATGAATGACCAAGTTTAAAATAGAGATTGCCTAGCTCAATATCCAGAGAAGGTTGGCTCCTTGCTTAGCTGTAGAAAAAGGAAAAATAGTAGAGTGCATAAAGAAAGGAAAATATAGCTATTGCTAGAAACATCAAAGGGGTATAGGTTAGACAACAACAAGGAAACACATACAATTTTTGTAGATAAGCATTCTTTAAACCATCAAATAAGAACAACCAGTTCTCTGGTGTAAATTAAAATAACTATAAACCTAATAGAATCGTTAACTTTAGAACTAGTAGAACTCAAAGCGTAGAAATCTAGAGATAAAATTAAAATGATTTGCATTCAATGTAGCTTATATATAATTTAACATTCATACATACATGATTAGACACCATTAAACCAAAAACTAGAATGATGAGTATTTTATTACTTTCAGAAGTCTGTATACATTGCCTTGTAAATTTCCAAAAGCCAACCCTTTGTTAGATTCGCTCATCCTATATATATACATCTAATAATACAAAAACTAAAACTTGTTACAACAATATACCAGTTGGCCCATTTTGGTAATATGCTCAATAGCACCTATTGAATCAAAGAATAATGGAGTAGTGGGGTCTTCAACAACAAATAGTTGAGATCTTTATGTTTATCGTGTGTTCACACCAATCTTCTCAAAGACATCGTGGTCCAACTATCTTCCACTTATTCATATCTAGATCTCGGTCCACAAAAATAGGATCAATCGCGATATCCTGCCTCTTTTTGGATTTTGGTTGTCAAAAAATAGGACTGATCATGATATCACAACATTTTTTTGCTCCTCACCTCTTTCTAGATTTTGATCACGATATCGTGACTATTTTTCACCGACCGATCACGATATCGTGACTATTTTTCACTCCTCATCTCTTTCTGGATTTTGATCCATGAAAATAGGATTGATCATGATATTGTGACTATTTTTTTCTCCTCACCTCTTTCTAGGTTTCGGTCCACAAAAACAAGACCGGTCGTGATATCACGACTATTTTTTGCTTCTTGTCTCTTTCTATCTTTTGATCCACGAAAACAGGACCAGTCGCGATATCATGGCCTTTTTTCGCTCCTTGTCTCTTTCTGGATTTTGATCTGCAAAAATAGGACCGATCATGATATCGCAACTATTTTCCACTCTTAGTCTCTTTCTAGATTTTGATCCACGAAAATAAGATCGATCATGATATCGCGGCTATTTTCTATACTTGTAAAAATTTTGAGAAGAAATCTTCTCTCTCCCCTTGGTGTAGTCATTTTAACCTACAAGTTGCAAGGAGAAGGTTGAATATTAAAGTTTTCAAGGGAGTGCAAAATATAGTTTCTTATAAGGTTAATACCTGCACATTAAAATAGGATTTAGATATATTTCGATAGAAATAAAATATCATCTTCCTATTATCAACTAGAAGCAAAGAAGACTATGCTCTAAAGCATTGATTTTAGTGCAAGTTTCAAATTACTTTTAAGAGTTCTTCAAAGGAGCAATAAGGAGAAATTACTAGTGCATGATTTAAGGTTCATTCAAAGGAGCAATAAGGTAAGATTAATAGTGCACTATACTATTTACTCTTAAAATTTATTAAGTGCATTGGTTGTTAAGTTAAGGTGGAAGACCAAAGTGCACAAATCAGCATAATATCAAAGTGTCTAAAGACACTATTCAATGCAAAAAACCTGCAACTTATTGTGGCATAGAGAAGACACCTAAAAGGGTGATATACCTCCAAGGAGTGGATAAGAAAGCCACATATCAAATCAGGAGAAAGAGCTATAAAAGGAGACTATGAGAGTATCAGATTAAGGTGCAATTAAATAACCTACTACAGGTTATGACAAAGTTGTTTACTACACCATACATTTCTTCTACTTTACACCAAAAGAAGACAAAGGCTTAAGTGTATTAAGAACACACTACATAGATCATTGGTACATCTACAAGCATACGATATTAGCAAGGGTGAAAGCACAAGCTAAATTTCTTAAGAGAGGAGCCATTCAAAAGGCTCGATATTCACTCATCATGGTGTTAAAAGACACCATAGCTTTGTGCTACAACTACCCGAGAGCAACACCATTGCGAAGGACACCTATCATAGTGCAAAACCTGCATCAAAAAGAGAATAACAAGGTAAGCCAAGGGTCAATAGTGCAAGTTGAAAATAACTCAAGATAGTTGGCAAAGATAAGGTAATTTACAAGCACTAAAAGAACTCGAAGGGCCATCCATCTACGTTGGAGAACAACCATTGCCAAGAAGCCAAGCTAACCTATGAACAAAGTTAGAAAGAATAGGCACTGAAGAAAACAAAGAAGCCAAAATAATCTCTAGGGTTAAAATAAATGGTGAGTCATTCGATTCCATGCAAATAATGTGCTTCCATTTATCTTAACACTTCTAGGAATCTATTTCCACTTGGCACTAGGGAGGAGAGAGCATTCACATTCTATCATAATGCTTACACTCTGGAATATGAGCACTCAAGGTTGATGAAGTATTTTGCTAATCATTATTCAATGCTCAAGTAAATATTGGCACCACCAAAATAACACATCCAAGAATATAGCCTCCAAAATACCATGAAGCATGTGTTGCTAGCAATAACATGCCACTTGACATTCACATCAAGGGAGGTGTAAGGTATTTAATAACTAAATACATAGACGAACAACGAAAGAGAAGCACATAAGAGGAGTGATTCAAGCTAGAGTAGTCAAAGCACACTAAAGAAAGGAGAAAAATGTCTTATGAGGAGCACTCAAACATTGAGCATTAATTGGTCATTACTATACATAGGAGACCAACGAATTTAATTCCCAGGTTTAGATAGAGAATCAAATCAAAGGACCAATCATAGTGCAACATAAAATATTCATAGAAAGGTAAAGGTTTATATAACTTTATATTTGCTTTATTTGAGATTAAGGAGTTATAAGGTGGTTTATTATTTAAGGTTGAGAATATTTATAATTTTCTTGAAGATATAGGCAAATTCCAATATTTGATATTAGAAATCAAACCTAAAAGTTTATTTCCTTGAATGATATTTCAAAAGTGCCCTTAGTAGAAATATACACATTATAATATTTGCTTTCACTAAGGAATGATAAGGCATAGTATATAAGGTTGAAATCATTATCATTTGCATTGAATATATTGCAAACTCAACCTTAGTAAACTTGAAAGTAAATCAATAGGAGTTTGTATCCTTAAATAGTATTTCAAATCACATTAGTTGAAATACAATTATCTCAATATTTGTAAATAATATCATAGGAGGTATAAGGCTTTCTACTTGGAAAATAAATTATTATTATATTGCAAATATCATCAATTATTACAATTACAATTTAGGGAGCTATAAGGAGTACTACATCAAACTTTAATTAATTGGAATTTAGAAAATTGAACCATTGAAAATTTAAGGATAAAGAAGCAAAATTATTGTTTGCTTGAAAGAGTTGGAATTTATTGCTTATACTTGTCTCATAATCACATTAAAGGGATAAAAGAAATCCAACCATAGATAATTCCATAAAATTGATAAGTGCATAGTTCAAAATAAAAAATAAGGTATCCGCTCATGTAGAGGAGTTGGAGAGCAAGTGGGTAGTTAAAAATCTCCAGTTGAAATCGAGAGTGCCCAAGTTCAAATCTCTCCCCTCACATGTTGTGGATATGCTATATACAAAATGGTTACAAATAATCAAAACTTTTAGGTCTGAGGTGTAGACCAATTGGTTCAACCAAACCCCATAAGGTTTAAAATTATTGTGGCGTGGTGTTTATAGGGACGGACAGCGCAAAGATCTGTGTGGCGGCTTGTGGTGCGGACAGTGCAGAATACTATGGCAGCCATAAAAAGCCAAACAGCCTTCCCAAATATGTGGCGGCTACTAATTCCATCATGTTAAAAAAATAATAATGTGAAAATAGTGTTAGAGTATATTACATTATTTGGTTCATGTAAAGGTATCACCTTTTGGTACATTATTAGAGTAGGAGATTACTTTAGGGGGAAGTTAGCTAGTTACTTCAAGTAATGTAATAAATGCACAAGTGTCAATGTGCAAGTTGTAAATGTGCAAGGTGTCCCCTTGTACAGCTAGGTAGAGTGTTGGCCAAGGAATCCATCTTCCTATATAAAGGGTCTCATAGTTCCATTCAGATTGTATCACTCTATTCTAATAATAAGATGTTGTATAGTCCTTCTCTCTTTCTCTCGATATGATGGAATAGTGCTAAAACCATCATTGGTATCAGAGCCACAAGGGCCTGCAATACCCATCATAGTTTCCCTTTGCATATTTGTAAACCATATCGCCACTTGCAAAGGTCACCATAAGAGATTCATTTGATAGAAGGTTTGAGACCATGTTTTGGTGAAGCAAGAAGCTATTTTGGATGGCCAACAAGAAGCTATGGAATTCATTCATCACAAGGCAACAACTTGGTGAATCTAAACACCAAGATCTACATCATCTATAGAAGCCATTAAAGGTAAGCAACTTGGGTGCAATTAGTTGAACTTTAAATTAGGGTTCATTATCAAGTTTCATTAAGCACCATATTTGGATTAAAGTTGCAAAAAGAAGGGCTCATATTACAGTCTTCAAGAAGGTGCAAAAGATAGTTCTTTTAAGAGATTTATTTGCACATTAAAATAGGAGTTGGATGTATTTTGAAAGAAATAAATATATCATCTACCTATTATCTATCTAGAAAGCAAGAAGACTACATCCTACAACATTGATTATAGTGAAGAATTGCAAATTATTTTTAAGGGTTCTTTATAATTACTCTTAAAAAGTTGTAGAGATTATTAAGTGCATTTGAAACTACTTTGAGAGCTTATTTATAGGAGAAATAAGGTGATATTATTGTTACTTTTAAAGTGCATTAAGTTGGAGATATTATTGGTTCATTGCACTATACTAGTTGTTCATTAAACTAGTTACTCTCAAAGGGTTATTTTGTGTTTTTTTATTGTTAAGATCAAAGGCACAAAAACCAGCATACTATCAAAGTGTCTAGAGACACTATTTGGTGCACAAAACCTGTAGCATTTCATGGCCAAAAGAAGCCATCGATACAAATCAAAGAGTGGAGAAGAAATCCACCATTAAAATCCTTGAAGGAAGCTACAAATCGAGACTTGGTGAGTCTCAAATTCAAGGTGCACTTAGGGTTTCATTAAAAGTGTAAGTGCAGAAATTTCTACTTCCAAAAAGCATATTAGCTTGGATCTATTCTTATTAAACTATCCAAGTGGAAAAGTTAGATATTAGTGTTGTCTAATAAGAAAGGTAACAATACACTACTCTCAAAATAATAAGAGCAAGTAGTGGCCATATTCAAGAAGCCAGAAGAAAGCATCAAATCATTCTACATAAGTCCTCAAGATATATAGTGAGGAGCCTTCATAATAGAGAAGGAAATAGCATCTAAAAGAGATAATAAATACACTAAAATTTGGTGCAAAATAAGGTCTCTTATTCATAATACATTGGAGCACCATATACCTATAAAAGAGAGAGTATTGAGTGTCTCAAGACACCAAAATAATAGGTGTTCTATGTCTATTACTTGCACATCAATGGAGGTAGAAGAGAAGTCAATTTAGGCAAGCATCACCATTGCTCAAGAGTTGAGGCGCTAAAAACATCAATTTCTCCATGTCAAATTCGAGCACCTAGAGCAAGCATCCACCTACAACATTAAGGCCAATATAAGAAGGCCATTATCGATCAGTATCTACAAGAAAAGAGATAACATTAAGGGTGTTTATCACCTGTATTTCTATGGCATAGCTATCAACACGGATAGGACAACACTATTAAGCAAGGAATAAGGAGCTATTACAAAATCATCTACATTACAAAGGTAGCATATTGAAAGCATAGAAGAACAAAGCTAAAAGGTGTTATACCCAAGATGTATCTTGGAGAAGACATCTACCAAAAAAGAACTCAAATCAGCCCTTGGTTTTCCATAAGACCACCATTGGAGTGCCATAGAATCATTCCTCATCACCTTAGTTGGAGCCACCCATACAACAAATACGTTGGCTTGGAAAGAAAGTGTTATCAAGAGCATTTTCTAGCAAGGAATATATGAGCTATAAAATGTTGGAGGGAAAGTGTGCATGTAGAAAACCTAAGTGCCACTTGGTAGGAACACTCTAAGTGCCATTTCATTCCTCAATGCTCAAAGAATAATTGAACACCTTCCTTTGAGTGGTTACAAAATTATTAGGAGGTTACATATCTTTGCTATCATTACATAAGAGAATGAGCATTGGAAGAATCTCAATGTCCATATTTATTGTAACTCCTAACTGCCACTTGTCCAAAATTTGAAGAGGAATCTATGCTATTTAAAGTGCTCAACTTGGAGGAGGAAAGAATAAAGTCAAAGCATGGTCAAGCATTGAAAGGTGTGGAAGCACATTCATAGCAAGAAGCTAAATCAAGAAAGGAGCATGTGCATCATTCAAGAAGAGTGTAAGAAATATTATAGCTTGCATTAAAGGTCTGTCATAAACCAACAACTCCAATACTCTTCAATTGGAGAATACTTACATTGACCAAGCACCATTCAAGGAAGAGAAAACCAACATTGTCCAAAGAGAGCATTAAATTCTCATCCACACCAACCGCCAACGGATACATTGAGCCACAAGGATTACTAAGGTAAAGTTCATATTAAATCTTCTTGCTTTAAACCTAAGTG
The DNA here is from genome assembly GCA_028583015.1 of Wollemia nobilis. Classification (NCBI taxonomy): domain Eukaryota; kingdom Viridiplantae; phylum Streptophyta; class Pinopsida; order Araucariales; family Araucariaceae; genus Wollemia; species Wollemia nobilis. Next base: position 3,091,637 of record JAQPPZ010003073.1, read on the forward strand.
ATATTGGAGTTATAAGGATATAATTCATTTACTATTGCATTGGATAATACAAATTCAGCCAAGCATTAGTAGATAATAAAGCAAGTTTATATTTCAGAAAATTAATTATTGAGGTGCATACACATAATATAATATTTGCAAATAATAAAGTAGGAGATATAAGGGATTCTACTTGGAAAATTAAAACTCTATTATTGCAAATATTATTGTTTTCTAACATTCCAAATTAGGGAGTTATAAGGAATACTACACCAAAATAGATTATTGGAATTTAGAAACATTAAACTATTAAATATCAAGGGATATAAAAAGAGGTTCATTAAGAATTATCAGGGGTTGGAATCAATTGATATACTTGTCTCATAAACACATTAAAGGGGTAAAAGAAATCCAACTTTGAGAACTTCTTCAAATTAGAAAGTGCTTAGGAGAAATAAGGTGTAATAAAAGTTGATTTTAGGTATTTACAAAACTTTACAAAATCAACTCAAAATTAAACTACTACTTTCAAAAGCACTTCTAGCATACTCTAATCACTAAGGGATTCAATCTTGAAATTTATTTAGGCCATGGATTATTGGTATATAGACTCAAGGGCAAGCAAGCATATGATCGAGAATATACATTGGTTCAATTCTCTAAAAAAAGTAAATGAGAAGCTAGTTGTTGTAGCATATAGCAAAACATATGAGGTAAAGGGAATTGGAGATATTCCAATAGACCTAAAAAATAGAAAAGGAATAATAAAAAATGTATTGTATGTTCCAAGATTGACTACTAATCTTCTTTTAGTTTCTCAACTCATGGATCAAAACATAACTGTTGAGTTCAAAATCCTCACTGGAAGGAAACAATACCACATTCTAAAAAGAGGAAAGAGGATAGCATCAGGATCCTATAAAAGTGGTCTATTTGTTCTAGATATTATCACTCACTCAACTCTCTCAATCAAAGCTTCAGGTCTATGGCATAAGCATCTAGGACATACCAATGAATCCACAATGAAAGAATTACTTAAATATCAAATGGTTGAAGGAATACCTAACTTATCTCTAGAATATATAGTTTGTCCAGAATGCTTAGTAGGAAAACAACATAGAGTTCCTTTCAAACTTCATCAAAATAGAACTCAACAACCTTTAGAGATAATATATACTGATTTGTGTGGACTAATGAAAATCAGTAGTATTGGGGGACACAAGTATTTTCAATTATTTGTTGATGATCACACTAGGAAAATGTGGGTATACTTCATGAAATACAAATCAGAGGCATTCAGTCATTTCAAACAATTCAAACTTCAAGTAGAAAAAGAATCAGGAAAAACTATAAAGGCACTTTGTTCAGATAGAGGAGGTGAATTTATCTCCAAATAATTTGACTCATTCCTGGAAGAGAATGGAATTAAAAGACAACTCACTACAACATATTCATCACAACAGAATGGAATTGCAAAAAGAAGAAACAGATCAATAATGGAAATGGTAAGGTGTATGTTAAAAGAGGCTAATCTTGATCATCAATATTGGGTAGAAGTAGTACAAACAATTGTCTACATACAAAATAGATTACCAACAAGAGTACTCAAACATATTACACTAGAAGAAGCATGGTCAGGACAAAAACCAAATATAGAAAAACTAAAGATTTTTGGGTGTAAAGCTTACATGCATATTCCAAAACAAAAGAGGACTAAATTAGATGACAAAACCATGGCAGGAATATTTGTTGGTTATGACAATGAATCTACAAGATATAGAATACTAGATCCATATACAAAGAAAATTTACATTAGTAGAGATGTAATATTTGATGAAAATGTCAAAATCGACACAGAAAAATCTAGTAATGACACAAAGGTTCTTCTAAATATCTCTGAAGAAGACACAACAAGTGAAGAATCAGAATCAGAATCTCAAGAACAAGACACAAAAACATCTACAATTCCCCTTAGGAAAGAACCAATATGGCTCAGAGATACTCTCAGAGAATCAAATCTAGAAAGAATGCCAGATCTTACCACTACTAGACCTCAAACTCGTAGTTTAACCAAAATGAATAGAGAAATGTTGAGTAATATAGTAGAACCAATATCAACACTTCAAGAATTGAATGACTCACACTAGAAAGTAGCTATAGAATCTGAATATACATCACTCCAAAAAATAAGACATGGGATCTAGTAGAACTACCTCTAGGAAAGAAAATAGTAGGTTGCAAATGGGTTTACAAGATAAAATACAAAGCATATGGAACACTTGATAGATACAAAGCTTGACTAGTAGCCAAAGGATATACTCAGACAAAGGGAATTGACTATGAAGAAACATTTGCACCAACAATGAGAATGACTACTATCAGAACAATTTGTGCACTAGCAACACATCAGGGTTGGAAACTTCATCAGATGGATGTAAAAAGTGCCTTTCTTAATGGTGACTTAGAAGAGGAAGTCTATATGTCACAACCAAAAGGATTTATAATTAAGGGATAGGAAAATAAGGTGTGCAAATTGAATAAATCTATGTATGGTTTAAAACAAGCTCCCAGAGCCTGGAATATAAAGATCAATAATCACTTATTACAACATAACTTCAAAAGAAGTACATCAGATCCTAGTTTGTATACCAAGAAAATTGGAAGTGATATATTGATCATCATAGTATATGTTGATGATATAGTAATTATTGGGAGTTCTGAAACATCAATAAGTGGTATTAAAAGAGATCTAGAAAAGGCATTTGAAATGATAGACCTAGGTTTAATGAACTATTGCCTTGGTCTAGAGATTTATCAAGGAAAAGACAAGATAACTATCACTCAATCAAAATATGCAAAAGCCCTACTTGAAAAATATAGAATGATAGAGTGTAAGTCTAAAGATACACCAATGGAGCAAGGGATCCAATTATCCAAAAATGATGAAACACCATTGGTTTCAGCAATGATGTATCACCAATTAATTGGAAGTCTTCTGTACTTAACAAATAGCCGACCAGACATAGCATTTGCAATAAATTATCTTTCACGGTTCATGCAAGAACCAAGAGAAAGTCATTGGAAAGCCACAAAAAGAATATTGCAATATATAAAAAAGACTACTGATTATGGACTAACTTATATAAAGAATGTCAAATATTTTTGCCTATAGGGATACTCAGATTCAGATTATGTCGGATCTATTGATGATAGAAAATCTACCTCAGGATATGTCTTCTATCTTGGGTCAGGACCTATATCTTGGCATAGTAAGAAACAATATACAATGGCACAATCATCAACTAAAGCAGAATATCGAGTAGTAAGAGATACAACCTACGAAGCTTTATGGCTACAATACATATTATCAGACATGGGGATCAAACGAACTCCAACCATGATATTCTACGATAATCAAGGAGTATTGAACCTGATCAAGAATCCAATTATACATGAAATAACTAAACATATTGAAGCTCAATGTCATTTCATCAGAGATCATTTTTAGAACCATCATATCATCCTCAAGCACGTTCCTACAGAAGATCAACTAGCAGATATTTTTACAAAAGCACTTGGGAAAACCAAGTTTCAAACATTCAGAGATCATCTATGCAATTCATACCAAATAATGTAATACAAGGGGGTGTTAGAGTATATTACATCATTTGGGTCATGTAAATGTACCACCTTTGGTACATTATTAGAGTAGGATATTACTTTAGGGGGAAGTTAGATAGTTACTTCAAGTAATGTAATAAATGCACAAGTGTCAATGTGCAAGTTGTAAATGTGCAAGGTGTCCCCTTGTACAGCTAGGTAGAGTGTTGGCCAAGGAATCCATATTCCTATATAAAGGGCCTCATAGTTCCATTCAGATTGTATCACTCTATTCTCATAATAAGATGTTGTATAGTCCTCTCTCTCTCTTTCTCTCGATATGATGGAATAGTGCTAAAACCATCAAATAGGAGTTGATTATTATCATTCTCAAAACATTACAAAATCAACTCAAAAATTGAACTAATAGTTTCTAAGAACTATATCAAGAATATAACATACTCTAAACTAGGGAGACATAAGGAATCCTACAAAACCTAAGCTTTAGAAAGGTTTTATTAAAACTAGGGAGTCATAAGGTAGACTACTACAAAGATTCTATCAAGAGTATTCTCAAATACTAAAGAGCTAAAATAAGTCTATTAAAACTAAGGAGAAAGAAATATGTCAACCTCAAAGAAAACAATGGACAATGATATGAACAACACTATTAGGAAGGAAAGGAAAAGCATCATAAAAATTGGAATCAAGAATTTACTTATAAAGTATGAAGGAGACTTAGACCTTACTTCAAAAGTGATTCATAGTGAAGCTTTAAAAGATAACTTTGAAACCGTGGAATATTATCTACATGCTCAACTCACAGAGGCAATTGATAATGGAAAGAGTGACATCCAAATTCCTCTAGACTTTGGTATCATATTATATATGGAATTACTTAAATTCAAATTATACAAAGATGAGAATGTAGAATAAAAAGGATTGATAGAATCACTTAGAAAGAAAACAGAAATAGATGAACATATCTAGAAAAGATATTTCAATCCTCATGCAGTATTGATACTTCAAGTCCTACTAACTCAATATATTATCATGATGCCTTAATTGTTTTTTCATAAGCTTCTCTATAGAACCAAAATAATGAGAAGGACAAAGACAAAGAGAAAATACTTTTATAGGAATCAGGTGATAGTATGACTTCTTATAAAAGCACAAAAACTAGCTTCAAGAACAAGGATAAAGCTAAAGAAGAAGAAGAACCAGAACAAGGTGAAGACACTCATTCAAACAAATAAGACAATGAAGGAAACAAAAGAGAAGAGCTCAAACTCCAAAACCAAAATGAAGATCCATATTGAAGACTAAAGTCTTCAATACCCAAATAATGTAATATAGAGGGGGTGTTAGAATGTATTAAATTATTTGGTACATGTCAATATACCACATTTGGTACATTACTAGAGTAGGAGTTTACTTTAGAGTAAATTTAAGTAGTTACTTCAAGCAATGTAATAAATACACAAGTGTTAGAATGTGCAATGATGTAAATGTACATGTAGTCCACATGTACATGAGTCATAGGATAGATTCAAAGGTAGAGTGAGGGCCAAGGAATTTATCTTCATATATATAGGCCTTCTAGTGAGTGAAATAAGTGGGATAAAGAATATAGAGAGTGCATAATATATATTAGTTAGAGGAGTACAATGTAGCCTCTTTAAAAATAGTTTATGGAGTGTTCATTTCCTCCATTATACTGTATTGTACTATTTTTGTGAGCTTTCATTAATGGAATATTTTTGAGTTATTACAGATGTTTATCTTATTACTTTCCTGCATATTATAGTGCCATTATCATACAATCATCTTAGACTTCTTATCTTACATCTTGTGGTTGCATTCCATGTATTATATATTCATCAAAAACTAACAAAAATCAATAGTCAATAATTCTAAGAGTCATCTTGTATAACTATCTTATGGAGACAAAGCTCCATGAAATGCATCTGATAAAAAAAGAGCAAATCTCAAACTTGTATATTTGATACAAGAATTTTATTATATGTATTCTTCATGCATGTACATAAATGATTTTGGACAATTACATCCATATTTGATATTATAAGTGAATGTTATTTTCATCATTATATTGGCTTGGATATATATTTGATTGCTCATATATATAATTCTACTCTTGATTATTTATATTTTAACCTATAATATTGTGACTTCTTTATATTGGGACCTATGATATTTTGAGATAGTAAGGCTTAAAAACCAACAAAACCCATGAAAAAATTCTTGATCAAAAATTTCTCATCTAACTAATATTGAGGCACATACTTTAGGAGCCTTATGAAACCTCCCAACACTGAGCCACTAGCTTCTCATCTTGAGTGAGGTTTTGAAATTCTATCATCTTCTTATTAAATTGTAAATATGGTAGCCATTGTTATTAAAATAGAGCAATAAACTACTCCCAAGTTTTATTCCCTACCACTATGCCTTTCTTTATATTTAGATTTTCTTGCTAAGATATGGCTTCTCATGGATTTTAGGTATCCCATACTACCTTGGTCTCTTGGAAAAGTTTTGAAGTTCAAAATGCTTTATCATATTAATGAGTCATGCCTCAACCCCATATTCTAAGGCCTTGCCATCATATTTGAGTAGTTTATTATGCTTGCATTTACCTTCCCTTATGGTCCTATTCCACTTACATGAAATATTGATCATTTTATTTAATGGGTTATATGGAATTAAAAAAAACTCCACTCGTATTGCATTATGATCACATAGTGGTATTACAATAACTTGAAAATTATGCATGTATCCCTTGATAAGGTTGATACCTCATTTTCTTTCTTGAAAGTAGAGGAATTTATCCATTTGAGCTAAATATATTTGATACATGTACCCTTGATCATTATTTTTTGTATTTTGATTACTTATAATGGTTTTAGAATGGTGATCCCTATCCTCACCATTCCCTTATTTCCCACTTGATCATTTCCCATATATTTGCTCAAGAATGCTCACCCTATACCTTGTTTTAGCTGATAACCAAAATTTGGTTCAACATTTCTATCATCCCTTAATTGGGGTCTCTACCACCAAAGTTCACCACATCTCCAAAACCATTTTCCTTGTCATAATATAGATATATACTAGCTAGTGTTGATATGCCTAATAAGTCCTTAGTATTTAATCTAGGATTTGATACCACATGTCACAACCCCTTTACTTAGTATTGGCACAAAATAACATTTTTATAAACATTTATCATAGGTCATGTATGATTTTCCATTTCACAAAGTCAAATCATTATAATAAAGGAGTCCAATCACATATGCAAAATATATCGATGTACACAAAACCTTGATCAAACATTCATTGTGTCCATTCACTTGGATATGGTCCACCAAGCTATCAAATCATTCTAATTGTTAAGCCTCTACTCTATAAAACCTAAAATATCCATCTATGTCTAAATGGAGACTTATCACTATCATTACCAAAAAGACCAGTGAATATGCTTCTAATTGAAGTGAAGTTGATATTTTCTTTCAACTCGAATTGATCACTCGTTAGGGGGAAGCATTACTCAAGTCCCTTATAGATTATTTCCATATAGGATAGGTGTCCTTCTAGGCTCTTTAATAACTTACTCCTCTTATAAAGACCTTTTTGAGGTATCGACTTAGATGATTGATCTCTAAGTTTTATCTAACTTTTTCCAAGTATGAACTAGTATAATGGCTTGAAATTAATGTAGATAACCTAAGTGACTCTTGGATATATACCACCTCTCCAAGATCATTAATTTGTTAAGAGTCATATTTTTAGTTAATAATGGGTAATATAAACTTTTAGAATAATTAGGTAGTGTATGCATCCCTACTTTTCTCACATCTATCTAGGTTCACCTAGTTATGTAAGTGAAACTTCTTAGTCATGAGGATGAGTACTATCCACTTTTCATAAAATATACCTTTGAATACCCAATAATTGTCTACATGGACATATAAGATGTGATATATTGCATCTATAGTTATTGAAAAACCTACCAATGAAATATTTCACTATCCATCTGTTAGATAAGTCAAATATGCAATCACACACCTAGTTCAACTTGTTGGACTACCCAAGATATAAAAATAATTAAATATAATATCTAGAAAAACTTACTTTAAGTATATGATTTTCATAAATAAATACAAGTGATCTACCAAACAATAATTTATAGATTGTCTAAAATCATAACAATTTAGAGCAAGTGTATATTCAACAAAGAGATTTTTTTAAATAATTTGAAAAATATATATTAGAAAAAGATCATTTACAAGTTGAGATGAGACTTATCCCAACCTTATCCAATGAGAAAACCTATTTATAGCAGTAAAAGGATATCTACATTGGAGAAAAATCTCATAAACCATATGTCTGTAATGGTTGTCCAAATTAGTTAGACGCTAGATTTGCTCACCAACCTGCCTAATCCTCTCATCCTAAATAGCCATGACATTGTGCCACTAAAATCCTACCTCCTTTTCAATACACATCTTAGCCAAGAATTTTACCACTTTATTCAAATATCTATCCTCGTAAATCAAAATTGCATCATCTAATTCTCTATAATTCATTAATTTGGGTGATAATAATCCCCAACCTCCATGTCTCCAAAGCAAAGTTCCTCATGTAATCTAGAGCTCCTACCAATATTTGAGAATCTAATTCTATAATTATCCTCCTATAACCTTGTCTTATCACCTAGATAGAAGAAATTTGATAGCTAATGCTTTTGCTTCATTGTTCATGGCCATGCCCAAGCCTTGTAGTTCCCAATTGAGCATTGTCCCAACATGATTCCTTTAGATCACTCCAACTCTAGATCTACCTAGATTTCCTTTTGTAGCTCCATCAGTATTAGTCTTAATCCAACCTTCTAGGGGTGGTTTCCAACTAGCTCTGTTCTACCCCTCTTGCATTTCAACTTCCTTATCCATTGTCCCTATATCAGCTTTTGTTTCCTCTTTGGCATACATTACCATAATTTACATGACTTTGCTCCAAAGACCTGCTAGACGTCATCCAAGGATGAAAAGATTCTCTAAAAAAATTTCCATTTCTCTCCAACCACACTTACCACCAAATGAATTTTAATCCAAGCTTCCACCTTATACAAAGAGCTTTAGATTTAAATCTACCTATCTTCCTTCTTTCCCATTAATCCAATCCAAATCACCATTGTCTTATATTTTATAAGCTAAAAACCATAACTTCCATATTTGGTGCATGAACGGGCACCCAAACATTAAGTGGTTAGATGTTTCATCACTCTTGTAGCATAAAACACATTGATATCGACCAAAAATTCCCCTATGTCTTAGTTAATCAAAAGTAAGAATTTCATTGTGTATGAACTACCAAGAAAAGAAGTTTACTTTCATCCAAACCTTGGACTACCAAATATTTCTGTAATCCTCAACTTGATATGTATGAGGAGGTTCTAGAAGGATCTTATCATATCCATCCTTCACTATGTAGACTCCAAGGCTCCCATAACCCGAAGTTAATTCATCCTCCTCATCTATACCTATGAGAAATATTTTAACCAATATTTTAGTCATGATGGGTGTTAATTCAGAAGGGATTGGAATTGGCCACTTATCCAACTACTTAAACCTATAATCCCCCAGCTGATTAGTGTTAAAATAGATTTCAATTTGGACCCAGTCCATATTTTCCATGGTTGTTTTTACTGGTTGTAATTCTATAAATTTAGCAATGATAGGTGGGTATCGATCCCATGAATTTATCTTAAATCATGCCTTCTCTCCTCTCTCCACTTTCCAAAATAATCTATATTTCACTACTTGAGATCCTAACTTTAGAGCCTTCCACACTAAGGACCCATTACCATCCAAAAGGAAATGACACCTCATTCGAGTTCACTTGTCCCAAATATTTACTAGTTAAAACTCTACTAAATAAAGAAGTTGGTTAGGAGATCCACCTCCAATAAATCTTTTCAACCAAATATTTATTATTTAACTCTGATATCCTTAGTCCCAAACCTCCCTTTACCTTGGGTTGGATTACTTTATCCCAACCTACTAAGGTCCATTTCTTCTCTCCTTTTACTCCTCCCAAATAAAATTGTATAGCCATCTTGTCCAACTCTTTACATATGGTATGTGGGGTAGAAAGGATAGAAAATTATTTAATTGCCATGACCTGAATTATTGACTACAAAAACGTTAATCTATCCCTAAAGCTTAACTATTTTTAAGACCAATGATTAATTATTTCTTTGATACAATCCAAAAAATTCCTCCAAATATCTATCTTTCGCTTTTTAAAATAAAAAGTGACCCCCAAATAAACCAATGGGAGAGAAGTCCTCATGAATCCCAAGTTATCTAAAATACTATCTTGAAGCCTTTGATCAAGATTGAAAAATACCACTTTGTACTTTTTATCATTGATGACTTGGTTTGTGGCCCTAATGTAAACATTAAGAGCATATCTAATAGTTCTTGCTTCCCTGAAGTTTACCACTCCCACCAATTCTATGTCATCCACAAACTATACATGAGTCAAAATTTCCTCACCCACCTTGATACCTATTAGAAAACCATTTTTTCTTCTCCTCAAGATGATTCTACCCAATCCTTTAGCCAAAATGAAAAAAAGATAAGGAAAACAAGGATCTCCTTGATGAAGCCTCAAGTGGCTCCAAATGGTTTTGAGGGAAGGCCTTTGATTAACATTGAGAATGTCATAGTAGAAACACAACTCATGACCCATCCTATCCAATCTTGAGAGAAATTGAAGGCTTCCATCATACTTGACAAGAAGTTCCACTCCACCATATCATAAGCTTTTGGCATATCCAATTTTATGAACATTCCTCTATTGCCAAAATTTTGCATTGAGTGGATTGCCTCATTATCAATAACTACACCATCCAAGATCTGCATGCCCTCTACAAAACCCCCTTGCTTAGAGGAGATAATGCTATGTAGGAGAGGTTTTGGCTGCTCAACCATTACCTTCATGATTATTTTTATATGACATTGCATAAGGCAATAGGTCTATAATTTGAAATATGCACCCCCTTCTTCCCTTTAAGAATTAAGGCAATAAATGTAAGATTTTATGCTTTAAGCATTCTTTTACTACCATTGGAATCCTCTATAAGATCTATTACATCCTCCTCCAAGTTGTCCTATATGGTCTAAAAAACTCAATTGGAAAGCCATCTAGACCTCGTGGTTTTCTTGTACTCATCCCAAATACTACTTTCTTCAATTCCTCTCTATCAATGGGTTTAAGTAGGGTCTAATTTTCTTCTTCAAATTTAATAATGGGTATGACAACAAGTGATAGTTTTTACAGTATTAAATCTAATCAAGAAACACAATTACTGAAGATAAATAAGAAATCAGCCTCTAATAATGATTTATTAGGCTAACAAGAGAACCAAAACCAGTCTATATTGCTATTTTTCTTACATTCCATGGAAAACCATATGAAGCCCTAATGCTTTTATTTTTGAGTTTGAAGTGGTATGCCAAGCCTATTTTTATACCACTAATGAAAAAAACTAAGACTGTTTCCCTCTACACTTAAGGATGCAACTTTAATATGGTTCATGGGTCTAGGTGAAAGTGTTTGTAATTGATGGGATGGAGATCATGGATTGAAATATATATTCCTTGAAAGATATCAAGATTACTGTAGATTTAGGGACAATAAATTTAAGATATTTTGTATGAACCAACGAGAAGAAGAATCCCTTGAAGACTATCTTGAAATATTTTAGTTTGTAGGATCTAGAGTGAATATTGATCTAGATGAGGAAATATTAAAAGAGCATTTTCTAAAAGGATCAAAAGAAGATGTCCTTGATGTACTAAACCTTATGGCTAAGGGAGAAATTCATCTAATTTTATTTGAGGAGATTTTGAACCTTTGCAGAAACTTTTCAAGGAATAAGCCTCTTAAGAACAACAAATACTCATCCGCGAGAGGAGGAGTGACAAGGGCATAAATTGGTAACATGTTGGAGAGCTTAAAGACTGATTTGTTAAGTACATTAATTACATCTCTTGATCCCATGTATAAGAAATCGAAAGTGCAAAATATTGAGGAGATATATTATCATAGATGTAGGAAAATGCATAATCTAAAATAATGTCCCCTTAACATCACAAATATCTCCAACATTTTTGCCAGTTGTAAAATTTGTGATAATAATCATAGTATTTAAAACTACAAGTATATTTCATCTATGAAATCTAATAAAATAACCTGAAGTTGAGGAGGTAAAAGATGTTTATTTTTTAGCCCAAAGAAGAAGTGGCCCATTCAATGGTCCATCTAATTGGTCAAATTCTAGTTATTCCAACCAAACAAGACCTAACTAGTGGTCAAATACATCAAATTGGACAAATTGGAACCCATACCCAAACAATCAAGAATGGAATATACCTCCATGGGCTCAATTTATGGCCAAATCATATGAGATTCCACCTCCATGGACTCAAGGAATATCAAGTTAAAACATTTCTAATTGGAATATTAATAGCCAATATAATCAAGGAGGACCTAGCTAGTCTCAAGGACCACCCCAAAAACAGAACTTTCAAAATCAATTTAGGATACAAGCCCCTCAAAATCAACCTCAAAATAGACTTCTCCCACCTCCAAATAATATGAACAACCCTCGTAAGCAATCACCCTTACTAGCTCAACTAGTACCTAATCCTAATAACAACAAAATAATTCAAAAGGTCTATGAAACTAATTACATATGTTCAACATCTGTGGAACCTTGCCAACAGATCCATCTAAGGTCTGGAAATGTATTGAACAATAGTAAAGTGACTTTCACATAAATTGAGGAACCCACCCAAAATTTGTTTGAAAAAGTAGACAAAGATTAAAAACCTAAAGATGAGGTAGAAACCTCACCAGAAAATATTCTAGCAAAGCAAAAAGAGATCCAAATCCCTCAAAGGAAAGAAATGGAAATCCCATTTCTTGAAATATTGGTAATACCTAAAGAACCCTCCAAGCCAGCTTTCAATTTCCTTCAAGAATTAGAAAATGTTACCATTAAAATTCCTCTTTTGCAAGCTATCAAGGATATTCCTATTTATTCTAAATTAATAAAGAGTATGTGCACAAAAAATTCAGGAAGGAAAAAGAAGAATGAATCTCAAACCATCCAAGTTATTGGACAATTATTTAAGATAATGATTGGAGGAAAGGTACTACCAAAATATATAGATCCTGGAATACCTATACTCACAGTTCATATTGATAATATTGCCTTGCATAATGTATTCGTATATTTAAGGGCTGCCATCAATGTTATGACCAAGGAAACAACAAAGTCTTTAGGTTTATACAAATTACAACAAACCTCTATAGTGCTTCAACTTGCAGATATATCTACCATTAAACCAGAATGAAAGTTAGAAGATGTTATAGTTTTTGTAAGTTCATGGGAATATCCTATAGAATTTTTGGTCTTATAGCCAAATAAGAAGTTAGGGGGACATCCCTTGATTTTAGGACGCCCATGGCTTGCAAAAATTTATGCCTACATTTGTTGTATATCTGGAAATATGACTATTTCCAATGGTAAGAATGCTAAAGATGTGAGCTTCTTTCCTGAGTCAACATTAGATGAAGGTTTTTCAAAGCAAATTTGGTATGATTTTCCTAATGACTTGGATGATATTTAGACTTTATCAATCAATGTATTAAGTGAATATTTACAACAAGATATTGAAGGACCACTATCATTACTATTAGATAATCAAGAGGAAGATCAAAACACTAGTTGTCCACTTGAATTTGCCATGTCTAATGATGAAGCAAGTATAAGTCAATACCTTATAGCTATCAATTAAATGTTATTGAATATGAAATAATGGGAATATATGCAAATACTAAAAATTCCAAGCAAATAGACATCACACCTGGAAAAACTTTAAACTTTAAAATTCACTTACAAATAATTAGGAATCAGAACTAATAGATGTGCTTAAGAAACATCAAGCAACATTTACATGGAACTATGAGGATATGAAAGGAATACATCCAAACATTTATACCCACCATATATTCATCCAAGAAGGTTATTTATGGGGAGCCAAATCGCTCACGCCAATTCTATATTCTCATTCAACAAATTGGAAAATGATTACAGTAATGGCAGCAGTCTGCCATTAAAACCCTTTTATCTCGAAAGATAGTTTCTATTACAATATCTTCCGCCTGGAAGAAAAATAGCCTAACAGGTCCAGAATGGCCCTCTTGCCTTCACGTCTGCAACTCTGTCTCCATAGTTTTCCGACCCCTCTGCATGCCTTTACTTCCCTCTTTTAAAATTTTTGGCGTGACTCTCTGTTTCCCTTTTCTGACCCTTCGTTTCATCTCCCATGCCTCTTCGTTGTTCTGGCTTTCGAAACGTTTCGACTCTTGGTCTTCATCTGCTTTCACTGCACCTTGGTGCCACGTGCTTGTCCAGTGCCGCCACGGTAGACTCTGTCCGCTTGTCAACCAACGATGACGTTCGGTATACCCATCGCTTGATAACTTCCTCTGTAATGGCTCCTGTAACCGCCTGCTCTTTTGTCTCTTCTGGTCACAAAAATGCGACATGTCGTGATATCGCGACACTTTTTCTCTCCTGCGCTTCTTTCGCCTTTTGGTCACGAAAATGCGACATGTCACGATATCGCGACACTTTTCTCTCTTGTGCTTTCTCTCGCCTTTTGGTCACGAAAATGCGACATGTCACGATATCGCGACACTTTTTCTCTCTTGCGCCTCTTTTGCCTTTTGGTCGTGAAAATGCGACATGTCGCGATATCGTGACACTTTTCTCTCTTGTGCTTTCTCTCGCCTTTTGGTCACGAAAATGTGACATGTCGCGATATCGTGACACTTTTTCTCCCTGGCGCCTTCTCTCGTTCTTTGGTCGCGAAAATGCGACATGTCGTGATATCGTGACACTTTTCCCTCTAGCGCCTTTTCTTCACTTTTGAGTCGCGATAATGCGACATGTCGCGATATCGTGACACTTTTTCCTCTGCACCTTCTCTCTCCTTCCTGAGTCGCGAAAATGCGACATGTCGCGATATCGCGACACTTTTTGCTTCGTGCCTTCTCTCTCCTTCTTGAGTCGCAAAAATGCGACATGTCACGATATCGCGACACTTTTTGCTCCGTACCTTCTCTCTCCTTCTTGAGTCACGATAATGCGACATGTCACGATATCGCGACACTTTTTCTTCGCACCTTCTCTCTCCTTCCTGAGTCGCGATAATGCGACATGTCGCGATATCGTGACACTTTTTGCTCGTGCCTTCTCTCTCCTTCTTGAGTCGCGATATCGCGACACTTTTTGCTTCATGCCTTCTCTCTCCTTCCTGAGTCGCGATAATGTGACATGTCACGATATCACGACACTTTTTTCTATCGCGATATCGCGACATCAAGGCAAACACTTAGAAAAAATATTTTGTTGATGCAAGATTGCTCGCTGCCACCGGATGCTCCTGCATCAGACACCTAGGGTGGATTGAGAAGTGTCCTTTACTTTTGTACTGTTGGAGGAAGACCCAGGCGGTCGACCTCTATTTTTGACAACCAAGTTGCATCTTCGATAGGCCTACCTTTCCACTTGACCAAATATTTTGAATACTACCTGTTCCTGGTACTTCTGCCTTCTCGAGTGTCTAGTATTTCCTCTATCTCATCTGTGGCTGGCGCAGTCATCGGAATACTCCACAAATCTATTCTTGGTGCCTCACTACTACCTCCTTCATGGTATTCTACCAAGTCTAAAATATTAAAAATAGGTGATATATTCAGCTCGCTTGGCAGTTCCACTTCATAGGCATTTCTTGAATCTCTTTTACCTATGATCCTGCATGGTCCAAACCTCTTCATCTTCAGTTTGTTGTAGGTTTTGTTAGGAAACCTTTCCTTTCTCAAATGAACCATGACCTCATCTCCCACTTGGAACTCCTTGAAACATCTCTCTTCTGATCTACTTTGGCCTTGTACTGAGTATTCATCTTACTGATATGTTGTTTTACCTCCTCATGTAAACTCTTTATGTGTTCTACAAAATCTTCAACCTCAACATTGCTCTTTTCTCCTTTACCCATCATTCTCAACTCCAAAGCATTCCTTGGGTTGTTCCCATACACAATCTGGAATGGTGATTTACCAGTACTTCTGTTGATAGAATTGTTGTAAGCAAATTTTGCCTATGGCAAAATCAAATCCCATCCCTTGGGCTTATCTCCTACCAGGCATCTTAGAAGATTACCCAAACTTTTGTTCACCACCTCTATTTGTCCATCACTCACGGGTGGTATGCAGAACCGAACTTCAAATCCGTTTTCAACTGCTTCCACAAAGTCCTCCGTAAATAACCCACAAATTTGGTATCTCTGTCAGATACTATACTCTTGGGTAGACCATGAAGGCGTACCACCTCCTTGAAAAACAAGCCCGCAATATGAACTGCATCACTCATTTTCTGACATGGAATAAAATGAGCCATCTTTGAAAACCTATCAACCACAACAAAAATGGAGTCATTTCCTCGTTGTGTCCTTGGTAGGCCGAGAACAAAATCCATACTGATGTCCTCCCAAGGTCTTTCTGGTATAGGTAATGGCTGATACAATCCTGTATTCTATCTCACTCCCTTAGCCATCTGACACACTCTGCAACCCTGCACAAATTTCATCACATTCTGCTACAACTGTGGCCAATGGTAGTTTTCACTAACAAGGGCAATGGTCTTATCTCGACCAAAATGCCCAACTAGTCCTCCACTATGCTTCTCCTTTATCAGATTCTCCCTCATTGAACTTCTAGGAATGCACAATTGGTTCCTTCGGAATAGCATCCCATCTTGGATTATAAAATCCAACCACTTAGTTCTATCCAAAGTAATAGGAGACAAACATGCCTTCCAAGCCTCTACAAAATCCGGATCCTCTGGATACAAACTCCTGAGTTCTTCAAACCCAACGACTTCCACTTTCATCTCTAACAACAAATTTTGCCTTCTACTCAAGGCATCTACAACTCTATTAGACTTCCCACTCCTATGCTTCAAAACAAAGGTATAACTCTGTAGGAATTCAACCCACTTCAAATGTCTCTGATTCAGTTTTCCTTGACTATTAATATATTGCAAAGCTTGATGGTCAATATATAAAACAAACTCTTTTGCTAACAAATAGTGTCTCCATTTCTTAAGAGCCTGAACTATAGCATAAAATTCCTGATCATAAACAGAGTATTTCTTCCTAGCATCATTTAACTTCTCACTAAAATATGCAATAGGTTTACCTTCCTGACTCAACACAACTCCAATGGCATTGCCGCTAGCATCACAATCAACCTGAAATACTTTATTAAAATTTGGAAGTATCAAAATGGGTTGTTTCGTCACCTTCCTTTTCAATATCTCAAAACTGGCACCTACCTTTGTAGTCCACTTAAACTCCTTCTTATCCCCTCTCATGGTTTCTGTTAGGGGTGCGCAAATACTGCTAAAGTTTCTAATGAACTTTTTATAGAAACTTGCAAGACCATGGAATGATCTTACCTCCGTTATGTTCCTTGGAGTAGGCCACTCAATGATAGCCTTCACCTTTTTTGGATCCATTTTTAGACCCTCATCCGAGATGACAAATCCCAGATACACCAACTCCTTCTTCACAAAACTGCACTTCTTCAAATTAATCAGCAACTGCTCCTCCCTCAGCTTTTCAAAAACTATCCAAACTTGCATCAAATGTTCTTCCAATGTCTTACTAAAAATTAGAATATCATCCAAATAAAAAATAACAAAATTCTCTAATAATTCTCTCAACACCTCATTCATTAACCTCATGAATGTACTAGGTGCATTGGTTAAACCAAATGGCATAACCAACCACTCGTACAAACCCTCTTTGGTTTTGAAGGTAGTCTTCCACTCATCACCTTCTCTGATGCGAATCTGATGATACCCACTCTTTAAATCAATCTTGGTGAAGTATTTAGCTCCACTCAAATAGTCCATTATATCGTCCATTCTAGGTAATGGAAATCTATACTTAATGGTAATCTTATTTATGGTTTTGGAATCAGTACACATTCTCCATTCTCCATCCTTCTTCGGTGCTAGTACTGCAGGTACTGCATAGGGACTCAAACTTTCTCTAATCAATCCCTTCCTCAACAACTCTTGAACCTGTCTGTTCAACTCCTCATTCTCCGTGGGAGACATTCTATGGGCTGCTTTATTGGGTAAACTGGCCCTTGGAATCAAATCAATTTGATGGCTAATATTTCTCACTGGTGGCAAACCCTCAGGCACATTATCTGACACAATATCAAGAAATTCTTCTAACAGACTTTCAACCTCTACTGGAATATCCATACCTTGTTCCTTCTTAACAGTAGGAATTAATGCGTAACACATAGAATCCCTCTTCAGGCCATCCAAAAAATTTCTACCATCTACCAAACAGATTCTAGCACTACTGCATACCTTTTCATCCACTTCCTTCGATGGCTTCAACTTGTGACGCACTCCACCTTTCATCAGAGAGTAAGTATTCACATGTCCATCATGCACCGCACGTCTATCAAATTGCCATGGCCTCCCCAACAACAAATGGCAAGCATCCATAGGCAAAACATCACACAGAACCTCATCTTGATAAGTTCCAATATGAAATTTAACTAGACACTGCTCACTGACTAATGCTCTATGATCTTTCTGCAACCATGCAATCCGATATGGATGCGGGTGCGCCCTCTTCTCCAGTTTCAACTTAGCAACCATTTCTCCTGAAACCAAATTATCTGTGCTACCATTATCTATGATAACATTACAGGCCTTACCTGCACATTTGCATCTCGTGCGAAATAAGCTCTTCCTTTGATCCACATCTTTCCCTCCATTCATCAATGCTCTTCTTGTCATCAACACTTCTCCTTCTTCTGCTTCTTCAGAATGTTCTGATTCAGCACCTTCATCTGCTATAGTAGCTCTGGCATGATCCTTAGGTCTCTTATTCATCCTCTCTTGGTGTTGGGGACACTCATATGCCCGATGTCCCTCTTCCCCACAATGGAAACAGGTTCCACAAAATCCTCCTCTTCCATACCCACATCCAGATCTACCTCTTCCTCTTTGGTAACCATTGTTCTGATTACGAGGGCGGTAGGTATTCTCCTCTTTCTGATCCTGGTTATTACTCGTTTCACCAGTCTTATTCCGATCATCATATTTTCCTCCACTGGTTCTTCCACCAGTTCTTCCACCTCGACCTCTTCCTCTTTGTTTGCCTTCAAATCTTCTGTTCAGCTTCTCTTCAACCTTCAAGGCAAACTGATATGTATCCTCAATGGTGGTTATTCTGACCAAACTGAGTTCTTCTTGGATATTCATTCTTAACCCATTTATGTAACGAGCTACTTTCTCCTTACTATCCTCTGAATGTCCAGTTCTTATTAAAATCTGGTAAAACTCCTCGGTATATTCTTTGACAGTTTTGCTTGACTGTCTCAAGCTCTGCATTTTCCTCAACAGCTCCAATTCATAATCTACAGGAATAAACTGCCTCTTCAACTTCTCAACCATTCGATCCCATCTGGTTATCCTTTCCTTTCCTCTCCTATTTCTTTCTAGCTGTACTTCTTTCCACCATATGCTAGCATGGCCTTTCAACTTTGTTTTTGCCAATTTGATCCGATCTAGATCTACAACCTCCTCATACTCAAAATACTCCTCCATATCATTGATCCAATCAATCAACTCCTCTGGATTGAGTTTCCCAGTACGTGGAGACATCAAACTTTGGCTTCTTCCCGATCTGAGATATGGCCTTAACTAATCTGACTTCTACAGGATTCATTGCTTCCTCTTCCTCCGATGGATCATCAACCTCCCAAGCTTCATCTTCACTACGGTCTTCTCCCCTTGGCTCAACCCCTCTTCGCAACTCCTCTTGCAGGGCTTGCACTTGCCTCTACAAAGCTCTGAAATCTTCTTTAGGTACCACATTCCTCCCACCACCATGGTTTCTTCATGGAGGCATTCTTCCTCACTCTCTTCTCACAACCCTTCCACAGATCCTGGTGCAAACTGCCTCACTTTCGGTGATCTGCTCACACACTCAGGAACTCCTGCTCTGATACCACTTGATGGGGAGCCAAATCGCTCATGCCAATTCTATATTCTCATTCAACAAATTGGAAAATGATTATAGTAATGGCAGTAGTCTGCCATTAAAACTCTTTTATCCCGAAAGATAGTTTCTATTACAATATCTTCCGCCTGGAAGAAAAACAGCCTAACAGGTCCAGAATGGCCCTCTTGCCTTCACGTCTGCAACTCTGTCTCCATAGTTTTTTGACCCCTCTGCATGCCTTTGCTTCCCCCTTTTAAACTTTCTGGCGTGACTCTCTGTTTCCCTTTTCTGACCCTTCGTTTCATCTCCCGTGCCTCTTCGTTGTTCTGGCTTTTGAAACATTCTGACTCTTGGTCTTCGTCTGCTTTCACTGCACCTTGGTGCCACGTGCTTGTCCAGTGCTGCCACGGTAGACTCTGTCTGCCTATCAACCAATGATGACGTTCGGTATACCCATCGCTTGATAACTTCCTCTGTAACGACTCCTGTAACCGCCTGCTCTTTTGTCTCTTTTGGTCGCAAAAATGCGACATGTCGCGATATCGCGACACTTTTTCTCTCCTGCACTTCTTTCGCCTTTTGGTCATGAAAATGCGACATGTCACGATATCATGACACTTTTCTCTCTTGTGCTTTCTCTCACCTTTTGGTCATGAAAATGCGACATGTCACGATATCGTGACACTTTTTCTTTCCTGCGCCTCTTTCGCCTTTTGGTCACGAAAATGCGACATGTCGCGATATCGCGACACTTTTTCTCTCTTGCGCTTTCTCTCGCCTTTTGGTCGCGAAAATGCGACATGTCGCGATATCGCGACACTTTTTCTCCCTAGTGCCTTCTCTCGTTCTTTGGTCGCGAAAATGCGACATGTCGCGATATCGCGACACTTTTCCCTCTGGTGCCTTTTCTCGGCTTTTGGTCGCGATAATGCGACATGTCGCGAAATCGTGACACTTTTTCCTCTGTGCCTTCTCTCTCCTTCCTGAGTCGCGAAAATGCGACATGTCGCGATATCATGACACTTTTTGCTCTACGCCTTCTCTCTCCTTCCTGAGTCGCGAAAATGCGACATGTCATGATATCGCGACACTTTTTGCTTCGTGCCTTCTCTCTCCTTCCTGAGTCACGATAATGTGACATGTCGCGATATCGTGACACTTTTTGCTCCGTGCCTTCTCTCTCCTTCCTGAGTCACGATAATGCGACATGTCGCGATATCGCGACACTTTTTGCTCCGCGCCTTCTCTCTCCTTCCTGAGTCGCGATAATGCGACATGTCGCGATATCGCGACACTTTTTGCTCTGCGCCTTCTCTCTCCTTCCTGAGTCGCGATAATGCGACATGTCACGATATCGCGACACTTTTTTCTGTCGCGATATCGCGACATCAAGGCAAACACTTAGAAAAAAAAAATTGTTGATGCAAGATTGCTCTGCTGCCACCGGATGCTCCTGCATCAGTTATCATCCAGTAAGACAACCTCAAAGAAGACTAAATCCATCTATGAAAGACATAGTTCAATATGAAATTATTAATCTATTTAATGCAAGATTTATATATCCAATTTTTGATAGCCAATGGATGTCACCACTTGTGATAGTTCCCAAAAGAATTAAAAAGGGAGAATTTGTGTAGATTATAGGGAACTACATAAATTAACAAAGAAGGATTATTTTCCTTTACCCTTCATTGATCAAGTTATTGATACCTTGGTTGGAAAGAAATATTTTTACTTTTTGGATGGTTTTAACAGGTACAATCAGGTCTCAATAGTAGAAGAAGATCAAGAAAAGATAACTTTTACATGTCCTTTAGGTACCTATGCTTACAAAGTTTTACCTTTTGTATTATGCAATGTATCTGCTACTTTTCAAAGGGTTGTTTTAGCTATTTGTTTTGATTTCATATGGACGACTTCAAAGTCTATGGTAACACCTTTGAAGAACCTTGTTGAGCTTACAAAAATTTCTTGTTAGATGCCAAGAGAAAAATATTTCCTTGAGCCATGAAAAGTGTTTTATGATGATGAGAGGAGGAATTGTCTTAGGGCATTATATATCTGAGGAAGGTGTTAAAGTAGATCCTACAAATATCCAAGTTATTCAATCTCTTCAACCTCCAAAGACACAAACTGAGGTAAGAAGCTTTTTAGGACATGCAGGGTATTACCATAGATTCATTAAGGATTTTAGTAAAGTTACCTCTCCTATGCTTAAGCTCTTAACAAAGGAAAGTGAATTTAATTGGATAGAAGGATGTCAAAAAGCCTTTGAAATTATAAAGGATAAATTGACTACCGCTCCCATTTTAAGGGGACCAAATTGGGAATTGCCCTTTCATATACATTGTGATGCTTCAAGTTATGCAATAGGAGCAGTACTTCAACAAATTGAGAAAAAATACCTTATGCTATCTATTATGTGAGAAAAAATTTGCATGGGGTAGAACTTAACTATATAGTTACTGAAAAAGAATTCTTAGTTATAGTTCATGCCATTAATAAGTTCAAACATTATATAATAGGGTATGAAGTATTTGTTCACACTGATCACTCTACCATTAAATATTTAATGAAAAAAGCTACAATAGGAGGAAGAGTGGTTAGATGGCTTCTCTTATTGCAATAATTTAATGTCACAATTATAGATAAAGTAGGTAAAGATAATGTCATTGTAGATCATTTATCTCGTATGCATATATTTTATGATGATGAGTTAATTCCTAATAATTTTCTAGATGAACATTTGTTTGCTCTTTCTATTTTTTCTCCTTGGTATGTTGATATTGTAAACTATTTGGTAACAAGAAAAATGCCATAAAATTTCACACCATATGAGCGTAGAAATTTAGTTCATCAAAGTGCCCCTTATACATGGATTAATGGAGTTTTGTTTAAGTCTTGCCCTGACCATATAATTAGGAGATGTGTGCAAGAAGATGATGTATATGACATCATTCGGGTAGCACATGAAGAACCTTGTGGAGGTCATTATGCCTCCCAAATAACAATTAGTAAAATATTTCAAACATGTTATTTTTGGCCTACCATACGTAAGGATGCCCATATGTTTGTTGATAGATGTGATGCTTGTCAAAGGGCTAGTAAACCTACACCTACCATGGAGATGCCTTTGGTACCACAAATAATGTTTGAACCCTTTGAGAAATGGGGAATTGATTTTGTTGGGCCAATAGATCCTCCAAGTAAAGGCAATAAGCATATACTTGTGTGCACAAATTATGTCACCAAATGGGCTGAAGTGAAAGCCTTACCACGAGCACAAGCTGAGCTTGTAGCTGATTTTCTTTACACACAAATTATGCAATACTTTGGAGCACCTAGAGAATTAGTTTCAGACCATGGATCTCAATTTCTCTCCAAATTGATTGAGAATTTTGTTAAAATCTATCAAATAAAACATAGGAAAACATCACCATATCACCCTCAAGCTAATGGACAAGTAGAAGTTACAAATAGAGAACTTGAAAATATTATAACAAAAATTGTAGTTGTTAATAGGGTTGATTGGGTAGAAAGACTAGACGAAGCTACATGGGCATATAATACAACTTGGAAAACTACCACAAGACTATCACCTTATGAGATGGTCTATGGGAAGCAAGCTATCATGCCTATTGAATTTGAGATAGAAACTCTTCGCACAATGGTACAACTTAATATGAATTTGGATCAAGCACAAAAAGCTAGATTGGAACAATTAAACATTCTAGATGAAAGAAGACTAGAGGTATTACACATGACTAAACTAACACAAGTACAAAGAAAAAATGGTATGATAAACATATTGTACCATGAACATTTCAACCAAGAGATTAGGCCTTGCTATTTGACTCCCGCTACCAATATTTCCAAGGAAAGCTAAGGATGCGATGGCTTGGACCCTATGAGATTGAAGAAATATTTGGGAATGGTACAATTAAACTTAAGCCTATTGATGATTCAACAAGAAGATTATTAGTTAATGGACATAGGCTTAAAATCTATAGGAAGCCATTATCTAAAGAAGAGTTTATAAACCATATTAAGCAACAAGTTGATTTGCAATGCATTTCTGAAATGCAATCAACTTCTATTAAATAAGAACTTCTCTTTTATATCTTAAGCAACAAAACACTATCTACTAAATAATTTGTTGCTCTGTAATCTAATATATATTAAGAAAATAAGTGCAATCATTAAAAAGAATGTAGTCTAATCAGTCCTCTTGTTTGGATGTATAAGTACCAATAAATAAGATGGATGGCAAAAATATTTACACTACTTGACCAATGAAAGAAGGTTATTATGGACTAATAATATTTCTTGAAAATAAACTAGAGAAGATCACTCAATGTTCTTTAAAATATGCTTCCTTTATTTCATGATGGAGTTCTATCATACAATGTTTTATTCATCTTATCATTCATCACCTTTCTATCATAATATCAGGTTCAAGGAAGAAGTCAGATTCGGTGTGGGAAGACATATTTTCACCCCATGGAAAGGAGGTTATATAGTCATGATGGTATCACAAAATTAATAAAGCAAGGAAGTAAAAGACCTTGTTTCATATGAGCCCACAAGCAATAAAAGGAAGGAAAGGATAGTAAGGATAGGATTACATTTCCATCCATATGGTTATGTAGTCCAAATCCCCAAAGTTCTAATTTCTTCCCCAAATAAAAGAGAGGGTAGTAAGGATAGAATTACATTTCCATCCAGATGGTTATGTAGTCTGATTCCCCAAAACCTTAACTCTTCTTACTTAAAGGGATAAAGTAGTAAGGATAGGATTACATTTCCATCTAGATGGTTATATAGTCCGACTCCCCAAAGCTCTGCACCCCTAAAACCTAAAATTATATCTATATGTATGTGAGAAAAATGGGCAATAAAATGATGAAACAAAATGATACCAGAATGACTATCTTACTTTCTTCTTCCAAAATAGGTTTAAGTATGTCCAACCATTGATGAGACCTATTTCTACAAACCAAAGTATTGTTGATTGATATCTGTTTAAGATCATTATGATTTTTCTCTCACAAAGGACTCCTCAATGATGCCAAGGGAAGTAGAACAAAGAAATTGATCTCTCCAAAATATTAGAAAGATTTATTATGAAATCCATGGAATCTTTTATTAAAAAGTCAAGGAAGACATCAATAATTTTGCATAACATATTTGCTATTGGGAACAAACAATTCCATTCTAAAGAAGATTTATTAGCTTACAATCTTATTTGATGACTTAGCTTAAAAATAAATAATTGATAAATAAGTAAAAACCCCCATATTCCTAATATATATAAAAAATAAGAAAAATTATAAAAATAAAATATATATACATTTTTATTATAAAGACCCTCATGAATAAAAATTTCTCTCCTTAGTCTTATTTTGGCTATATAGCCAAAAATTCAGTTTGGGGGGAGAAGCAAAGGATTAATACTATAATATAGTTTGGGGGAGAAAAAGAAAAAAATGGAAGGAAATCAGGTAAAGTATTCCTATGTTTCTATAACTAGTTTTCTGTAGTTACTATATGTAGTTGTTTTCTATAGTTACTTTTTGTAGTTGTTTTCTATAGTTACTATTTGTAGTTGTTTTTTGTAGTTACTTTCTGTAGTTTGTTTTCAGTAGTTACTTTCTATAGTTTGTGTTTTGTAGTTACTTTTCATAGTCATCTTTTGTAGTATGTTTACGTAGGTACAACTTCATGAATTTTTTTCTAAGTGTATAGTTGATCTCTGATTTGTGCATGGTTAAGGAAATGTGTCAAGGTAGGATACAATGTTGCAAGGTGATTATCATCGGGCCTTATTAATGAAGCTTTGGCATAAAGAAAAATCTACACGAACATTCGAATCATGTAAGTATTTGGATTCCCATCTCATGAGTTATGGTGCAAAAGTCAAACCATGGGTTCAATCTCGAAAATCATGTGCAAAGGACTTAGATGTTGGGTGAGCATGGGTTGGAAAGTTGATGAGAAGCAATCCACACATGAATTTGACATGGAAAGGATCGAAGGCATAACCGAAGCAAGGGGTAATGATGTGGATGCTTGAGGATGGCAAACACACATGAATTTCAAAAAATGCCATACGTGTTATAATTGTATACACTATGAGTATGAGTACTTAGAAGAAAAGGTAAGGTGAATGCGCGTCTCTAGAAAAGGGGTTGATCTATCAATGATGATAGTATGGATCTAGAGACATATTCTCCTCACACGAATATGCAACCAAAGAATGATGCATCGTAGGGATACATAATAGTTTTAAGCCAAATGAATTATGTTCAAATTGCAGGGATGATCGAGAGTTATGTCATACAAAGGGATTCCACATGGGCAACATACCAACATAATACTACGATCGAGGGTGAATCATAAGGTTATAAATTGCATATCATGAAAACTAAATAAAAATTTAAAACCACTCATTAAACGCAATTTAAAAAGGAAAAATTAATATAAGGTTTTGATAAATTGTAGACCTTAGGATTGTTGGCCAAAGTTGATTAAAATTAAAAATAAAAATATATGATCTATGTCATCCTATGTTTTATCCTTCGATTAGCATCGACATGTCAAGTATTGAATATTTACCGCTCATTATTGCATAGGGTGGTGAACCGATAGCATGCCTCGTTAGCATGCTATGTTAAGCATGCGATGACCATTTTTGAGGGAAACGACCACCTTGTAGAGCTAAGTCGATCAACAACATCTGGTAGGATGGAGAAATTAAGGTAAACAATGCATATCGAAAACAAGGTTCATCAATCGAAATGATGATCAATGGCCATGTTAATTTGACATCAACTCAAATGAAAAACATAGAAAAGCTCTAAAAGTCAAATTCATTCACATTAGGGCAAAATTGAGGTGGTTCATCGATCGATTACTTGTGTGATCTAGAAGTGAATGCAACCAGAGAAGTGATGCATAGGGGACGAAGCCAAATCTGACACTAGTTTTGACTCGGACGCACATAAAATTACAATCGAACATTGAATTTAGAATGGTGAGGATAAATCGATGGTAGGAGCCACGATTGTGACAGAAGCCAGACTGTGAGTATTTTGCTCAATTTTTTTTTAATGTTTGCAAAAGAAATGTACTCCATTTTTTAAATATAATGTGTATTTTCTTGTGGTTAATATTTTGCTCAATTTTTTTTAATGTTTGCAAAAGAAATGTACTGCATTTTTTAAATATAATGTGTATTTTCTTGTGGTAAATTTACCAAGTTTTTAATTTCATGCAATATAATGAATAATTTATCATTTGAGGGAAATAATATATGGACATACATAGTAATTAAAATCCTCAAAATTTGCAGAAGACATATATACTAAATATAGCAAAACATATGTTTATCCTATGTGAATTTGAAGCTTGATTTCCTTGTATAATTTTTATAACTATTATTTTCCTGCATAATCAACGTATGAATGCATGTGTAATTGTTTCTTTAGGGCTCTTACATCACCATCTGAGAATAAAGTTGTGAAGCCAAAATAATAATAAAAAATTAGTCCACAATTCTTTAGTCCCTTCTATCTACATACCCTATCACTATGCTAAAACCCACTTTCCACAAATGTAGTGAGCCATCTTTTGTAAATACCCATAACTTGAGTGATTTCATCAAGAAACTATTCCAGGAGTTGAGATGGTGGGAAGCCCTAACACAATTTCAAGGGCATGACCAGGGCATGGCTAAATAGTTCATCTTGAACTGTGATTCCACAACCATGGTCACCCATGTGGGTGGGATAAAAATTGAAGTCACCCCTAGCCTAATTTCTAAGGCCTTGCATTTGCTTGAAATTGGCTAGAGATATTATAAATCCACTTATAAAGGAGTCGATCAAATGGTCGATAGGTTAAGAGAAAAGTATGTTGTCGTTAGAGATCGAGAAGGCTGGATTAAGGGGTTAGTAACCTCTTCCCTTCCCCTAAAGTGGCAGGAGGCTGCCACCATATTAATGAAATTATTCATAGTGGAAGAAATACTATCTATATTTTGGGGATACCATTTGAAAATGATGCTTAACCTAAAATATCTTGAATGAGAGGATTGTGTCATAAACCTTCCATATTTCCTTTACAGATCTTTAAAGTCATAGTTGTCAGATTTTAACCCAGGAAGCTTGGAGATGAACCCAAGCTGCATCTGATTGCTCATAATGGAATCATAAAATTTTTTGTCCTACACAAAGCATTCGAAACTAAAATTGCATGGAAAAAAGTGGTGGAGGAGGCAAACCTATCAGTTCAATCCGCATCGAGTCAGTTTGAATCTAGTGAGGATACTACATCTGAAGGAAACCCTAAGTCTAACAATCAATAAGAAGGGGAAGAGGAATCTCCTGTGCATAAAAGGCCTACCTATACCAAATCTACTAAAACATCCAAGCTCCCTTCACCTATAAGAAAAACTAGGTATGAGGAATATAACCCAGGAAATGAGAAAAAATGAGAAATGTCCAACTCTCAAATGAACCCACCTAGCTCAAACATGTCTGCTAAAACCTTAACCCAGATCCAAACCCAATAAATTTTGTTGTAAATCAAGTTGTATGGCCTTAGGAGAGAATTTTAGATCACACAACCTTGGTAAAGAGGGCCTTTACCACCAAATTTGACCTCCTAAAGAAAATAGCGATATAAAGGGTGACCAAACCGATTGAGCCAGTGTCTCAATCAGTGATTTTTGGTTCATCCCCAAATAAAAGTTATGCATCAGGGAAGAAAATAAAAAAATTAGTGAAATTTGGTAAATACTTTGAGATGTCCATGATACTTTCTAAGGACAACTTGCTTAACTTATTTGACTTTAGATTTCAGAAGCGCCCTACATGTAGCACTCAAAAACTAGATTCATTAGTTGAGATAGAGATTTCTCTTGATATGGAGAAGGTAATTAATAATGTCACTACATCAACAAGGTAGTTTTCCCCAATTGCACGACAGGGATCGCCACCTGGCACAAAATATGTGGGAGGAGAACCTAAAGAAGTTGCTTATTTAAATACTATGGTTGTTAAATAACCACCAAATCCAGAGAAAGCCAAGGTGAAGGTGTAAAAGGTGAAATGTGAGAATATGCCTGCACATATCCTTCTATTCCTACTAGAGGTTCAACTCATATTAAATCTAAAAAAATTTAGACTTTAAATGTTTATGATTTTTGATCACATACTTGCATATTTTTATATTCTTTAGCTTTGATTTTGTATGCATGGGGACATGCACTCCTTGTAGTTTGGGGGAAAATGATGAGTGTGGAATTGTTATCATATTATGCAGCTTTTATTATGGTTTTTATATGCAAATTTGGTAAATATGGATGTGTTTTGATGACTGTTATATCTTATTTACATGATTTGTGATGAATCTGATTCATAAGATATTAAGTGACATATGCCTATTATTTTATGCAAAACTATGCAAGATTGTTGTATTTTTAGGGAGTGTATGTTGTAAGAATGTTCAGAGAGACATTATAGCCGAATACAGGCCAAACATAGATGAACAAGCTGGTGATGAAGCACATTGAATAGAGGTCATGAAGTTATCTACGGATACTATCTATGGATACCACTTATTTATACTACCTACAAAAAGTATCTATAGAAAGGTATTACAGAAAGATGATACGAAAAGTAGTTGACTGTGCAAATCTATTTGACACATTAAAAATCCCACATACATTGACAACTCAATGAGTGAAACGTGTTATACACAGTTAGCATGGTTGTTGTTGTGTTGTATTAACAGTTGGAATATAGTTTGATGATTATTATGTAATTTATTATTAATACGTAATTTGTTAATCTATCATTTTTTCAATATTACGTAATCTGAATGTAATCCATCTGTTAGTATTTTGTTAAGTCAGTTATAGGTATTTGTTGTGTGTTTGACATTATGCCACTTGGACAAATCCATTTGTAATAAATTCCAAAGTAGTTAGCAGGATGTCTTAATTTTAGATTATTTTTGTTATGTTATATTAGCATTCAAATCTTCAATTGCTTGAAATGTAACAGAAAGGCGTTGAATATTTCCATTGAAAATGTCCAAAGTGAAATTATAAATTACAATGTAAAGACCTTTGAAAAGGTCTATGATCTACTATCTATTATCCACCATTTGAGCATAGTTTGTCATTTACATTGTATGAATGAAGAATTGAAGTCAAGCAATAAAATAGCAACATTTTCTTCAATGGATTTGGTAACTGTATCTTGTATTTCTGCATGATTTATTCATTTCTGTAACTTTTAGCTATTTTCCTGCATATATGAATTGAATAGTATTAAGTTAGTTTAATGAAATATTAATTGCTAAAATAAAATAGAGTATAAAGGAGAAAATAATAACACTGACCTGTAAGAGGCAATGCCCACTCTGAACAACCAGTCCCTTGCTCTCTTCCTCCTAAATTATGGTAGGATTAGTTAGAATATAGAATAAGTCTTAGAGCATATAATTAATTAAATTTACATAAGATAGAATTATAAAATCTATTAAATAATTGTTGCATTATTAGATCATACATGGATCCACACATACATAGACTTAGTCATAAATTGCATATTTAAATTAAGCATCAATTTCATTTTAATTTTATTTATTGCAAACCTTTATTTCCTACAAAAGAAACTAAGAAAATAGAATAAATTCAACAATTAAGAATTGTGGAATAGTCTATACAAGATTTATGTTCTTTAAATCTAGCCTGGATTGATAAACTAAATGTGATACATCACAACTCAACATATCTGAATGAAGAATTTTGATAGTCTTTCCTGATTCCTTTTCTACTTGAAGTTTGAATTGTTTAAAATGACTAAATGCTTCTTATTTGTACTTCATAAAGTATACCCACATTGTTTTGGTATGATCATCAACAAATAGTTGAAAATACTTATGTCCTCCAATACTAGTAACATTCATTAGACCACATAAATTTGTATATATTAATTCTAATGGTTGTTGAGATCTATGTTGATGAAGTTCAAAAGGAATTCTACATTGTTTTCCTACTAAATATTCTGGACAAAGAGTAGACTCCCAAGATAGATTTGGTATCCCTTCAACCTTTTGATATCTGACCATTTCATTTATAGATGATGCACTTGTATGTCCCAAACATTTATGCCATAGATCTGATATCTTAACTAAAAAATCCAAATTTGTAGTAGTATCCAAAATAAATAGACTACCTTTATAGGAACTTGAAGCTATCATTTTCCCTTGTTTGATGATATGACATTGTTTTCTTCCATTGATAACTTTGAATTCTATTTTCATATCTTGATCCATGAGTTGAGAAACTGAAAGAAGGTTGGTAGTCAATCCAAGAACATATAACACATTGTTAATTATTCCTTTTCCATTTATTATATTGATCAAAATAATTCCTATCCCTTTTACTTGATAAGTTTTACCATCTACTATAGCAACTAGTTTCTCATTTTTTTTCTTATAAAGAATCAAACCATTGTTTGTTTCCAATCATATGTTTGCTTTCTCCTAAATATATGTACCAATAATCCATAATTATTTTATCTTTAAATAAATATTTTAATTTTCTAGTCTATATGAAGTTGACTACCTTATGACTCCCTAGTTATAAATCAAATATTAGTTTTGATAAAACTTCAAGTCCTATGTTTTGAAGAATACCTTGTATCTCCCTAATTTCAATAATATGGTTTCTAAATTTCAAAAAAATGTTGATGTTGAATTCCTTATAACTCCCTAATTATAAATTTAGAAAACAAAGATATTTGCAAATTTAATATTCCTATTTTGATGTAGAAATCCTTATTCTTTCAAGTTAAATTATTTGCAACTATTTCTATGCTTGAATTTCAAATAAAGTAATTTCAAAATATTTCAAATTAAATTCTCTTCACTTCAAAAAGTCTTCCAAATCATTCAATAAATATTTTAAGGTTATAATTCATCAATTTATTACCTTATTCCTCCACTCATTTAATTAATTTCAAGCATAATAGATTAGTTAATCTTAACCTTAGTATTGATATTCCTTATACCTCCTTAACCTTTGTAAAAAGCAAATTAATTTAAATGTTATATGTACCTCCTTGAATATGGTGTGCTATGACTTCAGCTTGTTCTTCATGAGACTTTTCAACTCTGCAACATGTGCTCTATTTTAGGTGCTCTTTTCAAAAATTAAACATTTTCTCTCTCCAATGTATTTAATGCTCCTCCTTGTGTGTGGCACTCACTGACTTCAGTCTTTAGGATTCTGATCTTCCTCTGTGTGCTTGCTAACTTTTTTGACAATTAATATGCAACACTCCATAACCTTACTCCACTCTCATGTATATTCCTTCTATGACATGTCCCTCATGCACTTATGGATACAAGAAGATGTTTCACTTCCTAGGCATTGGTTGGAGTTACGCTGTGACACTTGGCAAATATATTTTGTCCTCCTTAGTGATAATTAGGTCAAATAGTTGGTGCTTCTCCTTCGCGTAATATTTTTTTCTCCTCTTGGTAATGCTCCTCTTCTTATCTACGCTTGGTAATGCACCATTTCTCCTCTACACTTGATAACAATTTTAATCCTTTACCTTCAATGCTTCTAATTTTCAGTTCATCAACACTCAATATCTTCTTTCCAATGTATCTTCAATGAAGTAACAACAAATGACTATTTGAATTTCTTTAAATGGTGTTTAGTTTTCTTTCAATGATTCACTCCAAACGGCCCACGATTTTGATGCTCAAAAACTTCTTTGTAATGCCTTTTTCTCTTAGCTTTGGTGGCTCCTTGATTTCTGGCACTCAAGCTCTACTCTACGATGTCTCAACTTCTCTCGAATAATACTGCCTCCTATGGTGCTTAAACTCTCTTTCCAATAATGTTTTGTATTTCTATTTTTATGTTGCTTTCTCTATCCAATATGATGGCTCTTCTTCACTACAAGATGGTGGTTCTACCACTCCTTTGATATAATATCTTTGGAAACTCTACCTTTTTCTTTTGCATTATTCGATCACTTTTTTTATTCAATAAGACTTAAACAGTTCTGCACTTCCTTGGATTATAAAAACAACATATATATACTAATTTTCCTTCTTCTTATTACTCCCTTTCAAGCAATATTTAACTTTACTTTTGTTGTTGTGTTTTGCATATTCTAAAATGATAATGATGACTACTTCCTTGTCTTGGAGACACTTAGCTTAAATTATCTCTTTTTGGCTTTAATAACTCTAATATGGTGCTTTCAAAAACTTCATAATAAGATAATTTTAATGCTTAAATAATAAAATTATATAGCACCAATATTACAAACCTCTTTTTTCTTCTTTTCGAAGCTAGTCTCCTTGGTGATTTGATTCACCATTTGTTGTATCGAATTTATGAATTTTGTAGCTTCACTATCTTTTACTTTGTTGCCCTAAAATCAACTTCTATCCTCTTCAAAGTATGCTATTTGAAATCAACCTTATTTATCTTCAACTTATCTTATTTTTGCAACTCTAAATGCTACCTTCTTTCTATCCAAAAATTCTCTCAAATTTGTGGTCTCTTCTATATTCGTTCTCCTCCTTAGCTCTCATTGAATTCTGTATTTAAATCTAAACTCTTTCACTGGCCTCTTCCTCAAGAATTTGAATGTCTTTAAGTATTCAATTAATCTTTTCAAAATTTGGCAAACTTCTTTCCAAATCCTTCTTCCTTTTGGGCTTGTTTTCGGATGGCAATAATTATTCCAAATTTCTCTTTTTAGGAGCTTCTCTTGCTTGCAATCTTCTACCTTGAGCTTTCTTGTAATCTTCTCCAATGTCCACTTCTTCAACTTCTCAATAGGGCTTCTCTACCCTTCTTCTTCCTTCTTCCAAATTCACTAAGATATCTTCTTTCTTGAGCCTCCTCAATGTTCAACCTGCAATCTATAAATGCAATTTCCCTATCTCCTACCATATCCCCTTGTAGCTCTAATACCAATGATAGTTTTTGTAGTATTCAATCTAATCAAGAAACACAATTACTAAAGAGAAATAATAAAGCACAAGAACTACATGAGAATAAAATGAACATATCTTGATATTACTTGTATGAACTTGTACAATGAAAGATGGAGCTAAGATTCCATAATAAATATATTTTATAAATGACCTTTGGTCTACCTCAAAACGATCTTTGGTCTACCTCAAAATAATTTTTAACTTTTTTTGAAAATTTTGAAAAAACTTGTATTAAAACAAAGATCAATTACAATATGGGAAGAGACTCTTCCCAGCTGAATTCAAAGAGAACACATGCTTACAATAGTAGAAGAATATTTGCAATGGAGCCAAATCTCCTGAACCATTAACTAGCTAGCAGGGGGGTCGGCATGGACAGTTGATGCAGCTTGTCACGAAATCGCGACACTATTCTTCTCCTTAGGCCGCGCACATGCAACATGTCACGATATCGCGACACCTTTCCCCTTTGGCCGCAAAAAAGCAACATGTCACGATATCACAACATTTTCCTCCTTTGGTCGCAAAAATTCAACAAGTCACGATATCGCGACACTTTTCTCCTTTGGGCACGAAAGTGCAACATGTCGCGATATCACGACACTTTTTCTCTCTCGGCCGTGATGAAGCAACATGTCGTGATATCGCGACACCTTTTCTCCTTTGGCCGCGAAAATGCAACATGTCGTGATATCGCGACACCATTTCTCCTTTGGTCGCAAAAATGCAACATGTCGCGATATTGTGACACCTTTTCTCCTTTGGTCGTGAAAATGCAACATGTCATGATATCGTGACACCTTTTCTCTCTTGGCCATGAAAATGCAACATGTCACGATATCGCAACACCTTTTCTCCATTGGCCGTGAAAATGCAACATGTCGCGATATCGCGACACCTTTTCTCCCTTGGCCACGAAAATGCAACATGTCGCGATATCGCGACACCTTTTCTCCCTTAGCCACAAAAATGCAACATGTCATGATATCACGACACCTTTCCTCCCTTGGCCGTGACGAAGCAACATGTCACGATATCGCAACAACTTTCCACCCTTGGCCCCGACGAAGCAACATGTCACGAAATCGTGACAACTTTCCACCCTTGGCCGCGACGAAGTGACATGTCGCGATATCGCGATAACTTTTCGCCCTTGACCACGACAACGCAACATGTTGCGATATCATGACAACTTTCCTCCAGTGACTGCGATGATGCAACATGTCATGATATCGCGACAACTTTCCTCCAGTGACCGCGACGGTGCAACATGTCATGATATCGCGATAACTTTCCACCCTTGGCCACGACGAAGCAACATGTCACGATATCGTGACAACTTTCCACCCCTGGCCGCGACGAAGCAGCATGTCATGATATCGTGACAACTTTCCACCCTTGGCCATGACAAAGCAACATGTCGCGATATCGTGACAGCTTTCCTCCCTTTTCCGCGATGAAGCAACATGTCGTGATATCGCGACAACTTTCTACCCTTGACCGCAATGACGCAACATGTCACGATATTGCGACAACTTTCCTCCAGTGACCGCGACGACGCAACATGTCGCGATATCGTGACAACTTTCCTCCAGTGACCGCGACGATGCAACATGTCACGATATCATGACAACTTTCCTCCCTTTGCTTTTTCTTTGATCATTGGCTCAAGGACCTTTCTAGACCCTGTCTAATCACCTCATCCTCAATATCCATGTCACTGTGCAATTGAACTCCAACCTCCTTTTCTGCACCCATCTTAGCTAGAAAGTCAGCCGCTTTGTTCAAATCTCTACTCGCATAAACTGGTATCACGTCCTCCAATTCCTTCCATAATTCTTTAATTTGGGTAACAAGAGCCCTCAACCTCCAAGATTTTAGATCAAAGTTCCTCATGCAGTCTAGAGCTCCAACCATTATTTGCGAGTCTGATTCAAGAATAATCCTACGGTGGCCATGTTTCATTGCCCAAATAGAAGCAGACTTTATGGCAATGGCTTCGGCTTCATTGTTAGTGGATCTTCCCAGGCCTTGCAATTCCCAATAGAGCACAGTCCCAGCATGGTTCTAGCACACCACTCCAATTCTGGCTCTACCCGAATTGCCTTTTGTAGCTCCATCAATATTGATTTTAATCCAACCTTCAGGGGGAGGTTTCCAACAATTTTTGTCCTGTCCCTCTTGCAGTTCAATGCGTTCTTCCATAGCTCCAATGTCAATTTGAGCTTCCTCCTCAGCATGAACATCCACAGTTTTGGTAACCTTGCTCCAAATGGTCTTCCAAACCCCGTCTAGAGCAGTAAAAGTTTCTCTAAAAATTTTGGCATTTCTTTCCAGCCATACTTGCCACCAGATAAAGCTTAAACCGAGCTCCCATCCAAAATGAAGAGCTTTAGATTTGAATCTACCTTTCTACCATTTTTCCTAGATATTCATCCGGTTCAGGTCACCACTTGAATTTTAAAGTATGCAAACCAACGCAGCCAAATCTGTTGGGTGAAAGGGCAACAAAACAGCAAATGGTCAGCAGTTTCCTCGCTCTTGTAGCATAGTACACATTGAGAAGGGCCGATGATACCTTTTGATCTGAGATTATCAAAAGTGAGGATTCCATTGTGCATGCACTGCTAGGTAAAAAAGTTAACTTTCGGCCAGCCTTTAGAGTGCCAAATTTTCCTCCAGTCCTCAACCTAAAAAGTATGAGGGGGGGCTCTAGAAGAATGTTGTCACATCCATCCTTTACTGTATAGACACCAAGACTCCCAAAGACCCAGGCTAATTCATCCTCCACGTCTCCCCCTGTAAGAAATATTTCTATCAGAATTTTAGTCATGATGGGAGTCAAATTCGGAGGGATTGAAATGGGTCACTCATCCAACTTCTTGAACTGCTTAAACTTACACTCCCCTAGCTGAGTAGTTGTGAAATAACTTTCAATACGGATCCATCCCTTGGCTTTAATGGCTGCTTTTATTGGCTATAATTCTAGAAATTCAGCAATGATGGGTGGGAACTGATCCCAAGAATCTGTCCAAAAATGAGCCTTCTCCCCTCTTCCCACTTTCCAAAATAAGTGGTCTTTAACAACCTGAGACCCTAACTTGAGAGCCTACCAAACTAGGGACCCAGTACCATCCAAGGGGATGCGAGCTACATTGATTGGGTTGGCCTGTCCCAGGTATTTGCTAGTTAGGATTCTACTGAAAATGGAGGTGGTTTGGGAGATCCATCTCCAGTACAGCTTTCTAGCCAAAGCTTTATTATTCAGCTTAGATTTTCTCAAACACATACCTCCTTTAACCTTGGTCTATGTAACTTTGTCCCAGCCCACTAAGGCCCACTTTCTCTCTCTTTGCTCCTTCCCATAAAAACTTTCTATCCATCCTATCCAACTCTTTCCATACTGTAATCGAGGCAACCAGGATAGAGAATTTGTAAATTGGCATGGCTTGAATGACTGACTATAAGAACGTTAATCTGCCACCATAACTTAACCACTTGTGAGACCAGTGATTAATTATGTCCTTGATACACTCCAACAGATTCCTCCATGTGTCTAATTTTAGCTTCTTAAAGTGCAAGGGGACCCCCAAGTAAACCACTAGGAGAGAAGTCCTTGTGAATCCCAGGATTTCTAAAATTCTGTTCTTAAGCCTTTGCTCCAGATTAAAAAAAACCACTTTGGATTTCTTGTCATTAATGACCTGTTGAGTAGCCCTGAGATAGACATTAAGAGTATCCCTAATCATTCTTGTGTCCCTAAATATGGCCACTCCCACCAAACCATTGTCATCCACAAACTACAGGTGCATTAAAACTTTGTCACCCACCCTGATACCCAATAATCTACCTTGCTGTCTTCTCCTCAAGAAAATTTTGCCAAGACCTTCAGCCAAAATGAGAAAAATATAAGGAGAACATGGATCCCCTTGGTGCAGTCCTCGAGTAGCTCCAAATGGTTGCAAAGGAAGGCCCTTGATTAGCACAAAGTAAGTTAGGGTAGAGACATAGCTCATGACCCACTCTATCCAGTCCTGAGAGAAACCAAAGGCTGCCATCATTTTAGCCAAGAAACTCCATTCAACCCTGTCCTAAGCCTTTGACATGTCCAGTTTTATGAACATCCCTTTATTACCAAAAGTGTGCATTGAATGGATTGCTTCCTGGGCCACAACCACCCCATCTAGAATCTGTCGTCCCTCAACAAAACCCCCTTGCTCAGAGGAGACAATGTTGTGAAGAAGAGGTTTTAGGCGCTCATCCATTACCTTTGTGATTATTTTGTACAGCACATTACATAAGGCAATAGGCCTATAATCTAAAATATGAACCCCCTCCTCCCCTTTTGGAATTAATGTAATGAAAGTGTGGTTTATAGCTTTAAGCATTCTCTTATTTTCTCTGGACTCTTCTACAATAGCCCTTACATCTTCCTCTAAGTAGTCCCAGAAAGCCTGAAAAAACTCAATTGGGAAGCCGTCCGGACACGGAGTTTTACCGGTGCTCATTCCAAAGACCACGGTTTTCAATTCATCTCTATCAATGGGTTTGAGGAGGGCCTCGATTTTCATCCTTAGAAATAACGAGCAGGTATGACGAGAAATAACTTCATTTTGGGCCTCTACATCTTGTACCACACTTTCCTTAAAAATCTTAGAAAAATAATCCATAGCATGGGAATGCATACCGGAAGTGTATCAAAGGAATGATCGTTCTCATCTTGAAGGGCCTCCATCTTATTCATCTGTCTTCGAGCACAAGCAGTCCGATGAAAGAATTTTGTATTTATGTCCCCTTCTAATAACCAGGTGGTTCTTGCTCTCTGCTTCCAATAGGTCTCCTCCTGGTTGTCAATGTCCTCAACCGTTGTACACAAGGCATCATCCTCAGCTTTGAGCTGGTCTGTAATTACTCCTTCTCTGAACTATTTTTGGACCTCATCCCATTTGGCCACCAATGGAGCTCTTTGGGCCTGGAAGTTGGTTTTATTAGCATGCCTCCAATACTTCAACTGAGTTTTGACATATTGTAGTTGTTTGTGGATTCTAAAAATTGCTCTCCCATAAGCTGGGCGGCCTTCGTCCCACCACTATGGAATTTTCTCCCAAAGTTCTTCTTTCTGAAGCCAAAAATTCTCAAATCTAAAATGTTTGTGATGCTACCCCATCCTAGTCCCGCCTTCCAACAGATGGGATAGTGATCTGAAATTGGGCCTTCTAAAATCTAAAAATTTATATTCCATTTTACAAACGCCTCCTCCGAAACCAGAAAATGATCTAGCTTAACCTTCCTGCTATGTGGCTCCCACATTTTATTAGTCCAAGTGTAGTTAATGCCAGGACATTTAATGTCCACTAAGTGCAAATCCTGGACTTGGGCAATCATGAAACGGTCCCCTGGGTCCAAAAATGGTGTTCCCCCTTCCTGGTCTCTAGAAGATAATTTAGCATTAAATTCCCCTGCTATAATCCAGTCTAGATCTTCCCTTGAGGTTCGCATGTTATGCACAGCCTTCCACTGCTGCCTCTGACCATCTAGGTTTTGAGACCCATAAAATTTTGTGATTAGAACGTGTTTCGCAGTGACATTATTCCTAAAAAGAGAAGTGAGAACACCCCTCCAGGAAAGATGTTCTATTGCAGACCATTCAAGAGAGTTCCACGGAGTAACAATCCCCCCTGAGGCACCTTGGGCAGCCACATCCATATGACCAGCACCCCTCCAAATTTTGTTGATTGTTTTGGACATAAGATCTAATGACATCTTAGTCTCCTGTAAAAGCAAAAAATCAGTATTACGACTCTCTAAAAGTCTTCGAACAACAGATTGATGGTTTTTGCTATTTAAACCCCTCATATTCCATGATTGTATAATCATTGGTTACCATGGGAGCAATAAGAGTCTATTATTCTCACCGATCCTCCCGTGATCAGTTTGTCTCCTTGGGCTGCTAGCAACTCCTTATTGGATCTTCTACCTACTTCCTGAGAATTGTTGTTTTTTGATCTTTTTTCTACCTGGGTTATCCCCAAAGTTGGCCTTTCCCTGTTATTCTCTGGTATTCCCATGCTGACATCTTGAGATACTATCTGCTCCTAGTTATGCACTACTAAAGCCCCTGAACACCTCTGGCTGTGATACCTCACAGAGTTCAACTACCTACTGTATGACGGGAGGAGATAAGAGAGGGAGTTTCCTGGGAATATTAAAATTTTCCTTATTACCCTCCATGCCCTCCATACATTGTTCCTCTTTGTCAAACAGTGACTTAAATATCTCATACCTATTGGTAGGTCTGATATGGGATTGCTCCTTTCCCTCTTTTTTCTTTGTTTGTCTTTTTCTTCTGGGCTGTTCAAAACCCTCTCTCTCAGCTTCCTGGCCCTGAACGGTGCTATTAGAATCTTTATTAAGTGTTGCCTTATCCTCTTTAGGCAGGTTTGGCATTCCTAAATGGGTCTCCATTTTAGCATTCATATTATTAGGGCAGAAACGGGCTAAATTTCCATGTTTGTGACAAACCCTACATCTGAAGGGTAGGGCCTCATAGTCCAATTGTTGAATCCAGGAGATTCCTACCAATTCAATTTCCATTTTTGCCAACAAAAGCTGGCTGAGATCCATCTCCACACATATTCTTGCATACATCGACATGCTCCCTTCAATTGTGTCTCTGGCAACACCTAGATGTCTTCCAATAGAATTGCCAATCCTTGCCAACACCTGCTCACTCTAGAATTCCATTGGAAGAGCATATAGTCGGATCCATATTGGGATAGCAGTAGGTTCAACTCGGGGATCGAATCCCACTCTCCATGGTTGAACAAATAGCCCTGTCGAGCCATGATTTTTCTTCTCTGACTCGAAAGCCCTATTTCTATCGACCAAAGACAAAAAGCTAATAATAAAATATCCATTGCTAATACACCACAATGAATACTCACCGTGAGGCTCCCAGTTTTGGTGGATCCAAGAGTGCAAAAAATTCAGGGAAGGACATATACCCATGAACTTGCAGATTAAATCGTGATTAGCTCTGTAAATGATTGATTATTCAACCATACTTGGCTTGATGACAATTTTTGGCCTGGTTTCGGCCTGCAGCAAACATCCATTCACATGATGTGTTGTCGACCTATTCCCAACAGCCATGAAGAGCATTTTACATGCCATTTTTTGAGCTTCATCGTTCTTTGGAGGAGAATTTTCTTTAAACAAATCTGCGTATGAGCTGCTACTCCCTGGAAAAGGAGCTGTAGAAGTCCCCATTGGACCCTCCTGGGGCACCAATCTAGCCTTCAGATCCACCGTGCCCCAAAGGTACTTCTACAATCCAGCTGATGCCCTAGATTTTTTGAAGTTCTAGAAACCCTAGTTTAGAGGAAAAAATCACCAGAGCTCATTTCCTGCCCAAATTTTCAACTTTCTATTGCATCATCAAATAATTTTTAACTTACATAACAAATAATGTAATATATTCTAACAACAAGAACTTCTTTTTGAGCCTCTTCATCTAGCATCATACATTCCTTAAACAATTTATAAAATAATCCATTGAATGGAAATGCATACCTAGGATTGTATAAAATGAGTACTTGTTCTCATCTTGAAGAGCTTCCATCTTGTTCATCTACCTCCTAGCACAAGTAGCCTGATGGAAAATTTTGGTGTTTTTGTCACCTTTCAATAACCAAGTGGTTCTTGCTCTCCATTTCTAAAGGACCCAAAACCTCAATTTGCTATTGGATTTGAGGAGTATAAATAATACAAGAGGTAGGTGACACATGTCACCAAGCTAAACCCAAAATGACACATGGCATGGACACATGTCATGGGTAAAGCAAAAAATATTATAATATAAAGTACACATTATAATTCTAACATTCCCCCTTAATGTGTACTTTCCTAAAAATAGAAGTAAGTCAAC
Organism: Wollemia nobilis; assembly: GCA_028583015.1. NCBI lineage: Eukaryota > Viridiplantae > Streptophyta > Pinopsida > Araucariales > Araucariaceae > Wollemia > Wollemia nobilis. The sequence goes on from JAQPPZ010003073.1 coordinate 3,133,373, forward strand.
ATTAGGTACATTCCCCCTTAATGTTGACTTCCATTACAACATAGATAGAGCATTTTGTTGAACTTGGAGAATTTGTCAAGTGCAAGTGACTTTGTGAAGATGTCAGCCACCTGATCTTGAGTAGGTATGTACTCCATCTGTATGATGTTCTCTTGGACCATTTCTCTGATGAAGTGATGATGGATCTCAATGTGCTTTGTTCGGGCATGGAAGACTGGATTCTTTGTCATCTTAATGGTACTTTGATTGTCACAATATATGTGTGTTGGACCATATATGAGTAGCCCAATATCCTTAAGTAGTTGCCTCAACCAAATTGCTTCCTTAGTTGCCTCAACTGCTACCTTATACTCTGCTTCTACTGAAGACAAGGAAATTGTATGTTGTTTCTTGGTGCTCCATGAGATGGTACCCTGACCCAATTGAAAGCAGTAACCAATAGTTGATCTTCTAGTTTTAGGACAACTAGCCCAATCTGAATTTGTGTACCCAATCAATGAAAAATCATCACATGTTGTATACATAAGACCATGATGGGGGTCCCTTTGAGGAATCTCAAAATCCTCTTAGCTGCTATCCAATGACTCTTCTTGGGATCTTGCATGAATATGGAAACAAGGCCCACTAAAAAGGTGATATCTGGTCTAGTTGAAGTTAAGTAGATCAAACTTCCAACTAGTTGCCTATAAAGGGTGCCATCAATCCTTTCTTCATCATCACTATTGATCAATTTCAATCGGGTTTCCATGGGAGTGGGGGATGGTTTACACTCCTCCATGCGAAACCTCTCCAAAAGAGATTGAATATATTTAGCCTAGGAGATGAAGATCTTGCCAGGTTGTTGCCACACTTCTATGCCTAAGTAGTAGTGAAGGAGGCCCAAATCAGTCATCTCAAAATTTTTGCATAAGTCCTCTTTGAGAAACCTTATTCCATCTATGTCATCACCTGTAATGAGAAGATCATCCACATACAATGTTACTAAAATGATGTGGTTTCTCCAATGTTTCACATAGAGAGTAGATTTTGTTACAGATCTAGTGAAACCAAGGTTGATGAAATAAGAATCAATTTTGGCATACCAAGCTCTTGGTGCCTGCTTCAACCCATATAGAGCTTTCTTCAATCTGAGGACTTTGTTTTCTTGGCCTTTAACTATGTACCCTAGAGGTTGATCAACATATACTTCTTCTTTCAATGCACCATTGAGGAAGGCACTTTTTACATCCATCTGATATATAGGCCAATGTTTCTGAGTGGCTAAAGCAATAACAATGCGGATTGTAGTCATTTTTGCCACAAGAGCAAAGGTCTCCTCATAATAAATCCCTTCTTGTTGCTTATAGCCTTTAGCTACTAGGCAAGCCTTGTAGTGATCTAATGAGCCATCTAATTTATACTTTGCCTTGTACACCCATTTTGTGCCAATGGTAGACTTACTTAGGGGTAAATCAACTAACTCCCATGTGTGATTTTGCTCAATGGAATCCAACTCTTGTTCCATGGCAAGAGTCCATTTAGGATCACCAAGTGCTTCTTTGATATTAGAAGGTTCTAGTTGGCTGAGGACTTTGGCCATGAGTACATAGTTAACTTGGTGTCTTAGGGTGGAAGGCCTTTTACCTGTATAAGTGGGCAAGTGGCTTTGGGCTGCATCTATGGTAGATTGAACCCACTTAGGTAAAGGATTTGATGATGTGGCAATATCATTAGATGGATAAAGTAGGAGGGGAGGAGGACATGGATCATGAGTGGGGAGTTCCTCAGGTTGAGGAAGGCTTTGACTTGTGATGGAAGAGGAAGGATCTGGTGAAGGAGTGGATGCCAAAGGAGCAATTGTTTCCATGTTTGGTTGAAATGAAGGGGCCATAGGAGGTGGATTTTGTGGGGGATACTCATTGAAAGTAACATCCCTAGAGAGAAAAATCCTCTTGGAAATAGGGTCATATAGCTTATAGGCTTTGGCACTATCACTATAGCCAACAAAGATGCATTTGTGGCTCTTATCATCAAGTTTCTTTCTTTTTTGATGAGGTATGTGAGCATAAGCATCACATCCAAAGACTCTGAAATGGCCCACATAGGGTGGTCTTTCCACTCCACATTTCCTCTGGTGTTATGTCATTCAAAGCCTTAGTGTATGACCTATTGGTCAAGTAGGCAACAGTAAGAACAACTTCCCCCAAAATGTGTTTGGTAACTCAGCAGCAAGTAGCATAGATTTGGCCCTGTTTGTGATTGTCTGATTCATCCTCTCAGCTACTCCATTTTGTTGAGGTGTATAAGGAGTTGTGAACTACCTCCTTATGCCATGATGCTTACAAAAGCTGAAAAACTCTTTGGAGATGTATTCTCCACCATTATCTGACCTCAATGTGTTCATTTGATAGCCACTTTCTCTTTCTACAAGTGCCATGAAGTCTTTGAATGTATCAAGGGCTTGCCATTTATACTGAATTAGGTAGATCCATATCTTCCTACTATAATCATCAATGAATGTGATGTAGTATTTGGCCCCAGTATGTGATTGAATAGACATTGGCCCACAAATGTCTGAATGAACCAACTGTAATGGTTTGTTGGCTCTCCAAGCCTTTCTTGACTCAAAAGGCTATCTATGGTGTTTGGCAATAACACATGGCTCACAAAAGCATTTAGACTCCCTAAGGTGAGGAAGTCCTTTTACCAAACCCTTTCTTGCCATCATTTGAAGATTATGAAAGTTTAAGTGACCCATTCTTTCATGCCACATATACTCCAAAGAAAAGGTAGTTGTTGTATGCAAAGAGTGTTGGGTTACAAATTGGGTAAGAAGGTAGTAGACACCATCCTTCTTGACTCCCATGGATTTGACATTGCCATATGGTTCTTGAATGTAACATTTGTCTTTGTCAAAAAAGATAGTGTAACCCTTATCTGTAAGTTGGCCAATGGAAAGTAGACTCCTCTTAAGACCAGGTACATATAATACATCAGTTGCAGGAACATTATTCCCATTGTGTAAGGCAAGTGGTGCATCTCCTACACCTTCAATGGGAAGGGCACATTCATCACCAAAAGTAATGAATTGGTTTTGGGCAGGTTTTACCTTTGTCAACCAATCTTGCCTTCCTATCATATGCTTAGCTGCCCCTAAATCTATGTACCAACAATCATTGTCCTCAACATGAATTTGATCTACTGCATACAATGTGTTAATATTGTGGTCTTGTTGGCCCCTTTGATTCCTTTACCTATTTCTTTGGTAGCAATCAGTTGTTGAATGCCCCCACTTTCCACAATAATCACACCCTTGTTGGTTGGGTTGATTTTGTTGTTGAGGCCTATAATTTTGAGGCCTTCTATTAGGTTGACCCCTTTGAGGAGGTCTTGCCTACCATCTTTGTTGTTGTTGTTGTGGCTATTGTTGGTATTGTTGTTGATGTTGTTGACGTGGTTGTTGCTATTGTCTTGGCTGAGATCTTTGTCTGCCTCTTTGATTCTATTGTTGTGGACCCTTGTTGGGTCTATCTTGAAAATATGCTTTGGTGGCAAAGGTTGTTGTTATAGAATCAACCTCTTCATCCTTGATGAGGGCTTGCTCATGTTGCTTGAGAAGAACTTCAATCTCCTCAAATGGTGCACTCAATGTTTTACCAGTTAGATTTAACATGGTAGCATATGCATGAAATTTAGAAGGGAGGCCTCTCAACATGATTGGAACTAACTCACTATCAGGAAGAGTTGAACCAACAGCTAAAAAATCATTTCTAATAGACTTCACTTCCATGAGATAATTGGTAAGTGAGCCTTTCATACAAATATTATGCAGCTTATGTTTCAAATATAAGATTTTATCAGAACTAGGCCTATCAAACAATCTCTTGAGTGCATCCCAAGCTTCTTTTGGGGTAGTGGCAGCCCTTACTATTTCTCTACATGAAAGCCCAATAGATAATTTGATTAAGCTTAGTGCTATATTAGAATTCTTTTCAAAGAGTGCTTTTGTTGCATCATTTGTAGGTGGAGTCAATGGTGGTTCACCTTCTTTTCTATCCCTCACATAGTCCCACATACTATTCATCATTAGTATAGACTCCATCTCAAATTTCCAGTTTGCAAATGAATCTACTCCATCTAGTTTTTGTGTGAGGCCACTTAGTAGATTTGTGGACGTCATGATTAGGAGGGAACTCAACCAAGGTGGTGACTAGGAACACTAGTGCCAAGTATGAGGCCCTCAAAAGAGTCTAGGGTACACCACTTAATATCCACAATGTGTGGAGGGTTCACCTAGCTCTTCCACTCTGAATCAACAAGTGTTTCCAACAGTGGGAGGAAGCTTGAACACAAGTGACCTATTCCAACCTAGGAGAGTGAGAAGTGGGAAAGAAAGAAGTGGGGGTGAACTTTTTCTTATTACAAAGATGTGCTTGCTTACTTGCTTGAGAAATTATGCTTGCTTGCTTGAAAATTTGATGTGCCAAAACAAGTGCTTAGGTGCAATTTGAGTTACACTTGGTTACAAAATGAAATAGCAAGCTAAGAATGTAAGCAAAGTAAGGAGATGCAAGCACTAAACACAATGTGGTGAAGAGAAATGCCACACAAAAAAACTCCACAAGCAAGGGACAAGGGGCCCTAAATCACCCCTTGTGATGATGATGATTGTATTGTAAAAGTGGCCAAAAAATAGGCCCAAGTAGTGCCTCCAAGATTACAATATCAATGCCTTCAAGAGAATAATGCCTTCTTCAAAGCCAAATACATTGTATAATTTTGGCTTAAAAAAACATATCAAATGGTCATAAAACTCAAATATCAAATATACCTTCTATTAGATTGACCCCTTTGAGGAGGTTTTGCCTACCATCTCTATTGCTCTTGTTGTTGGTATTGTTGTTGATGTTGCTGACATGGTTGTTGCTACCATCTTAGCTCTGATACCAAATGAAGGACCCAAAACCTTAATTTTCTACTGAATTTGAGGAGTGTAAATAATACAATAGGTAGGTGACACACATCACCAAGCTAAACTCAAAAATGACACATGGCATGGACACATTTCATGGGTAAAACAAAAAATATTACAATATAAAGGACACATTATAATTCTAACAATTTCCAATAGATCTCCTCTTGGTTGTCAATGTCCTCAATAACTTTACACAATGCATCATCCCCTTATTTTAGATGCTCTATAATTGGTCCTTCCTTGAAGTTTTTTTGCACCTCATCCCATATGGCCACCCATGGAGCTCTTTGGACGTGGAAGTTCATCTTGTTAGCTTACCTCCATCATTTCAGTTGATCCTTGATATAATGAAGCTACTTGTGGAATCTAAATATTGTTGTTTCATATGTAGGGTGTCCCTCTTCCTACCACTATGGGATTTTCTTTTAAAATTTCCCTTTTTGTAACCAAAAGTTTTCAAATTTTAATGGTTTGCAATGTTCCCTCGTCTTGATCCCCCCTTCTAGTAGAATGAGGAAGTGATCCAAAACTGGACCCTTCAAAATCTAAAATTTTAGATTCCATTTCACAAAATCCTCCTTTGAAATCAAAAAATGGTTTAACTTTACCTTCTTTCTATGTGGCTTATTCCTCTTATTAGTCCAAGTATAGTTGGTTCTAGGACATTTAATATCCACCAAGTGTAATGCATGGACCTAAGCAATCATAAGTCAATACTCTAGGTCCAAAATTGGGGTTCCCCATTCCTAATCTCTAGATGATAATTTAGCATTAAAATGCCCAACAATAATCCATTCTAACTCCTCCCTCGAGACTCTCATATTATGCACCACTTTTCTTTGACAAATTTTACCATCTAGATTTTGAACCCCATAAAAATTTGTGATTAAAACTTGCTTAATTGTCACATAAATATGATGTGAGAACACCCTTCCAAGCTATATGGTCTATTGTCATTCATTCAAGAGAGTTCCAAAAGGTAAATATCCCCCTAAGGCCCCTTAGGAAGCCATTTCTATATGACAAGCACCCATCCAAAGTCTATTTATTATTTTACACGTAAGATCCAACAACATTTTTGTCTCATGGATAAGCAAAAAATGTTTTACTTTTTTCTAAGAGTCTTCGAATAGCATATTGATGGGTTCTACTATTTAAAACCCTAATATTCCATGATTGTATAATCATCGGTTACCTTGAGACCAGTAAGAGTCTATTGGCCTCACCAATCCTCTAGTGATCAATTTGTCTCCTTAAACTGCTATCAATTTCTTATTTGATTTTCTACCCACTATTTGAGAGTTGATATTCTTTGATCTCTTATCCACCTAGCTTATCTTTAGATTTATATTTTCTCTATTATTTTCTACCATACCCATGATGACATCCTTTATTATTAACTGCTCTTGGTTATGCACTATCAATGCCCTTGCAATATCTGATTATGGTAACTCACTACACTCTATTACCCGCTCTAGTATAGGAGGAACTGAAAGAGGGGCTTGAACATGGTTGTTATTATTTTTAATTTTACCATCCACTCCTTCCATGAGTTTTTCCTCCTAGTCCACTAGTGTCTTGAAGATCCTATACCTATTTGAGGGGTTAAGTTGGGTTTGCTCTATACCATATTTTTTCTTTTGCCTTCTCCTTCTCCTTCTTTTGGGTTGTTCAAAACCATATCCCTATGCTTATCCACCCTAATAACTTTTGGTTTTTTCTTTATTGACTATTGAGTTACCCTCCTTAGGAGGATTCGACATTCTTAGAGGAGCCTCTATTTTTGTGTTCATATTTTTTGGGCAAAACCTGGCCAAATACCCATGTTTGTGGTAAAGTCTACACTTGAAGGGCAATGCCTCATAATCTAATTTTTGAATCAAAGATATTCTATTGGAAAATGTTGGATGAGATCCATTTCCATACATAATCTATCATAAATGGTTATGTTTCCTTTCATTGTATCTCTAGAAACATCCAAATATCTTCCAAGTGAATTATCAATAATTTCTAATAGCAGCTCACTCTAGAACACCATTGGAAGTGCATAAAAATGGATCCAAACTAAGACAACAATGGGTTCAATGTGAGGATCAAATCCCACTCTCTAGGGCTGAAAAAATAATCTTGTCAGACCATGATTCCTCTTTTTTTATTCAAAATACATGGGATATGTCAAAAAGGAAAAACTAATGATAAAATATCCATTACTTATAAATCACAAAGAACACTCAACATGAGGCTCCTCATTTTGTCGAACCCATGAATATAAAAAAATTAGGGTAGGGAGAATACCGATGAATTTATAGATCAAATCATGATTGGCTCTATATAAGACTATTTCTTCTACCATCTCTTGCTCAATAACAATATTAGGCCTTGATTCCAAATGTGGCAAGCATCCATTGACTCCTTGAGATTCTGGTCTTTTTCTAGCAGTCGTAAAGAGCATTTTTAGTGCAATTTTTTGTGCTTCTTCAGTTTCTACTAGAAATTTTTTCCTTCAAAAAATCTACAAATAAACTTTGTCTATCTAAAAGAGGATTTGGAGGTGTTCCAATTGGGCCCTCTTGGGATATTAATATTATCTTCAACTTCATAGCAACCAGAAAGTACTTTGTCTGCCCAACTAATGCCCTACCTACCTACACACCAATTTTTTTTGTATATTCAACAAAAAGTTATCCTATTTTTATCCTTTGATTATTTATCACATTCCTACAAAAAATAAGTTCCTCTATTCCCTTTCCTAATAATACAACCAATATATCCAATTTCTTATCTACAACACCATTCTCATAAACATGTACAACAAAGATACAATAACTATTTTTCTAAAATAAATTTAACTATATTTTTATACATCAACTCATTCAATGCAAATAAGGATGGGAAATACAATAATTACTTTTCATTTATAATTTAATATAAGACCATTTGTCTTTACCTTGTCACATGCATCATCAACATAGTATAATAAAAGTTAATACATTTTTAAATTTTAATAATACATAAAAGCAAGTATAGGTAGTCTTTCAAAGTTATACAAAATCAATCCATTCACCTTGAATATTTTTATTTGAAAGTAAAATCTACCAATTAATAGGGTATGAAATCTCTGAGATATTAATATATAACCTCCTAGAGAACTATGTCAACCACTATTTCATACTATATAATTTAGATATAACAAGTCTAATCATATTCTTTGTTATAGTAGAATCATTTTCATATGGATAACCAAGGGTAAATCCATCACCACAATTGGAAGGTCTAATATGTATATATGCAAAGCTTGGTTCAAAAAGTTCAAATAAGGTTAAAATATCAATTATTTCCCTTTAAATTTTTAGGATCATACAACGTTTAGGAGTGATTTATCCATCAACAAAGAGATTTGATCAATGTTGTCAATTATCAAACACAAACCTATCATGAGAAGTTTGTCTAGGACTATATATCCTCTATGTAAATCTAAACTTGTACTCCATGTGATACTAATAATTATTACTTGTTGAGTTAGCATGAGGGAGAGCATCATTGGAGTGATTAATTGTCCATCTAGGATATTCATACAAAAATTCCTTTTAGATCCATTCCCCACTCAAGGAAATCATTTGTCAATGAGGATATCAAATATAGAGTACTAGTAGGATAGAAAATATTTATGGGGTGTTAATCTATCTATATAAACCATGCAACTTACAACTTTATAAATGCATTTAATTTATACAAAGTCCCATATAAATCATGCAATCCTAGAACAAGAAATCAATCTAATTTTTGAACAAAGACATAGGTCATCTAGAAAATAGTGGGACTATATGTGCTAACACCTTGATCTTATTAGGAAAAGAACAAAAAATCTTAGAAAAATCAAGAGGATCGATATAACTAAAGCTCTAGAATCATATTATCATTCACCCTATCTTGACCTTGTGAGGAGTTGTGAACGTTGTCTAGGGGATAGGAGAGAAAGTGTAAATTCAACTACATATCCTTGGGGTCATTATTTCAAGGATTCCCTTACTATCCATAATTTCTTAGCAAACATAAAAAATAAAGAAGTGAGCCTAGAATGTAATAGAAGATATAGCAATGCACCTAGAGTTGTGTGCTTTAGAGAGTTGTGTCACGATTTATGTTACGAGTTATAGTTTGAAATTCCTATCTCAAATAAAATATAAACTTTTATTGTTCAACTAATCCTTCTTGTGAAAAAAAGATTTTGAATTTGAGGAGGAACATTACATGACTCTTGAACAATTAGAATCAATTAATGACATCCATAAACTGTTTAAGGAGGAATGAATTATTTTTGTTATAGAAACTAAGATCTTTGTAAATTTATGAGTAGATCTAGAGATTCAAAAGGAAAATTCATCAAAGTCTACAAAGAAAAGGAAAACTCTAGTGAAAAGCTTGATATTTCTATATTAAAAGAGACTGAGATTTTAGCAACTGAGGATTCTCCAAAAGAACCAATTTTTCTTCAAACAGAACAATCTTACTGCTATAAGACTAGATTGAAATACAACAGTCAATATTAACACAACAAGGGAAAGTAAAATTATTATTCTAGAATAGTCTTATTGCCACTAAAACTTGGTCTGAATTTCAACAGTAGATTTTAACACAGCAAGGAAAAGTAAAGTGTTGTTACTATTTTATTTTAAGGAACACTTCGATTTTATTTTGTCGCACCTAATCCCTTATTTTTACAAGCTAAAGAACCCGAACCTAAGCAAGTAACAACCACATAGTGCTAAAAAGTAAATTTGTTGAAAATAAAGATTCCAAAATAAAGATTGGATTATTGTTACTACTTGATTTTAAGGAACACTTCGGTTTGATTTTTTTGCACCTAATCCCTTGTTTTCACAAGTTAAACAACCTAGATCTAAGTAGGTAACAATCAATTCCAATGTTTTAAAGTAAATTCGCTAAAAAAAAAAAGTTGAAATAAAGGTTGGATTATTGGTACTACTTGATTTTAAGGAACACTTTGGTTTGATTTTGTTGTACCTACTCCCTTGTTTTCACAAGTTAAATAACCCAAATCTAAGTAGGTAAAAATCAATTCCAATGCTTTAAATTAAATTTACTGAAAACAAAAATGCTGAAATAAAATTCTAACTAAAAAAGCAGTAAATTTGAACCTAAGAAAATGGAACCTGAAAGTATTGAGATGAAGACACTTGTCGGAACTCCTTGTGCTAATTCTGACCTACATGCATGTTGGAACTTCTTGTGCCACTCACGTAGGTAAGCCTCCCTCTCGATCCAACAGTCTCTGATCAAAAATTATGGTATTGTTCTCCCTAGAAACGGTGCAAAAATATCGAGTTATGATGTCTCACATTTAATTTTTCAATCCAGACTAGATTTAAAGAACATAAATCTTGTATTGACTATTCCACGATTCTTAATTGTTGAATTTATTCTATTTTCTTAGTTTATTTTGTAGGAAATAAAGGTTTGCAATAAAGAAAATTAAAATGAAATTGATGCTTAATTTAAATATGCAATTTATGACTAAGTCTATGTATGTGTGGATCCACGTATGATCTAATAATGCAACAATAATTTAATAGATTCGATAATTCTATATTACGTAAATTTAATTAATTCTATGGTCTAAGACTTATTTTATATTCTAACTAATCCTGCCGTAATTCAGGAGGAATAGAGCAAGGGACTGGTTGTTTAGAGTGGGCACTGCCTCTTACAGATCAGTGTTATTATATTCTGCTTTCTACTCTATTTTATTTCAACAATTAATATTTCATTAAACTAAATTAATACTATTCAATTCATATATGCAGGAAAATAGCTAAAAGTTAGAGAAATAAATAAATCATGCATAAATACAAGATATAGTTACTAAATCCATAGAATAAAATGTTGTTATTTTATTGCTTGACTTCAATTCTTCATTCGTACAATGTAAATGATAGACTAAACTCAAATGGTGGATAATAGATAGTAGATTGTAGACCTTTTCAAAGGTCTTTACATTGTAATTTATAATGTCACTTTGGATATTTTCAATGGAAATCTTCAACGCTTTTTTGTTACATCTTGAACACTTGAATATTTGAATGCTAATATAACATAACAAAAATAATCTAAAATTAAGACATCCCACTAACTACTTTGAACTTATTATAAATGGATTTGTCCAAGTGGCATAATGCCAAACACACATAACAAATACCTATAACTAACTTAAAAAAATACTAACATATGGATTACATTCAGATTATATAATCTCGAACAACTAACAGATTAAAAAATTACATCTTAATAATAAATTACATAATAATCATCAGATTATATTCCAAATTTTAATGCAACACAACAACAACCATGTTGACTGTGTATGACACGTTTCATTCACTAAGTTGTCAATGTACGTGGGATTTCTAACACATCAAATAGATTTGCACAGTCAACTACTTTTCGTAACATCTTTCCTTAATGCCTTTCCGTAGATACTTTTCGTAGGTAGTATCCGTAGGTGGTATTTGTGGATGGTATCCATAGACAAATCTATGACCTATCTTCAACGTGCTTCCTCACCAGTTGGTTCGTCTATGTTTGGCTTGTATTTGGTTGTAACATCTCCTTGAATATTCTTGCAACATACACTCCCTAAAAACACAACCTTGCACAATTTTACATATAATAACAGGCATATGTCACTTAATATTTTATGAATCAGATTCATCACAAATCATGTAAATAATATATAATAGTCATAAAAACACATCCATATTTGCCAAATTTGCATATAAAAATTAGAATAAAAACTGCATAATATGATAACAATTTCACACTCATCAAGATAGAGGAGGTGAATTTGTATCAAAAGAATTCAATCTATTTATAGAAGAAAATAGAATTATAAGGCAACTCACTACAACATATTCACCACAACAAAATGGAATTGCAGAAAGAATAAATAGTTCTATAATGGAAATGGTGAGATGTATGATAAAAGAGACTCATCTTGATCATCAGTATTTGGCAGAAGCAGTCAAAATAGTAGTATACTTACAAAATAGATTATCTACAAGAATAATCAAGCATGTTACACCATAGGAAGCATGGTCAGAACAAAAACCAAATATTGAAAAGTTTAGAATCTTTGGATGCAAAGCTTATATGCATATTCTAAAACAAAAAGGATAAAATTAGATGAAAAAATTATGGTCGGTATATTTATTGGCCATGATGATGAATCTGCAAGGTATAGAATAATAGATCCAAGTACAAAGAAGGTATATATAAGTAGAGATGTAGTTTTTGATGAAAATATCAAGGTTGAAACTAAAAAATAAAATAATGATGCAAAAGTTCTAAATTTCTCAGAGGAATACTTGGTAAACAAAGAGTCAGAGTTAGAATTCCAAGATGAAGAAAGTAAATGTACAAAAACTTCCACAATCTCTCAAGGGAAGGAACCAATATGGCTTAGAAACACACTCAAGGAATCAAACTTTGAACAAATGCTAGATCTTACTACTACAAGACTTTAAAATTGTAGTCAAAGTAGAATGAACAGAGGATTACTAAGCACTACAGTAGACCCAACATCAACACTTCATTCCCTTAATGACTCATATTGGAATGTAGCTATGGAATCTGAATATTCATCACTACAAAAGAATAAAAAATGGAATCTAGTAAAATTACCTCCAGGAAAGAAAGTACTGGGCTGCAAATGGGTTTACAAGATTAAGTATAAGGTAGATGGGATGCTTGACAAATACAAAGCTCAATTAGTAGCCAAAGGATATACTCAAATAGAGGTAATTGACTATGAATAAATGTTTTCACCAACTTGTAGAATGACTACTATCAGAACAGTATGTGCTTTAGCAGCTCATCGGGATTGGAAACTTCATCAAATGAATGTAAAAAGTGAATTTATTAATGGTGACTTAGAAGAGGAAGTCTACATGTCACAACTAGAAGGATTTTTTGTTAAATATTAAGAACATAAGGTTTGCAAATTAAATAAATCCTTATATGGTTTGAATCAAGCACCAAGAGCATGGAACATGAAAATTAATAATCAATTGTTACAACATAGTTTCAAATGAAGTACATCCAATCCAAGTCTATATACAAAGAAATTTGGAAATGATATATAAATTCTTATAGTGTATGTTGATGATATAGTTTCAATCACATGAAGTCAACTAATAAATCATGTAATTTCAAGACCATAATAATTATTTAAATTATAGTTTGGTCAAGCTTTTAAGTATATAGCCTACCTAATCTATATAATAGCACATAATTCCTTATGAACTAATTTGACATATATCATGTTCAATTAGGTTTTCTCCTTGATTATGTCAAAGGTGGTAGGTCAGGTGCGATCCCTGGGTGATTTTGGTGAAAGAGATACCCCTGCCTCCTTAGGTCTTACCTGAAAATGGCATCCCTTCTGGGATGTTTTCCACAAAAAAAAATTATAATTTGATATATATCAACACTTGCTAGCATGTCACCCACTATGTTCTCTCACTAGGGATTATTTTTCAAATTTATCTACAATGTACCCATACCCCTCTTTGCTATTTGACTTACAACTTCCCTCCAAGGTTTCATTAGTTGGTTTCAGCTCTAGGTTTGCGTTTAGGCTAAAGTTTATGAGTTAATTTTTCTAAAATGAGTTTACTAAACCACATTTATTCTCATTTGCCTACTCATGTAAACTCTAATAACATGTTGCCACCTCATCCTATAACCGATATGTATTTAACAAGGTATTCCAGTGAAGGTTCATAATTGGCATTATCAAGATATTTGATGATAAGGATTATTTTAAGTAGGGTTATTAACAATATTTTTGGAATATATTACATCATTTGGTTATTTACTAATGTACCTTCATGGGTACATATACATATATATATATATATATATATATATATATATATATATATATATATATTAATATTATATTATGATATAAATAGTTTATTAGAGTAATTTAATAAATGCACAAGTGTTAGAATGTGTAATGATGTAAATATGCATGTAGTCCACATGTACATGAGTCTTAGGGTTGAGTGAGAGGTAAGGAATCTATCTTTCTATATAAAGGCCTAATTGTGAGTGTTTGGAAGGAGGAATTTTGGAGTGCATAGGTTAGAGTAGTAGCAGTCACAATGTAGCTCCATTTTATTATCATGGAGTAAATGTAAACTCCATGAGAGGAGAATTGCAATTTTTATGAGATTTCTTATATAAGCATTTCTAGAGCATTGTATGAAGTTTTCTATCATATTTTCATGTATTTTAAGTTTCCTTTATCATAGTTATAATATTCCATGATATTTCAATACTTGTGAATGCATTTCCTTTAAGTTTAAGGCTCCAAAAGCTAACAAATACAAATTTTTGAAAACAAGAATTAACAACATAAGCATTATTGACAACAAAAAATTATTGGCAATAAGAAATATTATCAATACAAATTATTGACAACAAATACTATTGATAGTAGAATTATTAATAATAAAATATTGATAGCAAGAAATATTAACAAAATTGTTGACAACAAAATCTTGAAAAAAAATTATTAACAACAAAGTTGCTGACAAAAATAAATATTGACAACATAATTATTTATAGCAAGAAATATTGACTATAAAACTATTGACAATAGAATTATTGAAATATAAATATTGATAATAAGAAACATTGACAACAGAATTGTTGATACCAAAGTCTTGAAAATAAAATTATCATTTCTCATGCTATATACTAAAAAAAAAATATTTTAGTACAATCCCCATACCCCTTGAAGGATTTGTACCTTAAACATTGAAAAACAATAGTAAAGTGTATACTCATCCCATTTCCTTAAATTTAGGTATTAAAGAATAATGCAATTATAGACATAAGCATTCATCATGATTATTAAAGTACACAACTTATGCCCCTAAATTGAGTAAAATAAATACGGCTCAAAAGTGCATCATTATTATAAATAACTCAAGTCATGCTTCAAGTAGCCACGATGAAGTATACAATACTATTTAAGTATGCATTTATCTTGTACTCTTATAGTCTTCATAAGGGAAGTCACTTTATCAAGTTTTATAGTCATTTTTATGCCATCAACATAAATATTTACAAGATTGCCAAGGGAGAATTTGCTTTAGTAAAGCTTCCTTAGTGAAGTGTGATGTATCGAAGGAATGAAAGATATTCTCTTTCAAGTTTGTTATGGCAAAAGCTGAAATTCTAATTTTACTATAATTGAGGCCACTAATAATATTTGAACCTTTAATGCAAATTGCAAGACTACAAAGGGCTCCTCTCCATGCGAGGTGACTATTATAGCACTCCACATAAAAGGTATTCAATATTTCTACTTTTGAAAAATAAATATTATTTTTGAAAAGGTCATATTGAAAAGATTTCTACATTTGATTCGACCTAGTCAAAATTTTAAGTCCTTAAGGTATAAAACAAGGTACAAAAAATCCCACATGTAATTATAGTGGGTAAGGTATTCAACATTAAAAAAATAATATCAAAACAACTATTTTTTCTTTGTAGATCCTTTCCAATCATGGTTGTGGTGCATAGTAGTTAAGGTTCCTATTAACCTAACTAATAAGGGCCCTTGATAATGCTCTATTAATGGTAGACCTCTATTGAGAGAAATCAAATAGATTGGTCAAGAACAAAATAGGATAAACAACATTATAAACTTTGCATAAATTCTAGGTCACACCTAGTTTTAATGAGTCAAACCCATCCCTCTAGATTATAGCCTCCTTACAGGTGAGTACTAATGGAAAGAGCAATATGGTAGGATAAATTTGGCTTCCCTTAGGTAAATAGTCAAATAAAAAATATATTGAAAAATATTCCATGATAAAGAAGCTATTTCACTAAACAATTAGTGATAAATATTGCTAATGGCTCATATTCAATGGCATTTTGTTAAATAGTTTGGTATATCCTTATTTAGCTCATAAATTGGTTACATGATTAAACCCCCGTTTGTTGATTATTTTCCACTCTCTAGTTTATCAATACTTGGTTGGTATCAAGGTATATTAAGATGTGAATGGTTGGCTTTCCCTTTCTTATAAAGACTAAACAACATCCAAACTTATAAATAACAAAACATTTTTCCAAACCCTCAAATAAATATGATAAATAACATTGTAACCTTTACTCTTATTTTTCATCATAGAAGCAAAAAAGGTAGATGCTTATTAGGGATAAAAATTACATAGTTAAACAATAAATACAACTTTAAAATCTTATATCCTAGACTTTTACATGATGGAATCCAAATCTTAGTTGCATTTCTCCCTATGCTCATAATTTCCCTCTCTTTTTCCAAATTCAAAGTGGTAAAGAAATTAATTATTGGATCTCCTTCTTTGGTGTTTACCTTTATAGTAGACTAGAGTTTCTAAAGAAACCTCTCCACTTCTAAAACGCTAAAACTTCTCCCAAATTTGGACAAATTCCCAAATTGAGCTCTCCCATTGCCAAATTGGCAACTTGAAGTTAAAATAGCATAGTCATAGTTGTGTTTCATATTCATGAAATCATTTGCCATTGGAACTTCTTGTTCCCTTCCTTCTCACCTTTCCAACATGGATTGTTTTCTTTCTTTTTTTTAATAAGTTATGTGTGTATTCTATTGGGATCCACTCCCATTACAAAAATAAAATATTACATTTCTCTCATTATATTTGTAACAAGTTAACTAAACCCTTTTCAACTTTACCTTTATATCATAGATATTCTTCATTTTCTTTTCTATCAAAGATATTATCCATATTCCTCAAACTACTAAGTTTCCACAATCAACTCCTTTTATATCAGATGCCTTCCAAAATTTAAATTATATCAAGATGAAATTCAACACTACGAATGGCTAAAATATTTGTTGCCCAACTTCTATATCTATAAATATTGTCTATAACAACCTCACAATTTCTTAATATATTTTTTAGGGTTATTAATCATTCCCCTAATATTCCAAGATATTATTTCATTATTATTTTTTATTTTAATTTATGGGGTTAGCCCCACTTCTTGTTAGCACTTGTGATAGTTGTTTTTTTTTTTTTTTATAAGTAACAATAATATTTACAGCGCATTTTTTGAAGGGTCCCAAAACCTTAGGTACATAAGTAGCCGTGGCTAAATTTTGATGTTTAGAGTAGACCAGGGTTGCGCCCTTGGGGACCAAGCCGGGGCCCCAGTGCCTACAAAAAGTCCATCCATTTATGCTGCCAGCAAGACAAAATTTGGCCTGAGGCCACCAAACAGGGAGAAACCTCGAAATTGCCCAGCAGTTAACTCAAAAAAATATTGGCCGCCACCGCTCTAGGTAGCCCTACAGCCAGGCCTGACCTGAATGGGAGCCCCAACCTGGAAGGTTACATCCCCTCCCTGTCAGGGCCGTCGCCCAACCTACATTGGAGTTCAGACAGGGCATTGGCCGTTGAGGAAGTTGCTTTTGCAAAAGCGATCAGGGAGCTGACCGTGATGTCTAGGAGGGCTCTGGTCATCAAGTTCCACAACTTATTTCTGAAGTCAAAGCTAACTTCGGTGGCTTTCGGGGCCTCCACCTTGGCCTTCTTGGAGCTTCCAGTAGCCCTACTGCTGTCGGGGGTCGGGCCCTTGCAGATTGAACTTGCGCTAGGATTCGGGGTCCCTCTTGGGGCCTAAGCCGGAGTTTTGCATTTTTGGGTGGGTCTGCGCTATTTTGGGGAAGGGGAAGCTTCAAGGGATGGGGTCTCCTTAGATTTGGATGCTATAGGGGAAGCAACAGGGGAGCCAGCCACTTTAGGGGGGAACGAAGGATAGGGGAGGGATGCAATGTAGTTGTGGTTGGTTTGCTAGGGCGTGTCTATACAGAACAACCATGATCCCTTGATGGGAGGGTCAAGAATGATTCCTGTGGGCTCGATCAATGATGAGGCTCAGGGAATAAAGGAGAAATTGGGGGGTGCTTACCAACGTGGCTCCACGAAGGTGATTATAGAAATTGAGGTGGAAGCTATAGAGGTGTTGATCCCCTGTCCATGTGGGGAGGGCACGACATCACACCTTTAGGGCCCTGGCCTAGGGTGATCTAAGCGCCTAAACTCTCATCGGGGCTTGAATTGTCTTGAGACGCTAATTGGACCAGAGCATCGAGGAAATTTGTGGTCCATGTAGTGAGATCTTTCACTATGGTGGCTTGATTGGCCATGAAATCGGTTGCACTATTGCCTTCTCTGTATACATGACGAAAGGAGTGGTGAGTGAATCCTTGGAGGATGGTGAGAACTTCTCGAATGGTGTTGTGGATAAGCCATGAGTTATTTCCCAAGTTGCGGGTGGCCTTGATGATGACTAGGGAATCACCCTTGATGATGACTTTTGGGGAGGTCTCCTTGAGGGCTATCAGCCCGCGGAGGAGAGCTGCTACTTTGACAAAGTTGTTGGTTTGAATGCCAAGCGGTTTGGCATATGCCAAGATCAGGGCCCCGTGACTGTCTTGGATGACCCCGCCCACTCTAGAGGGGTCGGGGTTTCCTTTAGAAGCTCCATCGAAGTTAAGTTTAACCCATCTAGGAGGGGGGGTAGTCCACCTTGTCACAAAATTATGGGAAGGGGTGGGAGGGGGACCGAGGGGGGAGCTAGACTCCGAGGGAGGAGAGGAGGGTGGACTCGACTAGCCTTTGGGGTGCCTCGCTCAAGGGGAGGGAGCAAGAGTTCTCAAGGGTGAAGGCAACCGCCTTGGTCGCCACCCACTAGGGGGAGCGGGTCGGGGAGGAGAAGGCTCTACTATTGTGCTCAAGCCAGAGTTGCTAGAGCAGATGAGGGAGGTAGGAGCCCCAAAGGAAGCGGAGGAAGGGGTGGGCAAAGGGATTGGGCCACTGGGATAGGAGGTCAGAGATGGAATTGGGGGCCACCCATTGGATAGAAAATTGGGATAGGATGAGGCCCAGGGCTTTAGAAGAGAAGGGGCATCTAAGGAAGAGGTGATTAGTGGACTCCCAGGTAGCACAACAAAGGAAGCATCTGTTTGGGATCTGAAATCCCCTCCTGATCAGGTTCTCGATAGTCAGGATCTTATTTTGGATGGCCGCCCAAATGAAGTGGCTAATTTTGGGGATCAACTTCTTGGCCCACACCTGTTTGGCTGGGAATGGGGCCTCATCAGGGACTCTTTGGAAGTTGTAGGTAGATTTGATAGAGAAGACGCCACTGGGAGTGTCATGCCAGATGCATCTATCATTCCCTTCGAAAGATGGGATAACTATCACCTCAAGGAGATGCTGGAGCCTGGAGGATTGAAGCGGGTGCCTGGGGTTTAGGATGGGCTTCCATGTTACCCGTCCATGGTTCTAGGTGAGATAGTCTAACACTTTGGGCCCTCTACCCACCAGGTCCAATTTGAGGATGAGGAGATCGTTGTCAGCAATTAGGGCCTCATCTTGGATCCACCTGTCTTCCCAAAAGTTGATCTTGGTTCTATCCCCGAGGATCCATCTGGTCCCCTTTTGAATGATGTCTTTAGTGGAGATCAAGGATTTCCAGAAGGCTAATCCATCTCTGGGCTGGGAGTCACTGAGGAAGGGGTGGTGGTGGATGTATTTCCTACACACGATACTGACCCATTCATCAGGGGTGTTGGTGAACACCTTCCAGGCGTGCTTGGACAAGAGGGCCTTGTTCATGGGGGTCACCCGCTTGAGCCCGATCCCTCCCTCTCCATTGGGGCAGCAGACCAGGGGCCAAGAAACTAGGGGAATCCTCTTCTTATCTTCGCTGCCCAACCACAGAAAGCATTTTTGGATTTGCTCGATGTGAGCTGCAATGGAGGCCGAGATTCTGAAGACCGACATGAAGTAGACCGAAATGCTTTGAAGAACCATCGATAGGAGGGTGGCTCGACCTGCCTGTGAGAGGAGGTGGCCTTTCCAGGGGGCCAGCTTCCTCTAGATCCGATCAATCATCCCACTCCAAAGGGTCTTGGAGGAAGCTCCTGTAAACAGGGGGAGCCCGAGGTAAGAGGAGGGGAGGGAATCAGGGGTACATCCAAGAATCCACCCGATTCTGATTTGCCTAGCTGGGGGGGTATGGATAAAGAAAATTTTACTTTTTCGGAGGTTGATTTTCTGCCCGACCGCCTCCTCATACAGGGTCAATATGTGCTTGATGGTCTTGGCTTGAGGGATCGAAGCTAAAGTAGCAAGGATGGTGTCATCCATGAACTGCTGATGGGACACAAGGGGTAGGCCCGATGTAGGCCTGATGCCCAAGATAAGTTCGTGGGAGACAACACTCGAAATGGTGCGTCCCAGGGCCTTAGCCAGGATGATGAAGAGGATCGGGGATAGGGGGTCGCCTTGGCGAAGGCCTCTAGAATTGGGGAAGAACCCGACGGGGGATCCATTAATGAGGATAGAGAACCAAGGGGAGGACACACAGTTTTTGATGAGACTGACCCAGGAGGGGTGGAACCCAAACTTGAGAAGGACCTTGGAAAGGAAATCCTAGTCAACTTTGTCGAAGGCCTTGTTCATATCTAGCTTGAGCAAAAAGGAGGCCTTTTTGGATAGGAGGGCCGAGTGGATGGCCTCGTGCATGATGATAACTCTGTCTGTGATAAGTCTGCCTTTGACCGAGCTCCCTGGCAGGGGGCAATTATCAGGGGAAGGATATCCTTAAGGTGGGAGGCCATGGATTTGGTCAAGATTTTGTATAAGACATTGCACAAGCTGATGGGGCAAAAATTAGAGAGGGATATGGCTGCCTGAGACTTGGGGATCAGAGCAATGAAGGTGGAGTTTATACCTCTGGGGATGGAGCTGGCGGACTGGAGGTCTCGGATGGTTGCGCACACTTCTTGGCCAACGAGGTCCCAAAAGGATTGGAAGAAACGGGGGGAAACCCATCCGGGCCCGGGGCCACCTCGGCCTTCATGGAAAACATAGCAGCATGGATTTTGAAGTCAGACAGGGGCTACAGGAGCATCTCATTCGCCAGGGCCGAGATGGAAGTTGGGATATGCTCCAGTAGGGAGTCTGTCACTTCTGGGGACATCTGGGGATTGTCGCCAAGGAGCTCCTGGAAGAAGTTTATGGCTTCTTCATCCTTGATTATTCTACCATCGCTGCCCACCAACTCAAAAATTTTGTTAGAGCCCCTATTTCTGAGGGTCGACATGTGAAAAAACTTGGTATTAGCATCACCATCTTGGAGCCATAGGGCTCTTAACTTCTGCCTCCAGAATGTTTCTTCCCTGGCCAGGATGTTGTGGTACTCACTGAGGGCTGAACGTTCCTCTTCCCTGATCCCTGGATCTTGGGAGCCTTCCTGGAACCTGAGCTCAAGGTCTTTGAGCTTTTTCTTGATTGTTGCTTTATTTTTGAAGATGTTGCCAAACACCTCTCTATTCCATACCTTGAGCTGTTCTTTGAGACATCTCATTTTGTGGTAGACTTGCTCAGCAGGGCACCCAGGGACTGGGGGAGCCCACCAACAACCAACCTGGGCCCTAAAGTTGGGGTGGTGCAGCCACATGGACTCGAATCGAAAGGGCCGCTTGAGGAAAGAGCGATGGTCGGTTTCGAGGAGGAGGGGGCTATGGTCAGACCCAATTTTGGGGAGAGCCAACAAGGTTGCATCAGCAAACAGGGGAATGGCTTCCTTAGAAAGGAACACTCTATCCAACCTGACCTGGATATGGCTTGCTCCCGCTCTTCTATTTGACTAGGTGAACCTGGCTCCTTTTAGGTTGACGTCCATGAGCTCATTGAGGTCGATGAAGGCTCCAAAGTCTTCCATGCTTTTGGACGGAGCCACTGAGCCCTCACTTTTGTCAGAAAGGAAAAGGGGGCTGTTGAAGTCCCCTACTAGGATCCAGGGAAGGGGGGCAAAGGCTTCCCTCATCGAGCTGATTTCCTTCCATAAGGCAGCTTTCTCAATCGGGTTGTTGGGAGCATAGACGTTAGACAAGATCCACGACCGCCTAGACTTCACACAATGGACTAGAATGTTGATTATTCTGGGGGAAGATGAAATGAGTCTCCCCTCAAAATACCAGGGATCCCACATGCACAATAGTCCTCCGATTGTGCCAGCCATAGGGGTAGACAATGACTCGTAATTGCGCCAAGTAGCTTGGGCGACCCTCTGAGTGGTCGCTTCATCTATTTTGGTCTCTTGGAGGAGGAGGAAGGATGGGTGGTGATCCTTGCGGAGTTGGCCGAGGATCCTTTTTTTGGGGGCACCATTGAGCCCCCTGACATTCCAGGTGATGAGCTTCATTTGACACCCTTGGGGGGTCGCTTGCCCCCCTTCTCGAGCTGAGCGAGGGGTTTGGATCGAAGGGCGTCTACTTTGGAAAATCTCACGATGATGTCAGAGAGGGTTGCCTGAGAGCCATTGGCTATGTCATCTTCAGTGATCCTCGATCGCTGATCGCCCAGGGTGGGGCGACCTCTCTTGAGTTTGCTGCCAAAGTCTGTGGCGAACGTCCTACTTCGGGTCATCTTGGGGCTGATTTCATCAGGCCCGGATAGTGAGCTGCCCTCAACCTCATCGTCGAACCTCTCGGAGCTACACTCTGAGGGGGGAGGCCGGTAGGGACCATCGGGAGGGGCGAGAGGGGGTCGAGAGGGGGATAGCGAGGAGGGGGGGAGAAGGAAACTCTGGCATCCAGGGGGGAGGAAGGGAAGGCGAGAGCCGATGGGGGAGAGAGCCCGGGCGGCTCGCAGGGCTGAGAGGGGGCGCAAGCGAGGGCCTACGAGGAGGGGGAGGGGGAGGGATCCACATCGGGCGAGGGGGGGAGCCTGGGATCGGGGCCTCGGGAGGGCAACCAGGGAGAGGTTTGGGGGAAGGGTGAGCCTAGGAAGGGCTATCCATCAGGCAAGGGCCCACCTGGGATTCCTTTGGGATAGAAGGGGGAGCCTCCTTGTTGTTCCAAGCCTGGGATCTATGGCCGTCGTGGGGGGGCCCGCGGGAAGGGGCCCTGCCTGGTCGAGAAGGGGGTTTAGCAGGGAGAGAGGCATCAACCTTCTTGGATATGGGGCATTGGTAGGGAAGGTGCCCCTGAGTGCAGTAGAGAGGGTAGAAAGTAGGTTTGTTTTCATAAATCAGGGTTTGGCACCAGAAGAAGGACCCAGAGGAGATGGACACAGAAGAGGGGAGTTTAGATTCTAGATTTGCATTGACGCAAAATCTGGCATGGACCATGCGAGAGCCTACCTTGGTAGCGGGATCGAAGGCCACCAGCTCACCGATCGATTGAGCAATGAGCCTTAGTACATCTTTGTGCCACAAGTGAAAGGGAAGCTCAGGGAGCCGAACCCAGATCGGGGCAAAGTTGATACTTTGGGTGCTGGGATGGAAGTCAGCTCCATATCGCCGGAGGAAGAGGCTTTTGCGTCCCAGGAACCAGGGCCCACCAGATAGAATCTTTTCAGCGTCATCATTGTTGTTTAGTTTGATAATGAAAAAGCCCTTGGTAAGGGCCACCAACTGAATATGTCCAAAAACTTTCCACTTGGAAGCCGCCCATCTGCGGATGGTTTCCATGTCCGGTCGCCCTCCCAGGAACTTCCCAACCAGGGAGGTAGAGGATCCAGAGACAAAGGATGAGTAGACCTCCTCTTGAATGGAAATGTGGGTGCCCTCGAGGGAGATCCCTATGCCCAGGGCCCGAGGCTGGGCCCTGGCACCAGCCAGGATCTATTGGTAGGAGGGTTTGGGCCCTCCCGGGGTAGAACCCTACCCAATATCTAGAGGCTTTTTCCCTAGGCCTGCAATTGCATCGAGGCTAGGAGGAGGCCTTGGGCCCAAGATGTCATCCCCGCCCTGACCACCAGTCTTCTCAGCCTCTGAACCCTCCTCTAGTCTCGTCGAGGGCCTAATGGGCCCAGGCCCACCCTAGATCCTGTGCCTGCGTCTAAACCTGCTCTCGCTCCCGTTCTCGCTCTCGCCATCGCTTTCCATAAAATATTCCACAAAAAATCTAGTGAGTGGTAGTTGTTTTTTTTATATCAATATCCCTTTGGGTTTATTTTTCTCTTTGTTTTTGCTTGGGTATTTCTCTCTTTTTTCATTCCTAGTAATAATATCATCTTCATCAATCTCTTAAATCCTCTCACACTTCACATATTAAGACTTATCATCTTTAGATTTTCCTTGTTCTGAAGGTCCAAAGTGCAAGGAATAATCTCAAAAGCACAAACTTCTTTTTGTTTCCTAGAAACCCTAAAGTGTAAGGATGCTATTTTGTAGCAATTATATTATTATTTTGCCCTAAAAACCCAAATTGTTATGGTTTTCCTCCATCCTCATTTCTTTATTAAGCTACTCTTGAAACCTTAAAATGCAAGGGATAACATTTTCACCCCTTTCACTTCTATTACTTGGAGAGGATTCTATAGTACTTAAGGAAAATGAAGATGATTTACTTGGAATAAACTTGACCTATTTTTTTATCTTTGTTTTAGGATTTCTCTCCACATCTTCTTTTGCACCTATAAATATTTCTAAACTTACCAAATGATATTGTAGATAGACTTCCTTTGCCTCCTCCTTTAAAGTGGAATGTCCTTGATCTTATCTAGCTTCTATTACTATATGATTTCCTTGCTTCATCTTGAAGTTTATCTCATGGTTAGAATTTTTTCTCTTTCTTCATAGTTTTCACTTTGCAAACTCTTGCCATATGTTCATAATCTACTTGTTGATTCCATTCTTTTGATTTAGATTCAATCTTAATGGATTATGGAAAAGGTTGTGAAATATCCATAGCAACATCTATTCGAGTATATATAACATGCTTTTGCTTTTTAGTTGTTAGTCCTTCCTCCATGAATTCCCTAGGGTATTTCCAATATTCTTCAAAACATCCTTATTTATAAGCTAATATGGAAGTCCAAAAATCCTAACCCATAATGGAAGCTTCTTAGTAGTTTTTATCTCAATAGAAAAATTTCATTCCATGGTCTCAAATAAAGTGCATTTCTTCCCCTAAACCATGGATCACCAACCATTATTTGATCCCTAATTTTTGAATTGGAAAAGATGATGAGGAAAAAAGTTATGAATGAAAAGTCATAATGTAATTTGAATTTAATCCCCACTTCCACTTGATCCAATTTTGAATCTCCAAAAACCCTAGCCATGACATATGAAATTTATATATTAACCCTCTACTTTTAAGAACCATTATATTATGCGCAATCATCTCATATTTGATACTCACTTTTGGTGGAGCATCTACTACCTAGATTGAACTTTCCATGTATTTGCTCTTTGCTTATCTCCAACTTGGGCCTCCATAATTCCAACTAAGGTATCTCGACTTCCCATTAGGGCTTTCAAATATGACTTTCCTTCCATCCTAGCTAATGAAACTCATTCTTGGATTGCATTCCCTCTTGGCTAGCACTCCCTTTTGGCTTGCACTCACTCCTATCTTGCACTCTCTCTTGACTCACACTCATTCTTGGCTTGCACTTCCTCTTGGCTATTAATAGTCCATGTCCCTTATTTTTTCCAATATTCCTTCACTTTGGAAATTTTCTAGAAATAAAATTCCATGTATTCATGGTAAGGGTTTGAAGCATTGATGAACTCTGGATGAACCTGTTGTGCTTCCACCATGACTGAATCTCGGATTGTACTCCTTCTTAGCTCGCAAAATGGACTGTTATTTAAAATAAAATCTTTTATTGATTTTATCATGACAAAATACTTTGACACCCTAAAAGAGAAGCATCATTTTTATTATTTCATTTTGGTTAAGGATTTAAATTTTAAGATAAAATTAAGCCTACCCTTTCACCTACCGATCCTTCCAAGTTCTCCTTTTTGGCTTAATAAGGAGTATTGGAGTTTTTATCATGGGAGAAAAAATTGGATTCCTTCAAAGGTAGTTTAAACCATTTTACTATAAAAATTTATAATAGTTTATGTTGGATTTTAAGCCAAATTATCTTAGTCCCAGTATTTTGGATCTTGATTAGTCTCAATTATAAGAGCAATCAAAATATAAGTTGGCTAATATAAATTATAATAACATTCAAGAAAATATCAAATATGAACATAAAATGGTCAAAATCATTCATGCAATAACATGAAAAAACTTACAATATAATTTCTCAAAATATGCATACAAGCTTCAATATTATTAATGATTGAATGTGATCTTCTTCTATTATAATACATGGAGTTTTATCTCCATAATATAGCCATACAAAAATTACTATTCAACTACTTGACTATTGCTCTCCACATATATCTAGGAGATACATATTTTTCTATTCCATGCATAAGACAACTCTCACATATCCTTTGGCTTCTCATCTTACCACTTGTATACATGACTCTTGACTCTCTACTTACATGCACACTTAACTCTATGACACTTGCACTCTTTTACATGATACTTACACTTCTACATGCACACCTAATACATGACACTTGTGCACATCCTCACATTACATATTTGCACACTTAATTACATGACACTTATGCACTTTCTCTCATTACACACTTGCACTCTTACTTACATGACACATGCATATCCTGCACACAAATATTTACATAAAAAAAAAATATAAATCTCACTCATAAACTATTGACTCAAACTCTATTATAATATTTACAACATACTATAAATACCATGGGATACATTAGCATGTACCAAATAATATAATATTCTCCAACACCCCTTGTATTATATTATTTGGTTATTAAAGACTTTAGTCTTCAATCTATTTCCTTTAGTCTTTTGTCTTGATATTCATATTGAGATCCTTCTTCAATTTTTGCTTCATGTCTTATTTCTCCTTTATTTTATGTTTTTCTCTATTCTTCTTCTTTAGTTTTCTTTTCTTCATCTTCAATTGTGATATAATTAATGGTGTGACTTCGAAACAAACGGTTATTAAGTCATCATAATAGTACATTCTAGAATTTAAATATTCCCTATTGAAGCTAACATAAGCTTCATTCAAATCATGTGTCACAACTGACATCTTTGTTCTTGTCTTTTTTCCTAAAAGATCTCAAAGGTGAGTAAAGACCTACATCATAACAAAATATAATGGTACTTTCTAAATTCCACCATGTTCTAAAAATATTTTCATGAAGATAGCTTATAACGGTCGTAAAATTTTTATCTTTTGCATTTTTTAGAAATAAAGATGGTTTTTTCTTTAAATCTTTTGACATTTCCTTCTTTCCATCAAAAACATCTATCAAATTTTGTGAATAAAATTTTAACTTGTTCACCATTTCTTCACTATCTCCATTGAATGCATTTCTAATGATTTTTTCCATAATAATCAAAATTTTCAATGACTTAATTTAATTCCTTTGAAGTTGAAATCATTTTTACTCCAAAATTCAATAATTGCAATTTCAAAAAAAAAGTTAAATAATTTCAATAATCAATAATTTTAAATTCCTTTTCAAAAATAAATTTACAAATTTAAATATTTAAAATTTTTCAAATCCTCTGAAGTAGAAAACCTTTTATCTCCCTAATTTATTCAATTTGCAAATTTTCAATTCTTCTAATTTCAAATTTTCTAAATCTTTAAATTTCAAAAAAAAATTCTAATTTTCTAAATTTTTCTTTTTTTAAGTAAAAAACCTTCTCTCTCCAAAAACTAATATATCAATTTTTGAAATAAGTTGCAAAACTAATTGCAATTATAAAAATATCAATTTCAATATATATTTTTCAATTTTTCATAAATGAGGTTGAAGTCCTTGTAACTCCCACCTAAATATCATTTCCTATAAAGTCGAATTTCTTTTAGCTCTCACTTAAATATTGATTGAAAATTTATAAGTTTTAATGCTTCAACTAAACCTTGACTTAGGACTTTAATATATATCAAATGATTAAGGTAATATCAATTATCTGATATTTCGCTTATAAATTAGGGTAGAATCTCTACAAATTTGAAAATGCTCATAGTCAATCAACGTTCCACTCTAGCAAATGTGTGTAGATGAATACTACAGAGTATGATGGATGTTACATTTGTGTAACATTCATGCAATAATGTTTTCTCTTCCTTATGTTGTCAATGCCTACTATGCATTAATCACTCTGACTATAGCAATAAAAATTCATAAAAAAATATGCTTCAACTGATTCCTTGATGTCTTCCTCCAAGAAAAATATATCTTGGTGCTCAAGTTTGTGCTCTAGTTTAATTGAGCTACTCAAGATATATCACTCTAGTTGAACTGATCTTCACAAGAGATATGGGTTCTCACAATTGTTTTGATATTGACACTCTAGCTAGCTTTGCTTACTTAGGCACTCTAGTTATCTTTCCTTACTCAGGTGTTTTTATCGGCTCACTCAGGCACTTTAGCTTACATATTTTGTCTAGCTGCTTCAACTTGCTTTATGTAAATTAGGTGCTTTCACTTGCCTAACTCTCTTAGGCACTTTAATTTTACTTATCTTGTTTCGACTTGCCTAAATTTCTAAGGCACTTTGGCTTGCTTATCTCCCTTAAGCATTTCAACTTGTTTATATTTTCTCTACTTTACCGCTTTTCTAAATATATTCTAGAAATCTTTACTCAGGATCTTGCTTGTGCTTTTCCTTTTCTTTCTCTCAGGTTCTAACCTAAGCTCTTCTAGCTTATTTCTCTTTCTCTCAAGTACAAACCTAAGTTTTTTTGGCTATTTTCTCTTTCTCTCAAGTACAAGCCTAAGTTATTTTGGCTTCTTTCTCTTTCTCTCAAGTACAGGCCTAGGTTCTATATTTTTTCTTTTTCTTCTTTCTTAGGTTTTAGCCTGAGTTCTTCTCCATTCTTCTTCTTATTTCTTTCTCAGGTACTTGTCTAGGTTCTATATTCTTCTACAACCTTCTTGAGACTGCAAACTTATATATGCACTATCTTGTTAGGTTCAAATATACCCAAAATTTAAAGTGCTAAAAATATTTTAGGTGGCTTTTGACCACTGAATATGTGATTCTCTATTTATAAAAAGAATTCAAAAATTAGGGTGACTTTTGATTTTTCCCCTCAATCAATTCTTCAAGTTGAGTCCTAGTCTTCACTTCTTTTTTAGAGTGGAAAGACTCTAGCATATAATAATGGGACCTTTATCATATATCAATTTGCAAATTCAAAATTTTTTATAAAACGAGTCTATGTTTTTTTCACATGACTCTATATATAAATTCACACTGAAGACATTCTTCGATGCTATCAATAGAGACTACTCAAAGTAACTTTAATACCATCATTGAATTTAAGCCATTAGTCCCAACATTCTGGATCTTGAGTAGTCTCAAATATAAGAGCAATTAAAATATAATTTGGCCAATATAAATTATAATGAAATCCAAAAAAATATCAAATATGAATATAAAATGACCAAAATCATTCATGTAATAACATGAAGAAAATTACAATATAATTGTTCAAAATATGCATACAAGCTTCAATATTATTAATGCTTGAATATGATCTTCTATTACAATACATGGAGTTTTGTCTCCATAATATAGCCATACAAAGATGACTCTTCAATTACTTGACTATTGCTCTCCTCACATATCTAGGAGATACATTTTTTCCTATTCCATGCATAAGATAACTCTCACATGTCCTTTGACTTCTCATCTTGCCACTTGTATACATGACTCTTGACTCTCTACTTACATGCACACTTAGCTCTATGACACTTGCACTCTTTTACATGATATTTATACTTCTACATGCACACCTAATACATGACACTTGTGCACATCCTCACATTACATATTTGCACACTTAATTACATGACACTTATGCACATCCTCACATTACATATTTGCACACTTAATTACATGACACTTGTGCACTTTCTCTCATTACACACTTGCATTATTACTTACATGACACTTGTGCATATCTTACACATAGACATTTACATAAATGTGACATACAAATATCACTCCTAAATGATTGACTCAAACTCTATTCTAATATTTACATTGTACCATAGGTACCATGGGGGTACATTAACATGTACTAAATAATGTAATATTCTCCAATAGTTTTTAGAAATAAAATTGATTAATACATTACCTTGAAATGTTGAAATTAATACATATAAATCAATACTTATAACATAATGGGTGCCTATAGACACAAATTATCTCATTAAAATAATAGAATACACTCTAATAAATAACCAAAACCTAGGTATAATAAGGTATTTATATCCAGTTACAAGTTACCTTTAGGTTTTTTTATAAAATATTACAAAAAATACCTTTTCAAGGTTTCTAAGAGCTCAAAGGATAGAAGACAAATCCCACCATATCCCTAAGTGAATATTAATCACCACATATCTCAACATCCCTCTTAAGGTAAATGGAGGACATGGAGAGAGATCCTTATTAGTAATCCTCGGGCATTTATAGTAAAAACATGCAATCTACTCAAAACTTCAACCCTAAAGCAAGTGGAGTTTGAGTAGAATTGTAGTCTCATCTTAAAGCATTAGATACAATCCAAATTATACTTGGGCTATAAGATAATGATCCTAGAAGAAATTTGATCAGTCTAAATTCCCAAGAAATATTATAGAAGCTCTAAATCTATCATCTCAAACATTGCATGGAGTTATAGCTTCATGTCCTAAATCAAGGTAAGAGAGTTTCCAGTAATGATAAGATCATATACATATAGCATAATCACCAAAGTCTCCCCATCCTAATATTTGATGTAAACATAATGTTCAGTCTCACATCTCCAAAATCTACAACTAAGAAATAAAGAGTGGATATTCTCATACCAAACACATAGTGCCTACTTAATTCCATACACGGACTTATTCAATTGATATACTAAGAAGGCAGTACCCTCAAGAAAAAATATAGATGTTTGTTACATGTAAACATCCTCCTAATATCACCATGAAGAAAGGAACTCTTCACATCCATTTGATGCACCTTCCAACCATAGGAAACAACTATAGATAAAATCATCCAAATAGAATCCATCCAAGCAATTGGAGCAAATACCTTTAAGAAGACAATTCCCTTCTTTTGAGAGAAACCCTTAACAATAAGGCATACCTCATGCTTATCCACCTAACAATCTAAAGTTTACTTAGTCTCATAAACCCATTTGCACCCAATAATATTCTTCCCTTTTGGAAGAGAAACAATTTTCCATGTATGATTCTTCATAAAATACTCTTACTTAGTAAGCATGGTAGCACTTGACCCTCATCCTAGGAATAAATAAGAAGATATCTAAAATTAATAACCCTTATGATCAAGGGTTGAGAAGGGTTGATCAAAATCATACTCACCACCCACCTCATCATCTAATATATTAAAACAAGAAACTATTGTGTCAAGCTCAATATTCCTAGAATCCAAGATTAGCGGTGTTGGGGGTGGTGCTACCTAAGGAGGGGTTAAATATGTAGTAATAGAGCCTTCACTAGAATATGTAGTGGAAGACCTAATAGGAATAGAACCTATAATAATCTCTAAATAATTTATTAGAGTATTCATAGAAATGAGGTTATCTTAGATTAAAAGCTTAAATAAAGGAATAGGTAGAATCCTTAAAGGAACCTCATAAAAAATCTCATCTCTCAAAATAAGAATCTCATGCCTCCAAGGATCATAAAGATGTTATGCCTTAGGGGTATCTGAATACCTCATAAAAATGCATCTATGACTATTATGTACCTCCTTTTAAAGTTATTTATTTTGTAGGCCCACGATAAATATGAAGAGATATGAAATCGAGACACATTAGATTTTTTTTTTTAACCTCTTGAGAGGTTTCATACACTAAATTGATCTAGTATAAATTCTATCTATGATTTATGATGCATAAGTGACAACTTCACCCTAAACATTATGTTCCATACCTTTACCATGAATCATGTAATAAACCATCTCCATAATTATCCTATTTTTTCTCTTTGCTAGCTCATTCTACTATGGAGTATAATGAATAGTCCTTTAAAAGGCAATACCATGAAAGAATCAATTAATCATTAAAAGTATTGCTCATATGCTCATCTTCATCATCTATAATAATACATTTGATCTCTCTTTCTAGCTAATGTTATGCTAGTGATGTGAATACCTTGAATTTATCAAAGCCTTGTATTTGGTATGAATAGTATACATCCACACATCAAGAAAATCTTCAATAAAAAGAAAAAAATTGTATTCCTAAAAATTAAGGTGTATCCATGGATCCACACATATATATATATATGAAGGAACTCCAAAGATTGTGTAGCATGCCTTACTGTCCCTTTTGGAAAATACTCCCTATTATGCTTTCCTAAAATACATATCTCACATGCATCATTTAGAGGGGAAATATGAGGAAGTACAATGGCCATTTGATGATGATTCATGTGCCTTAGTGATCTATAGCTGATATGCCCAAGTCTATGAAGTTGTTTCTAACTCTAATCATCTACCTGCTCCACCATGATCGTAAAATATTTGTTATGAGAAGTAAGAATTGATTTGTTTTCCATATTATACATCTAATCTGACTCATCATAATATCTAAATGCAATTGTATTAAATCCATAACCTATGTCTATGATCACCCAATGATCAATCCAAAGATCTACCTTTTTGTTTGTATAAGTGATGCAACAAATAAATAAAAGATTGTGACCAATACTAGGAACATAAAGAACCTCATCAAACAAAGAAGATCCAATACTAACCTCTCTATAGCTGCCACTTGTAAGGAATAATCATATCCAATTAAAACATGCTATCTTGAATTTAGTGTGCTATAATCATATATACGATGTTTATATTTGTTTATGTTTCTTTTTGCCTCTTAATCTATAATCCACTCATTATAAGAAGTGGTTTTCTAATATGTTCAATTAAAAACTACTGCATCTTGCAAGGTTTCACCATTGTGACTATCCTCATCCTATGCATAGAAGAAAAAAACATCAATACCTTATTTTTGGTTGCTTCCTCAAGTTTCTTGATGCAAATATGGAAAAATTTTATTTCGTGTCCTTATTGCAAAACTCACAAGTTTTATTTTTGAAGGGATTCTTAGTCATCTCATTCTACTTTGTCTTCTTGCCAATATCATCCTTAGCACAAGCCTAATTGATGAGAGGATGAACTTAATGATGTTGTCTTTAAGCCTGATTGTGAAGAATATATTTAAACATTTCACAACTAAAGTAATATAAAAATCTAAAAAGTATATGCAAATCATTCAAAACACAAATATCTCATATATTTTTAGATATTATTGAATCCAATGTTAAGAAGCTCAAAGTTTTTTATTGTTCAAAACTTCTTGTTCCTCCCCTATATCCTTTAGAATCCTACTAACAGTCTAGATATCATCTTATAGAGTTTTGAAGTAATTGATATAATCATTAATGATATCAAAGGAATCCATAGTCAAGGTAGCAAGTGCTACCTCCAATGTGTTGATTTATGTGGGTTCAATATGATCACATAATTCCTAAATTTTATCAAACAATTGTTTGTGATCCATAGTGTTGCCAACATGTGTCATGAATCTTATCAACATAAAAAGCTATCACACCAAGAGCCTCATACTTCTTATTCCTGAAAAAATACTTTCACTATTCATAATTAGTTCCTTGAGGCTTCTCATTCACATATTTGAGCAACCACTGATTTTGGAGCAAAGCTTCAATCTTGATTTTCTAAGTGGTATAGTTTGGACCATTCAAAAAAGGAACATGATGATCCATAATATTCCTATAAAAACATAAATCTTTCATGTATTTATAACTAGAAAAAACCATGCCA
Source organism: Wollemia nobilis (assembly GCA_028583015.1). NCBI lineage: Eukaryota > Viridiplantae > Streptophyta > Pinopsida > Araucariales > Araucariaceae > Wollemia > Wollemia nobilis. The sequence continues at coordinate 3,167,161 of JAQPPZ010003073.1, forward strand.
ATATAAATATCTCAAAAAATTATGCAAATTAGAAAAAATGGCTTAACATGTTTTCTTATGCAAAAGTTATGGTCCCTAGAAGTTTGGTCTAAAAATCACATAGAATGCTTCTAAAATATTTGAAATTTTGAAAAAAAATATGTACCTATAGTAAATGAGAGGCCTCCATGTGTTGTGTGAGTGGCTAATGGGGTGCCAACTAGATGCTAATTGGACAATGGACTGGCAAATGGGGTGATGTCACTTGTCACTTTCTAAAATAGGAGACTATGCAAGCCATGTTAGCTTTTGATACAATATCCAAAGGAGATAATAATCACGAGATGCAGAATAATATTAAAGAAAGTAAATCTGCAAGATGACTGAGATATGCAATAAACATAAATGATATATAAATGAATACAATGTAGCTATGGAGGAAATGAGCACTCCATCAATATAGCTACTGGACTACATTGCATCCATCACCAATGGATGGTGATCCACACAGAACTGAACTACCTACTAAGATCCCTAAGCTACTGTGTCACCGACACTCCCCTTGCTTGTCTATACTAACAATGAGGCCATCCTTATATAGGTAAAATAGGATACTTGGCCAACACTCTATCTAGTTGTACAAGTGACACCTTGCACATTTACAACTTGCACATGGACACTTGTGCATTTATTACATTGCATGAAGTAACTAGATAACTTCCCCCTAAAGTAATCTAATGTCCTAAGTATGTACCTTTGAAGATACATTTACATAACCCAAATGATGGAATATAAACTATTTCTAACACCCCCTGTATTACATTATTTGGGTATTGAAGACTTTTAGTCTTCAATATGGATCTTCATCTTCTTCTTGAGCTTCGTATTCTTCCTCTGCATTCTTTGTAACCTGTTCAAGAAAATAGTCAGTATTTTTGTAGTATGTTACATTTGTTGATAGAGCTTTCACTTCATAATCCTCTGTAGGTTCTTCCAGTTCTTCAATTTCCTCTATCTTTTGAACCAGGTGACCTCTCTGATTTCTCTTCTGGTATTCTAGTTGAGGATAAGTTGTTGGTCACTGAAATTGTTGTTGATGAGGGTTCCTTTGGTATTGTCATGGTCAAAATTGATTCCCATTATTCATCTGGTTTCCTTGGTTCTTGTTCTTGGGATTGTATCTGCAATAGTTGGTACTATGGCCCTTCTTTCTGCATATCTGACAATACCATGCTTTTCATCCTCTTGTTGATGTAGCAATATTTCCCTATGGATTATCTTTTGATGCCAATGTAGTGTTAGTCATCTCATATTTCAAGGTGTTTTCTACTTCATATTCTTGAAGTATATTGACCAGATCATCAAAAGAAGTATCTTTACTTAAGACATGTAAAGATGTGACCAAATGCTTATAGTTGTCTGGAAGTGCTCTCATGGTTACTTGAGTAAGAAGTTCATCCTTGACTGTTTCTCCTAAGGTTAACAATTTCCCTTTAATATCTGCTACTTTCCTTAGGAACAGTTCTATGCTTTCTCCACTATTCATTTTCAATGAGTGAAGTTGAGTTTGGAGATGAAGAATAGTTACCTTATTCTTTCCTTCAAATATTTTCTCTAGGCTTGTCCATGCATCTGAAGATGTTTTAGCTGAACTGATATAAGGTTGAATCTCATCAGTGATAGCAAATGTTATTATCATAAGGGATTTTGAATCATTTTCTTCAAACTTTAGGATTTCAGTTTCACCTATGGTAGGCCTCTGTGTTTTCCCTTTTACAACATCCCAAAGTTTTTCATACACTAAGATTGCTTTCACTTTATTTTTCCAAGAGAAATAATTAGGACCCTTAAGTAGTTGAGATTCTGCTAGGAAGAATTTGTTAGATGCCATTTAGATCTTCCCAATATCAAGCCTTAGATTTGTAGGCTGCCTTATATCTCACTAGTGTTTTTGGAGTATGATATAGTGCTTTTTGTAAAGATAAAGTTCAATTTTATGATTGATTTTGTACAATCAAAAATCAATTTATCTAACACCTTATTTCTCCTAATTGAACTAAGCACTTTTCCAATTTTCAAGAGGTTTTAATGTTGGAATCCTTTTGTCCTTTTTTGAGAAATTTAAAGACAAGTAAAAATATAATTTCCAACTTTAACAATAAATATTTAATAACCTCTTTTATGACCCTTAGGTTTCAATTTCTAATTTCCAAAGACCTAGTTTGATGTTGTAACCCTTATCACTCCAAAGTTTGGAAAATTAGAAAATTAATAATATTTGCAAAATATCAAAGAAATTAATCCAAGTTGAATTCCTTATTTCTCCTAGGTTGAGATGCAAATATTATTTTAATTTGGTAAGTTATCCCCTATAGTTTTGCTTTCACTAAACTAAATTTTATACCTTAGTTTATAACCCTTATATCTCCAAAGTTGAAAGCAATAATAAGATGGGATTTCACCCTTACCTTTTTGATGCTAGACTCCCCACTCTTCGGTGCTCCCTTTGAATGAATATAACAGTGATGATATGGTTCCCTTGGGTGCTAGAATCAATGGAGGTAGACATATTTAATGTTGGAACGTATACGCTATTGAATATGGAGGATTTGACCTTCGAATAGCCTAGAGTCTTAAATGCTCCTTCTTCCTTCCTTCCACATTGTGCTGACTGGCTTTGACTACATTTTCACTCACTCTCTACCTGTTGTAACATTCAAACTTTGGGTGCTTTTATTGGAGGAGCAAACTCAGCTTGGTGACACGTGTCACATCCATTACGTATGGGTACCCTTCTACGTAACTCCTTCTTGCTGTTGGTCACTATGTAATGCTTGCTCCTTTGTGTGGGACTTGTGGATAACAAGTGTCACCACTCTATGTTCATCCATTGAGAGTCAAAGCTTCTAGTAGCACTTGAGAGTCGAAGCTTCTAGTAACGCGTTTGAGAGTCGAATCTTCTTAGTAACGCTTGAGAATTGGAATGTAGTTCAAATGCTTGGGCATTTGAGAGGCAACATTCTTGTAACACTTGCTCTTGGAAGATAGATGCCAAGTGGCATTCACTCTCTCTACATGTAGACCGTAACACCTTCCAAGGAGATTATAACTCCTTAGGTCTTTTAGTTTACCATTCCTTTGCTTTGCTACATTTCTTGAGTAGCAAGCAACCTTGTTTTCTATAGGTGGATTGATGAGGCACTTGAGTAGAAAATTTGATGCTTCATTTGGTGGATGATCTTCACCAAGATAGTTGCTCCTTTTCCTTTAATGCTTCCAACGTATTGAAACATGTACATCCTTGTAGAGTAGATGTTGTTCGTTTCTCCTTGGTAGAGATAGATGCCTTTTAGATGTTGTCCATATTGTTGTTCACCTTACGTTGGTAGGAGTAGACCATTTTTTTTCTCCATAGTGTATGATTTATTTGTCCACTTTGTTGTCTATCTCATATTGCTATCCATCTCACATTGTTATCCATCTCACATTGTTATCCATCAGTGAATGTGCACTCCTTTACGTAGCTTTGATGATGGCCTCTTGTGGGCTTTGTTTTGTAGGTTCATCCATCCAAGGTGCACTCTTCGAGTGGTTGCTATTGCTTGGGAAGAAGAGTGCTTATATTGGCTGCTTTTCCTATTGATATTGTGTCTTTTGGAGACACGTCCAAATCTACTTCTTGGATTGTAAAAAACCAGATTTAAAATGGTGCAATACAATGTACTATAGATTGTACATTAGCCTCCTTCTTTTGCACTCTTATTTTAGATATATATTTCTGGTTTCATGGCAGATTTCTCTTCCTGCAATACAAGGGTTTTGAGGTTGTCTTTTATGAGTAGACACCTTCCCTTTTTTCTTGGACACTTTTATATTAAATCCAAGCTTTAGACAACAGTAGATAGAAGCTTTTAGTTTATGCAATTTTCTGCATTTTCTTTTCGTGCATTCACTCTTGTAATGCTTTGGATCTGAGACTCACCAAGTCTCAATGAAGCTTCTATTTTTGTTTTAGGTTCTTCTCCAAGTTTTTGGAGGATTCTAACCTTTTTGGGTGGCTTCTTTTGGCCACTACAAGTTGCAGATTTTAGTGCTTCAATAGTGTCTTTAGACACTTGATACCAATCAGATTTTGTGCCCTTCAAGAACACAAAAGCTAATTTTCTTTTGAGAGTAGTATACTAGTGCATAATAAATCTAATAGACCCCTTTTTTTAATGCACTAAGAATTTCACCTTATCACTCCAATTTAACTCTCAAGATAATGCACTTTAATTAATCTACTGCAACTATTCAAGAATAACCTAAAATGAATCTTTAGAAGTTATTCTGCAAATTCACTACAACTAATATTGTAGGACTTAGTCTTATTTTCTATTTTCTAAGTAGATGATAGGTAGTTGATAGATATAATTCTAAAATCTAATAAACTCCTAAATAATGTGCAAATGAACCTTAAAATGAACCTCTTTCTATTTGCACTTTTGAAGACTATAATCTACTTTTCTTTATGCAACTTTAATCCAGATAAGGTGCTCAAATGAATCTTAATTAATGACTTAGTTAGCACCAGTAGTTGCATACCTTTTTTAATCTTCTGTAGCTCCTTCTTCCACTTCTGTAGAGGATGTAGATCTTGGTGCCTAAGATCACCAAGTTGCTGCTTCGAGTAGGGTTTTGTAGCTCTCTGTAGACTATTCTTGAACAACCCCTTCTTCACCAAATGATGGTCTCAAAATTTCTTTTACGAGCCTAGGATTTGGTGGCTTGTTCTCCTCTTGTAATCTTCTCCTTCCACTGTAGATTTGGAGAAGTCTCTATCTCTGAAGCGGTGCCTTCTTGCTGTGAGAGGTAATCTTCAAATCTCCTAGATTTGATGAGCTTCTTCTATCTTCAAGTCTTCTTGTCGAATTCTGACTTCAAGCAGGATCTTCCTCTCAATATTCTGAATATCTTGAGGTCTTTCACTGGATTCTTCTTCTACAATTTGGCACTCCTTGCCAAATTCTCCTTCTCTTGGGCTTGTTGTCGGATGGCGACAATTGTCCCAAGTTCTTCACTATCAGGGGCTTCTCCTTGGTAGTGGATTTCTCCAGTGAGATCTCCTTTGATGATTTCTTCAGTAAGGCTTTCCTATCCTTTTTTTGGATGCTCGATGAGACCTTTCTAAGGTCTTTGATCTTGTAGCTTCTGATGGTCTTCACTTGAGACCTCTTCAACCTTCTACTCCTGGAAGTGTTGGTGATGTGATCTGCTCCTGGATCTTTGATTCTATTGCTTCTAGATTCGAGCAGGACTCTCCTAGTCCTTCTTCCAAGTCTGGAAGTCCTTCAATGAGATCTTCTCCTGATCTCCTTTGCTTCAGGTGCTGAATTGATTCTGAAGAAGATACCCTTCCTAACTATTTTGTAGGAAGTTTCCCAACTCACTGAATCTTCTTTCCCTACAACAAATATGTTAATACTAAAATATTAATCTGCTTCTAAATCAGATATTCCTTTCAAATTCCTTTTTAGGATCAAGGCTTTTGTGGCCTTTTCAGTATCAAGGCTTTTGTGGCCTTTTCAATATCAAGGCTTTTATGGCCTTTTTCAATATCAAGGCTTCTATGGCCTTTTCAATATCAAGGCTTCTATGGCTTTTTCAATATCAAGGCTTCTATGGCCTTTTCAATATCAAGATTCTATGGCTTCTTCTTCAAGGCTTCTATGGCCTTTTTGTATCAGGCTTCTATGGCCTGTTCTTCAAGGCTACTATGGCCTTTTTGTATCAGGCTTCTATGGCTTGTTCTTCAAGGCTACTATGGCCTTTTCAATCTGCAATGGAGATCTTTAGTCTCCTAGCTTCACCACACCTTTTCTTTAGAAGTCTTCTTCCACAGTGTTCTTCTCCTGCACAAGAAACTAATATCTGCACTATGAGGGCACGCCGACCTTTGAGCAATGAAGTTGGAGTCTCCTAGATTTCTATCGTAGGAGGAGTACCAATCCTCTAAGAATTAGTTATCTACAACAAAATAAACTTTAGAAAATAGTTAGCAAATTCTAGATATCCTGGATCTTCACTAGATGCTCTGTCAATCTAGTGGATTGAGTGTTGAGTCCTGGTCTTCATGAGTTTTCCTATAACTCTGTGGAAAGACTCAAGTCAAATGCAATCTCAATATTTTTGGGACTGAGATATCCTTCAGTCCTCACTTGTGACTCTCCCTTATTCTATCACCTAGATTCTTCAAAAATTCTTGACAATGTTGGAGGGGGTCCAATGGCGCGTCAGGTTGACAAAACACTCAAGCTCAATAATGATGGTGATTTTCTTATAGACCTGCACAGACTCGATCTACCGTAGCTCTGATACCACTGTTAGCTTTTGATACAATATCCAAAGGAGATAATAATCATGAGATGCAAAATAATATTAAAGAAAGTAAATCTGCAAGATGACTGAGATATGCAATAAACATAAATGATATATAAATGAATACAATGTAGCTATGGAGGAAATGAGCACTCCATCAATATAGCTATTGGACTACATTGCATCCATCACCAATGGATGGTGATCCACATAGAACTGAACTACCTACTAAGATCCCTAAGCTATTGTGTCACCGACACTCCCCTTGCTTTCTATACTAACAATGAGGCCATCCTTATATAGGTAAAATAGGATACTTGGCCAACACTCTATCTAGTTGTACAAGTGACACCTTGCACATTTACAACTTGCACATGGACACTTGTGCATTTATTACATTGCATGAAGTAACTAGATAACTTCCCCCTAAAGTAATCTAATGTCCTAAGTATGTACCTTTGAAGATACATTTACATAACCCAAATTATGGAATATAAACTATTTCTAAAAAGCCATTGGGTAGTGTATTAGTGAGCTGGATTCTACTACTTTACAACCTACAAATTAGAGTGTACCGTTTCTCACTCTTTAGTTCACTCTAAAATTCATGCTTTGCCAAGTTTGTTGCTAACTATGTGACATATGGTCAATGGGTTGAATGATATGGTAGAATGTGATTGTTTGAACCTCTTTTTATATGCACCATGTGGCATTCAACCTACCATGTTAGCCCCTATCATGTTATCATCTACCTTTACTTATGACTATGTGACTATCTGGTCAATTGGTTTGATGAGATGGTGGAATACATTTGGTCAAACCACTTTTTGCCATGTCATCACTTAGTATGTTATATTGCATCATGACATCATGTGTCATCAATAAATATCACATCATCCACCATATCATCTGTCATGTTATCATGGATTATAGTACCATGTACCACATAATTACCAACTACCATGTCATCATGGATATGCAAAAATGGATGACATCATTAGCCACCATATCATTATTTAATGCCATATCATCTTTACATACTACTATGTTAGATTTGTAAATATGGGGTTGTGGGTTTGAACTCTTGACCTCCTAGGCCCAATGCCTTAAGGGAGGGTCCACTAGTCCCTTGGCTTGGAAACCCTTTTAGAATATAAAAGAAACCATAATGAAATAAAATGGGTTTATCTTTTATTGCCTTCTAATATTTCCTTTTCTTATGTGCCAACTCACGATGAGTTGGATTTATGTGATGCTAATGCTAAAAATATTCTACACACCTTCTCATACTATAATGGGAATATTATAGAATATTCCTTTTTTAATTTGAAAAGTGGAAGGAAAGAGTAAATTTTTCCAATGTAGAAAAACAAATACCTAAATTCAAAATAGAGAAAAGTGCTAAATTGGGAACCCCCCTACAATTTTACAAAGAATCCAAAAAATCTAATGCTTCATTTGTATATGTTAGAGTTTCTTCTACATAACCTTTTTGTAAAATATAACCAATTAGGACATCCTCTCACTCCAATATAGAAAAAACTTTAATATACCATTTTAGCAACATCGTCAAGTGGCTCAAACGTATTTTCCATGAACAGAAGTCTACTCATTACTTTACTACATTCAAGCTCTATCAAAAAATGTTTACCCTCTTTTATATTACTTTCACAATTTCCATGTACACTTTCCTCTCATCTATGTTGCTATTAGACACAAAATGTCCAAAGAGGAAAATAAATGGATTCTTTTAAAAAATTCAAAGATAAAAATGAGATTTTAGAAAAAACATAAAAAAATTCAATCCTGAAACTAGGGCCTAGTCAATAAAAAAATTCAATGAATGGATTGAGTGCCAAGAGAGGAACGAAGGAACCTATTGATAAATGTTTCCCCTAGAATAAGTCTACTAGACACAACAAGATCCTCATGATCCAAGTCCACCTAGGGTTTTATAAAAAAACCTTTTACAAATGGTTACTCCAACTATTATTGCCCTTAATAAATGTCAAATAAGTTGATTTGCCAAAATCACACCCCCTCTAATACCATTTCATATCTTAAAGTAGTTTCTAGAAATAAATGAAATCAACACATTACATAGAAATGTTGGAAAGTAATACACAAAAATCAATACACGTGATATAAGGAGTTGCTTATATACACCAAATTATCCCACTAAAGGAATATATAATACACTCCAACCAATCAACAACTGGTTAGTATGAGGTGGCATATATATGCAATAATAAGTTACCTTTAAGTCAAGGTTAAGAAATTGACCTTTAGGTTAAATAATAAAATACTATTAAAAAATATCTTTACAAGGTTTACAAGGACCCAAAGGGCTTATATATACAATATAATGCAAACTCATATATAGTCTCAAGTAAATCTTAATGACCATATAATTTAGCATTTACTTCATGTCTTCATAAATCTAAGGTTAGTTTGGGATTCAAGGTTTACCTCTAAAGACACTATAAAGTACGATGCATCATAACTCAATCATATAACTAGCCTAAAATCATGGAGTCCAAATGCAACAATAATCATGCATCCACTATATGGTTTATACCTATGAAACCATAAGGTGCAATGCAACATTCATCATACATCAACCATATAATTTATTTTTAATAAAACTAAAATGTGTAATGCAATATTTATCATGCATCAACCATATGATTTATTCTTAAGAAATCATAAAGTGTAATGCATCATTAAGCAAGTATATCTACATGCTTAATATGCACATGTATCATTATCTCATGGTGTCTACATAAATATCAGTTTCTAATCATACTACTAATTGACATTTAAAGTCCTCTCCATGTTGGCATAGGATGAAATACTTAGTATAATTAGTCTATCCCCATGCCTATGCCAACATAGGTATGGAATTCTCGGTATAATTAGTATCCCCGTGTTGTCTTATAAAAGTAATTTTATATGGTGCAATAATGAGGATTTGCTTGGTGTAATGACCCTCCTTGGCAACACTTATTCTTGATATTTGATTTATGTATTGGTTTGTGGATATCTAATCTATAATATCATTTTATGTTATTAATATGTGTTTTATGATTTGATTATACTGCATTTTTTATTATGGTAATAATAGGATTTTGAAAAGGCCCGAACCCTTTTACAACACAAATTCAGCCCATAAATTACATAGCTACCAAGGGCAAATAGCCAGAGATCCCCTGGATGCAAGACAAACAGTATCCATCCTAGACCCCAATTAGTTGCAGTCCTCCATTGTGAACTTTTCTAAGTCCTCATGGACCACCCCAGGGGGATCCATCTTGTATCCTCTTCTTTAATGGTACCAAAGTTTTCCATCTAGTCTGTTGGTTTGTTACCTTCTCTATAGACATGAAAAAAGTCAACTTCTTCAAAATGCTTTACAATCTCTCTAATATCTTGCACAATGTAATCAATTTTCCAGTTAGCATCTCCCTCATTTTTCAAAATATTGATGATATTCAAGGAGTCTCCTTCAAAGATAATTTTTTTAGCACCTAGACCCTTAGCTAGCTTTGCACCCAGATGCAAAGCATTAACTTCAGCTTTATGACTAGTAGTAATTCCCAAAAACTTGTAGGCTACCCCCACCAATCTACCCTGATTGTCCCTCAAAATTTCTCCGTCTCCAACCTTACATGGGTTACCTTTGGATGCCCCATCAAAATTTAACTTCAACCAGTCATATCGAGGTAGTTTCCATTTTACATAAGTTCTAACTTGAACATTTGCCTCTCCACCACTAATAGTTTCCAAATTCCATGCCTTAGCTATCATAGTCTCTTCAATATTCTCTGGCTTGATAGGGTACTTGATAAATTTAACATTCTCCTCTAAAAAGTGGGTGATATTTCCAAAACTTCTCATTGCTGACCTTTTTTCCCCTCTAAAAAATCTCCTGATCCTCTCTAATCAAACTCCCCAAACAAAATGAAATGGAATCAGGTTCCAAATTACATTAAGATGAGGACTGAAAAAGGGGTTCTCCCATTGTTGTAACCACGGAACCATATTCGAAGGCATCACCCAAGAGATGCCCATCCTGTTGATGAGGAGCTAGAAATTTTTTAGAGCATAGGGATATTCCAAGAAGATGTGTTCCACTGATTCTTCTATCTTCTCACATAAAATACATCTATTAGGAAACTGAAAACCTCTCTTCTTAAGATTATCCATTGTTAGGATCTCATCCTGGACTACTTACCAAAGAAATATCTCCATTTTAGGAATAGCTTTCTTACCCCAAATTCTATTCCAATGGAAACCATTATCTACAATAGAATCCAAAATATCATAAGTTGTCTTCACGCTAAATTCCTCATTCTTAGTTTTGCTTCAAACCACAGAGTCTCTATACTCGAAAACACCTAAGTAATAAGAATTTAGTTTAGCTTTAAGGAGGTTTAAAGCCTCCAAATTCTCAGGGTCTACCTCTAAACATTTCCAGCTCAATTGGTTATCCAATAAAGTCATGTAATCACAAACCTTTTTACCATATCTTCTAGATCCACTTTCAAATTAATGAAAATATCATTGTTGACTAAAGGGTTTTCATCTAACCAAAAATCTTCACAAACAATTATAGAGGCCCCATCTCCAACACACCATTTCACACCCTTTCACAAGGCCTCCCTAGCCTCCACCAATTTATTCCATAAATAAGAGCCACGACAAGGGTCTTAAATTGTGAGAATTCTGGTATCCTCCTTGATGTCAATATATTTTTCTTTAAGAATCCTTGCCCAAATATTATAACAATCCCTTATAACTCTCCATCCTACCTTGGCTGCAATAGCACTATTAATTAGGTTGAGTCTCTTCAGACCAAGCACCATGCTTCTTTTTATGGCATATTTTTTCCCAAGCTACAAGATGAATCCTCCTCCTCTCTTCAGATCCTGACCATAAGAACTATTTTTGAATTCCATCTATGATTTTTGAAACTTTAGCAGGGATCTTCAAAAGGAAGAGAAGATAAATGGGGATAGCCTGCAAAACACTCTTAACCAACAACACTTTACCTACTTGAGATAAGATATTACCTTTCCATATTGTAAGTTTGGATTGAAACCTATCAACCAAACCATTCCAAAGAGGTGTCTTACAAGTTCCCACGAACATAGGCATACTAAGGTAAGAAAAAGGTATGTTTTACACAGGACACCCTATCACTCTAGCCACCCTTCTATGGCGAGATACTCTACTGATGAAAATTATGGTTGTAGGAGCAGGTACTCTCACAGATGGATTGGTATGGGACAACCATCAGAGTTGAGAGAAAATGGCAAATGATGGATGACATTCTCATCAACAACTCAAGGGTAAAAATAAACTCTTCATAAATATGCATTACATATTTGTATGTTTGATTGAATGCACTATTGGGCAAGGAGATTTTTACTAAGCAAAAGAACCACCCTTAGTAGTAGGGTGATAGTGTTTTAGTTATCATAAAGCCTCCTACAGAAGGAAAATATTGTTGCATATTATATTTCCAAAATTTTTTGTGATGCTTGTGTTTTGAAGCATAGAATTGTTTGGTTATTAATTAAATCAATAAAGTATTAATAATAAGGTTAGTATTATTAATGCTTGGAATATTAATATGTTAATGGTATAGTTGCAAGCTTACTACAGTGTTAAGGACTTTGGCATCTCTTTGAGAGGTCCAAGGTTTAAACCCCACTCAGTATGAGAGGACCATGACCCCTCGTAAAAACATGTGTATACTCATTGAAAAATATTGATATTAATGGTTAATATTAACATCCAATATTGATTAAATTAATTAATGAGTAATTAATTTGATTATATGTTAGTAAATAAAACTAACATTAAAAGGTAATAATATTAATTAATGAGCTAGGAGAAAGGTTCTCTAAAGTTTTGTTTTATGAACATTAGTAAGTTTAAATTAATTTAGATTAATTAATTATAAAAAACTACTAAGAGTACATCAAAAATATGGCACACGTTATAGTGTGTTGGACCTTCTCTTGGTAACGTAGACATTACCTTAACTTTGTAGCAAGTTGATGTGCGTGGCAAGGAGGAAGTTCTTCAAAAACATCAATCGCTATTCTTTGCGAGGGATGGAAAATTTGAGAGGATTTGGAAAAGAAAGCATAGAGGTACCGTATTGAGGGAATTAACACCGAAAGCTAAGGAAGAAGGATTGAAGGAAAAATATAGAAGATTTAGGTGGCTACCATAGAGGTATTCCTCTTCCAGATCATTTATTGTATGCTTTCCAACTTGCTTTTATGATTGTCATGTTGAGTTGGTTTGGTTAATTGCTACAATTGTAGATCCTTTTTTAGTGTGCTTTACTCAATGATTAGTGATTTTGGTAAGTAAATCTACTTGAATGGAATATATGCTACTAAGATGGGTGGATCAGTTCTTTTCACTTACCTTTTTGGAGTGATCTAGTGAGTGTTTTGGCTTTCATTGGAATGTTGTTATGCTTGCTTAGAACATAGATGTACATTTAAGTTTATTTGAATGATTGTTGTCTGTGGATGTATGGAAGTGGAGCTATATTTTTTCTTGCTAAGATAACCACTCTAGATTTTACCATGAGGATGGTACACAAGCATCTATCTTAAGCAAATCCATATCTTTAGGGATTTTTTGTGTTCCCTAGTCTGTTGAAATGTAGACTACGAGTAATATCCAGTGCTATTTTGGTAGGATAAGAGTTGAGTTGTGTACCTGGATGCTTTTTGTTTCACCTAACAATTCTACAACATTACTTAAGAACATTGTAGCTTGATTGTAACCATTTATTTTATTTGCTAGCTTGTCTTTCATGCTTGGGGTGCACTTATGATTATAGTCTCCGATGATTAATGCTTTGGAATAATATGATGTGACTATTGTTGCATTGGATTATTGAAATTGGTTCTATTATTTATGCTACATTCTTTTTGGAAGCTTTGGAGCCTATGGACTAGAATGATGCTTGGTTATATTGGTTATATTTAGTAGATTTGATAACATCATTTATTATCAATGATAATTTTCAAGTTAGTAGTCAATAGATTTTTCTAGTTGGAATGGAAATAAGACTAATAATATTATTATTCTTATCGTGTTAATATTGATTGAGTAGTATAATATTGTTAATCAATATTAATATTGGGATGTGTATTGGAAGCTAAATCATGTTATATGAACTTGAGCTTTTATTTTATGCTTGGAATGACGAAGTTAATTTATGATATTTCAATTCATAGTTTTATGAGTTTTACTAATGATTAGGTATGAAATTGGAAAATATTATTATTATGAAGTCTATTAGAGCTTATGAGTTTTGATAGCTTTAGTATGTATGGAAATGGATTTTACTTTCTAGAGAAAAACTTAGAGAAAAGTAAATATTGTTTTAAATTATGGATTTGAAATTATAAATGGGAGGGATTGAATAATAGTTCATATATGCATGAAGGTTGTTATAATTAGATGGAAAATATTTTATGTGAGTTATTTTGAATGGTTCCTGAGACTTGAGTAGATAAAAGAATCCATTTTGGAGATAAACATGGGATTCTCTCATTTGCATAGAAATGTTTTGCTTAAATGCATGTTTTGCATGATTGCATATTTTATTGCTTAGTGCATGTTAAGCTTGCATAGGCAATTCATGAGTTGTCCTAATCCATAAGATTCTTCTCAAATTTCCTAGGGATATTTTCTTTCATGAAAAATTTCATGGAAGAAGGTGATGCTAGGGGCCACTTAGGTGGAATTGTATTAGTGGATTTGAGGGTGAAAAGAAAAGTGATGTTATTCTTTATGTCAAGTTATTGTAATATTGGAAGTGAAGTATTTTAGAGAAAATATGTTTTGTAATTACTCTTGTTATATTTGAAACTTGAATGAAGAATGAAAGGTTAAATGTTATTAGTTCCTTATGTAAAGTGATTGGATTGCTTAGTTATGAGCAAATAGAAAAGAATGAGTTGGATTATACTTCATGATTTATGTATTATAATTATTTTAAATGATATGACTTCCCTTCATGTTTGAAATAAATAAAATGTCAAATGTTATTATTATTATTGGAAATATTTAACATCCTAGTTGTAGCAATGTGTTATATTTAAGCTTATTCATAATAACACTTTATTTTCTTTTATGAGATATGTTTATATTTAAATGTTTAGATTCTTGGGTTTGTTTGTGTTTCTTGGGCATGTAACTAGAGCCATATTAGAATATTTAAGTCAGATATTTGTGAATAAAACACCTTGAACAGTGAGGCTCAGGTGTACCCAAAGCGGTGGGGCTTTGAGGAAGTCCAAAGCAATGGAATCATTCACAAGATAGTAGTGGTGGCACCTTGAATGGTGAGGATATAGACCATGCTCATTACCAAGTGAGTGGTAATGGCCTTAGTTAGCCCACGAAGGTGTGGTAACTAAGCACTAAGGCATTATGCTAGAATAATCCTATATAGATAAACTTATATAGGGTTAGGGAAAAGGCATCCCCCTTTAAGTGTTATGGGCCTTAAAGGATAATCCCTATATCGTGGTCAAGTTGTCCTATACTAGTGAGGGTATAGGAAAGGTGGGGGGACCACTATTGGCGTCCTTTCTAAATGGTGGGGTTTAGAAAGGTGAACCCCAAAAATACAGGATGTTGGCCACTCTTATCCACTTGAGTGTCATCTGTAATGACATTGAACTCAAAATGTGGTTATGCCTTACAATTCTTGAAAAATTATTGGGACTTCTTTTGTGAATCCTTTTGTATATATATATATCTCTCCCTTGGGTTGAGTTGGTGGGTTGTTACAGTTGGTATCAGAGCCTAGGTCGTAGGACTAGAAGCTTCCATGGAGAGAACCTAGGATGAGCCTTGACTTGATGTGCTACTTTGGGGAGACTTACTCCTCTAGGGACCTTAAGTTGATTTGGGATAAGACGGGTATTGCATGTCATTTGGACTAGTCAGACCAAGGAGTAAAAATCCTAGAGAGTATAGTTTCTTATTGGGAATGGCACCTTGTGGTGAGGCAAGTGTGACCATGATCATTATCAGGTGAGTGATAATGGTCTAAGTTAGTTCATGGGGAGATGAAACTAACTAATTGTAAGTACAATTTGGGAGAAATTGTAACTTACCCAACTCCTTTTTATGGATAGGAGATGGCACCTATTTTGAGAGGAGGATCATCCAAGAAGTATGGGGTCAGCTACATAGGAGGAAGTTGTAGCTCATCCTCAAAAGAAGTCTAGAAGAACAATGGACTCTAACAAGAAAACTGGAAGAACAATGGACTCTAGTAAGAAGTCTGGAAGGACAATGGACTCCAACAAGAAAATTAGAAGAATAATGGACTCTAGTGAGAGGGTGGAAGACCTTTCTTCCATAGTTAAGTTGCTTCAAGAGTAGATGGAGCAACAACAAAAAATGTTGGAAACCTTGGTTAATAAAGAAATAGGTAACAAGGATTCAGAGGGTAGATGAGAAGAGAATCTTACTAGAGGAATCCATGAAGGCAAAGCTTGGATTGAGGCTGAGCTTGCCAAGGACCTTAAGAATGTTAAGGTAGCTAAATTTAATGGAAGAGAAGGGGGTGATGCAGTAGAGTCTTGGCTGAATGAGTTGGAAACTTTATTTTCCATGAAGAATTACTCACCTAAAACCCAAACTAGTTTGGGCAACCCTTCATCTTCAGGATGTAACCTTAGAATGGTGGAACACATTCAGGGTAGGTAGAGGAATCCAAGTCATGGACCTTAAATGGGATAGTTTTGTAAGGGAATTTAAGAAGAGATTCCTATCAGATCAATTTTATGTAGAGAAGTTTGAGGAGTTCTCTACGCTCCAACAGGGTACATTGACTGTGGAGGTATATTATCAAAGATTCGTTAAACTCTTGAAATATATTTCTAAGTATGAGATCAATGAACAATTGAAGGTGCATAAGTTCATCTTGGGGGTGGATCCTAAGATTAGAATAGTGATTAATTTTCTCAAGCCCAAAACCCTTCAAAAATCATATGATTTGGCTCGACAGGAAGAGACCAATCTACAAACCAAGAAGACCTTCTTCAACTATGGAGGGTTGATAGAGGTAGAGAGATAAGAACTCAAGAAGAGGAAGAGTGTGAGGTTTATGAAATGGGATAAGGAGAAAAATAAGAAAAGTAAAGGGAACCCAAAGTTTAGAAATAAGAACAATGGGAACCAAGGGAATTATAAGAAGAATTTCCAAAAGAAGGATAATTCAAAACCTCAACCTCAGAAGCAGAATGATTCAACTCAAAAAGAGGAAATAGGGGATAAAAGGTAGGAAAGATCTCAGGCACCCAAGATAGGTTGTTTCATTTGTGGGGGTCCTCATTATGCAAATAAGTGTCCCCAATGGCCAGAGTCGAGTAACAGAGCCGAGGAGCAACCACACCGAATCTATGTAGCCATAGGAAGTTAGAACCTAGATGGACAAGCAACTCCTATGTTACTAAATGGTAAGTTGTTCAATAAGAATGTTAAAGTTTTAATTGATAGTGGAGCTACAGATAGTTTTATTTCCACTAGTATTATTGGGGATATGCTGGAAAGACCTAGATTTTTGGCACAAGGGTGGAAAGTTGAGTATGGGTCTGGATAGACTTACTCAATGGATCAATGTTTACCTATGACTAAGATCACCTTACCCAATGGATCCACTATTTGGCACTTATATGTAGCACCACTACATGCCTTTGATATTATCTTAGGGATGGATTGGTTAAAGGTCTCATGGAGCCCTAATCAACTTCCAAGAAATATGGATGGACTATACTGATAAGGATAAGAAGAGAGTAAGGGTTCAAAGTAGGCAAGGATCTTTTTGACCACATTTATTGTCAACTATGCAACTAAAGAAGGCAATCAAAAGAGGTGGTATGTTGTATGTAGTAAAGATAAATGGCAAGACAGGTGATAATGGGGATGAGGAAATATTTAAGAGACATCCAATTCTACATGAATTTAGGGATGTATTTCTAGAAGATCTCCTAGGCCTACCACCTTGACATGAATTTGATTTCACCATTGAATTAATGCCTGGAGCTGAACCTATTGCAAGGACACCTTACAAAATGACTCCTATTGAGTTGCAAGAGCTAAAGGTGCAACTCCAAGATTTTTTGGAGAAAGGTTTAATTAAACCTAGTGTGTCACCCTGGGGTGCTCCAGTATTATTTGTGAAGAATAAGGATGGTTCCTTAAGGTTGTGCATTGATTATAGGATGTTGAATAAGGTGACCATCAAGAATAGGTATCCTTTGCCAAGGATTGATGATCTCTTTGATCAATTAAAGGATGCCACTATATTTTCAAAGATTGATTTGAGATCAGGATATCATCAGTTGAGGATTCATGAGGAGGATACTCACAAAACAACCTTTAAGACTAGATATGGACACTATGAGTTCATAGTGTTGCCATTTGGGTTGACAAATACGCCAGTAACTTTTATGAATCTGATGAACAGTGTGTTCAAGAAATATCTAGATCAGTTTGTTTTGATATTTCTGGATGATATCTTGATATATTCTCGCACTAGAGAAGAACATGACCAACATTTGAGGTTAGTGTTAGAGGTGTTGAGGAAAAACCAACTTTATGGAAAGTTGTCTAAATGTGAGTTCTATGCCTCACAAGTTCAATATTTGGGGCATATTATATCTATAGAAGGGATTGTTGTAGATCCTAAGAAAATTGAAGCCATTTTGAGTTGGCTTGCACCCACTAATGTGTTTGAGGTTAGAAGCTTCATGGGAATCACTGGTTATTATAGGTGTTTTGTGAAAGACTATTCAAAAATTGCCTACTCTATTACCAACCTTCAGAGAAAAGGAAAAAGAGTTCAAATGGATGGATAAGTGTGAGGCCACCTTTGAGACTCTGAAGAATAAGCTGACTACAACGCCAATTCTCAGGATACCAGATCCTCTTGGGAATTTTATAGTATGTACAGATGCTTCCTTAGAAGGTTTGGGAGGGGTGTTATCCCAAAATGAAGCTACAATAGCATATGAGTCTAGGAAACTCAAGAAGCATGAGTTGAATTATGCTACACATGACCTAGAGTTGGCAATAGTTGTGCATGCACTAAAGGTTTGGAGGCACTATTTGTTGGAGAAACCTTTTGAGCTAAGGACAAACCACCAAAGTCTAAGGTATATCTTTACCCAACCTATGTTGAATGCAAGACAAAGAAGGTGGATAGAGTTCCTAGCCAAATATGACTTTGGTATTGAGTATATCAAAGGAAAAGAAAACAAGGTTGTTGATGCCTTGAGTAGGAGAAGGCATATAGCAACATTGACCTAGAGTCATGTAGACTTGATGGACAAAGTCAGGGAAATGCAGTTACAGGATCAGTATTGCATTGAAATCCAGGCTAAAATTGAGAAAAATCTTGAGGAAAATAAGGATTTTAACATAAAATATGGACTTTTATGTTTCAAGGATAGGGTTTTCATACCAAAAACTGGTGATTTAAGGAGAATTATTATGTAAGAGGTGCATAGTTCTCCATATTCTACTCATCTAGGAGGTGCAAAGATGAGAGAAAACATGAAAAAGACCTTCTATTGATTAGGAATGAAACAAGATATCACTAGTTTCATTGCTATATGTTTAGAATACCAAAAGGTTAAGGCAAAATATTAGCACCCCATAGGAAAATTAAACCCACATTATATACCTAATCAAAAATGGAAAGTTATATCTATGGATTTTATCGTGGGTTTACCTAAGACTAGGTACCAACATGATGCAATACTTGTGGTGGTAGACAAGTTGACTAAAGTTGTACATTTTATACTAAGAAACATCAAGGATGATGTTGTCATGACCCTCCCTTGGTAAATTTTTTATTGAATGGACTCATGAATGGCTATGCTATCTTGTTGATGAAATAACTGACTATTTCATGCTTAGTTTCTGCAAACATATATTTTATGGAAGAATATGATGTATCTTGTTGATGAAATAATTGACTATTTCATGCTTAGTTTCTACAAAACATATATTTTATAGAAGAATATGATGTTGCTAATAGATTTGCACTTTTGCAGGAATAGGCTTTCTCGTGGGTGGAAGAAAGACTTAACCATCGAGAACATGATGCCATAAGAAATGGAAATGATGTGATGATTTATTCATCAAACAACTTGGGCAACATGGATGAATGCCCTTTTCATGTAGTTGCATATCATGAATTTGCATAAGCAAAATATACTAAGTTAGATGAAACTAGATGTTGCATGATAATATTATTTAAGATGAAATTTTATCTGATAGATTCATTGAAAGAAGGATAAATGCTTGACTTTATTGTTTATATATAATTTTTTTTTTTAAATATATTAGGGAATTTATCTCTTGATTGGCATCATTGCTTTGGCATAAATAAGGAAAGGTTACCATTATGTTCACTTGAGTTTGATAATAAATAAGTTTTTCATTAATGTTTTTAGTGAGAACTTTATTTTCGCCCCATGAAAAAGGTAAATACTACTTGTAAGAGGATTCATTGATAAAGGATTTAATGACCTTGTTTAATTGATTGGATTAGCACTTTACATTGAGGAGGAGCTTGTTGCTAAAGTATCAATTAAAAAAATAACAATAAAAAAGATCTTCGAATTTGACTCTGGAAGAAGGTTTTTGAATATATATATATATATATATATATATATATATATATATATATATATACATGTTTATATAATCATTGTTTGTTGATGGTTGGCTATTTTTTTTTGCTTCATTGTGCTTCAAACGAAGAGATGAACGTGGGTAGTGGAAGTTAAAAATAGCACACACCTTCCTTAACACCCTAGGAGTTTAGAATGTGGAGTCTTGGTTGTTACTCATCTAAAGTGGAGTGAGTGGAAAACAAAAGCATGTGGAGAGGAGGAGATTGGGGAATACATTGTGAAAGAGAAGAAAAAGAAACCAGTAAAGGAGGAGTAGGGTTTTGCATAGTGGTAAATTTCGCAATTTAGAGCGAATATTCGAATTTTCAAAATATTAATTTTACGAATTTTGGGACCATAGAGGTCGGCCCGTTTGCCCGAAAATTTTGGGATCCAATTTTTTTAAGGGTAAATTCACCCCTTTGTCATAAGGTTTCCCGCATAATTTTTGCCCTAAATTTATTAAAAATAAAAAATATCCCGCCTAATTTTCGCCCTAAATTTATTAAAAATAAAAAATATCTTGCTTAATTTTTGCCCTAAATTTATTAAAAATAAAAAATATCCCGCCCAATTTGCCCCTTGTACCCCATTATATATAGTTAACCGTAATAGCGACTCTCATACAATTACAATATTATTTTTTTTGGATAGCGAGCGATACAAAGCAGACGACTAACAAAACACGAGTCCACGATTGACAAAAGGTGACTAGTGGAAGATGACTAGCATAAGGCAACTGGCATAAGGTGACTAGTATAAGGCGACTAGCATAAGGTGACTGGAATAAGGTGAGTGGCAGATGGCGAGTGGCAAAAGGTGAGTGGTAGATGGCGAGTGGCAGATGGCGAGTGGCAGATGGCGAGTGGTAAAAGGCGAGTGGCATAAGACGAGTGGCATAAAGTGAGTGGCATAAGGTGAGTGCCAGATGGCAAGTGGCATAAGGTGAGTGGCAGAAGGTGAGTGGTAGATGGCGAGTGGTACATGGTGAGTGGCACATGGCAAGTGGCACAAGGCGAGTGGCAAATGGCGAGTGGCAGATGGTGGATAATAATCATTTTATAGTTTTAAGCATCAAAATATATCTAAACATAGGTATATTTGTACTCGTTGGAAAGCTCTTTTCAAGACCGATCTAATGGTGGTATTTTTATCAAGTTTGAATATAATTTAATAGGTGAAAAGTTATTCCAAATATGGTGGCGAGGAGGTAATGTTATTTTGAGATAGATTTTGAGGAGGTAATGTTATTTTGAGATAGATTTTGACCTACTAAATCATCTCAAAACTTCATAAAAGTACTATCATTAGATCAGGCTTGAAACGAGCTTTCCAACGAGTACAAATATGTCTATGTTTGGATATATTTTGATGCCTAAAACTATGAAATTATTGTTAGTCATCTTCTGCCAGTCGCCATGTGGCGAGTGGCAGAAGGTGACTGGCATAAGGCGTCTAGCATAAGGCGATTGGCAGATGGCAAGTGGCACAAGGCGAGTGGCACATGGCAAGTGGTACAAGGTGAGTGACATGGTGAGTGGCACATGGCGAGTGGCACATGGCAAGTGGCACATGGCGAGTGGCATAAGGTGAGTGGCACAAGGCGAGTGGCAGATGGCGACTGGAAAATGGTGACTGATAATCATTTCATAGTTTTAGGCATCAAAATATATCCAAACATAGGTATATTTGTACTCGTTGGAAAGCTCTTTTCAATCTTGATCTAATGGTGGTATTTTTATGAAGTTTGAAGATGATTTAATAGGTCAAAAGTGGTCCTAAATATGGTGGTGAGGAGGTAATATCATTTTGAGGTAGATTTTGACCTACTAAATCATCTCAAAACTTCATAAAAGTACTACCATTAGATCGGGCTTGAAAAGAGATTTCCAACGAGTACAAATATGCCTATGTTTGGATATATTTTGATGCCTAAAACTATGAAATGATTGTCAATCACCATTTATCAGTCACCTTCTGCCAATCGCCATGTGGCGAGTGGCAGAAGGTGACTAGCATAAGGCGAGTGGCATAAGGTGACTGATAGATGGCAAGTGGCACAAGGTGAGTGGTTTAAGGTGAGTGGCACATGGCAAGTGGCACAAGGCGAGTGGCACATGGCGAGTGGCACATGGCGAGTGGCACAAGGCGAGTGGTAGATGGTGAGTGGCAGATGGCAACTGGTAGATGGTGACTGATAATCATTTCACAATTTTAGGCATCAAAATATATCCAAACATAGGTATATTTGTACTCGTTGGAAAGCTCTTTTCAAGCCCGATCTAATGGTGGTATTTTTATGAAGTTTGAAGATGATTTAATAGGTCAAAAGTGGTCCCAAATATGGTGGTGAGGAGGTAATGTCATTTTGAGGTAGATTTTGACCTACTAAATCATCTCAAAACTTCATAAAAGTACTACCATTAGATCAAGATTGAAAAGATATTTCCAACGAGTACAAATATGCCTATGTTTAGATATATTTTGATGCCTAAAACTATGAAATGATTATCAGTCACCATTTTCCAGTTGCCTTCTGCCAATCGCCATGTGATGAGTGGCAGAAGGCGATTGGCATAAGGCGACTAGCAGATGGCGAGTGGCACAAAGCGAGTGGTACATGGTGAGTGGCACATGGCAAGTGGCACATGGTGAGTGGCATAATGTGAGTGGCACAAGGCGAGTGGCACAAGTGAGTGGTAGATGGCAACTGATAATCATTTCATAATTTTAGGCATCAAAATATATCCAAACATAGGCATATTTGTACTCGTTGGAAAGATCTTTTTGAGCCTGATCTAATGGTGGTATTTTTATAAAGTTTTAGGATGATTTAATAAGTCGAACGTGCCCCAAAAAATATTTATAATTTATGTGCAAAAAATTTAAAAATTTGCCATATTTTGATTAATTTTTTGCAAAATTTTGAAACATTCGCCCCACAGTTTATACATGATTCACCTTGATTCACCCCAAATTTATAAATCTTTTTCGGTACTACCCCTTATGCATAACCCCTGAGGAGCTAGATGGTACGATTGTACAATCCTGTTGAATCCATTTTGAGGTTTATAGGTAGACTCTAAAAATGAACTTGTCTTTATGATATTAGACTTAAGTTGTCATTTTGGAATACCCAACTTGTTTGAAGACGTAGCACCAACGATATGGAATGGTTGAATTTTCTATATATATATATATATATATATATATATATATATATATATATATCCTAGTGTTGGTTGTTTCATTATTTTTTGATTGCCTATATCTTTGTTTTGGAACCTTTAGAAATGATTTTTCCTTTTGAAAAGGGATTGGCAGAGAAATAAATTGACAAAGATCTTAGCTTTGCAAGAGCAATCAATTGAATCTATTGAGGATTTAGAAATAATAGAACTAGGATGTGTGTTAACTATAGCTACACCAAAATCCATTTGATATACTTGATATTTGGGAGTTACGAATATGTGTGATTATTACTGTAAATTTGGTTTATCTATGATTGATAAGATAATTGAATTTGTTTCTCATTTTTCTTAAAATAAGGTCTTGATCTCTTTGATATAGCATGTGTTAGTTATGAACACTGTGAGTGTAGTTAATTCTTTCAAAAGGAGTTTATAAGTCTAAAACAATCTTGTGGTCAATAGATTCATTTTATTTGGTATCTTGCATCTGGCTTAATGCCTGGATCACGATTGATGTCGAAGACGTCACACAAACCTAAGAAAGAAATATGGATGCACGTATATGGTGATTTCAACCAATTCATTCATGCCAGTTAGAGTCAAGGCTAAATTATTACTAAGTGCTACCATAATGAACTACCACTTCAAAAGAATGAGTGGAGAACATTGTTTGTTTTCCAACTTCAAGTTGAAAGGATATAATCTATGCTGGAAGTTTCACTAGGTAATTATTCAATTTGGAGAAGGAAAGACAAAATAAACTCCCCTTTATTGCTTGTAAAAGATCCCTCAAAAGAATATTTGAATCTATTGCCATTATATAAGTTTTAGGGGTGTTTTTTTTTTCTTTCATATACTCTAATGTTGTCTTATGTATGTTAAGACATGTGACTCTTATTTCCATAATTATATATATAGCCTTATCTAAAACCGATATAGAGTGTTTCATCTATATGAAATTGCCTTGGAAGATGTGTTTTATGTGTGTTTGATTTCCAGTAAGTCTAAGGGCATAATATTATCCAGTCCTGGATTATAAAGTTTGAGAAATTGTTAGTATGTTAACAAAAGAATAATGGTGTATTGCTATAAAAATTAGATGAAAAAGACTCTTTGATATTTTTGGTTTGTGAGGCGTAGAGCCCATGGAATACAAAGAAAGTTATGGGTTAATTTGGAAATATGATCCTTAAAGAAATATGAGAGCATATTTCCTGTTGTAGTTTCTTTAAAAAAAAAGAATATATGTTGGCTTATTTTGATTTAGAATGTTGTAGTATTTTGGAAATAAAATGATAGACTATGTTCTAGCATACATAAAAAAAAAACCATGATATATAATGTTTTGGCTTACTTTGAAAGAACATGATAGGCTATGTTTTGGTTTGCTTTAAAAGAACATGATAGACTATGTTTTGACTTTTAAATATGCAACTTTCAATGGAAGAAAATAAATACATATAGGAATGCATTCTCATGCTTGAAATTGTTTTGATCCCTTAAAGATATCTTCTTCTTGGTGGTTTGAGGATAAAGGATGAATGAGCGGATTGAAGACATGCATGAACTTGAGATAGTGGAGTATTTTTCCATCTAACTTTTATCCATGTTTGAAAGGGACTTTGTAGGCTTGCTCTTCATTGATTATATAATATTTGGATGTAATCATTGTAGTGAACAATGTTATTGGAACTCCCTTGAGAAGAGTGAATTTGTTGTATATTAAATTAATCGAGAGATTTGTTCTAAGGACATTATTATGGTTAATTAGATATGGTCCAATAGAATGGATATATCTTGTTTGTAAACATTGATGGAAAAAGATTATTAATTATTGTGTATGGTAATAAAGAAGGGAATAATTGATATAACATTACTTGATAATAGATATTTTAGTTGTTTGAATGAGGAGTGTTATTTATTGATGAGGTGCATGGACTTTAATAGAATTAATGAGTTTTTAATTAATTCTCCTCTAAAGGATTTGTGTTAGTAATGTTCTCCAATGTATTATTAGAATCATGATGAGTTATCTACTTAATGCATTGAAAATTAGTCAAGAGTGGATAAGCATTTGTTATAGGAATGGAGTTAATTCATTATTGTTCCTAATAGGAAAAAGGCTAAGCTTTGGGTTAGAATAGAATCTAACTATCTTTCATAACAAGATCGTATAAGTTTTTTTCTTCGAAAATAGTTGAGGAAATACTAACAAATGCATGCCTCTTTAAAATAAATCTTTAAATATGAACCTAATAGTGTGGAACAAGATTTCTTGTTATTCTTGTACGAGTTAAATTTTGATAGAGAGAACCATTAATTGGTAGAATAGCTTGTTGTGGAGACAAGATGAATAGTTTGTACCTAATGCGCTTAGTGCACCTACATAGATAGAATTATGTTTGGTGTAGATATTTGTGTGCTCCTTTCAACAGACTGAAAGGGCTAGGCTAGCTCATTGGGAAGAATGATATTAATAGCTTAATCTTCAATTCACCTAGTACACCTATATATATTGACATATGCAAGATGTAGGGATAGGTGTACCTCATGATGGGTTTAGTTGGGATATAACTCAATGTTGAGACCGAAGAACAACCTAGTTAGAGGTAAATAAGATCATTAGTTGAAGCTTAGAAGTTTGTGTGCTACAAAGTAATGGATCTATTCCTAATAAGCATAAGCATAACTAGTTTACAAAAAAAAATTACTCACAAATAGGATGAAATTTTGGATGGATATTTTGGGTTATGACATTTGGTATCAGAACCCATGATCATAGAACTATAAGATTCCTTATATAAGACTTAGGAATAGCTAGACTAAGTGAAGAAAGGATTTTGAAGGAATAAAATCATTAATAAGGATTATACCTTACACGAGATAGGGTAATCAAAATTATTGTGTTATCAAGCTAATGACTTAGTTAGTTATAATAAGTGGTACAATTCGGAGAAGGAATTGTGACCTAATCCAAACTCTCTTTCTTGTGTGTGACCAGGGATAATGGCACCAAGAAAAAGGAGAGGAAGTGTTGTCCCGCCAAAGAGGAAAACATGATGGGATACTATTGAGGATAGGACCCCAGATTTAGGTACAGGCAATCCTAATAATGAAATGGGAAGATTTTTTTGTAGCCTTTAATGATAGGTTCCTCACAAAGCATTTTTATACCAAGAAAATTTGAGGATTTCACCAATCTTAGACAATAAAATAAGATAGTAGAGGCCTACTATCAGAAAATTATCAAATTGTTAAAATATGTGTTTGCGTACGATGAGAAGATGAAGATCCACAAATTCATCTTGGGGACAGATCTTAGGATTGGGAATGAAGTGAATATGCGTGAGCCTAAAAATCTACAGAAGTGATGAGTGTGGTTATTATCATCATTTAATTTTATGTTTGTCAAATCCAGGGCGGTGTCCAAGGCTATATACGATTGAAGGTTCAAGCAGATTGTAAATCATTCATTCAAATAACATGCTTTATTGGTGAAACCTATGTTGTTGGGGTGGTTTTGAGGTCACTTAAATCCTAATGTGCATGAATTAAATTACTTTAAATGCAAGAAATGAAAACTGCTTCTAAGATGATTAACTATAATTTACAAAAAATGAAATGACAGAATCAAATATTGCTGAATTGAAACAACTAGAACGAAAAATATGCTTGAATTAGAAACATTCTAGTCTAACTCGTGCTAAAGGAAAGTTGCAAATAGATGTTAGTGCACTGCTACAAAAGGTTGTCATATTTTTGCTACAAGAACTGACAAGAAATAAAATTGTTGAATTTGACAGTTAGTAGAAAATAGAAAACAAGGGAATTCAAATCTATAACAAATGTCATCTGACCAAACACACTTTGCATAAACCAAACTTGAGAGCATAAAATATTACATAAACTAAAATAGAGGTTAGTCTAATTAGCAACAAACAACAAATTAACAAGAAATCTGGAAATAAATTACTGTAGCAAAAAGTTGTCAAAAAACATGTTTAAATAGCCCCTACCTCCAGGTCTGAGAGTGGACCTTGCTCTCCAATCTGGAAGAGGGTGAAAAACACATCCTAGCTACTAAAACTAATCACTCAACTCACAAGACAAATATAAAAACACTGCACTTTATTTGATCGTCAAGTCACACTGAATGGTTACAAGAAACACTTTTCAACTTCCACTATTCTATTGGTTACTTTTAGTAAGTCAACTCCTATTAGCTCAACCAATGATGGAGCTACCTATTTATACTAATTATTACAAATGTGCATTTTTTACATCTTCAACTAACTGATTTTTTCTTGTGTTTGCTTCCTAGGCTACAATAGACTCAGTCTAATTTAGGATGGAATCTATAGTAGTAGTTGTCCATTGGCCACTTGATGCCTCTAAAATGGTGGAAACGAGTTGGGATTGGTTGGAAAACATTTCTCACACGTGTCCTTATCTCCATTCACCTTCCTCTACACGAATCGGACACAATTGTGCCTGTTTTGGCTGAAATGAGCTTGTCTCCCCTGTCATTCTGAAGATCTCTAGAATATCAGCAAAAAAGGGAGATTTTGTTCAGCTGCAACAAAAACACACAAAGAAATTATACCAAGTGGATAGGATATCTTTCGTAATCCTCCTCAACTGTTTCCAAGCATTTTACCATGCTTTGGTTGACAAATTCCATGCCATCCTTTATAATGACAAGTGGTTGGAATTTGTATGGACTACAGTTGAGTTGTCCAATTTTTTGCACAAACTTTGAAATTTGGTGCTATTTCTTCTTTCCTTTAATTTCCAAAGCAGGATAACACTCAAATATCATAAAGCAAACATGAACTATAGAACTCATCATTACTACTAAATTAATTATGCATTATGTTCACTAATTAACCATGCAAAAATCGTGCAATAGTGCTGAAAAATAGTCAGAACAAGGCATAATACTTTTATACAAATTAAACATGCAAACATTAGTAAATAATGCACTTAAAACAAATAATTAACATAAAATAACATCATATTAGGTTATATGGCGTTGTTCTTGATGTCCAAAATATGTCAAAAATGAGGTAATTTTTTACCTCATCATTCCCCCCAACATGACCTAATGCATGCCCTCATGCATTTTGTTGGGGTGCAGAGGCACACAAATCTAGATCCTTGTACCAGCTTCCCCAAAATAACACATCTACAATGTAGTATCCTCTGCTCTGTTTTAGCTATGTGAACCAGTTCTAAAATTGCTCATCTGGTTAAGGGTCAGTGTCAAAGAAAATGGTACATGAGTTATAATGGTAGGTGGCCTGAACCTTAAACCTATCCATTGATGTTTAAGTACTAGGATGATTTGTATTACTGCCTCTGCTCTCCTTCTTGACCATAAAAAATTGGTGGGTGACATTGGTTCTCTTTGTAGAGAAATCGATAAATCTGCCCATCTTAGTTTACAAGTTGTCAAGGCATTTGTGAAGTTTCCTACATAGAAATTCTGAAAACAAGTCATACTCTCCTTAAGATTGTTTATATAGGTAAACTTAATTTTTGGCTTGTTCGTCATATTGAAATGCTAACTTGTTGGGACCCTATTATTTGGTTGAATATGTCTCAACAAGAGTTCAACTTTCAATTTAACTTCCTTAATCTGCCTTTTTTCCTGGTTCCAGTATACATGATTTTACAAAGTAGATACAAAGGACCTAAGTTGTACATCTCCTGTAAAAATGTGAGGTAGGATTTCCACATCCACTACCATGAAAAACTTTGCAAGAACAATCACATAAGAGATGTTTTTTTTCCTCAAGGTTGTGCAGATAAGCTTCTAAAAATTCTTCTGCAGTGTTTAAATTATAGGAAAGACCAGAGCAAATGCACATTACCTACCATCGAAGGTGTTTCTCTTTTAGAAGCAGGTTGTATAATCTAGCTGGACTTTTGCATTATACTAAATATTCTGCAAATTAACACAAATACTGCACTCTTTCCTATAATTTAGTAATCTCTGCAACTTATACCTCAATATGTTTTTCCAATGGTTTTAATGTTGTAATATGAGATTCTAAATTTTGACAATGTAGGATCCATGTTGTAATATCTTCATTGTATTTTACCAATGGAATTGTCTATGGTGGTCGTACTACTAGTGGGTTCCTAGGCAGCAAATCAACTTGAACTCCTATTATCTGAACTTTAGGAGTAATTGATGGAAAAATTTGTTCAGGAGCTTGAGGCAGGATTGTACTTACTTGTAGTGTAGCTTCCTAAATGTTTGTGGCTTCCATATTTGATAATTTTTGCTCTTCCTACTAGTGTGGAATGTCATATGAGCATTCTGGTGGATTTCGTGGTCATTCTGGAGCTTCTTTGAAATGATACTTTTTATATCTAGAATGTTTCGGAGCTTCATCATCATGCTAAGAAACATCTTCAATCTCCAAAGTCTCATAAAAAATTTGGTGTTGATCCATTTATGAAGTATCTCTGCCCTGTTGAGAGCTCTGATTTACATCCATTGTCTCATCACCTGCCCTTATTACCAGTGGTTCTACCCGTTCTACAGGTTCTATCATAATAAAATGTACCATAGGTACAATAACTTCAGGTCTCTATTTTGGGTTAGGCTCTTCAATTCTAGGAGGAGTTTGTGGATTATTTTCCTGTGTTGCTTCCTCCTTACTCTGTTCTAACAATTGTAGCAATATTTATGCAATGTCATCACTAGTATTAGATGTTGTAGGTAATGTCTCATAATGTGCTAATCTCATTTTTAAATCTTCTACCTCCTCCTACAACCTAGTAATTTGTTCATATTTTCTTTGATGGTGGCCTCTCCTTTCTCAATCTAGGTCATCTAGGTTCTGATGACACTCCTTGCAGCTCTCACCTGGTCATATATAAATTCTTCATCTTCCTTAGATTCAGAGGAATAAGTGGGTAAATCATCCACATATGGTGAACTAGGCTCTCCCATTTTTGTAATTGTTTCTCCTTCTTGGTCTAGTGGGTCCTGAGCCATAGTATCTTGTGAAATTTCCTCAATTTTCTCGGTCTCATCCTTTGGAGGCATCACTTCCTTCTGTTTGCTTTCAAAAGAGGATTTAGGTTTGTTTTCATATTTTATAGTTGAATCTTGTTTCTTTTTCATTTGGCTTCTCCTAAGAGGAGGTAGTGAGGGTGGTTGTGTTTCATTCCCTATTTGCTCTTCCTCAACCACTTCTTCTTCAACCATATACCTCTACAATCTTGAAGACCTCCTCAATTTTTGTACAAATTTCTTACCTTTGTTCTGCCTTGATGTAGGTTTTGATAGATCAAAATTAAATTCTACCTCTGATGATAGTGGCATAGCCTCATCCTAAATTTCATCTTTTGTAGCATTTGAAGATGTTGTCTTTGTAGAAGTTTGGGATGGTATTTTAATTACCTCCTCAAAGAAAGTCACTCTCCTAGTTTTATTTTTATCTCCAAGGTTGTCTATAGATTTGATTTTTCTCTGTCCTGGTCCGAGAAAATGGTGGACCCTGCGGATATGAAGGGGCTTCTAATTCTAGAGTATCTCCTTCATCAACATTATCTTCAGTGACTTCATTCCCTTCTGCAATATTTTCTTCCTTTACTTCCATTGTAATCTACTCATTCCAAGGGGCAAAGAATCTTTTAAAACTTCAAGGATTCCCCCTAAAACGATGCTTACAGATAAGCTTTATAAGCCCATGATGCCTAGGGTTTCCTTTACCTTCTTGGTATCGTTTAGTTATATTATGCAGTTCCTGATGCAAGTAAATGGGAATATTTACCCTAACCCCTGGTTTTATTTGCCATACCTCAAATTATTGAGAATTTTGATATGGGGTCTTGATGACACCACATATTGTCCCTCACAAGTTAAAAATATAACTACCCAAAGTGCAACTTCATATTAGGGTCTTTATAAACTAGCCCTCTTCACTCCCTTACAAACATTATTATTCATCTGCATGATTGGTTTTACATCTCCCTCCTCTAAAAATTTCTTAAATACTTCAAGGAGTACATTCTTGTCAGTTCTTGTAATTATTAAACCTTGAAGAGGTAATTCAGTGATTTGTCTTAAAGTAGTAGGAGTTAACTCTATTTTCATATTGTTTATATTGGCTCTGTTATTTTTGAAGGTACGAGTGAATTCTGTTGTAAGTCCTTTTGAATAACTGTCAAACTTGTCTAGAAACAACATTAATCCCCCTTCTTGGAAAATTTACACTATTTTTGGATAGGTCTAATGGGCATCTGCATTCTCAGGTTCAACTTTGTTCTTGCACCCCATATTATTCAACTTTCTCCATTCACACCTGCGTCTACTACAAAACTCCTTTGTAATTCCTGCGCTGTAATTTTTTTTCTAT
Source organism: Wollemia nobilis (assembly GCA_028583015.1). Classification (NCBI taxonomy): domain Eukaryota; kingdom Viridiplantae; phylum Streptophyta; class Pinopsida; order Araucariales; family Araucariaceae; genus Wollemia; species Wollemia nobilis. Next base: position 3,198,799 of record JAQPPZ010003073.1, read on the forward strand.
GGTTTGAATGCTCCTTGTCTGTGCCTGCAATATTTGTTCCAGTGATGGTTTATCATTCTTGTTGAAGATGTAGTGATTACAAAGCAAGACGCAGAGTATTGGCGATGCAAGAATCAGCTTCGAAATATGGTGCAGAATATGAGATATTTTTTGCATGTCCTAATCGAACGCGTGTCAAATGGTAATTTGCTGCATTTTCATATTTTCAATATCAAACGTGCTTTTCGGGTGATGGGCCATTTTGAGCATTGATTACCTGCTATTCGGTTATATCTCAGCTAAGTTGGAGGGTATCCATTAGTGCTAACTCAACGTTTTCCATGGAAAATGGATACAGATATTCCTCGTTTAGTGTATCCTCATTTGTCAAGGCACTTGGATCACATGGGCTAGAGATTGATAATGAAACCAAGGTACACGTTTCTGCATTGAAACCCATTTTGACATCACTCATTTTAATGTAGCCATGTCACTTTAGAAAATTGTGCTTGAATTTGCGGGTGCTTCGGGTGATGCGTCGCATAAACAACCATTTTCTTGATTACCCTATACACGCATGCCAGGTGGAATTTTCCAATTTTAAACTTTATTGTGTAATTTGAATTTTAAATCTATCAAATCCTCATTCTGGAGCTCAACCTCATTTTGAAGCTTCATATTTTATGTCGTATTTACAACAGTTTTCTCATTCTAGAGCTCTCGTCATTTTGGAGCTCTCTACTTCTCTACTATAGTAAAAATAGAGCAATTTTTCTCATTTTGGAGCTCTGTGTCATTTCAGAGCTCTGTACTTTTCCTATATAGATATGTCATCAAAACTGTATCTGATTCCAAAATACTGTATTTTTTTCTCTTCTTACGAGACCTGCAACTCAAAACAGTAGGGAATACTTCTTGCCCCTTTGGAAAGGATGTATATTTTGGATTTTACAAACCTTATAGATGTATATATGCTAACTACTGATCTCTGTACACTATATACTAAATGCCTACTATGATCAAAATGCAAGAAACACATACCTGGCTGCTCTGAAAAGTTATCATACACCTTATAGATTATTGCTTTTGTTGATCATTAGCTAATTTGTTTCTTCTTTGAAAATGAAAACAATACATGTGCAGTTGGTGAGTTTTTTTACAATGGTGGAATAGTGATGGGTAGGTCAATCAAGGCAAACATGTCGAAAAATCAGTTTTCATGTAAGCCTTAATTCAACAGTGCCTCCGAGAAGGTTTTCACTATTGAATTATTCATTTTTCTCTCTTTTTATTTCTCTTTTTTTCATTTCTCTTTTTTCTTTCTTTTTTTCATTTCTCTCTCTTTTTCAATTTTTCTTGTCTTGGTTGTGCCCATGAAGGAATTTCACAATTTCCCCAAAATTGTGCCCGTGAAGGAAGTTCACAATCAAGATTATTCTTCTTTTTGTTTTTCTTGTTTTTTTCTTCTTTTCTATTTTTGTTTTCAAACCCTCTATCAATTTTCTGAATTTGTTGAATCTGTGATGGAAGAGGGAATCCCTTCCATCATATGTATCTCCAATTTCTCAATTTGTTGCAAGAACTCTTCTTTAGTTAATGGTGCATGGTATACCCGAAGGTGATGTCCATTCACCACTAACTTCCTCCATGAATCATCAATGGGAGAAAGATGAACTGCCCCATTTTTGAACACTTCTTCAATCAAATAAGGTCCAAGCCACCTAGTTTGCAGCTTCCTAGGAAAATCTCCATAGTGAGAATCGAACAATAAAGCCCAATCCCCTTGCTAAAATTTTTGTTGCTGAATATGGTTGTCATGCCACAACTTTTGTTGCTCTTGAATCACTTCAGTTTGATGCAATGCATCCAACCGAAGTTCATCCAATGCATTCAGCTATAGAATCCTATCCATTTGTGCCTATGACAAGTCAATACCAACTTCCAAAGATGTACGAAGTGTTAGTAGCTCAAACTCAATAGGCAAAAGAGGTTTCTTACCATAAACTAGTTCATAAGGTGTGAAACCCGTAGTGGATTTCCATGTAGTATTGTATGCCCAAACTGCTTCTGGTAGTTTATCTAACCAATTTCTCCTATGTGAGGCTACTATTTTGGTCAGAATTCTTTCTAATTCCCTATTTGTTACCTCAACTTGACCATTTTCTTGTGGGTGATAAGGTGATGATTTTCTATGCTTAATTTCATAGAGTTCAAAAAAAGTTGCAATTACCTTTGACGCAAATTGGGGTCCATGATCAGTGGTGATAGATCTTGGAGCTCCAAATATTTAAAAAATTTGAGTGTATAGGAAATCAACAACCTTCTCTTCATGAGCATGCTTAAAGGCATGCACCTCAACCCACTTTGTCACATAATCAGTGCATACCAAGATATGCACCTTCCCTTGAGATGGTGGATCAATGGGTCCCACAAAGTCTAATCCCCATTTTTCAAATGGTTCTAAAACCACTTGAGGCTGTAGAGGTATTTCATTTGTGTGTGTGGGTTTCCCCATTCACTGACATGCATCACAATAGTGAATATACCTTTTCACATCTTTATGAAGTGATGGCCAATAATAACCTGCACCTAAAATCTTGTGAATTGTACCTTTTACTGAATAATGTCCTCCTGATGGTTCATCATGACAAGCATGAAGGATATCATACACCTCATCCTTTCGAATGCATCTACGTAAAACATGGTCAGGACCACACTTGAAAAGTAGACCTTTTATCCATTGAAAAGATGAAATTTGCCTTACCAATTGCTTCTTTTGTTTGGTAGTGAAATGTGAAGGAATTTTCCCTGTTACCAAAAAGTTAGTTGTATCCACAAACCAAGGTGATTGTACTGATATAGAAAATAGTTTCTCATCTAGAAAAGTATCCTCAACTAACTCCTCTACCCCTATATTATCCAGCCTTGATAGGAAATCAACTACTACATTTGCTTTCCCTGGTTTATTCACTATGGTAATGTCAAATTCCTGCAATAGCAATAACCAACGAATAATCCTTGCACTAACCATGGGTTTATTCATCAAGTACTTAATAGTTGAATGGTCTGTATGAATGAATACTTGATAACCAATGATATAGTGTCTGAATTTGTTAATGGCATACACTACTGCTAAAAATTCCTTTTTAGTAGTAGTGTAATTCTTTTCTACTCCTATCAGATTTTTGCTTATGTAGTAAATGGCATAATGTTCTCCATTTTCAATCTGCCCTAATGCTGCTCCAATTGTAGTATTGGAAGCATCAATTTGGATATGAAATGGAAGCTTCCAGTTAGGACCTCGTAACATAGGTGGAGTAGTCAATTTTTCTTTCAAGGCATCAAAAGATTCTTGGCATTTCTCAGTCCAATTAAATTCAGAATCTTTGGTCAATAATGCAAACATGGGATTTGCTATTGTACTAAAATTTGGAATGAATCTACGATAAAAGCCAATGTGTCCTAAAAAACTCCTGACATCGGTTTGGGTTTTGGGAGGAGGAAGGTTCTTGATGATTTCAACCTTCTTAGGATCAACCTTGATCCCATTAGAAGATATATGGTGACCAAGGACAATCCCTTCCTCCATCATCATAAAGCATTTGTCAGGATTCAAGGATAAATGGTAAGTTTCACAGTGAGTTAGAACCTTATCAAGACATTCTAAAGTAACATCAAAGGTTTCTCCACAAACTGTGAAATCATCCATGTAAATTTCTACATTTTCTATGGTTAAATCAGAAAAAATGGCCAAAATAGCTCGTTGGAAAGTTGTTGGGGCGTTACACAGTCCAAAGGGCAAAACCCTATAAGCAAATGTTCCCCATGGGCAAGTAAAGGTGGTTTTCTCTTGGTCTTTGGGTGCAACCTATATTTGGTTATACCCACTGAAACCATCAAGAAAACAGAAATGTTTCTTCCCTACGAGTGTATCTAACACCTGATCTATGAATGGCAATGGAAAATGGTCTCTGTGTGTGACTTTGTTTAGCTCTCGGTAGTCTACACATACTCTCAGTTTTCCATTCTTCTTTGGTACAATAACCAATGGAGAGACCCATTGGCTATCTAAAATTGGGTATATGAATCCTACTTCCAAAAGTTTTTCTATTTCTTCCTTAACAATGTCTCTCAGAGCAGGATTCAAACGTCTTTGGGGCTGTCTCATAGGCTTGACATCTTCAGTGTATATCCTATGAGTGCATACATCAGGATGAATTCCTGACATATCCTTATAGTCCCAAGCAAAGGCTCGAACATGTTGTTTTAAGACAACAAACAATTTTGCTTCTTGTTCATTAGTCAACCAACTATTAATGTTCAAAAAATTTCTTGGTTGTACTTCAATTTGTTTTGTCCCTGGGTGGACAGAATTTACTCCTTCATATTTGCTTACTAAGGAGTTCAATGGACAATGGTGTGGCTGAAGAGAGTGAAAGACTCTTGTCTCCTTATTGAGAGTAATTCTTGAAGGAATCAAATCTTGCATAGGACAGTGGAAAGAGGAAAGGAGATGATGATGCCATCCATGTGGTAATGTAAAGGAACTTTCCTGTAATGGAATAGGTGATAGATTTTTAGATGTTTGATCCTCATCATTCCATAACAAGCGATGAACAACAATTGATTCATCTTCAAGTCCTTGCTCCTGCAGAGCATTTACTAGGATAGTTTCATCCTCAAAAATCTCTCTTTCTTGTGAGTCTATCTCTTCTATGTGTTCTTTCACTACTAAAGTAGCTAGTGTGGAAATGGTTTCTTCCTGCTCCTCATCAGAATCAAGAAACCATAATTGGCCTAAAAATTTGGTTGAAGGCTTGGCAGGAGGGTAAAGAGAAATATTTTTCAGATCAATGCCATTAGAGATTGTCATCTCCCCTGACCTACAGTCTATGAAGGTGGCTGCAGTAGCAAGCCAAGGTCTTCCCAAAATAATGGGGTAGCCATTTGCTGAATTTCTAGGCTGCAATACCAGAAAATCTACAGGATACTCCCAAGAAGAGACTTCTATGGGAATATCTTCTATAATCCCTTCTAGTTTTGCAACTGACCTATCAGCCATTTCTAGAACTGTAGATGTAGGGTTCAGACTGTTTAGCTGCAATTTTTGCATTGTGTCTTTGGTCATGACATTAATTGTTGCTCCTAAATCAACCAAGACATTAGAAATTTGCATTGATCCAATAGTGATGGTGACAACTGGACTCCTTGGGTCACTATACTTTGGTGGGACAAGCTTCCCAAATAGTAGGTCAACCAATTTTCCTTCTACTTGCACAGTTTTAGGAAAATATTTCTTCTTTCTGCCTAGTCTTTTTATGCATAAATCCTGAATAGTTTTGTTGATCAGAGGCACATCCTTAATTGCTTGCAACAAAGGAAGTGAAATGGTCAACCATTTAAGTTCTTTAACCAAATATGGTTTAGAGATATTTGCAGAATTTTTAAACCTCTCAGGATATGGTACTGTCTCTAAGGAAGGTACATTTTTTGTGTGCAATTTTTCTATTTTTTCTTCTTTTTCTAGGGCTGATTTCAATTGTTCTAGATTAGAAGGTTCTTGTGTTCCATCAATTTTTATTTCTTCAATGGTGGGTGGAACAGGCTCAGGTAATGTTTTCCCTGAGTGCAATTGGATGTTACTACAGTCAAGAACATTAACTGCAACATTCTCGTCAGATTCAACTACATAGACAGGGGTTGCTTACCTTGTATTATTTGGGTTTGCCATAGGTTGGGCTAGAAGTGGAGGTTGTTTGACCTGTTGTGGTTGTTGTTGTTGTTGGTGTTGGGATCTTCCTTGAAAATTTTGGATAGGAGTAGGCAACAAGTTTTGAGTTTGTCCTTGATACCTTCATTGCCCCTAATAATATGGATACTACTGTCCCCAGCTTTGTCCATGAGACTTATTTTGCATCCAAGGTGGATTGACCTGATTCCATGATGGATTACTCCATCCATATTGTGACCAATCTTGAGGAGATGTCCAAGGAGGGTGATTCCAAGATTGTTGGGGTGGTTCTGAATAACCCCATGGCATATTCCAAGGATTTTATCCCTCAATTTGTGGGAAAACGAGGGGCATTTTGATATTGTGAAAAGTTTCCCCTTATTTTTGCCCAATAAAATTGAGTTCTTCAGTTTGTGTTTCCAAAATATTTCTGAGTTGTGGAAGTAGATGGTATTTATCAGTAATGTGTTCCTTTGAACAAATGCTACAAATAGCTGAAATGGAAGTTTTGTTCAAGGGACAGTCTTGCAAAGCATGCTTATTTCTGCATCTTGGGTAGTAAATAGCTAGGGGTTCCATAGATTTTGATTTTGCATTCATTTCCCCTAAAGTTGTATTTAAATGCACAAGAATGTCAGTTTTCATGTTTGCAAATTCTTCCATTAGATCTTTCACATCATTGCCATTAGTACTCCACTTTCGTCTTCTTTGCCTAGTGCGGGAGTAATTTCTGCATAAGTCCAAAATTTCATCAATGTCAAGGGTATTTACATCCCCTTTACCCATTAAGTCCAATACTTCCCTAGAATCATCTTGTAATCCTCTCAAAAATATAGCCTTACACATTTTTGGCTCTACAAGTCCACATCTTCTTTGAATAAAGGTAAACCTATCAAGATAATCCTCTAAGGTCTCATCCTCTTCTTGTTTAATTCGGAATAATTCATCTTTTATGTTCCTTACTCTACAATATTCTTGGTATTTATCCAAGAATACACTCTCCATTTGTTCCCAAGTTCGGATAGATTCTGGTTCTAGACTCATAAACCAGCGTAGAGCTGCATCTTTGAGTGTAGAAGGGAATACTTTAAGCTTTTGGTTGTCATTTATGTAATCATATGTTTGACACACAACCTTAAATTCAAACAAGAATTGATCAGGATCTTCAGATACAACCCCCTGAAGGTTGGAAGTACTGAAGGTGAGATTATTTTCATGGGAGAATTCTACGTAGGATTTAATCAAATGGGGTATTCGAAAGTCCTAGAAGGAGGAGGATTATCTACTCGATTATGGATATTACTATCCCTATCTAGGATTTTCTTGCAAATCTGCCATAATATTGTTCCAAACCCTGGTGTAGATATGTCTAAATTGCCCTGATGGTATGGATTCAAAAGGAGTAGGTGGAGGAGTACTAGTAGATGGTTCCTCTAAAATTTCTTGTTCAAGAGATCCTACACTTCCTGATGATGAAGATGATGGTTCTTGTTTAAGTCTATCAAGAATTTCAAACACAGGCAATTCACCTCTTGAGCGTGAAGATCACCTTCCTGTGGTAGGAAAAGGGTTGGTTCTGATAAATCTTCCTTTTTCATCCCTTAACCTATTCATTCATGCTTGTTTTCTAAATGGACTGAAATGCAATTTATCAACAACTATTACTTATGCCAGTTATTACATTCAAATTTCACTCTGAAGTTCACAACTTAGCACACTAACAATTATTGGATTGCTTTCCTCTTCTAACAACACCTATTCCTCAGAAACGGTGCCAAAAATGATGAGTGTCGTTATTATCATCATTTAATTTTATGTTTGTCAAATCCAGGGCGGTGTCCAAGGCTATATACGATAGAAGGTTCAAGCAGATTGTAAATCAATTCATTCAGATAATAGGCTTTATTGGTGAAACCGATGTTGTTGGGGGTTTTTTTGAGGTCACTTAAATCCTAATGTGCATGAATTGAAACTACTTTAATTGCAAGAATTGAAAACTGCTTCTAAGACTTGAAATTGAAAGCTAATTACAGTTGCAGGAAAGGAAATTATAGAATGGAAATCTTGCTGAATTGGAACCTATATTACATTTGCAGAATTGAAATAACTGAATGGAAAAGATGCTTGAAATGGAAACATTCTAGTCTAATTCATGCTGAAAGGAAGTTGCACACAAATGTCAGTCCACTACTGCAGAAGGTTGTCAGATTTTTGCTGTAGTAACTGACAAGAAATAAAGTTGCTAAAATTTAACAATTTGTAGAAACAGAGGAATTCAAATCTACAACTAATGTCAGCTGACCAAACACACTCTGCATAAAATATCACTTGAAAGCATTAAAAACATCACATGAACTAAAATAGGGGTTAGTCTAATCAGCAACAAACAACAAATTAACAAGAAATATGGTAATAAATTGTTGCAGCAAAAGTTATCAGAAAACCTATTTAAATAGCCCCTGCCTCCAGGTCTGAGAGTGGCCCTTGCTCTCCAATCTAGAAGAGGGTGAAAAATACCTCCTAACTACTAAAATTAATCACTCAACTCACAAGAAAAGTATGAGAAAATATTGCACTTTATTTGACTGTCAAGTCATACTGAACGGTTACAGAAAACACTTTTCAACGTCCACTATTCTATTGGCTACTTTTCACTAAGTCAACTCCTATTAGCTCAACCAATGAGGGAGCTACCTATTTATACTAATTATTACAAATGTGCCTTGTTTACATCTTCAACTGACTGTTGTTTGCTCGTGATTGCTTCCTAGGCTGCAGTAGACTCAGTCTAATTTAAGATAGAATTTGTTGTAGTAGCTATCCATTGGCCCTTTGGTGCCTCTAAAATGGTGGAAATGAGTTGGGATTGGTTGGAAAATATTTCTCACACCTATCCTTATCTCCATGCACCTTCCTCCACATGAATTGGATGCAACTATGCCTGTTTTGGCTGAAACGGACTTGTCTCCCCTGTTATTCCGGAGATCTCCGAAATATCAGTCAGAAGAAATATGATTCGTGCACAATTGCAACCAAAATGCCTGAAAAAGTTATTCCAAGTGGTTAGGATGCCTTTCCTATTCCTCCTCAACCATTTCCAATCGTTGCTTCTTGTTTGTGTTGACAAATTCCAGGCCATCCTTTATAATGATAGGTGGCTGGAATTTGTATGGATTGTGCTTGCACTTGTCCAGTTTTCTAGCAAAATTGGAAAATTGGTGCTAAATATCCTTTTAAACCATTTGTGAGGTGGGAAAAATATTCAAACATCATAATGCAAATATGAACTATAGCACTCATCATTAGCTACTAAATTTATTATGCATTTTGTTCACTAATTAACCATGCAAAAATAGTGCAATAGTGCTGAAAAATAGTCAAAATAGGGCATAATGCTTCTATACAAATTAAACATGCAAACATTAGTAAATAATGCACTTAAACCAAATAATTAACATAAAATAACATCATATTAGGTTATATGGCATTGTTCTTGATGTCCAAAATATGTCAAAAATGAGGCAATTTCTTGCCTCATCAAGAAGGCTTATGATTTAGCTAGGAAAGCAAAGACTTATCTAAAGCCCTACTTTGATTACAAAGGGATATCTAAACAAGACCTAGAGAAACTCAAGAAAATAAATAGTGTTGGTTTCATGAAATGGGAGAGAGAATAGATAAACAAAATTTTCCAGGGGCATGACAAAAGAAATGATAGGAAATAGGGAAATTTTAAGAGGAAATTATGGGGAGAAAAACAACGCAAATAATAGTAACAACAATAATAGCAAGCCACCACCGCAGGGGTAGTCCAACCCCACACTAGCAGTGAAAGCAGAGGGATAGAAGTAGGGAACACACCCAGGACCCAAGGGTGGATGCTATGATTATGGAGGTCCACATTATTCCAATCATTGCTCGTATAAAGCAGGATTGAGTTCGAAGGGAAAGGAACCCACTTACAAAGAACCTGTGCACAAGGAACCTACTCATAAGATCTATGTAGTGATAGGAAGTCAAAATTTAGAAGGGCAAGCCACTCCTTTGCTTATAAAGGGTAATATTTTTGGTAAAGATGTAAAAATTCTAATAGATAGTGGAGCTACTAATAGCTTTATTTCAACTAGTTTGATCAAGGATATACCGAAAAGGCTAGGAATCTTGGCACATGGGTGGAAGGTCGAGTATGGTTCTAGATAAACCTACTCTGTGGATCAATGCTACCCTATGACCGAAATTACCTTACCTAGTGGTACGACCATTGGATGTCTTTATGTAGCACCGCTACATGCTTTTGACGTAGTCTTAGGGATGGATTAGCTACAAGCCCATAGGGTTATGATCAATTTCTAGGAAAGGTGGATTGATTATTCAAAATATGGTAGGGAAAGACAAAGAGTCCATAGCCAGCAAGGGACTTTTCAACCCCAAATCCTCTCTACAATGCAACTTAAGAAAGCCATTAGAAAGGGAGGAACAATTTATGTAGTTAAGCTTAATGAAATTGAAGAGGAAAAGAGGGAAGAGGTGTTTGGGAAACACCTAGTACTTCAAGAATTTAGGGATGTGTTTCCAAAAGATTTACCTAGACTTCCTCCAAAATGTGAATTTGATTTCACTATTGAGCTAAAACCAGGAATAGAGCCTATTCATAGGGCTCCTTATAGGATGAATCCCATTGAGATGCAAGAGTTGAAGGTACAGTTGCAAGGGTTACTGGAGAAGGGATTGATCAAGTCAAGTGTGTCACCATGGGGTGCACCTATGTTGTTTGTTAAGAAGAAGGATGGTTCCTTGCAATTATGCATAGATTATAGAATGCTTAATAAGGCAACCATCAAAAATAGATACCCTCTACCTAGAATTGAAGATCTCTTTGATCAGCTAAAGGATGCCACTATCTTCTCTAAGATTGATTTGAAATCTGGATATCACCAATTGAGAATCCATGAAGAAGATACCCACAAGATGACATTTAAAACTCGATATGGACACTATGAGTTTACAGTTTTACCATTTGGACTAATAAATGCTCCAACAACATTCATGAACCTGATGAATAGTGTCTTCAAGAAGCATCTGGATCGATTCATCCTTATATTTTTGGATGATATTTTGGTATATTCCCGGAATAAGTTGGAGCACGATAGACATCTTAGAATCGTGCTAGGATTATTAAGGAAGAATCAACTTTATGGAAATCTATCTAAGTGTGACTTCTATGTGTCGAAAGTGCGGTACTTAGGACATATAATATCATCTAAAGGGATCGTGGTGGATCCCAAGAAGATAGAGGCTATACTGAATTGGTCGGTGCCCACAAATGTGACTGAAGTGTGAAGCTTCATGGGTTTGACTGGTTATTATAGGCATTATGTGAAGGATTATTCCAAGATAGCCTCTACAATAACTAATCTTCAAAGAAAGGGGAAGGAATTCAAGTGGATAGATAAGTGTGAGGTAACTTTTGAATTGCTCAAGCAAAAACTCACCATAACACCCATATTAAAGATTCCAGACCCTCAAGGTAATTTCTCAGTATGCATGGATGCATCTTTGGAAGGTTTGGGTGGAGTGCTTTCGCAGGATGGGGTAGTTGTAGCTTATGGTTCAAGGAAGCTCAAGAGACATGAGGTCAATTATGCTACACATGATCTAGAATTGGTAGCGGTTGTATACGCTCTCAAAGTTTGGTGATATTATCTAGTGGGAAGACCCTTTGAATTGAGGACCGACCATCAGAGTTTGAAGTATATATTTACTCAACCTTTGCTCAATGCCAGGCAAAGGAGATGGATGGAGTTCCTCACCAAATATGATTTTGGGATCAAATACATCAAAGGAAAGGAAAATAAGGTTGTAGATGCCTTAAGTAGGAGAAGACATATTGCTGCCTTGACCCATAGCCATGTGGACTTGATGGATCAAGTCAAAATAATGCAACATCAGGATGAGTACTGCAACCAAATTTGGGCAAAAATGGAGAAAAGACCCAAGGAAAGTAAGGATTTTGGCATCAAGGATGGTTTTCTATGCTTCAAGGATCGGGTAATAATTCTTGAGGTAGGTGATCTAAGGAAAATGATCATGAATGAAGCACATAGATCTCCTTATTTTTCTCACCCAAGGGGAGCCAAGATGAGAGAAAACATGAAGAAAACCTTTTACTAGCCAAGAATGAAGAAAGATATCACTGAATTCATTGCTCAGTGCCTTGAATGCTAGAAAGTAAAGGCTGAACATAGACACCCTGCAGGACTATTGTATCCACATGACATACCCATGCAAAAATGGTAGGTCATTTCAATGGATTTCATTGTAGGTTTACCTAAAACTAGGTTCCAACATGATGCAATCCTTGTTGTAGTCGATAGATTGACTAAGGTTGCACATTTTATACCTGAAAGTACCAAGGATGATGTCATGATTGTGGCTAACAGATTTTCCAAGGAAATATTTAGGCTTCATGGTTTTCCTAAGGTGATTATTTTAGATAGGGACTCTAGGTTTACATCTAAGTTTTGGTAAGCTCTACATCGTGCCATAGGTACCAGACTAAACATTAGTTCTACGTATCATCCAAAAACTGATGGGCAAACTGAAAGGGTGAACCAGGTCTTGGAAGATATGCTTCGCATGTATTGTATGGATCAGAAGTCTCGATGGGAAGACTATCTACACCTGGTAGAATTTGCTTACAATAATGGCCACCATTCGACCTTAGGCATGGCTCCATTCGAAGCTTTGTATGGTAGGAGGTGTAGGACACCATTATCATGGGATAATCTAGAGGATCGAGTTGTGCTTGGGCTAGACATGGTTAAGGAAATGGAGAAATAGTTAAAGATGATTAGAGAGAGGCTTAAGGAAGTTGTAGATCATCAGAAAAGTTATGTCGATCTAAAGAGGATGCCAAGAGAGTTTTCTATGGGTGACAGAGTGTTCCTGAGGGTGAGACCAAAGAAGAGTGCCATAAAGTCCACAAAACTAGATCCTCATTTTGTTGGACCTTTCAAAATCATAGAAAATATTAGTCCTATGGCGTATAGACTCGCCTTACCACCTAGTTTGTCGAAGATCCACAACACCTTTCATATATCCTTGCTTAGGAAATACATTGCTAATCCTGATCATGTTTGGGATTTTTCTAATTTGCAGATGGTGGATCCAGAGGCCATTGAAGTGTATCCAATGAAGATCCTTGAGTTTCACTCCAAAGCAATGAGGAAGGGGACTCTAGAGCAATGTAAGGTCCAGTGGGACCGCTATTCTAAGAGAAATGCTACTTGGAAGAAAGTGGCAGATATGTAAAGACATTTTTCATTTTTGTTTGAAAATGAAATGTAATTATTGTTTTAATGTTTGGACTTTGATGAAACACAAAGGATTGTGTTTAGCCTAAGGGGGGTAGGATGTCATGACCCTCCCTTGGAAAACATATTCATTGGATGGACTCATGAATGGCTATGTTATCTTGTTGATGGAATGACTAATTATTTCATGCTTAGTTTCTACAAACATATATTTTATGGAATAATATGATGTATCTTGTTGATGAAATGACTAACTATTTCATGTTTAGTTTCTACAAAACATATATTTTATAGAAGAATATGATGTTGCTAATAGATTTGCACTTTTGTAGGAATAGGATTTCTCATGGGTGGAAGAAAGACTTAACCACCAAGAACAGGATGCCATAAGAAAGGGAAATGATGTGATGATTTATTCATAAAACAACTTGGGCAACATGGATGAATGCCCTTTTCATGTAGTTGCATATCATGAATTTGCATGAGGAAAATATACTAAGTTTAGATGAAACTAGATGTTGCATGATAATCTTATTTTAGATGAAATTTTATCTGATAGATTCATTGCAAGAAGGATAAATGCTTGAGTTTATTGTTTATCTTTGATTTTGTATTAAAACATATATTAGGGAATTTATCTCTTGATTGGCATCATTGCTTTGGCATAAATAAGGAAAGGTTACCATTATGCTCACTTGAGTTTGATAATGAATAATTTTTTCATTAATGTTTTTCAGTGAGAACTTTATTTTTGTCCCATGAAAAAGGTAATTACTACTTGTAAAAGGATTCATTGATAAAGGATTTAATGACCTTGTTTAATTGATTGGATTAGCACTTTACCTTGAGGAGGAGCTTGTTGCTAAAGTAAAAATTAAAAAAAATAACAATAAAAAAGATCTTCGACTTTGACTCTAGAAGAAGGTTTTTGAAAAAAAAAAAAAATATATATATATATATATATATATATATATATATATATATATATGATTACATAATTATTGTTTGTTGTTGGTTGGTTGGTTCTTTTTGCTTCATCATGCTTTGAACGAAGAGATGAACGTGGGTAGTGGAAGTTAAAGATAGCACACACCTTCTTGATGTTAGAAATATATTACATTATAGGATTAATTAGTTATTTTAACTTATTCGTTGATTATTATTAGCGTATTGTTATTGTATTGTTGCAGCGGCATCCTGTTGAGATGCGCCTTCTTCGGGCTAATCCAGGAATGTTGTGTACTATTTATTTATTGATTCAATAAGACAATGTTGTTCGATTTCCTAACATGGCATCAGAGCCTGTATGAGAGGAGAGGCTGGAGACCTGTGTGAAAAAAAAAAATTATTCCGCCAAAGAAGCACTGACGGAAGCAGGTTGGAGAAATTTAATTTTTTTTTAAAAGGCTTGAGAGCTTTATTTTTTCCTAGAGGTTTATTTATGTAGGCACTTTTATGTTGTATGTTGCATTTTCCATTTTCTGCACTACTTCATTAAAAGTTAAAAATCAAATACACTCCCTAAGTCCCCGAAATAATTAAAACCCATCCGTGCAATTTATTGCACTGCAGCGTTCGGTATTTGTGATACCTCTGGCCAACACTTACAGGTAAAGTTGTCGTGTTTGTGCTACTGTATCCGCCGCCTAATATAGCTGCCACAATGACGTCTGAGCTAGTTCTCTATCAATCATCGGGGAGAGATAAGTTTGCCATTTTGCTATTTTTTTACTCCATCCACTACCCCAATCACTCTCGTGTTTAGGCTTAAATCCAGACGAACGTTCGGATATCCAAAGTGTTTAGGGGAAGTTACGCCCCACGCATGCGGATTGAAGACTTTCTAAGGTCGGTGCCATCAATGAGGTGATTCCCTTTCAATACCGCCTAAGTACCACGTATCGTATAATCATTAAAATTACCTATAGTCTCCCTCACGTAAGGGCGGGTAATTTTTTTGGTTTTTTCAAAATACCTATAGTCTCCCTCACGTAAGGGCGGGTATTTTGTACGGTATAACGGCCTAGCATTAAGGTATATCGAAGGGGCGACCATTTTGGTGTTATAAGGAACCTTCATAATGTCTACAAAACTAATGACTGATTCTCATCAGTTGTTAAAAGGTCCAAACTATACACCATGGAAAACCAAAATGAAGGCAATCCTAGAGATGGATGATCTTTGGGATGTTGTTTCTGGAGCAACAGTAAGACCTTCATCTGCAACTGGAGCCACAACTCTCACTGTCGATCAGAAAGATTTTGATAAGACAGATAAAAAGGCAAAGGTGCTCATTTTGCTTACTGTCTCTGATGAAGTTCAACCCCATATTGTTGATTGTCAAAATAGTAAAGAGGCATGGGATGCCCTTAACACTATTTATGAAGGAAATAATGATTCCACCATTCTATTTCTTCAATCTCAATTACACAATCTAAGCATGAAACAGGGAGAAACAGTTGAACTCTTTTTGTGCAGAGTATCTGAGTTGAAAGGAAAGTTGAATTCCTTGGCAGCGCCAGTTGATGATAAGCTCCTTACCTCAGTGGTATTGAGAGCATTACCTGATTATTTTCAAGTATTGATCACCTCACTTCAGGTATCACAAAGGAAAGTTACCTTTGTTGAGTTGGTAAATTTGCTACAAGAAGAGGAAGCACGCCAACTACAGCGAGATGATTCTTCTAACACTGCCCTATATACCAACAAGAAGGGGCAAAACAAGAAGAAGGGTAATTTTTAGAAGGGAGGTAGTTCTCAAAAGGATTCAAAGGGGAAACAAACTCAACCTCAACAAAAAAAGAGATATTGCAAGATCTGTGACAAAGAAGGTCATGATACAAACAGATGTTGGCATAAAAATAAACAATCAAAATAGAAAGGCCAGAACAAACCACAAAAGAACAAACAACAACAAGTGAATGTTGTTGTTGAAGAATCTGACACAGATTTTGAGAGAGCACACAAAGTGCTCATGACTACCACAGTATCCAAACAGATGGATCCTATTTGGTATGTCGATTTTGGAGCCAATAAACACATGACTGGTGACAAATCATGGTTTGAGTCTTTTGAGGCCAAAGAGGGCAAACCGGTCACTATTGTCGATGATAAAACCTACAAGGTTCAGGGAGAAGGAACAGTTTTTGTCACTCTTCCTGATGGCAAGTGCCAGATTGAGAAAGTCCTCTATGTTCCAGGATTGGCAAACAACTTATTGTCAGTGACACAAATTCTAGACAAAAATATGGTTGTAAATTTTAGTGTTGAGGGGGGCAAGAAGTGTTGTTCTATCACCAGGAGAGGTAAGAACATTGCAACCGCTTCATATAAGCATGACTTATTTGCCCTAGATACTATCTCTTCTCCAGATGTAGCCATGATTGTCTCTACAAAAGAGGCAACTTCCCTATGGCACAAGAGATATGGACATATGAGTTTTGGTTACTTACTTGAGTTAAGTAAGTATGAAATGGTAAAGGGTCTTCCTTCCCTTTCTACCACATTACCAGTTTGCTCTGACTGCTTGGCAGGAAAGCAACATAGAGTACCTTTTGAAAGGAGCTCTACAAGAGCAAAGAAACCTCTGGAATTGGTTCACACCGATCTGTGCGGTCCTTTAACACCCAACAGTTGTGGGGGTAAGAGGTATTTTCAGTTATTCATGGATGATTACTCATGAAAGATGTGGGTATTCTTTCTTCAACTAAAATATGAAGCATTTGGCTTCTTTCAACAATTCAAGAAATCTGTTGAAAAGGAGTCAGGGACTTCTATCAAGACCCTCCGCTCAGATCGAGGGGGGGAGTTCACCTCTAAATAATTCTCTGAGTTCTTGAAAGAAAATGGGATCACACGACAGTTGAATACTGCTTATACTCCTCAAAAAAATGGAGTTGTTGAAAGGAGAAACCGTTCCATCATGGAAATGGTTCGTTGCATGCTCACAGGAGCTAGAATTGGGCAACAATATTGGGCAGAAGCAGTCACCACATCAGTATATCTGTTGAATAGGGCACCCACTAAGGCCCTACAAGGAATGACTCCATAGGAAGCATGGAGTGGCAGAAAACCCTCCATCTCTCATCTACGCATTTTTGGTTGTAAAGCATTCATGCATATACCGAAAGAAAAGAGGAAAAAGCTAGATGAGAAAACATTGAGGTGCATTCTTCTTGGGTATGATGAACACTCTAAGGGTTATCGATTGATTGATCCCTTAACCAAGAAGATACACATTAGTAGAGATGTAGTTTTTGATGAGGCTTTCACATCGAAAAACACATCAGATGTATACCTAGACCTTGTGGAAACTAAGGTTGAGAAGTCTCCTTCATCAAAGGTTGGAGGTCCTTCTTCATCTTCTTCAACACCTCAGAAGAAGAATCCAAAGTGGTATACAAATACAATCAAAGATTCTAAGCTATCCACTCCACCATATTTGACATTGGATAGGCCTCGTACTCGCAGCATGGCTCGATAGGAGAAAGTTGCAACAGAGAATACTGGGGTTGATGATCTGTGTCAATATTTTGAGGAACTTTCTGTAGATCCAGAGAGAGATACAGAAGATATGGATATTGATGATGACAGGGTGTTTATGTCCTCAATAGATGATCTTGAACCTGCATCAGTGCAAGATGCTCTTGGTGAGCCTCAGTGGAAGGCCGCTATGGATGCAGAGTATAAGTCTTTGATGAAAAACAAAACTTGGAAGCTTGTCGATCTGCCATACGAAAAGAAGCCCATAGGCTGCAAATGGGTGTATAAAGTTAAGTATAAGGCAGATGGGACAATAGATAAGCATAAAGCCCGACTTGTTGCAAAGGGCTATGCTCAAAGAGAAGGCATTGACTACGAGGAAACTTTTGCACCTATTGCTCGGATGACAACCATTCGAGTTCTTTGTGCTATGGCAACACAATATGGGTGGAAAGTACACCAAATGGATGTCAAGAGTGCTTTTCTAAATGGTGATCTCCAAGAAGAAGTCTACATGACTCAACCGAAAGGATTTGAAGTGGAAGGCCAACAACAAAAAGTTTGCAAATTGGTCAAATCCTTATATGGTTTGAAACAGGCCCCTCGGGCTTGGTACATAAAAATGGATAATCACCTACTACAGCATGGATTTAAGAGATGTCCGTCAGATGCAAACCTCTATTTCAAGAAGCAAGGCTCTGAAATAGTGTTGCTTGTACTCTATGTTGATGATCTACTCATAACAGGGAGTTCAGAAACAATGATCTCTACTGTCAAACAGGATTTGAGCAAATCTTTTGAAATGACAGATCTCGGACTTCTCCATTACTGTCTTGGTCTGGAAGTGAACCAGAAGGAGCACTACATCAAAGTGTCTCAAAAAAAATATGCCAAGACACTACTAGAAAAATATCGCATGACTGACTGCAAGCCGATGGCAACACCAATGGAAACAGGTCTTCAGTTATCATGATATGACAAATCACCTCAGGTAGATGCTACTCTCTATCGTCAGTTGATTGGGAGTCTCATATATCTGACCAACACTAGGCCAGATATCGTATTTGTTGTCAACTATCTTTCGAGGTTCATGCAGGAACCTAAGACTACACACTGGAAAGCAGCAAAGCGAGTTCTTCACTATGTCCGTGGCACAATGGAATATGGCCTAGAATACAAGAGGAACAACAAATTCTTCTTACAGGGATACACGGACTCCGACTATGCCGGATCATATGATGATCGTAAATCAACTTCAGGATATTTGTTTCATCTTGGATCTGGTCCTGTCTCTTGGCACAACAAGAAGCAACAGGTGGTTGCTATTTCATCAACAGAGGCAGAATATCGCGTCACACGTGAAGCTGTGTGCGAAGTGATATGGTTGCGTCGCATCCTAACAAGTATGGGTCTTCCATCAAAATCTCCAATACACTTGTTCTACGACAACATGGGTGTTTTGAATCTTGTTAAGAATCCAATACATCATGAGAAAACCAAGCACATTGATACACAATGCCACTTTATTCGAGACGAAGTACCAAAACACCGAATTCAGCTTCAGTACATCTCCACCAATGCTCAAGTTGTAGACATTTTCACTAAGGCACTTGCACGTGTCAAATTTGAATTGTTTCGCAGCTCTCTATGTATTTCAAAATAATGTAATCTGGGGGGATGTTAGCATAGCTAGAAGTTATTCAATTATCCAAATAATGTAATAAGGGGGGATGTTAGAAATATATTACATTATAGGATTAATTAGTTATTTTAATTTATTCGTTGATTATTATTAGCGTACTGTTATTGTATTGTTGCAGCGGCATCCTGTTGAGATGCGCCTTCTTCGGGCTAATCCAGGAATGTTGTGTACTATTTATTTATTGATTCAATAAGACAATGTTGTTCGATTTCCTAACACTTGATTACCTAGTGTTGGTTGTTTCATTATTTCTTGATTACCTATATCTTTATTTTGGAACCTTTAGAAACCATTTTCCCCTTCTAAAAAGGGATTGGCAAAGAAATAAACTAGCGAAGTGCTTAGCTTCATAAGAGAAATCAATTGAATCTACTAAGGATTTAGAAACAATAGAACTAGGATGCATGTTAATTATAGCTACACCAAAATCCATTTGATACACTTGATATCTAAGAATTACGGATATGTGTGATTATTATTGTAAATTTGGTTTATCTACGGTTGATAAGATAGCTGAATTTGTTTCTCATTTTTCTTAAAAGGTCTTGAGCTCTTTGATATAGTATGTGTTATTTATGAACATAGTGAATGTAGTTTGATTCTTTCAAAAGGAGTTTTCAAGTCTAAACTATCTCATGGTCAATAGATTCATTTTATTTGGTATCTTACATATCGCTTAATGCCTAGCTCTCAGTTGATGTCGAATATGTCACACAAACCTAATAAAGAAATGTGGATGCACGTATGTGGTGATTTTAACCAATTCGTTTGTGCCAGTTAGATTCAAGGTTTAATTATTACTAGGTACCGCCATAATGAACTACCATTTCAAAAGAATGATTGGAGAACATTGTTTGTTTTCTAGCTTTAGGTTGAAAGAATATAATCTATGTTGGAAGTTTCACTAGGTAATTATTCAAGTTGGAGAAGGAAAGATAAAATAAAATCTACTTTATTGCTTGTAGAAGATCCCTCGAAATAATATTTTAACCTATTACCATTATATAAGTTTTAGGGATGTTATTTTTCTTTTCTTTCATATACTCTAATGTTGTCTTACGTGTGTTAAGACATGTGACTCTTATTTCTATAGTTATATATAAAGCCTTATAAAAAACCGAGATAGAGTGTTCCATCTAAATGAAATTGCCTTGGTAGATGCGTTTTGTGTGTGTTTGATTTTTCGTAAGTCTAATGGTGTAATTTTATCCAGTCTTGGATTATAAAATTCGAGAATTTGTTAGTATGTTAAAAAAATAATAATGGTGTATTGTTGTAAAAATTAAATGAAAAGACTCTTTAGGCATTTTGGTTTATGCGACGTAGATCCTGGAGACTACAAAGGAAGTTATGGGTTAATTTGGAAATGTGATCCTTAAAGAAATATGAGAGCATATTTTTTGTTGTACTTTCTTTTAAAAAAGAATATGCTTTGGCTTATTTTGATTTAGCATGTTGTAGTCTTTTGGAAAGAACATGATAGACTATGTTCGCTTACTTTAAAAAAAAACATGATAGATTATGTTTTGGCTTACTTTGAAAGAACATGATAGGCTATGTTTTGGTTTGCTTTAAAAGAACATGATAGAATGTGTTTTGACTTTTAAATATGCCACTTTCAATAGAAGAAAATAAATGCATATGGGAATGCATTCTCATGCTTGAAGCTGTCCTAATCCCTTAAAGATATTTTCTTCTCGGTAGCTTGAGGATAAGCTCAATGAAGAAACAGATTGAAGACATGCATGAACTTGAGACAGTGAAGAGTATTTTCCAACTATCTTTTATCCATATTTGAAAGGGACTTTGTAAGCTTGATCTTCATTGGTTATATAATATTTGGATGTAATAATTGTAGTGAACAATATTATTGGAACTCCCTTGAGAACACATCAATACATAAATCAAGTATTAAGAAGAAGTCCTGCCAAGGAGGGTCATTACACAAAGTATGTTTTTGGTGTATGCATATTACTCTAGAGTCTTGGTGCTATTTTAAAGAGGAGTGACCTTCCCTTTTGAGACACATTTGTGTAGCTAGCACAGTGGTAAGGTGTTTCTATTGAAGGAAGGAGGTCTCACATTCAAATATAGGTGCATCATTTTTGCTTGTGTGAAGTGCTATGGCATATTTCAAATAAAAAATCTCTTTCATCTATCACATTCATGTCGATGGTACAATGGCTGCACATTACAATTTACTTTTTATATACATGTATAAATTTAGCCAATCCACATCTACCAAGTGTCACAATTCTATATGTCATATGTTGTCATAGTTGGATGTCCAATCAATGAGTAATATCAATAGAGGTGGCACATGGAAGTGACAAGTGATAGTCTTTGGTTGGCCAAAATTTTCTCTAAGGTCTTTTATTTAATTGTTTGCTCTTTTTTTAGTTCTAATATGCCCAAACGTTTAGAGGCTATAAATTTTACATACAAAAATATTTTGGGACATTTTTTTTTCAAATTGAACAACTTTTCAAGATCTATAGATTGGTGAAATTAGTTTAAAGACTTGATACTATTTTCTATGAGATTATTAATGTGCAATATAGACCTAGTTGGAATTCTTCTTTTTGGTGTGATTTTAAATCCAATAGTCTATTGGCATGACAACTAGTAATTTTTCTCACGTGTATGATTTAAAAGCTTTATTCGACAATAAGGTCATAGGTGAAAATCTCATTTCCTCTTATTTCTTTTATCACAACTTTGATGTTTCACAAAGCACCAAACATATAACTCCAATTAAGCTTGATGGTGGAGCAGTTGGTTAGTTGTACTATATTTAAGAGATTTTAAAATTCCTATGCTTATCTTTCTCTTTTTCCATATTGGATGTTTGCTCTAGCTCCAATAACCCATTCGTGTTGTGATTGGTATCTTTTGGGCTATAAAAGGAGTAGGTTTTGGATGATTAGTGTAAGGTATACCTTGTTTCTATGAGCCCTTTCTAGACATCAGGGTTGATTATTTAGAGACCTACCTATTACTTCATGATTAAGTTACCTTCTCTTAAGGTTGATGGATAAATTGTGGTCACCATAGTGCATGTTGAAGATATTCTCATGGGAAGATCAATGTCTTAATCTAGGAGGTTGAGTTTCAGCTTCATATTTGGGAGAGGTTGATCTAGTTCTTATACCTTTGAAAAGAGATTGTAAGATGTACTAGCCCATATGAGCATTCATTATGGGGGATAAATGTATCATCTTTAATGTATTCTATCCTTGGAACCCGATCTTAGATTGTTGGGGGTGTTGAAATATTTATAATTTGATCTTATTAGGTCAAGGACAATAGTAATGAAGTACCTATAAGTGCTCTTGATGTATCCTAAGGAAAAGTGCTATGTAAGCCTTTATGTATCTTGCTATGAGCCTACAAGCATTCTATATGTAAATCTATGGGTATATTTCTATGTAAGCCTATGGGCATCTTCCTATGTATACCTTTGGGTATATTTATATGTAAGTCTAAGGGCACACTCACATATTCACCCTTAGTGATATTTGTTAGTGAAAATGCTGAAAAGAGATCGTACACCTATGCAATGAAATAAAGAACAAACTAGATAGCAAACTATGTAACCATAATGACAAAACAAAATATGAAATAATGGTGCCCTTTTTATTAATATCAATTATTTCCTTCAAGAGGGTTACAATGGGATCCCGTTGAGGTATTTTCTACCAATTTGATACAAATTTACAATAATAAAAGTAATCCAAGGTGTATCTTGCAGGATCTCTCTTGCATCTCACAAACTGATTATTGACAGGTTTTTGGTGACTATCGCAATGTAGGATGGTGAGGTGTGAATATTTATGCCATTTGCTCCATCGTAAAGACCTGTAATTTGCACATAATAAAATCTAAAGAGCATCAAAAGCATATGAAGAGCCTTTCAAGATAAGACCCATATCCATGATAAAGAAAACGATAAAGAAGCTAAAATACGACAAATACATGCATAAAAATGAAATCTAACTATGCTAAGAAGTAATTAAAATGTTGCTAAATCTAATGAAAGCAAGAAAATAGAGAAAAAAGATATCTACTAGAAGACCGTCTCTATGTGGGACAATCTTGTTTACGAGTCGTCTCAGGGTGAGACGGTCGTGCCTGCAAGCCATCTTTGAGCGATATGGCCTCTAAACTACGAGTGAATTTCCTTGTGGTTGATGAGAGGTGATGTTGGGTTTGATTCGTGGATGAGTTGACATTCTTGGTGTGCTCATGAGGAACGACCTAGGGGTAAAATATAACACCGAAGCAAGGGTGTTGAATGGTACAAGAAGCACAAGTTTGATATTAATTCTTTGAGATGATCCATTGGCATGCTTGGAATCTTCATGGTTGGATTTTGATAGCGCTTCATTACTTTGAGAATGATATCTCTTTGATTCTTCAGTCTAATAGGACTTCGACGTATGAAATTATGATATATTCAATGAAGGCTAAGTGCCTTTAAATAGACTTCCAAATGGGAGTCCAAAGCTTGTAAGAGAAGCCAATAAATGGTTGGGATCAAGAAACATAACTACTTCTTGATAACCATCGTGCAACTTGACTTCGTTATACCATTATGCCTAGCTGGCATGCGTAATTGTTTGAACTATAGAATGGGAACTTGCTTCTAGTGTGGCCATCTCAGGGTGAGACAGTCATGACTGCAGGTCATCTCGAGCTGAGACAATCACAGTTAGGGGTCATATCAGGGTAAGACGGTCGCTGAGGAGGTTGTCCTTTGGTGGGATGATCGTGACTTCAAAAGGGAAATTCCTCCCTGTTTGAGTGGTGAAAACCACTATTAAGCCTTAGGGCTACCCAAGGTGGATCATATGGCCTAAAAAGGTGTCCATATAAGGTAGTCTCCTCAACATGACATGTTTTAGGTGTCTAAAGTTAGTATACCTTAATGGATAACCTTTATTAAAGGGTGTAATTTATTATGTTTTTATTATTGTAGGTTAAACTCAAAGTCAAGTTAATGTCAACTTGAGGTTAACTACTCATTAGGTTATTTTTTTGTATCAATATAAAATATCCCTCAATTGATCACTTGTATCGTAGTATACTATATAAAAATATCATGGGGGTACCTATGGTCACAATTCCTTATTCCATCTCTCAAATCATGGCATTTATCTCTTTTTTTATTTTTCATCTATACACTCTTCTATTTATCTTTTGTTTCTTTTTTGCATATGATTATAGTGAATGGATGTTTTAAAATTTTCTAAAAAATGATGGAAATTCCAACATCTCAAGGATCCATAGCCAAGATATCAAAGTTCATAATATCATAGCTTACTAACATTATCTGTGTATGCCACCATAGCCATAATATTTTTCTTCCTAGAGGAAGTAGGGTGATAACTAAGTTTATGCATCTCATCCAACTCTTTACAGCATCCTAAGGGAATTTTATTGAAACCATATGCTTAATCACCCATTGATCTAGCCAAAATTCCACCTTTTTTGTGCAAGTGATGTGATAGATAGATAAAATATTGGGGTCGATACTTGGAACATGAAGGGCCTTATCAAATGAAGAAAAATGAATTATTATCTCACCATATCTAGCCACATGTAAAAAGGAATCATCCCCATTAATCACATGCTCTACAAAATATTGTGTATTGTATTCATGTAAGAGATGGCTATGCTTAATCTATGTTGAGTTACCCTAAAATTTGTAATCCACTCTTTAGAAGAGGTGGATGATCAATATGCTAAATGAACAACTATATGTGTGTGTGAGGTATCACCATCATGATTGTAGCATTAGTACACTTTTTTTGAGGTCCCTTTGAGTATATTTATCTACAATTGATAATTATTTGCCTTATGTTGTTCCTTATTAGTGCAATAACAATTTTAAAGAGCTTCTTAGGTTTCTTCTATTCTTTCTTTGGCTTTTTGTCATCTTTTGTTTTAATTGCTTCCTTTGTTTGAGCTTTAAGAGAGAGAGAGAGAGATCAACGCTTATGCCTCTATCGCTAACCCTAGTGGTGAAGAAGACATCTGAACTCATTATTGAGAAGAGGAGTAGTCATGAGAAAGTACACTTGAAGCATCTTAAATACAATGGCAACAATTTTCTAAATTCTAGAAATATTGTTGAACACAATATTGAGAAGGTCAATGTGTATTTTCTCAAATTTATCTCCCTTGACAATATAAACATCTTCTTCCATCTTTTTAAACCAATTGATGTACTCGTTGAAGGTCACAAAACTCTCCATATCCAAAGTGGCAAGCTTTACCTCTAATATATTAGTCTATGTAGATTTAATACAATCACACGCCATTGAATATATTTAATAACTTCTTAAAATCTAAGACTTTGTTGATGTTAGTATCATATATCTTGTCAACATGAAGAGTAATCACACCAATATACTCCTTATCCTTAAACATTTTTTTCTCTCATCATAACCAATGTCTAGAGGGTCCTCATTTACATATTTGAGCAATGCCTTACTTCAAATCAAAGCTTCAATATTGATGTTCCATGTAACAATATTTGATCCATTGAGAAAGGGTACATGTTGATCCATAGAATTCATGTCAAAATACAGTCTCCTACATGTAGTCATGACCAAAAAATAATATTGTTAATAGAACGAGCTAAATATATTATATGATTTAAAGACATGGTTCAAAACACTTTTGTATGCAAAATTTATAGGCCCTAGAAGTTTGAACAAAAAATCAAACAAAATATGACTAAAAGCTTTCAAAAAATTTAAAAAATAATTATACTTTCACCAAATGCAAAACTATTGTGTCATTGACAAGGTGACTAAGGAGGTGTTGACCAAACATTAATTAGTCTACCACATGGATAGTGTAATAGTAAATAACTATCACCAAGTGTTGATCTATGCAATGGGATGCCACTAGGGTGTGAATTGTGTAGGTTATTTGAAAGGGTGTCAATGAACCTAAATTTACCACATATCATCTTTTTATGCTAAGAAAATATGACTTTTCCACGTCTATTGCTAATTATGTGTGGTTAGGATTAATACATATATGATTGGTTAATCTTAATTTATATAGGTAAATTTCCAATACCATATCACTTCTGCCACATCGACCATCCATACCACCTTATTCATGTTGACTATTCCATCAATTGATTTACCAATCATCATTTGAATACAACTAAAAAATGAGCTAGGGATTCAAATCATGGACCTCCAAAGTGCAAAACCTTACAACTCTCTATCTTAGCTACGATCCCACATGGGCACGTAAGCATTAAATGTATCTACTTGTTGGAGAGTCTTCCACCCTTCCTAAATGGACCTACAATACAAAGAGAGTTGTAATTGAACCCATATCTGACAGGGAAAATGTCTTAGCATAAGCTTTCCAAACCAACTCAGTCCTTATTGTGTCAGGTCCAAAGAACGCATCCCAAAACTTTGATGCCTCTAAGCCAACTTAAGGGATGAATGCATGTAAATTATAAACCCTTATGATGTATCACCTACACATCACAAAACCTCCATACAAATGCTTCAATGCAAATTTAAACCCTTGACCAAGGGTTGTTAGCACCTTACTAATAGCCCAAAGCAACACTACACCAAAACTACCACTAAACCATAGACATGAGCTACATGCTATCATGTGCTTCCCTCTAATGGCATCACATGCTCTTTTAGCATCCAAGGCAATATTAGTGGGAATATTCCCTTTTAAATATTCAAATTTTTGAAAAATAAAGATAAAACATAAGATTTTTTAGCATGAAAAAATAAATAGCTTGAGGTAGAATGAAAAAATTGTTGAATTAGGACATTTACAATTTAGCAAAGAATACAAAAATGCTAACACTTGGTCTAGAATGTAACCAATCAAGTTATCCTCTCCTGCTAACGCAGTCAAAAAGTTGGCTGTAACAAGTGACCTAGAGATCTTTGCCACACACAAAAGTTTACTCATGACTTCTTTGACATATAGAGGTTATAAAAAATATTTAGCTTTTTATTTTATTCTTCATTAATCATGCAAACTATCCTCTCATTTGTGTTGCATTTATACCACCAAATCTAAAGCATAAAAAGAAATGGATTCCTTTGAAAATCCATAAAAGACAAGTGAAAGTTTCAAACAATCTCAAAAAGTTCAATCCAGTAATTAAAACATCCTTCTAGTTAAAAATAAAAATGCATTGAATATCAAGAGAGGAAAGGGAACCTATTGGTTAATATTTTTTCTAAAACAACAAATATGTTACAATATAATGAGATCCTCGTGATCTAAGTCCACATAGGGTTTTGAAGAACAAATGCTAAACAAAAGAAAACTATTGGTAGCACATAAAGCTTCCATCAACTACTTCCAAAAAATACCCTGATCCTTGAAATGGCCAAGAAGAGAAATTGTTAGAGGTAAGCAATTGAGTAGTGAAGATTCACATCCACTTTTATTTCATGTTGAATTTCATAATACTTTCCATAAATGAATGGAATCAACATATTACCTAGACATATTAATAACTCATATAAAGAACACAAGCAATATGAAGGCTATTTGTAGACACAAAAATAATCTCACTAAAGAAAAGAATAGCAGTCCAACCAATGAATGAACGTTTTATCTCAAGGGATATAAATACTCAATTATAAGGGATCTTTAGGTCACAAATAAAGAGTTGATCTTTATGGTTAATAATAAAATATTATAATAAACCTATCTATACAAGGTGTACAAAGTCCCATCAAATAGCATTAGCTCAACCAATTAGATTCCTTGACTTTCAAGGAGGAAATCAAGGTTTGAATCTTGCCAAGCAATACATGCATAATTACCAAACGGTTGTAATACAATTATGTGGTCATGATGTAATATGGGTGGGGCTCATTTCAATCACATATAACCCATTGAAAAATATAAGGTGCACAAATGCCCAAAGAGCTAAAAATATAATGAAAAAGTCAACTATGGCCTCAAGTAAAGCTTAACACCATATATTCCAACAAGCTAGTCCTTTAAAGATAAAATTTAGAGGGCTTGGATTGTATGCTCTCATTTTACGTTTTTAGATTTTATTTTTGAAGCCAACTCTTCTTAACTAGTTCCTCAATGACAATACTTATAGAGTTAGGGTTGTAAGCTTTCACTTTCTCATTAGTTTTAAATATCTTTGATTTTCATTACAAACTAGTATAGGAAGATTACTTTATAATTTCATTTAACTTTTCTTTAAAATTTGTTTTCCTATTCCCTTAAAGACAAAACTTAGAGGGCTAAGGTTTCATGTTCTAACTTTCTGCATTAGCTTTTAATGTTTTGTTTTATATTGCGAGTTAGTAAAAAAAAAAAATTGTTTGATGTCATTTAACTATCATCAATTGTATTCATTTGGATGCTTTTTGTTATACTACTATAAATGAGTTTGATTTTCTTATATTAGATCTACTAAACTAGTATATCAAACAATCTAATCCTTGATGATAAGAACTTTCGATGAAATATCAAATGGCATTAGCTCAACTAGTTAGATTCCTCAATTTTCAAGGAAAAGACCAAAAGATTTAAATCTTGCCAAATAATATATACATAGTTGTCAGGTTGTTATATAATACTAATATATGATCGTGATGTAATAGAGGTAGGGCTCATTTCAATACTATATAACCCATTAAAAAAAATAACTTCTTGTAAAACATCTACTACATTGATTTAAAATTAACATAAATACAATTTTTTTTATAATTAAAACACCGTTACTTTCATTTAATTTTTTTATAACTTTCCTTTCTTATTTTTTCATAAATAACTATTCTTTAAAAAGGTTTGCTTCTTATATATACTTAAACTCATTCTTTTCCATATGAAGTTTTACTAAAGTTCATTATGTATTTAAAAATAAAATAAAATGTTTGCATCTTACATATACTTAAACTCAATCTTTTCCATATGAACTTTTACTAAAGTTCATTGTTTTTTTATAATTCCACATAAAAGTATCATACAATGAAGTTTCTTAGGTATGTTTGTATGACCAAGAAGGCAGCTAATTGAGTTGGAATCAAATCCATTATTCTTCATAATTGAATTGATGTTGGAGTTGGAATAGAAGATATCTTTAGGAGTGGATTCTTTAGTTGTTTGTCAAAACATTACAGACCTTTCGAGACCTCTCCAGTTTGGTAGAAAGCTTAAGCTAAAGGTGTGAACGAGTGAGAAGGAAAAAAGTTAAAAGAAATTCCTTGCACTACAATTTATGTTAAAGCTATTGAAAAAGTCTTTGAAGTAATGTCACATCATGGGGTTGGGGCCTCAACTAAGATTATAACTAGTAGACATGCAAGTCAACATTACATATGCATATGCATGTTATTTATTTCAAAAAAATATTATGAGGTACACCTTTTAACCTTGAGCTCGTCTTTAAACCTTCTCTTTTGTGTAGTAAGTGGAATGTTTCTCAAAATAGTTTAGGATTTAATTTTCTCTTTATTTTTATGATTTTTCTCATAATTTCAGTATATGTATAGTCACTAATAAAAAAAACACAAATTACACGTTAAAATAAATTGGTTGGTAGTTTTAAGTGTTTTAATCTGATTTTTTTTTTTTTTGGAGGTTAATAGTTTTTAAGTATTTATCTTATCTAATAAATTAAGATTTATAATAATAAAATTTAATTTAAATATTTACCTAACATAACAAAGATGTTACCAATTTTTTTAAATTTAAAATATATATATAATTTTGATTATTATTGTTTTTTTTGTTTATAGGAAAGTTGTTACAATCACACTATTTTTAGTAGTTGGCAAGCGCAGGATTCAAACTATATTGGTTTGCATCCACCAAACCTATTTCACCTCGTTGTCTTATATAGCTTGAATTCCCTTGCCAACTGTCGGATTCTTCACCCTTCCAACTGACCAAGAATTCCCTGTGTTGTCTGTTACCCCATCCAACTGTCTTCATATCCCATATACGCTCCACCTCCCGTTCATGCTTATCAATGACATTTGCAGGAGGCCGACTCGGCTCGCCTCTTTCTGGCTCCGCCTCATCAGCATAAAACTGTCGCAGTTGGCTTACATGGAAGGTCGGGTGGACCCTCATGTGCGATGGTAACTCCAGTCTATAGGCAACTTTGCCCACTCTAGCTACTATCTTATACGGACCGTCATATCGGCGGATCAAGGCTTTAGACTTCCCCTTCTTGGCTTTGAAAACCTCAGGTTCCATCCGGAGCAAAACCTTGTCCCCAACACTGAATTCTACGGCCCTTCGACTTCCATCTGCAAACTTCTTCATTGTTTCAGCAGCCTTCAACAGATGTAGTCTCGC
This sequence comes from Wollemia nobilis, assembly GCA_028583015.1. Taxonomy (NCBI): domain Eukaryota; kingdom Viridiplantae; phylum Streptophyta; class Pinopsida; order Araucariales; family Araucariaceae; genus Wollemia; species Wollemia nobilis. Next base: position 3,229,346 of record JAQPPZ010003073.1, read on the forward strand.
CAGGTCCACCCTTTCTTGCCACTGCTTCATGTAGTCGGTAGCTGATGCGCACCCCTTCAGATATCCTCCGAGCACAGTGTGTGGCGACAACGGTTGTTGCCCCGTCGCTAGCTCGAATGGTGAGTGCTTGCTCGACCTACTCTTCTGGCTGTTGTAGCAAAACTGTGCCATGTCGAGTAGATCCGGCCAATTTAATTGGTCGCTATGTACAAAGTGTCGAAGATACGTCTCCAAGATGGCATTGATTCTCTCTGTTTGCCCATCTGTTTCAGGATGAAACCTTGAAGACATCAACAACTTCGTACCCATCACTGTGGGTAGAAGCTGGGCTCTCTGCTGCTATTGTCAACACTGCCAACTGCTGCTTCCTACTGAGTGCATCTGCCACCACATTTTCCTTCCCTGCGGTATGCACGATGTCCATGTCGAACTCAGCTAGAAAGTCTTGCCATCTGGCCTGCTTGCCAGTCAACTTGCTCTGAGTCTGAAAGAACGTATTGGACACATTGTCCGTTTTGACCACAATATGTGCACCGAGAAGATAATGTCTCCATGTCCTCAAACAATGCACTACTCCAGTCATCTCTTTCTCATGCGTGGGATACCTCCTCTCCGCATCGTTCAACTTCCTAGACTCAAAAGCAACAGGGTGCCCTTCCTGAATGAGCACTCCCCCAATGGCAAAATCCGAAGCATCCACATGCACTTCAAACGGCTTACTGAAGTCTGCCAGGGCTAACACCGGTGAGGAGGTTAGCTTCTCTTTCAACAACTCAAATCTTTGCTTGGCACTTATCTGACCAGTCCCATTTTTGATCCTTCTTCAATAAATCTGTCAAAGGTGATGCTAGCTTCGAAAATCTGCTCACAAATCGCCTGTAGAAATTAGCAAGTCCCAAAAACTGGCGTACACCATGTATGTTCTTCGGCGACTCCCAATTCCTAATCGCTTCAAGCTTCTTCGGGTCAGGCTTGATGTTACTCTGTCCAATCACATGCCCGAGAAACTTTACTTCTTGCTGAGCGAATGCACACTTCTCTTTCTTCACAAACAGGCGATGCTCCCGTAACAAGTCGAAGACCTCTGCCAAGTGTTTCCTATGTTCCTCAATGTTCTTTGAATAAACCAATATATCATCGAGGTAGACCACCACTGACTTGTCCAACAATGGTCTAAAAATGTCGTTCATAAGAGTGCAAAACGTGGCCGACGCATTACACAAACCAAACGGCATCACAAGAAACTCAAACAACCCATACTTTGACACACAGGCCGTCTTCTCGACATCTTCTGGAGCAATCCTTACCTGATAGTATCCGGATCTCAAGTCCAATTTTGTGTACACCCTCGCCCCTGCTAGGCGATCAAAACAGTCGTCTATTCGTGGAAGCGGATAACTGTTCTTGATGGTTAGCTTATTCAACGCTCTATAATCCACACACAAACGTAAGCTTCCATCTGCTTTCCTCACGAACAAGACTGGCGCTCCGAAAGGTGAGCGCGAAGGACGAAGATACCCAGCTGCTAACAACTCCTCCAGCTGCTTCTTTAATTCGACCATCTCTGGCCCACTCATTCGGTAAGGAGCCCTTGCGGGAATCCTCGCCCCTGGGGTCAACTCAATCCGATGGTCTATCGCCCTTCTAGGCGGCAACTCCCGTGGCAGTTCTTTAGGCATCCTATCTTGGTACTTTTTCAGTACACTCTCCACAGCAGGCGGGATTGGAACCTTCTGTTCTTCCTCCTCCCAACCTCCTACCAATGCAGCAAGCATCATTGGCTGCTTGCCCATCTTCCTGGACGCCCTTCGCATACTCATAGCACTGCACAGCTGCCCCTTCCCCTTTCCTTGCACCTTCGGCGGTTCGACTAACTCCTTCGTCGTCTGACGTCGTCTAATGGTCCTAACAGTGCACGTCTGCCCTGGGTTGAACATAAATAATGACTCCAGATGTGGGAAGATTGCTACTCTCTCCGTCTTGAACCACTCCTGTCCCAGTATCATCTCAAATTCATCCATTTTCAACACTAAGAACGTGGCTCTCCCTTTCCACTCGTCGGCTTCAAAATTCACTTCTTTTACCACACCGACGGTCTTGATGGTTGAAGAACTCACAAGCTGAAGCTTGTCACCTCCTCCTGAATACTTAAGGTTTAACCACTTCGTCGTCTTTTCACTGATGAAGTTGTGAGTAGCCCCCGGGTCCACCAGTGCAACAACTGTCTGCCCCTTCGCCTTCACCTCCACAAACATCAGGTCGTTCTTCCCATCCACTACGGGGTTCCTCCCGTTCTGGCCAGCCTCCCCTGTTGGGACGGGCTGCCATACACCCTTGCCTTTCGGCTTTCTTGCTTGCACATCTTGCCCCCTGTCCCTGTTGGACATCTCCACCGTTGAACACTGCCCCATGATGACTCCAACCTGAGCTCCATCACATTCTGCCTGTTCAGCTGCCATCAATCGGCGTGGATGAGGACAATCCTTCTGTAGATGCGGGCCGTGACAATTCCAACAATCCATCCACTTCTTGTCGCCACTTTTGTTGTTGGACGACTTCTTTCCATTTTTGTTGTTGGAATTCTGCTTCTTCGACCCTGATGTGCTCGCCGAGGACCAATTGACTGACTTCTCCCCCCCTTGAGTCCCATTGCCTTTTGCCTTCCACGACTGATCCTTATTACCGCCACCAGAGCTCTTCGTCTTGGTGCTCGGATCACGAGTATCCTTCTTCGTGACCGATTCTTGCTTGAAGTCGTGGAAAGAATCTGCCATGGCAATAGCCTCGTATATGTCCTTGGGGTTCCTACGCCTAAGTTCAACCTTCGCCCAGTTCTGGAGACCTCTCTCAAAATCTATCAACTTGTCTTGTGGGGTTGACGACTTTACTAACACCATCGTGTCCTGGTATGCCTTGATATAATCTCGCAATCTCCCAGTATGCTTGAGGTCTCTCAGTCTATTCATAGCCTCCCATTCGGAGTTGGCTGGTCTGAACTGTTCCTTGAGCGCCTTTTTGAAGTCTTCCCAATTCTCAATTCTCACCAAAGTCCTCTTCTCTTCCATGTCTTCTGCCAAGTTCCGCCACCAAGTCTTTGCAATTCCTGTCAAATAACTGGCAGCCGTTTCAACTTCTTCTATAGCAGACTGACTTCCCACCTTCTTCAAGTATTGCCCGACGTCCCAGAGAAAATCATCTAAAAGACGATCATCCCGAGCACCGTCATAAGTCTTGGGCTCTACAAGCTTCGGTGGTCTCTTCCTTTGCTCTGAACTGCTCTGCCCTCGGTCTCTACCATAAGCACCCACTACCGCTGCTCGACAATACGTGGTCTCTGCTTGGACCTTCTCAAGGGACTCAACCAAATCGGCATGCGAAGTTTCCCATGCCGTCTGGGCATTCAGACTGTCCTCTAACCTTCTCCTCAATTCGGACATTTCATCAATTATCGAGGAGCGCCAACGTGCTCCCTCTTCCGTCGTCTCTTCAAACTGGATTCAAACTATATTGGTTTGCATCCACCAAACCTATTTCACCTCGTTGTTTTATATAGCTTGACGTGAAATAAACTATCGAATGCTCTCGTACAGTCATTGTTAATCTGGCGTCATTGTTAATCTAGCATGCACTCAAAAGTTTCATATCAAACTACTACTTTTGCAATAAGTTTCCTCAAAATTTGAACTTGAATCTCTTCTAAATAAATATCCAACCAAAATAATATCTGTAAGTATTTTGATTACATTATTATGAATTGTTTGTATTGTTTGTAGAGCATAAGGATAAAAGAATGTTCAACTTCGCCCTTCTATGGAAAAATAAATATATTTGCAACCTTTAAAAGAATGTTCATGCACAAGCTTCGCCCTTCTATGGAAAAATAAATATATTTGTAACCTTTATAATATTTAAATGTGTAATGCGGTGGAAAAGCAACATAAGTTAACGGAAAAAGTTTTTCAATTATTAATTTTGGAAATGGAATCTTTAATATCTTTATTTTGAGGAAATAACATAAATCAAAGTTTTATTAATTGATTATTAAATATTATATATTGGAATTGGATAATGTAATAAATTTATGTAATTAATATTTAGGGTTGAATATTTCCATTTCAGTTATAATTTTACGGAGCCTTAGCTCTCCTTCAAGAGGGCTTTGGCTCTTCTTCAGGAGGTCCAAGGTTCAAACCGAGGCGTGGACGAGTATGGACGAGTATGTGAGGAGATGGGTGTGTGGTGGTTGTGTTAGTTTCCTATTGATAAGCATAGCTCTCGGTTTTACGAGGGATCATGGTTGGAAGGAGATTGCTCAGCCCTCTACGTTGGTCGTAGGGGTTTCTCACACTAACCAAATAAAAAAAAATTCTACACTGTCTCTAAAACATTAAATATTTTTCATATTAGTTGAATTGGTTGTGATATAATCTTCTACTACACAACTCTACTATGCAAGGACTAATAAAATTAAAAATTAAATTAATTTATATAATAACATGCTTATTTGATGTTTTATTAAAATATAATTATAAATTTAATAATTATGATATAATAATTAATTTTAATTGTTTATTTGTATATAGTTTTTAAGAACATGGGTCTTCTTGAAATTTGAAGAATATAAGTGATTAAATTAGAATATTTGACCTCTAACACTAAATAAATAAATATTTTTCTTATTAAATTGTAATTTTTTTAATTAGTTTTTTCCTAAGACTAATATATATAATATGAAACCACTACTTCTATATATATACATATAAAAGTTTTAGTTATTAAGTGGTATTAGCTCAACCAGTTAAATTCCTCGATATTTAAAGAGGAGACCAAGGTTCAAATCTTGCCAACCGATACATGAATAATATCCAAGCTTTGTTGTAATACCATTATGTGGTGATGATGTAATATAAAACATGAAAGATTTAATTACAATTTCACTAAAATAAATTATTATTAAGATAATAATATTAATATAAAATTTTTGAAGTATATAAGTATAAATTTTCATCTTAAAATAATATGAGGGCGTGCCGGAAGTGAGTGCAACCAAAAGCGAGTATGAGTGTAGCTGAAAGCGAGTGCAAGTGCAATCGAAAGCAAGTGCAAGTGTAGCCAAAAGTGAGTGTGAGCACGAGTCGAGAGTGAGTGTAGCTAAAAGCGAGTACGAGTGCGAGTTGAGGGTGAGTGCACCCAAAAGCGAGTGCAAGCATGAGTTGGGAGTGAGCAGGAAAACAAAAAGTAGAAAGCAAAATGTGATCAAGGAACAAGTGCCACTTCTTGTTCTAAATCTTAGAAGAATTTAAAGGATTTGTTTGAAGAAAATCTAGGTAATATGGAAAGAAAGTCATTTGTGAAAGTCCTTATTGAAATTATGAATGACCAAGTAGGAAGCATGAATGCCCTAGCTAGCAATAAGAGGAAGAGCGAATCTATGGCAAACCCAGTTCAAGTAGCAGATTCTACACCAAAAGTGATTATCAAGGATGAGATGATTTTACATGATATAATGGTTCTTAAAACCAGAGGGTTAATATGTAAGTTTCATGGATATTGGCTAGGTTTTTCTAAGATTCAAAATTAGATCAAGTGGAAGTGGAGACTAAATTCAAATTACTCTATGACTTTTCTTCCAAAAGGATTTTTTCTCATTATTTTTTCTAGTTGGATAAATTAATGGATGGAGGCTTGTGGTTTAGGGGTAAAGATACATTATATTTAAGACCTTGGAGTGAGAATTTTTTTGTAGACATATAAACTATTAAAAGGCTTTCAATATAGATTAGGCTTTTTAGACTTCCTTATTAACTCATCAATAAGGAGGTTTTGAAGAATATTGGTAATACTCTAGGTGAATTCATCCATGAGGGACCATTTACTAAGGAAAGAAGGCATGTATACACTAGAATATGTGTTACCATGGATATTTGAAAACCTTTACCATAGTCGATTAGAATTAAATATAAATCAAGAGAATGTGATCAACAAGTGGATTATGAAAACATTGCATTCCAATATCGCAAATATCATGAAACTAAGCACATAGTAAGAGATTGCAAAGTAAAATTGAAGGAAGAGATAAATTTTTTTAGGCATGAGGGTAGTTCAAACATAACTTATACAAATATGAACCTCTAATAACTTATACAATTGAAAAAATATAAACCTCTAATAACAAACATATCTTTTTAGGTCAAGTTCAAACCCTGTATAAGGGAACCAAATCCCCTTTCAAAAACCCCTGCTTTGAAAATAAATTTAATTCAAAACGTCTAAGATAACTTATACAAATATGAACTTATGATAAGAAACATATTCTTTCAAAACATTTGAGATAACTTATACAAACATGAACTAATAATAAGAAGCATATTATTTAGGTAAGTTCAAACCTTGGTAAAGGAAATTAAGACCCCTTTCAAAAACCATTACTTTACCCTAAAATTTTTGCTTAAAAAGCGATAAATTAATCTGATTGGTAGTGGCTAAATGTTGACTGGTTCAATTCTTTGGAGGATCTTGTTCAATTCTTTAAAAGATCATATCTTGTTAACTTTGCTAACTTTATCTTTTACCGAACAACCTAGAAATTATAAAAGTTTCCTATTGAAAAACAACCTAATTTCCAATCCCATGGGCGTGCCCATGCATAGCCAGTAGCTCAAACTTTTCTGTATGTTGCACCTGATTGATGACGACGATCTGTTTCCTGCTTGTCCGGTGGTCCCTCTTCATGCCACGTGTTGAACCAGACTGACGGAAACGATGCAAACCTTGTATGTCCGATGGTCCCCATCTCACGTCGGGTTACCATCAACAAGACTGTGGGTGTGTTGGAAGCCTTCGCTGATAGTTTGAACCCTGCTAGCTACATTGAAAATTGTGATTGTAACCAATTCATCTATGTAACCCAAAAAAAATAAAAATTAAATATGTTAACTACCTTGACGGGCAAAGGTAGTAGTATGACTAGACTCCGCTGAGTGTGTGCTAGCCCAACAATGGTACTACCAATTCCAAGCTATTAGTGATCCTCCTTACTTACATGAACAACAAGGTGGTATAAGTGGTTATAAGGGGCATCCCCAAGATCTGAACCTTCCTTGATAAAAGACGAATGTGGTTGTAACTAATTCTTCTATATATTAAAAGAAGAAGAAGTTAAAACCATTTTAATATAAGATCATTAATATTAAATCAAATTAAACATTTTAATATAGGATATTAATATTAAATCAAATTAAACATAAAAGTTTTGGTATAGAATATTAATTATCCAGTGTAAAGAATTAACGTTAATTAATGTGATAATGAAAGTCTAGTGGATATTCCATTGGAATTTTGTTCAAGTTAATATCTGGTGCAATCACTATAACCCATATCTTACCTCCATAAACATCACCCAAACCTCCTCTATTTTATATCCCCACGAAAAAAATTAAATCATAATTATATTCACCCAACATTCAAAAAGATAATCTCAGCAAATACTTACGTGTCTCTATTTTCGTTTGTTAGAAATTGAGGCATATTGACGTTGAATTTTGATCACCCCTTTGCCCTTTGCCCTTCCCTTTCCAACATGCAAGGGCTTTGCTCGCATTATTGCCATGTTAGATATGAGAAGTAGATGGAATTCTCGAATGTTGCATTACATTGGGAGAATTAACCCAATTATATTTAACGCAGGACGCACTAAATGTTATGGAGGAGGAAGAAGAGAATGTTCATGCCCGCAAAACAACCCTTAAAGGCTGACGATTTGCAGCGCAGATCTCTTCCGATAAGCCTTCTTAGGCTCTAAAATCGGTGAAGCTGAGGACCCATCTGGGTTGAGTTGCCCCCGGCCTGGTTCTGCGTATTTTAAGAAACTCTAGGCCTGGGGTTCAAATCCGAAAAGTTTCGTTTTTTTTTTTGGAAACAAAACGGCATTTATTGTTATTACTCGTTGAAGCCGTGTAAATAAGGACCGAACCTGGGGAGATTTGGCGTTTTTGTGCTTTCGGCCTTCAATCTTAGGGCACAGCGGGCGGAAAATTCGAATTGGAGTGTATTTAGGGTTTCGATTGGCTGTCGGAGCCCTTCTTTTGGAAGCTTTGTGAATATTGCAGTCGGCCTGCTTCTCCGAAGCTAGTTTCTACGCTTTGTGAGAGTATATATTTTATCTTTTTTCTATTTTTTTCCTAGACATTTGGAGGTATTCCTTTGTAGTTAGAGGCGTTATTTTGTGTTGTGTCACTCTAGTTTGGAGGTCTTTGTTGCGAAAATTTTGAGATCTTTTGCCGTGCTTGTGTCGGCTGAGATTTGAAGCCTTGAACTCGGGGAGGGCGGAAGGGTTTTGGATCTGGATTCAGGTGTTTAGGTTATGTGAGGGTTAGTTTCGACGGTGTCGGTGTTACAGAGTTGTATTTGAGATGGATAGCTTTGATGAGTCGGTACACGCTCAATCCTCCGATTCAACTGAGGACTCGAAAGATCTGGAGACTTTTGGAGAAGGACACAGCTGTAAGTGTTCGATCTTATAATATTCCGGAAATTGTAGTAATATTTCGTTATTTTGTTGGGTTTTAGAGAGAAATGTTTTCATGAAATTGGAAATATAAGTTGACTTTGGTAGTTGTCTTTGTTGATTGAAGACATCTTGTTATAAGAGCAATATTTTGAATTGCTGCTGCTTTTAAAGCAGCTTGTTTGCCTTGTAATTTCTTCTTATTCCTGTTGTTTCAATGGATCTTCGAGGCACTTTGCCAATTCGAATGTCCTGTGAGGCTGAACTATAAATGCCAGTTTGTGTTCTTAAAGTTCTTCGATGATAGCTATTCTGTATGTCAATTTACTCTTTAGATTGCTTTATTGTTTAAATGTTCCCTATTAATTTTCTTGGTTTTGGTTATAATTTACAATCCAGTGCATCTCTTGCCTCCATTGGTGGGTCAAAGAGCTCTTTTGAAATGGGAAACCTAAAACATTTAATGAGAATTTTTTTTAGTACAGGGTAAAAAATTGTCTGGTGCAATTGGTTCTCTAGAATCCTTGTTAAGTATGTATTTAAAAGGATTGGTTCCGCTTCATTTTAAAGTAAGTATATCATATTCAAGGACATGCCATGAGCGGTTAGGGCTAAAATTTGCTAGACGAAACCGTTTGGGAGAAACGGTGCTCGAAAAGCTTATCTTGTGTAAAAACAAGATTTAATGAATTGTAATTGTGCTTTGTTATGTAAAGCTCTGGGATGATTTTCAGGCAAACTTTAAAGTCAAATTTAAAAAAGCTTCAAGTAATCACACATTTGAGAAATTACTATTATTTTTTTAAATCTGTTTCAATATTGAACTTGCAATTCATAAAATTTGGTTATTACTTAATCCGTGGCTGGTGAATCTGTTCCAATATTGAACTTACAATTTATAACATTTGGTCATTACTTAACAATCTGCTAATAACCAAAATTTATAATCGTGAGTTCAATATTGGAACAGATTCACCAAAATTTTTTAAACTTCTAAAATATTTGTATATCTGTGGTTATTTCTCTTACGTTACTTTTATTGCTTTAGAATTATTTATTAGTTGACATGAAATTTTATGATGGAACATGTCTTGCTTTGTAGTCGTCATATTTTGTTCCCATAACAGGAGGCTAGAAGTTTCATGGAATAGCCACTTGTTTTAGTCAAATTTTGTGACAGCAATAACCAACAGTTTTTGCGGCATACACCACCTTGTACACAATAGGACTCCATTTTGTCAGTTCTTCTTTTTGAGTTTTGCACAGAAGAATTTCAGCTATTTCTCTAAGAATGTTAAAAGTGAGTTTGTAACAAAGTCAAAGTCTGTATGTCATGGCCTTTCTTATAATGAAGGGTCGAAGATCTGTCTTTTCACATGTATTGCTGGGATTGGGAATAGAAGGAACGCTGTATCTTTTAATTTTTAGGTTGCTATGAGCTATTCATATCTCAAAAAATAGGTTTGTCAGTTTGTGGAAAGAAATTATACAAAATGCCTCCTGTTTGATGGAGACATCAAGTTTATTTATTAATGACTTAGTATGGTTATATAGCACCAACATGCAAAGGATTGAGAATATGAGTAGGTAAACTTTAGTATTTTGTTAGGATTTTTTAGTGTAATGACCCTTCCTTTAAAGGATTTGCTTCTTCAGGTGAAAAGCTTTTCAGCCATATTTTCAGAACTTGGGACCTTGTGGAAAAATTGTACCATGAAGACTCTATTATGTAGTATGAAGTTAAGATATGTTGATGACTACAGAAAATAAAAGAATTTTCTAATGTGATCCTCAAAATTTGAAACACGTCATTAGTTTCGTTTGAATATGGTGCTGCAGAAGTTATTTGTGATAATGAAATATATTGCAAAGGTTATGTGTGAGAATGAAATATAATGAAAAAGTTATTTGTTAGAATGAACTTGAGGAGAACTTTATTTGGAGGTGCAACTGTCTAAATTCTAGCATTTCTGACTGTTGTTTTCTAAGTTTTATTTTATCTGTCGACGCAGCTATTGCAAGGTTTGATGCATCGCAATATGCATTTTTTGGGAAGGAGGTTACTCAAGAGGTTGAACTGGGAGGTCTAGAAGATGAAGATGATACTGGGCAACTTGGAACACTTGATGAAGATGATTATGGGTTGGCTTCAGCTTGTGACAGAGATGAGGTACTCTGTCAAGCTATGCACATTCTGGTTACTGTAGTTTTTATGAAAGCAAATTCAGTGGTGATTTGTATAGTGGTTGTTTCTTCTTTTCCTGTTGATTCTATATCCATACTAGGATTTTTTGTGTAGCCGAGACTTTCTGTTAATGCTGTTTGAAACTTTTGTCTTCAGTTATAGAGATTAACAGTTACAAAGAAATTTCTTGGCTTCTACTCTGCTATACTCCCTTTGGAATAGAATCTGAAGATTTGTTTGAATGTAGCAGGTTGAACAGTCTGAGATTCTATCTGAAGCCGAGGATATGTCTGAATTATCTAGTTCCTTTATGAAGGTTAGTATTTTACTATTTTTTGATGCCTTGTGAACGGGAAATAATCATTATTGCAATGTTTTAACCAATGTATGGATTAAATATGTTAATTCTTTGTTGTTTGAACTTCTTTTACCTATGAATTGCTGCAAATATACAAATAAAGTTTTGTATTCTATTAAAGTGCTGTTTTTTTTTTTGTGAGGGCAATTAAAGTACAATTCAACTGCTGCTGACTAGTGTTCTGAGCATTAAAAGTGGTTTTGACATGTCTAATCATTATTAGTGTTATCTTCCAAGGCCAAATTTGACTCGGACTCGAGACTTTAACAAAAAAATGGGGTAAAAGGAACTCGTTTTCCTGACTCAACTCACTGAGGGGTGTACTCATCGGACAACTAGAAATAAGTCACTTATACAAAATGCACGGGAAATGTTGGCAGAGAAACACTTTTGTATGATGTTAACTATCGTGATCCTTTGTAGACATCAGTTCATACTCATTTGTAATACCTACATTGTACAACCATTACTTCAAGGGCAATTAAAGTACAATTCCACTGCTGCTTTGTGACTAGTGTTCTGAACATTAAAAGTGGTTTTAACATGATTAATCATTATTAGTGTTATTTTTCAAGGCCAATTCTGACATGAACATCAGACAACTAGAAATAAGTCACTTATATAAACTGGTAGAAATAATTAATGCAAAATGCATGTGAAATGTTGGTAGAGAATCACTTTTGTATGATATTAATGATCACGATCCTTTGTATACATATGTTCATACTCATTTGTATTACCTACATAGTACAGCCTGTGAAATCCTTCTCAGAACTGATGCCAATAAAAAGGATTTAATTAATTGTATACAACGTAGACCTGTACTTGAACAGGAGGAGGTTCAGTGAGAGTGTATTGCAAGGCCAAGCTGCTGATATATGTGTACCATTTTTCAATAAGTTTGAGGAATTGCTCTTCAATTTGTTCTGAACAATGTCACACTTCTGAAGCCTTATACATAAATCACCTTAGACTTCAGAGTCAAAGTTAAGCAGTGTGCCAATCAGAGCATTTTTCCTTTATAACTCAGGCATCCGTGTTGGATAATTCAACCTTTAACTTGAGGACATAGTGCCCAACATGGCTTCAATATGTCAGATCTTGTTTCCAAGCAAAGGTCAACTGAGCAGGCATGATGGATCACATATCATCAAATGCATTAGCTGTTTATTAACCTTCTTAAGAATTTAAACCTGTGTGTTTCCGTTTGGAGGATTTCACCAAGGCTTGCTTCTAGTTTTAGTAAATTTGTAATGGGTTACATGATATCGTACTCTTTACCCTCAAGTTTTCTGAATGACTAAACACTAGTAGTTTGTGTAGGGATAGTTTTCTATAATATTCTTAAGCAAGATTGGTTTGGGATATTGAACTAGGACTGTGAAATAACAGTCTCATGGACAAGTACACGTCTTTGCTTCCAATTAGAATTATGTTCAGATTGTATTTTTTTATAATTCTTTGGGTTTAGTATTTTCTCTATTTTCTTTAGCTACCATTTTGGGATGCCATATGATTTCTTTGATGGGCTAACAGCTAATTAACCATGCTCGTGTTCAGATTCGAGTTTGATGAAAATAAAAATCAGAAGTTTGCTATCAAAAAAGGGACATCATTAAATTTGCCAATAAGTTCAATAAACAAAAACATTTAAATAGTTTAATAATATATTATGATATTTACTATTACATTGCATCATATATTGTATAATATATATTAATATTGTATATCATATACATATTAAATAATATATATATTTTTAATGGGTTATATGGGATTGAAACGGGCCCCACCCGTATTACATCATCACTGCATAGTGGTATTACAACAAAGCTTGGATATTATCCGTGTATCGTTTGGCAAGATTCGAACGTGGGTCTCCTCCTTAAAATGTTGAGGAATCTAACCGGTTGAGCTAATGCCACTTGATTCATATTAAATAAGGTATTAATATACATTATATATATATATATATATATATATATATATATATATCTTTTTTTTTAGCTGGAGAAAAAGGGGTTGAACTCTCGTCCCTCACCCTTGACAAATCACAACCCTCTCCTTTTGTGCTTGAGAGTTTATAAACAGATTCAATTCTTATCTCAATTGAGTTGCTATAGCTAGATAGCTACATCTTTTTTCATAATATGTTTGAATTTTTTATTTTCATTTTCTGGATCTTCTTAAATTTTCTATGTAAATACAAATATTCCAAAATTCAGCATCCTTCTTCTTGACATTTTCCTGCAGCAATCTTCACAATACCGAAACTCCACCTCTCGTGTCTATACATTGCATCTTAGTAATGCAATATTTCAAAAACTTCGTGCTATCATAGTCCGCTTTACCTGGTCTGGACTGTTAGTTTCCTTCCTGAACGATAAATGCAACCACAAGAACTGTAATAAATTGTTTATGTGAAAACACATTAATGTTATAAAATACAACAAATATTACTAATGGAAAACTTTAAAGTAAATCTTAATATTATTTGATTCAAATAGTCAACATTTTCTTGTCAGCTTCAGATAAACTTACTACTTCCTCTACCCATGGAAAAGGGAATTTAACTTCAGGATCCTCTGTTAAAACCCCTCTATTGGCGAGTCTATCTCCACAATTGTTCCCTTCCCTTAACGTTTGTGTAAACTTGATTTTTTCAAACTCTGTGGCAAGTTCTTGTATTTCCACAAGGGTCTCTTGTATGTTCCATGGAGCCTTTGCTTTTCTCAAAATTGCATTATTACTATTAGTGAATTGCCTGCCATCCATACTTTGTTCCATTTCATTTGTCTGCATATTTTCAACCCTCTCAAAGCTGTTCAAGCTTCAGCCTCATTATTTATCTTAAATCCCCTATTGAAAGCATAATGTGACAAATTCTCACCCTTATTATTTCTAATTATTCCTCCTCCTCCTGCTGGTCTTGGATTTCCTCTAGATGCTCCATCAAAATTCAATTTGACCAACTCCACATCCAATGGTTTTCGCTTTAAATTCTTTGCCTTCCTTTCGTTTCTCTTGTACCCAACATCACAATACCATTTGATGACTTGACCCCATCTATTGGGATTGCTTTAGACTCCCCTATGGCTAAACAAATCTTCTTTTTCATTGTCCCTAAATAATCTTATGTTTTTTTTCTTGCCATACAGTTCAACGTATTGTGTCTTTTGATGTATCCCAGATTGTCTGTAACGCCTCACTATTAAAAGTGATTTGCCATTGCTTTAACCATTCTTCAATTTTGCCATTCATCACAATTCATTTACCAAACATATTAAGAATCCATTGCCATAGTTTCCAAACTATTGAACTTTACCCCAATAGATGGTCTATACTCTCCTCCTTTCTACAGAGAACACATTGTGGGGGCCATGAAAACCCCTTTTCATTAGGTTATCTTAGGATAAAATTTTCCTATGACCTACTAGCCATACAAAAATTCTGACTTTTGGAATGCTCGGGCTATCCCATTATCTTCATATTCTTATGGTATTCCTATTTTATTGGTGCTTTACATTATATTTGCTTCTTGCTGTGTATTCCCCTGAGCTTTTCAACGCCCAAATCAGCATATCCTTGGTTCCCCTCGGATTAATCACTGTTGTTATCTTTCTGCTCAATTGCTTCCTAGCAACAATGTCTGGTATACTTGTAAAATTTTTTTATTTCCACTTGTATCTTCCTTCGCGATTCTTGTACATAATGTTTGAAACCCTATCATCATATTTGTATTAAAGTAATCTCATTTATGGTTTCAATATTGAATCTAGATCAAGTGGATTTTTATCACACCAAGTATCCATCCAAATAGAAAATTTTTCTCCAGTTCCCGCCACCCATTTTAGATCTTTAATCACTGGATCAATTGATTTTTTTAGACTATGCCCTAGTGCAGATGGTAAAGATTAAGCTTGGATTATTAAGCTCAACGTTCTTACTTAGAAGAATTCTTGGCCATTGTCTTTGATTCTTTGTACAATCTCCAAATTACTTTTCCCCTTAGAGCTAAGTTTGCATCCATAAGAACTTTTAAACTGAGACCTCCCCTAGTTTTATCATCGGACGCCTTGCTCCATTTCATCAATGGAAATTTCCTTTTTACATGTAATCCTGACTACAGGAAACTTTTTCTACTGATTTTGTTTTTTTGGTAATTATTATAATATATTAACAGTGGGTTTTTATAGAGGATCCCAAAATATTATGTACAAAATTAGCCAACTTTCTAATGATGCATCATACCTCTTGGCTGTAACAATAAACCTAAATGAAAATAAAACCATCCTAATGCTGCAGACTTGAAAACAACAAAAATGGCTTTTAGGCCTGGAGACCCAACAACAAAAAGAAAACAGGACATACCTGAGAGAAACCCAAAGAGAGGCCGCAAACAAAGAGACAGACACCATGGACAGCTAATCACAATCCTCCTGTCCTTCCGAATTTGGGCGTTGCTAGTTTTGCTTCAGGATAGAAATCATGGAGTTGACAGAAGTAAGAATGGAAGCAGCCAGCTCCAGGCCTTCCAAAAATGCCACGCCACCCCAAAACACGTCGGAATGGGCCCTCCAAAAACTGCGCAATGAAAACATCAGGAAGGGATGTCTACCCTGGTCAACCTTTCCACCTCGGATGGGAAGCGAGACCGCCACACAACCGGGCACGTGGTCGCGAGCCCTTTATTGGCCATGTGGTCAGCCACGCGATTTCCTTCTCTCAAAATATGATTTGCTTTCCATCTACCGCGATAGGAGAGAGGAGATCTAGCCTCGAGAATGATGCTGTAGACTTTCCAAGACGGATTTTTGGTGCCAAGAAGGTAATTCACGATGTTGAGCGAGTCACCCTCAATGATAAGAGGCCGGGGATCCTCAAAGAGAATCCGAATACCATTCAGAGCGCCTTGGGCTTCAGCATAATGATTCGTCTGGGAGCCCAAATCTTCACAATAGGCCATCACAATATTCCTGTCATGATCACGGACAACCCCACCAGTGCCAGCGGGCCCAGGATTCCCCTTAGCCGCTCCATCAAAGTTTAATTTAATCCACCCCACGGGGGGTTTGGTCCACACAACATTCCTTCGACAAGGCCCTTTAACAACCTCCAGAAACGGCCAGAGATTCATCATTTTGAGAATAGCTTCTTCGCTCGGAAGATGGGGACGGGGACTGGGAACAACAATAGAATTCTCAATGGCGTAAGATAACGCCCTTTGAGCAACGGAAGGGGGCCCTCTAGGAGCTCTGCCAAAGATTCTGGCATTCCTCTCTAACCAAATTTGCCAAATTAAATGGTGGAAGGAGGCCTCGAGGAGGAAGCGAAGCTTGGGATTCTTGAAAGGATTAGGCCATTGGTGAAAAGCATCTCTAAGGGATCGGGGAGAGCACCAGAGGATCTGGAAGGAGGATAGGACAATGCTCGAACAGAGTGGGAAAACGGGCAATGCAAGAATAAATGATCCCTTGTCTCACAATCTGCTAAACACAAGTAACACCTGTTGGGGAAGGCAAAACCTCTCTTGTGAAGGTTGTCAACAGTTAAGGCTTTATTGTGGAAAACAATCCACGCGAAGAAGTTGATTTTAGGAACAAATCCTTTCCTCCAAACAGTATTCCACCTGTAGTCCAGAGCAGTCTTGGTGGTGAGGAGCTCATAAGCTGATTTAACAGAGAAACACCCATCCTTCGTACCACTCCAGATGATCCTGTCATTTCTCCTTGTAGAAGGAATTAAAACTGACTGAAGGATATTATCGAGGAAGATAACCTCATTATTAAACCCCTCCACAACAGGAAGCTTCCACCGAGGGAAACGGGTGCTCCGATCAATGAAACCCGCCACCCTGAGCTGGGCGTTAGGGTCGGTCGGGCTTCTCGACCCTAGCGAGGTCTGCCCTCGACCCAAGGGCTTCTTCGATCGCCCACTGTCCTTCAAAAAGGAAATGCAGTTGCCATCACCTAGAATCCGGCGGGCTCCCGAGACTGATCAAATGCCGGGTTTGGAGCACAGATTTCCAAAAGATCGATGCCACGGAGGATGTTTCAGCATCCAAGAAGGGAGTGGGGCCAAGATACTTCATTTTAACCAGCGAAACCCACTCCACCGGGTCGTTAGACATAATCCTCCAAGCGTGCTTCGCGATCGAGCCAAATTCATAAGTCTTGATCTTCTCAACCCCGGGCCGCCTTGATCAATCCTCGAACACACCTTGTCCCGGGCTACAAGGGGAAGTCTAGATTTCTCTTCGTTACCGGACCAAAGAAAGGTCCTCCGAATCTTCTCAATCTTGGAGTGAACCGCACTCGGAAGCATGAACACCGACATGAAGTAGGTCGGGATCCCCCGAAGACAAGGCGTTGGTAAGGGTGGCTTTCCCGACTTGCGATAGGAGTTTGCCCTTCCAAGTGCCGGAGTTTCCTGTGAAGGCGCTCAAGAATGGAGTTCCACATGTCCCCACTGGCTCGCCCGCTATAAGATAGAGGCAACCCCAGATAGGACGTAGGCAGGGAATCAATAGTGCACTCGAGAATTCTAGCAATCCGAATTTGTCTGCGTAGAGGAGTGTTAATAAAGTAAATTTTGCTCTTGATGTAATTGACCTTTTGCCCTGCAGCTTGCTCATAACGGAACAGGATCCTCTTGAGCGACTTGGCTTGAGCAACGGACGCCCCAGTGGAGATGAGGGTGTCGTCCACAAATTGCTGATGAGTGACAGGATTAAATCTAGAAGTCGACAAGATGCCAGAAATCTTGTTCTGCCGAAGAGCCTCTTTCATGGACCAACTCAGAACCTCAACCAGAAGAATGAACAGGATGGGAGAAAGAGGATCGCCCTGTCTAAGGCCTCTGGAACTTTGGAAATACCCAGCTGGGGACCCATTGACCAAGACAGAAAAAAAGGGAGTGGATATACAGCTGTAGACAAGGTCAATCCAATGGGGATGAAAGCCGAACTTGAGGAGGACTGCACACAAAAATTTCCGGTCGACACGGTCGAAGGCTTTGTTCATGTCGAGCTTAAGAAAAAGAGCAACATTCTTAGAGCGGTAAGCGGAATGAAGGGTCTCATGAACGGTGATAACACCATCAAGAATGTTTTTGCCTTTGACAATGCTTCCCCGACAAGGATCAATCGGAGGGGGGAGGACTGTTTTGAGTCTATTGGCTATAGACTTGGTAAGGATCTTGTAAAAAACATTGCACGGGCTAATGGGCCGATAGTCAGAGAAACTTTTGCAGGAAGGAGACTTAGGAATGAGGGCAAGAAAGGTGGAATTGAGTTTCGGGTGGATAGATCCGGACGCTTGGATAACCCGAATAACATCACACACATCCGGGCCCACGACTTCCCACATGACTTGGAAGAATCGGGGGGGAAACCATCGGGCCCAGGGGCCTTATCTGGTTGCATGGAGAACAATGCTTCCTTAATCTCAGACGAGGAAAAAGGTTCCAGAAGTTTCATGCTTACCTCATGGGGAACTTTAGTCGGAAAGTTGGCGAGCATAGATTTCTGGACTTGGAGGTTGCTATCCGGAGGAGTGCCAAGCAAATCTTGAAAGAAATTAACCGCTTCGCTCCTGATTTCCTCAATCTCCCTGGTAATGTGCCCATCCTTACAAGTCACTTCTCCGATCTTGTTGGCCCCCCTATGCCTCATAGTAGACGCGTGAAAAAATTTCGTGTTGGAGTCTCCATTCTTCAACCACAGGTCACGAGATTTCTGGCTCCAGAACGTTTCCTCCCTAGCGAGAATAGAATGAAAGTCCACCAGAAGGCTTCGCTCTTCCTCCCTGAGACCCTCAATGTAACCTTCGATAGCCATCCTTTCCTCCACAACCTTAAGGTTCTCAGCGATGGATTTTTTGGACTCAAAAATGTTGCCGAACACCTCTTTGTTCCAAATCTTCAGTTTTTCTTTGACCATTTTGAGCTTTAAAGCCACCCTCTTAGGAGCGCTTCCTTCCACCTTCGATTGCCACCACGCTGAAACCAATCCTTTGAAGTCTTTGTGGGAAATCCACATGGATTCGAATCTGAAAGGGGTCATAAAAACAGGCCCATCGTTCGCCTCCAAGAAAATAGGGTTATGGTCAGACCCAATCCTTGGAAGAGCCGAAAGGATAGCCCCGCCAAGGATGGGAATGGCTTCGGGAAAATGAAGAATCTGTCAAGTTTGACTTGAATCAAACCGCCCCCAATCCTTCTGTTACTCCATGTGAAGGAAGCCCCTTTGAGTTCGATGTCAAGCAGGCCATTAGTAGAGACAAAATCTCTGAAATCTTCCAAGCTGCGGCTGGAGTGGTCAGACCCTCCTTTTTTCTCCGAAGGATGAAGGGGAAAATTGAAGTCACCCCCTAAAACCCAAGGAAATTTTCTAAAATTCTCCCTCATCAGAGAGATAGCTTTCCACATTTTTGCTCTCTCTGTGGCAGAATTTGAAGCATAAACGTTGGACAGAATCCAGGAAAAATTGGATGTTTTGGACTGGAACAGTACATTGATGATTCGTTGGAAGTTGACAAGCAAGCTGCCCTCAAACCTCGAAGGGTCCCACGGAACCATGAGTCCTCCCTGTTGTTCCCACTGCGAGGTCGGACGGACAATTTGCCTTGGCCCAAATGGCCTTCGCCACTTTGTCAGAGGAGATAGCATCAAGCTTGGTCTCTTGCAAAATTAGGATAGAAGGGTTAATCCTCCTACGGAGATCAGCCACTAACCTTCGCTTGGCTGCACCATTCGAGTCCTCTCACATTCCATGAGAGGACTTTCATCCGGACAGTTTGAAGTTTTTCTTGCCTCCCCTTCCTTGTTGAGGGGGAGGTTTTGATGCATTTTCTTCGTCCGATTGTGATTCATAGTCATCCAGAACCAACAAACGCCGGGTTCCATTTGCAACGTCAGTCGCAGTCTCTTTGTCTCACCTTTCCTTGTTAGGAGGACGGCCCTACTTCCTCTCACTACCAAAATCCACACTTTGCTTTCGGCTCCTTGTATTCTAGGGGCTAATGTGACCGGACTGTTCACCCCTCCTTCCTAAGAGGTAATCTTCTAGCAGCGTCTGCGACTGACTAAAATCGGGAAGACCCGTATCTTGGAGCAGAGGAATAGCCTTAGGCACAACTTGGGAAGGGGTCCGTTCCATCTCTTCCTGCGATACACTTTCCAAGTGGGAGACTGCTCCTTGTTGGTTGTCAGCCTCAAGATGCTCGGGGTCCGATTGGAGAGAGGGATTCTCTTCAGGCTGCGAGAGTCTGCCACAGTCTCTAGAGGGGCCTGGGGATCCATGGCCCTTCGCGTCTGGAAGATTTGGTTGCTTTGCCTGGTCTTCCTTGTGCTCCAGGGGGTTGCCGTTTTCACGTTTCTGTTTTCCCGGTTTTTGAAGAGGACACTGGGACCTGGAGGTGCCCTTGGGACCGACATCGGGTGCAAAAAGCTGGTCTATTTTCATAGACAATAGCTTGTTTATGAAGAAAGGTACTTCCAGACCGAAGAGTGATGGAAGTTGGGAGTTCAGCCTCCAAATCTGCCAGAACGCAAAATCGGGCCTGGACGAACCTTGTTCGAGCTCGGGTGGGAGGGTCGATGGTGACCAACTCCCCAATGGAATGTGCAATACCTCTTATGACATTTTCATGCCAGCCAAAGAGGGGAAGATTCGGGAGCCTAACCCATACTAGGGCAATGTTGATGTTACGGGTCTCAGGACTAAAATCCATGTCCCACCTCCCGAGAAATAAACTTCGCGGCCAGAAACCATGGCCCGCCGACCAGAATTTTACAGTAATCCTCCTTATTGTTCAATCTAATGGCAAAAAAACCCGGGATAGGGCCGCCAACTCCAAATGGCCAGAAGTCCTCCATTTGCTTGCTGCCCATTTTCGGATAGTTTCCATGTCGGGACGGCCTCCAATGAATTTACCTATTAGGGTAAATTTCTCAAACTCCATGAAGCTTGAAAGAACTTCCGCCGGGATGTCCAGCTCATCCCCAACCGGAAACAATTCTTTGGTAAAAAATCTGTTTAGGGTTTCTGAGGCCGTTGCCTGGGCATAAGACTTTTGAGCCCCACCACCCCCTTTGTCTGGTGGGTCCTTACCTCGACCAATACCGTTGCCACCCTGGTCATCTTCAATGGGCCCGGGCGTTTCCGCTCCATCGGAATCTTGATGCCCTCTGATTGTTCCGCTGCGTCCAAAGACCGAACCACCGCCGCTCCCGATCTCCCCTGCAGACTTCCCGCCCATCGACATACTCCAATCTAAAAAAATTGGGTAGTTTAGAAGCCCCAAGAACCTAGCTCTATGGCCAATCATAGTTGTCCCATCCGGGTATACCACATGGCATCAGTCACAAGGGGGTTGAATTATTAATACATCCACAAGTTGGGCATAGGGAAAATGGAGCCTTGTCAGCCTCTACCAGCACATAGGACATTTACCAGCTATGCCTACATATCCAACAGGGTGGAGGCAGTGGAAATGGAACCTGGGTTGGCCACAACCAGCACCCAGGGCATTTACCAACTGCTCTATGCACGTGGATAAAAGTTGGGTAGTTTAGAAGCCCCAAGAACCTAGCTCTATGGCCAATCGTAGTTGTCCCATCCGGGTATACCACATGGCATCAGTCACAAGGGGGTTGAATTATTAATACATCCACAGGTTGGGCATAGGGAAAATGGAGCCTTGTCGGCCTCTACCAGCACATAGGACATTTACCAGCTATGCCTACATATCCAACAGGGTGGAGGCAGTGGAAATGGAACCTGGGTCGGCCACAACCAGCACCCAGGGCATTTACCAACTGCTCTACGCACGCGGATTTCTACTGATTTTGGCATAATATACAAGGACATATAATATGTTGGAATGGCTTGTAAGACTGATTTAATTAACTACATTGTTCCTGCTAATGATAACCATCTACCTTTCCATGTAGGTAGTTTATTCTAAATTTTACTTATAACTGGTTTCCACAATTCTATCCTCATTCGCCCCTCAAATAAGGGCATCCCTAGATATGTTGCTGGCAAATTTGCCTCCATTTCCTTGCTTTGATTCTAGCTGGAGTGTTTGGGATGTAAATTCTGAATTTTGTCCTATTAACTTTCTGCCCTGACTCTCTATTTTATACTCCTTTAATAAATTATTCAAAACTCCAGCCTCATTTTTCCCTGCCCTCCCAAAAAGGGCTGTATCATCTACAAATTGTTGATGGGTGATGTTGTCAATGTTATTCCTAGCCTTAAGTATGCTTATCGACCCATCTTTGTATGCATTCTTCAAGTTTGTTCCCAGTATGTTTGCCATAATAATGAACATATATGGTGATAGAGGTTCTCCCTGTATAAGACCCATCTTGGCTTTAAATGATTTTGTTACTAGCCCTTGTCCAACACTGAATACAATACTATACACAAGCTTTAATCCATCTGACCCATTTCTTCTCAAATCCAAACTTTTCTAATACTGCAAAAAGAAAATCACATTTAAGCCTAACAAAGGCTTTATTCGTATCAAGTTTTAAGATCATTGCTCTCTCTTTTCTAGCAGTTGCTCAATGCATTACTTCATGAACTACTTTGATCCTATCTAGAATCTGTCTCCCTTTCACAAATCTTCCTCTCTCTTTTGAATTTTTTTTGTCTAATATTGGTCTCAACTGATTTGTCATCACTTTGGATATTATCTTATATGCCATATTACATAGGCTTATGAGCCTAAATGAATCAAACAATTCTGTATCCTTCCTTTTTGGAATCAGGGTAAGATATGTTGCATTTACTTTATTAGGTATGTACTGTTTTACCTTAGACTGTTCTACTGCCACCAATAAAGAATCCTTCACTATTTCCTAGTTATGCTAATAGAATGCAGCAAAGAGTCCATCTGGACCTGGGAATTTATCCTTATCAAAAGAGAAAAAACTGAATGGACTTCTTCCAGAGTAATAGGTTCCATCAGTTTGCTCGTCTTCATCTGTTATAACTGAATGTACTTCTTACATGGTTTATCATTAACAACTTCAATCTCCTCTGATTCTATAATATTCTTGTAAACAAGCCTTGCCTCCTCTCTGATTTCGCTCTGGCCTTAAATCCAAACACCCTACTACTTGTTTAATTCTACTAATTTTGGATTTCGATTTCTGTAGTATTGCAATCCTATGAAAAAACTGTGTTTTATCTCCTTATTTTGACCAAGTCTATCTTGATTTTAATTTCCAAAATTTCTCTTCCTTACTCTAAATATTATGATATTCACTAAGCAACTCCCTTTCCTCCGACCTTAGATTATTGTGCTCACCTGTTTGATGTTTTCAAAGTTTCACTTTTAATTCTTTCTTCTCAAAAATGTTTCCGAAAGCGTTCTTGTTCCAACCTTTTAATTTAGATGTCATTTATTTAATTTTGTTTTGGAAGTGTATACAGCCCATCGTTTCCTAAATAATTCCACGTCTGCACTATCATCTTAACAGATGAGGATGGTATTCCCACATCTGCTCATATTTAGAAATATGATCTTTTTCTAAATTCACTTACTACCATTTTAACTTATTGGCCAATGATCTGAACCAATCCTTGTCAAGGTATTAATTTTACTATAAGTGCCTTCATCTAGCCAGTGATATGAGAGTATGCATTTGTCCAATTTTTTTGCTATTAGTTCTGGTCTGTTCTGTTGTTGGTCCATTTGTAGTTATCCTCTAAAAACTCAACCTCCCATGTGTTGTATAAAAGCTGAGAATTCTCTCATACTTTGGGTTATTTTCCTAAATCCCCCAAAATTTACATGCAGCTTGGTTACGGCATTAAAATCTCCTATGATCATGAATTGGGTTTCTTGGTCTTTACTTCTCATAAAGGATTCAATCCCACTTCATACTTCTAATATGCTTGATTGAGTTGTAGGTCCATAGACATTGATATGGATGAAACGAATATTTGCAAAGTAGCATGTGACTAATGAGGCTATTCAATGCCTAGTTTTATGAATGGTTTCATAGGAGGTTCTAACTAGATTTCAATATGTTAGAATTCCCCTTGCTGCTCCTTCTGAATCCACAAAATCCCATTCACAACTTGCCCATACTGCTTTCATAGTTTTGGAAACTTCTTCCCTTGTCATTTTAGTTTCTTGGATATGAAGAATATTAGGCTTATTACTTAAACAAAGGTCCTTGATAAACCTTTGCTTCAAGGGGGAATTAACACCCCTTAAGTTATATTCCATAAGATGGTAATCATTTCTCATTAGGGGCCTGCTGTCCCGCCCTGCAAATTACCAATATCATTTTTCTGTTTGGTAAAGAAAAGTACAACCAACTTAGATTGTGTTCCTTTCTCTATGTTTGTTGTTACTTCTCTTGTTCTCGCTTGATAATTTGAAGGTTGTTGGCTTTTTGCCTAGTTTGTATTGAGAGTAGGTCTTATTATTCTATTCCCCAATATTCTTTCACAACTTTCTTTTTCATTAGATTTATTGCCTTCTAGCTCTGCTAAGGAAGCTTCTGATCTACACTACGTATTTTGTACCACTTTCCTTGTCTTGAATGGTTCATGGTACTTCAAGAGAGTCTTCATATTATGATGAGGCACATTCCTGAGGTTCAACAGGAATGTTCATTCCTAAATCAGGATCATACTGAGTAAACGACTCCTTGTTAATATTTTGATCTTGTTGTACCTTGTCCCTCTAAGCTCTGATCTGCTTTTTCTTCATAGGGTAAAGCCTCAAAAGAATTGGTATTTCTTTCAATATCCTTAGTTATTGGTCTCCACTGTTTATTTACTTTCATCTGTCTGGACTTATTTTTTGGAAGTTGAAAACCATCCTTGCCCATATCCATTTGTAAGTTTCTCTTATTATTTTCTAAATATATTTCTGTTGGACGCTTCTCAGGGCATGATCTCTCAGTATGTTCTAGCTCATGACATATTCTACATTTGAAAGATCCGTGGGTTGGGTCCACAACTTAATCCCATAGTTAAGAATGATTGATTATGGTAAAAGGTTTACTGATATCAATCATTGTTAGGAGGTGAAGGTTTAATGCCGGTGTTCTTCAGCAGAGTGGTGCATGGTGGTGCAGCTTTAAAATGCTTTTGCTTTAAAGCGAGTTTTTTTTTTAACGCAATTAATAAAGCAGCTTTTTTAATAAAGCGCTTTTATCTGGAATGTGCCACGGCTTTTTTGGAATTTTGATTTGTATTTCTATAAAAGGGGAATGCCTCTTGCATCATTACAGTGCGAATGTATGAAATCTAGCTGAGAATAATAAAAGAGAAAAGCTGCCTTTTGCCCCGTGGTTTTTCCCTGCACACTGCAGGGTTTTCTACATAAAATCTTGTGTACTGTTTATTGTTTTTTAGCTTGCTTGCTTTTAATTTCCTAACAATCATGACCAATATCCGGGCATAAATAGCCAAGACTTTGTCTTTTGTAGTTTCTGAAATCTCAAGGAATTCTCCCAGAGTGTTTCCTATTGCCTTGAATCTATCCATTTCCTGGAATTTAATGGGGAGTTGGGGATATCGTTGCACTGTGAGGTTCTCCCTAACCTCTACTACTAGGGATGATTCTAAGGATTTAGTTGTAAATTGGTCCATGAGAAGGAAACTATAACTCAATAGCTATTGAAATTTACCAGTATATCCTATAGCGATTATATTATTTGAAAATAAACCTACAATAATCTGCATGCATAATTTCTAAGAAAATGAAGGGATAAATGAAAAGTTAGCTGAAAAATTCTATTCCCAGACAAAATATTTGGCCTTGCTGTTGCCTTAGCCCTCCATTGCTCTTCCCATCATCCAGACCCTGGCCGACAAATATCTGCAATTTTGTTTCCCACGACTTGAAAAATTATCATTGCCATTGTTCCGGATGGTTGACTTCACAAGGTCGTTTCTCCCTCAATACTGATACATCATATATTATATAATATATATGATATACTAATATAATGAATGCCATAATATCTATTACTATATTGTATCATATAATTATATGTACCATATGGTAATATTAGTATATGATAAAATTTGTACCGAAGTTTTATAATGTATAGATGACCAAAAATAATCAACCACCAATTCATATATATTATAAAATCCATATGTTACTTATAGAATCCATTGGAAGTATATATTAATACATCATATTAATCATTGGTGTGTTTGATGCTTCAAAAACCCTTCAGTTACAAATGTCCACAGTGTTGCTCGTCTATCTTGGGTAATTTCCAATGGATATTATCAGCTGACATCAGCATATCAGGTTGGACACAACATCTCCAGCAACAGGAGGAGCTTGGAAAATACCGTTGCTAAAATAACTGTGATGCATAGGAGGACGGGCACACTCTACGATGTGTATATCTTGGTTTCTTGCTTCTTCCTCAAATCTCTTGCTGTGCTACAGCAATTCCAAATATGAGTGGGCAAAATCCAAAATCTGCAGAAGGGGTTGAGGCTGAATATTTTCAAATGGAGCTGAGCATATTCAAAACCCTTCCCATTTAAGAAATGTGGCAGATTATGTGTGGGGCTGTTTACAGAGCAGACAAGGTTTAGAGGGTTCCTCTTCAGTTTTCTGGTGATTTATCATGCCAATTTGGTTATAAAATTCATCAAACAAATTTGGCATACCTGCAGAGTTTTCTGGATTATTTGCTGAACATGGTTACATAGGCTAATGGCATGACATTGCTTTCAGGTGTATGAATTGTTGGATATTTGAGGGGCCTTTAGAATCATTATGCTACATTGTGTCAATCTTCAATATTGCTTTTGCTTACTGTAGTGTATCTGTTTTGTGTCAACATAAAGGGAATGAAGTGTCAGCTTCTGCTTTGCTATTTAATGGCATTGGCCAGTGCTTTCCTTTTAAGAGAAACTACCTTATCAAGGAAATAGGTAAATAGGTCACCAATATTTCTGATTCTTATGAGAGATGTTTTAGTTTGTTTAGCATAATGGTAAACATTTTGTCTTACATTACCTGGCTATTGTTTTAGGCCCCCTACATCATTCAAGGAGTCAGCCCATTGGTAAAGAACTTTCCTTGTGGATCTTATATAGAAGAATTAATAGGTCCTCTTATTTAATAATTGCTTCTCTGTATCCACTCTTGAGTTTCCATAATTTTGTATTTTGAATTCCTTCTAGTTTATTAAGACATTGGACAACCTAATTAGCAGACTTTGTTTTAGGAAACTGTGTGCATCTGTATTTTAACAACACACATAATTGCTGGTCTAAATGCTTGTATTGAATTCTAGAGGGCTGATTTGGACATCAGAACTGCCGTGCATAGACATTTGCTGCATATGGCATGCACAAGGTGGCTGTGATATCATAATAACTACTTTGTAATGAGTATGTCAACTGGGTTGAACAAAACTGGTAAATTTGGGTGATTCCCATGGAACGGATATCCTTTGGTCCGTCCTTTATGTGCAAGTTAAAACAATTATTGTCTGTTATGATTTATTTTAATGGGTTATATGGGATCGAAATGGGCCCCGCCTGTATTACATCATGACCACATAGTGGTAGTACAATAGCTTGGCAATTATGCATGTGTCAATCAGTATGATTCGAATCTTGGTCTCCTCCTTGGAAGTCAAGGAATTTACCATTTAAGCTAATGCCATTTGATTTTTTAATTGGTTATATGTGAGTGGAACGGGCCTCACCATTATTACATCATGACCACGTAGAGGTATTTCAACAGTTTGACAATTATGTATGTATCGCTTGGTAAAATTTCAATGTGGGTCTCCTCTTTGAAAGTTGAGAAATAGAACCAGTTGAGCTAATGCCATTTGATAATTACTGTGTTATGACTTGTTATGTGGATTTTTTCTAAAATCTACGACTGATACATTTTAGAGAGCCTTACTGTGGTTTTCATTTGTATAAGAGCTATGTTCCTCAGGGAAATGATGATCTCCTAAATAGTTGTGCCTTCTGTTCAAGTGTGAATCTTGGAGGTCTGTCCTTTTTTCTGTAATACTTTTTTTTTCAATGAGTTTACACAGGTTTTTATGAGGGGTCCTGGTCCCCTCATACTGAGTGGAGTTTGAATCTTGGACCTCTCAAAAAGAGGCCAAAACCCTTACCACTGCAGTAAGCTTGCAGCTATTTCTGCAATACTTTTAACATCTTACTGTTTATCCATTTTGGGTAACCCTCAAGGCTGTAATTTTATCCCATACAGTTGTTGCAATTTAGTGTAGTTTACACTCGATTCTTTACTCTAACTTGTAGTACTTTTTTGTTTACTACAGTGCATTGTAACAACTCTTTCAACGAGCTCCATTTTCTTACTTTGGCCATTCATGGATGTTAACAAAATTATCTTGTCTGTTATGCATTGTTGGGATATCACTTTTATTTTTTTTTGTAACCTAAGTTACTAGAATGGGTTTGTGATTCAGTTTGACAAGTATTAAAATCGAAGAAGAAGAATAAAATCCTCATTGAAAAAATTAGCTGTATGGTTTATCACAATGTTTGAAAAAGAAAATAAATAGTTTCATTAATCTAAATATATAAAATAAATATAAATACGTACAAAAAAAACTTCACATTTCATAAAAAATGATATTGAGTTTCAAATGGCTGTATGAAATGAGATGCTTTAAAATCACTTTGCCATCTTTAAGCATTCACTTTGCTGTCTTTCTTTAGTTGTTATGTTTCAACCTTTACTTTTTATAGATGTAAAATAAAATTAAGTAGATGTTGCAAATGGAAAGAGTTTTAGGTGTTATATACTATTTTTCATTGATTGTTGTTTTTTCAAACATATTCATCCAACTTGTTCTTGTAATGTTAAAAATGTCCCAAACCTGGACATTTTTAATAAAATTCACTGAATCTTGTGACACTGTATGTAAATGTGAACTGATATATATTTCAGATACCTTTAAGTCTTATTCTTTATTGCAAAAGAGCTATGGTTCCTAAGGGAAATGGTGATCTTTGAGTGCAATTCCTTGTGCTTAAATATGAAAGCTATTACCTTAATGTTGTTTGTGGAGTTGCTACTCTTTCCTTGCCATTTTGTCAGAAGAACATCAATGGCCCCCCACCCTACCCCACACCTCCCCTGGGGGATAAACTAATAATAATGTTAGAAGACCTGCTCCCAGAATTACTGATCTTTTCTTCAAGTGTATTTGTCTCTACTTTCATGTAGAAATTTGAAATTTTTATGGATGGGAATGGGTATTCAGGTTGCAATTGATGATATCTGTTTTGATTTTACAAATGTCTGATTTAAGTACGAAAGGTAATAATTTTCTTTGTGGAGTTAATCTTTCTTTGTCATTTTGTTAAAAATAATGTCAGGAATGCCTATAATGTCCAGAATGTCCAGAATCACTGATCTTTTCTTCAAGTCTCAACCGATATAAAAAAATGAAATTTATATGGATGAGAATGGGCATTCAGGTCTCAACCGATGATATCTGATTTAATTTTGCTGGTCAGAAACTTAATAAGCACTGAGTCCCCCTATCAGGAGTCTTTCTTGTGCCTTCTTTCTTTTTCAACTGGTAATAAATGGTTGGATTTCATGTCTATCTATTTCAATAAGCCACATTTTTGTGGTATTACAACAAATTGTATTATTAAAGGCAGCCGTATTGTGAAAGTTTCCATCACAATGTGGAGATTTGAAGTTGAGTTACACTCCTACGATTTCATCCCATTCAATGTTGCTCTACATTGCCTTGAACAAAATGTTAAGTTCACCACAAGAGTGAAATAGCCATGATAGTGTCCATCTTGATACGGGTATTTGAACTTGGGTTGCGCTAATATGGTTGCATCCCATTCACCATTGCTCCACAATGCCTTGGACATTCAGGAGTCTTTCTTTTCTTATTTTACTTGTAAAAATGTATTAATAATGAGCTATGGCCAATCATATTATTAACTTTGGGATTCTTCTAAGTGCATCTGAGACCATGCCTCTGACTTCAAATGTATGTTTTGCTCAAGGAGTACAACTTATCGCCTTCAAAATGTTTTTATCCTTTCAATTACGTTGTCCAGGCTAAAAGGAAATTCATACCGCTCGAAATTTAATGATCAAATATGAGGAATAGAATGGCTTAGTTGATTAATTAATATTTGCTCATGTTGTTATTAATGATGTATGTTGTTATTAATGATGTTTTAACTGTCCAGAGCAGGGTTTTAGATTTAATTGTATTACAAGTAAAATTAAATAAAACAATTCTCAAACTGAGGTAATAGATTGCATTGATTATGTTACTGTCAGAATTCATAGAATGGTTAGCAACAAGTTCTTCTCAAGCTTGTCTTATTTTATTTTATTTTATTTATTTGGCTGAATAATAAGGACTTGTACTCGTCCCACACCCTTGACAAATTACAACTTTCTTCTTTAGAGCTTGAGAGTTTACAAATAGATACAATTCTCATTTCAATTGGGATGCTATAGCTATAAACCTACATTATTTTACATAAAATGTCTGAATCTTTGATTTTCATTTTTTGGATCTTTTCAATTTTTTGTATGAATACAAATATTCCAGAATTCAACATCTTTATTGACATTTTCTATAGGAGCTTTCACAATACCAAAACTTCACCTCTACTATCTATGCATTGCATTTTAATAGAGTAATATTTCCAAAAACATTGCACTATCATAGTCCGCTCTACGAAATCTGGATTGCTAGTTTCTTCCTGAAACACAAGAGCAACTACAAAAATTATAATAAATAGTTTATATGAAAACACATTATTGTTATAAAATAAAGCAGATATTACCAATGGAAAACATTGAAGTAAATCTTAATCATTATTTGATTCAGGAAATCAACATTTTCTTGTTAGTTTCAGCGTAACTCCTCTAACCATGGAAAGGAGAATTTAACTTCACGATCCTCAATCAAAACCCCTCTATTGGCTAGCCTATCTGCACATTTGTTACCTTCCCTTAAAGTATGTGTAAACCTGATTTCTTCAAACTCTTTAGCAAGATCTTGAATTTTCATAATTATCTCTTGTATGTTCCATGGAGCCTTTGCTTTCTTCAAAATTACATTTATTACTATGAGAGAATCACCTTCCATTCATACTCTGCTCCATTTTATTTGTTTGCATATTTTTAACCCTTCAAAAGCCGCCCAAGCTTCAGCTTTGTTATTTGTCTTAAATTCACTATTGAAAGTGTAATGAGACAAAATCTCTCTACTATTATTCCTGATTATTCCTCCTCCTCTTGCTGGTCCTGGATTTCCTTAGATGCTCCATTAAAATTCAATTTAACCTACTCCACATCTGGTGGTTTCCACTTTATATTCTTTGCCTTATTTTTGCTTCTCTTGTACCCAACATCATAATTCCATTTAATGACTTGACTCCATCTATCAAGGCTCTCTGCTTCTAGATTAGGGATTGGGTGAGTTGATAGGGTTGGTTTAGACTCCTCTATGGCTAAACATATCTTCGTTTTCATTACCTCTAAATTGCTTTCCTTTCCTTTAAATATTCTTCTCTTCCTTTATAGCCATATAGTCCAAACTTCAAAGTATTGTATCTTTTGATATATCTCATATTGTTTGTAAAGCCTCACTTTTATAAGTGCTTTGTACTTTGTAGCTTTTGATATATCTCATATTGTTTGTAAAGCCTCACTTTTATAAGTGCTTTGTACTTTGTATCTTTTGATATTATCTCATATTGTCTGTAAAGCCTCACTTTTGTAAGTGCTCTGCCATTGCTTTAATCAATCTGCAATTTTGCTATTGCTTTAATCAATCTTCAATTCTGCTATTCATCACCATGCATTTACCAAACATGTTAAGAATCCATTACCATAGTTTCCAGACTATTGAGCAATGTCCCAAGAGATGGTCTATACTCTCCAACTCCTTTTTACAACACATTGAGAGGGGCCATGAAACCCCTTTTTCATAAGGTTATCCCAGGATAAAGTTCTTCCATGACCTACTAGCCAAACAAACATTTTGACTTTAGGAATGCTTGGGCTATCCCAAATATCTCTCCATATTCTAGTGATATTACTATTTTGTTGGTGTTGTACATTATATTCACTTCTTGTTGTGTATTCTCCTGAGCTATTCAACTCCCAAATCAATTTATCCTTGGCTCCCCTCAGAATAATCACAGTTATCTTTCTACTTGTTGGTGTTGTACATTATAGTCACTTCTTGTTGTGTATTCTCCCGAGCTATTCAACTCCCAAATCAATTTATCCTTGGCTCCCCTCGGAATAATCACAGTTATCTTTCTACTCAATTGCCTCCTAGCATCAATGTCTTGTATACTTGTTAAAACATCTTCTTTCCCAATTTATCTTCTTTCCTGATCCTTGTACAAAATGTTTGAAACCTTATCACCATATTTGTCTTGAAGCAATGTCATCCAAGGTTTTAAAATTGGATCTAAATTGAGTGGTTTTTAATCACACCAAGTATCCATCCAAATATAATTTTTTCTCCAGTTCCCACCACCCATATTAGACCTTTAATCATTAGATCAATAGCTTTTTTAAACCATTTCAAAGAGCAGAACCATTTGGTAGAGAGAATGCAGTAAATATTAAACTTGGGTCATTGGGCTCAACATACTTAGAAGAATTCTTGCCCATTGTCTTTGACTCTCTTTGTACAATCTCCATATTACTTTTCTCCTAAGAGCTAAGTTTGCATCTTTAAGAACTTTTAAACCAAGACCTCTGCTAGTTTTATCATCACACACCTTTACTCCATTTCACCAAAGAAAAATTCCTTTTATCATGTAAACCTGACCATAAAAAGGATCGCATAATATAGATTAAATTTTTTTCAATTGATTTTGGCATAGAATACAATGACATATAATATGTAGGAATGGCTTGTAAGACTGACTTAATTAACTGCACTCTTCCTGCTAAAGATAACCATCTACCTTTCCAAGCTGGAAGTTTATTCTGAACTTTACTAATAACTGGATTCCATAATTCTATCCTCATTCTCCCCTCAAATAAAGGCATCCCTAGATAAGTTGATGGCAAATTTGCCTCCTCCATTTGAAGTAACCTGCAAATTCTTGCTTTCATTTTAACGTTCAAGGAAGTAAATTTTGGATTTTGTCCTATTAACTTTTTGCGTTGATGCTCTTTCATATTTCTTTAAAAAGTTATTCAAAACATTGGCCTCATTTATCCTTGCCCTTCCAAAAAGGGTTGTATCATCTACAAACTGTTGATAGGTGATGTTGTCGGTGTTATTACTAACCTTAAGTCCACTTATAAGGTCATCTTTGTAAGCCTTCTTTAAGTTCCTACTCAAAACCTCTGCCATAATACTGAACAAATAAGGAGATAGAGGATCTCCTTGTCTAACGACTCTATTGGCTTTAAAAGATAAACCATTGACCAATATTGAATAAGAAACTGTAGAGACACAAGCTTTAATCCATCTAACCCATTTCTTCCTGAATCCAAGACTTCTTTAAAACTACAAAAAAAAATTCCATCTAACCCTATCATAGGCTTTACTCATATCAAGTTTTAAGATCATTGCTTTCTCTTTTCTTGAAGCTGCTGAATGTATAACTTCATGAGCTACTATGATCCCGTCCAAAATTTGTCTCCCTTTCACAAATTTTCTTTGCTCTTCTGAAATAATTTTGTCTAACAATGGCCTTAATCGATTCGCCATCACTTTGGAGATAATCTTATATACCATATTACATAGGCTTATGGGTCTAAAACAATCAAACAATTCAACATCTTTCTTTTTTGGAATTAGGGTAAGATATGTTGCATTAATTTTATAAGGTATGTATTGTTTTACCTTAGACTGTTCCACTGCCACCAATAAAGAATCCTTCACTATATTCCAATTATGTTGGTAAAAAGTTGCAGAGAGCCCATCTGGACCTCGGGATTTATCCTTATTAAAAGAGAAAAGAGCTAAATGAACTTCTTCTAGAGTAATAGGCTCCATCAGTTTCCTATTGTCTTAATTCGTTATAACTGAAGGAACATCTTGAAGAAGTTTATCATTAAGAACTTCAGTCTCCTCTGATCCTAGAATATTTTGATAAAAAGACTGCCTCTTTTCTAATTTCACTCCGATCTTCAATCCAAACCCTTTCTATTGATTTAATTTTACTAATTCTGGATGTTGATCTCTGTACTATAGCCATCCTATGAAAAAACTTTGTATTTTTATCTCCTTTTAACCAAGTTTGTCTTGATTTTAATCTCCAGAATTTCTCTTCCTTACTCAAAATATTATGATATTCACTAAGCAACTCCCTTTCCTCTGACCTTGGATTATTATGATCACCTTTTTGGAATTTTGGAAGTTTATCTTTTAGTTCTTCTTTCTTCTCAAAAATGTTTCCAAAAGTGTTCTTGTTACATTCTTTAATCTAGATTTCATAGATTTAATTTGATTTAGAAGAGCATACAACCCATCATTAGTTTGATTTAATCTAGATGTTATAGATTTAATAGATGTCTTATTTTATTTTTTGAAAATAAATCTCCAGTTTATTTTACTGTACTGAAATATTGCATACCAATTTATAAGTTTCATTTGATCCCTACCTTTATGGTTTCTAATTCTTCTTTGGAAGGAGGATAGTGTTTAGAATATATTGTTTGTACCAACTTTTGTGGCAAGGTTTGTTGATGGAAGATAGCTTGTCCCAGAGTTAGTGTAGAAGGATTGCAACTCTATGTTTTCTTTCATATACACCTAATTTCTATTCTCTTAAATTCTCTTCCTTGTATCATACAGATGAACAGAATATCAGGAGAGACAAGGCTCCCAGCAAGTATTGGAGATTTAGGATTTGCAGCTAAGGAATGTGAGTATATCTGCTCTTTTTGATGGGAAGAAAATCCACTTGTACAAATTAATATAGGATAAAATCTAAATCTTTGAAATTTAATTGAAGTTAACAATACTGTGGGTTATGAGTACACCTTTGTGGGTCTTTGGGGTTTACGCTCTCACAGATCAAATCTTAACATTTTTCTGTGGGTAATTTGTTTTCATGCAATGTGCCTGTTTATTTACAACCTTTTAACAATTGCATCTTTTGATATTCTCTATTATTTGAATTTTTAATAATCTTTTTTTTTTTGGCCTCATTCTATCGAATAAGTCTCTCAATGCTAGGCCTTTTTCAAATGAATTAGTCTTTAACTCTTCTTTTCCCTTATAATATAATAGTGTGTTAGAAATACTTCAAATGCCAAAATGATGTACTTCCATTTGAATTCTATTTTGTGGATTTAATCTGAAGCAGATACCTCAGGCTCTGAATGGCTGCAAGAGGCAGAGGTCTCCAACTGGTTGGATCCACAGTTACTTGATGCTGAGATTGAAAAGGAAGGGAAAAAATGGTGGCAACCACAGCAGTTGTCCCCCATGCGAGCACCGGAGCCAAAACCATTGTACAGGCATTCATCATACCCTCCCCCAGGGTGGTCAGGAGATCCAGCATTCCCACCTTCGTCATTCAGTTCATATCCTCCACCAAGAGCACATATTATACAAAATCAACCACGACACAGGTCAACTCCAGGTCAAGCATCACAAGTTTCTCTGTCTGGACCGCCTCACCTGTCACATTTTCCTGGACATCCTCAGATGGGAGGAATTCTGCCTTCAGTGATGCCATATGGAGGAGCGGTATCCCAGTATAGCACTTCAGGTCATGTTATTGGTACGCGGCCTGTTATTGGTACACGGCCTCAGCAAGGCCACTGGCTGAATCAACCTAACATGCGCCCAGGAGGACCATCAGGAATTATACATAATATGATGCATCATCAAATTCCCCAACCAAACACCTTGTTGCCTCCTGAAGCATTGCTGCAGCAACAAAGGTTTCAGGCAATGCAAGGTGGCGTCCCTCATTTTTCACCTGTGCAAACACAGCAAGTTTTCAATTCGCATCCTCCTCCATCAATGATCCACAAATATAGTGAAGCACTCTTGGCTGGGGATTTCAGGGATCTACGCAGTAGCAAGTCACAGCAACGTGGAAGACAAGGTCAACGCAACTACCCACAAAATTCAGATACAAACATGCAATCAAACAGGAGTAAAAAATGACTGGCCATAGTTCCACTCAAAATATATGTCTATAAAGGAAATTGAAAGCATTGTACGTATGTAGCTTGCTGCTACTCATAGCACTAATTTGTATGTAAATGATTATTATCATCGGGCTGTGCAAGCCAAGAAATTTGGTAATTCTCGAGGTAAAACTCACTTTGCACCATCTTATCTACGTGATTTTTTGTCACGCACAAAAGCTGCAACAGAGCCACATGCATATCTTCAGATAGATGCACTTGGAAGAGTGCCATTTTCTTCTATTCGCAGGCCTTGTCCGCTTCTGGAAGTTGACACCCCTTTGACTTTCAATGCATCAGGTGATAACATAAATGAACCTAAGTCAAGTGAGAGACCTCTTGAGCAGGAGCCAATGCTGGCAGCAAGAATTGTTATTGAGGATGGACTGTGCCTCCTTCTTGATGTTGATGACATTGACAGGCTTTTGCAAGTTTCTCAACTCCAAGATGGTGGGGCTCAATTAAAAAGAAGGCGGCAGATTCTTTTAGAAGGTTTAGCAGCAACTTTGCATTTAGTTGATCCTCTTGGAGCAGATAAGGGTGGCCAATCAATTGGGTTAGCTTCAAAGGACGACTTTGCTTTTTTACGGTTGGTTTCACTTCCAAAGGGCAGAAAACTTCTATCAAAATATCTTCACCTTTTGACACATGGGAATGAACTTGCACGCATTCTTTCTATGGCTGTTTTTCATCATTTGCGTACTTTGTAGATTCCAGTGCTGTTGAAACCACGACAACTCTTGCTAAGACTGTGGCCATGTGTGTTAGCAACATGGATTTAAGTTCCCTCAGTGCTTGTTTGGCAGCGGTAGTTTGTTCTTCAGAGCAACCACCACTCCGTCCTCTTGGAAGTTCTGCTGGTGATGGGTCATCAGTCATTCTAAAATTTGTTTTGGAGAGAGCTACTAAACTCTTGACAGATCCACGTGTTCCACAGACTAAGCCAAATAGAAATCTTTGGCAGGCATCATTTGATGCTTTTTTTTTTTGCCTTATTGACAAAGTATTGTACTAATAAATATGATGGTATCATGCAGTCCCTGATTTTGTCATCAGGCAATGCAGCTCAAATCACTTCTGCTGCAGCAATTGCCATGAGCAAGGAGATGCCTGTGGAGCTCCTGAGAGCTAGTCTTCCCCATACAAATGAGCAGCAACGCAAACTTCTTCTAGATTTTGCTCAAAGATCAATGCCTATAGGTGGTTTCAACTCTCCAAGTGGTAGTGGTGGGCATGTGACTACTGCATCTGTGCCAGGGTAACTATGAATGGACCTCTGAAAACAGTTTGGTTCTTGATATGAAGGCTGCTTTGAGGTGTGTATACTGGTTGCTCATCCAGCATATTTTTCACAGGGAGATTGTTGTGGTGTATTCCACCATAGCTTCATTTAAAGAGTTGAAATGCCAATGCTTCAGTAGATATGTAATTTAGTTTGATTGAAGCAGCCTCAACCGTGAGAGTTCAGCTTGTATGTGAATAATATTCGGTGGAGGAGGATGGCTTGTTCAATCACTTGACCGCAAATTCTATTGCACACTTGTATCTATGGTTAATTGGAAGAAACAGAAACTTGTATGGTTTCTTCTAATATGTTATTGACAGTGGTACATGTTTTTTTGGCATTGTACTGTAAACAACAGCTCAAGAAACTCCTGGTCAGAGAAAAGCTGCTTTGGAGCTATGAATAATGGAATCTGGTCTTGCTTTAGTACAGATGAGTATATTGTTATGCTAGGTTCAAATGAATTTTTTTAAAATCTTGTAGGGACCAATCTGTTTGTGGATTTTAGATCAATACTTTATGGACGAACGTTTTGGAGCCAAATTTTTAAGTGCTCTGTATTGAACAAGAAGTCTGAAGATGTAAGCTGGGAAAGCTAAATAGACAGACTCTTACATTGCATCTTTAGGGTTTCGTTTTTCATTGAATATTTGAAGTTTAAACCATATACTCATTTACTGTTTGGAAACATGCAAATATATTAATTTGAAATCATTTGTGGGAATTTCAGGGAGCAGATACTAAAGGTGTGCACCAGTTACAAATTGTGTAGTTTAGTTTGAGTGTTTCTCTGAGATAAGATCTGAATGTCATAAAGATACTGAACCGTTTACAGTGTCACTTTTAACATTGAGCAATACATGATGCATTAATCTTTCAGTGATCTAGGATCATACTTGTGTATAGTGTGACCAAATGCTATTTGACTCTTATAGTTAGTGGATAGTACCCACACAAATCACAATACTCAAATTTGTGGAAAAAAACTGTCGTTTATTGTTCTTCTTGATGTGTTTGGTCTGAATTAGACAGCTTAATGTCATGGGTTTCATTTTATCATGCATATATATTACCTATACATTGTGATGTCTAGTAAGCCACTTGGTCAGTATGACTTTAAATGCTGTACTTCTATTCTCTGCCTCGATTTGATGATCATTTCTCATGCATACAGCTACTGGTTGCTAAAATTTGTGCATATGAAAACCATCCAATGTAGGTTGTGCTTGGACAGTAAGGCACTGGGTTAACATGGGTGAAATGCATTTTGTTTAACAATCAGTTCTCATTGACATAGTTATTGGCAGAGATTAATTGTGAGGCAGTCTGAATTAAAGCAAAGGTTAAATTATTATTTGTCAATTTTGAGTTAAGCAAGTTAAGCAAGGCTAGGCGTGAAACAACTTTTAAAGATAAACTTTCTACTCTTAGGGGGTGCAATATGGTTAGCATTTGTTATTTGATGCAACCTTAGGAATATCATGAAATAATTTTCAAAGATGGAAAATTATCTACTTAGAAGTGGTTGTTTGTCAACTCTGAGTTGAGCAATTTTAAAGGCGGAAAATTTTCTATTTATAAGAAGTTGGACCAGTTAAAGCAAGGTTAGGCATGAAACAACTTTTAAATATGGGAAATTTTCTACTGTTAAGGGATGCATTGTTGGTTAGCATTTGTTATATGATGTAACCATAGTATAGTTATGTTTCGAGATTGACAGTTAATTTAGTCATTCTTGGGGTAGTATTTCCATCTTATTGTAATTTGTGACCTTTTATCAGTTGTATTAAAAAAACAATTGCGAATAATTGTCAAATGTTGTTATAATACTGTTTTCTAGTTTGTTGGAATACCATGGTAATGCGGTATTAATTGTCAAATTGTTATAATAACTTTGTGGTTTGCTGGAATACTATGGTAATGCGGTATTGATGTAATACGAGTGGGACTTGTTTCAATCGCATATTGCCTTAGAAAATCTTATGTCATGGATATAACTCTAGATGTGCATAGGCCATACCTCGATGCATTACATATTGAACGATATCCATGTATTATGTTTAAATACAATATCCAATAAATATTGTCTGTATTTGATACGGGAATACAAGTATTCGGATAGGAGGGGTACCAAATACGTAACCATGTCCTGAATATGTTTAGTTAAATTTTTAAAACTAAGGAAAGACATCATTATTTGGATGTAAATTGAGATGGAAGACTTGCCTTAAAAAGAGTCTCTTATGGAATATTTGATCAAATTATTGCAGGTCCATGGAAGTCTGAACATATGTGGAATGACAAAAGCAACAGATAAATTTATTTATAATGCAATCAAACAAGACTAAAAATATTTAAAATAAAAATTGCATTAGGTAGTGAACTTCTATAGCTGCAAGGAAAAAAATTTGAACCATGTGGAATGACAAAAGCAACAGATAAAATTATTTATTAAAAATTGCTGTAGGTAGTGTACTGATATAGCTGCAAGGAAAAAAATATTTTATCCGTGTTACTTGAAAGGTACTTGCATGGCTATTCAAGTTATTAGTCCCTATTGGGACTAATGTTTTGAGGCAGGGTGCAATTAAATTTTG
The DNA here is from genome assembly GCA_028583015.1 of Wollemia nobilis. Classification (NCBI taxonomy): domain Eukaryota; kingdom Viridiplantae; phylum Streptophyta; class Pinopsida; order Araucariales; family Araucariaceae; genus Wollemia; species Wollemia nobilis. The sequence continues at coordinate 3,269,443 of JAQPPZ010003073.1, forward strand.
TCAGAACAAGAAAAGTCAATGGAATCTCATTATCTTTTAATTTAAACTGTTTGAAACGAAGGTTTGAAACAAAGATTTTGCAATTTTACAAGGTCCAAAGGATAATAAGATGCTTCTACGTTTTAGAACAAAAACCTATGGATTATCACACGTTTTCAACTAGCATAAATTGGGGTAGCTTATTTTTTCTTCACAATTATGTGGCATTTGAATTTTATCGATTTTTTTAACGTTCAAACCATTGATACAGGTTGCTATAGTGTTTTAGCTTGAAAATTGGATTTTTTTTTCACTCTCTCACTATACTTTATTATTCCATCATTGCCTGCATCCCTCCATTCCTCATTGCTTGAAGATTTTTTAGCTGTGGGTGTTTTTTGTTTATAAAGTTGAATTTTGGTTGTTTCTGGCATATTGTTTTTTTTTCTCTTAGAATATACAATTCGTTGTAGACGCAGGTTTTGTACTCGGTTCCTTCCTCGGTTTACTCGAACATTATGGAGATTGAATACAAAAGATTATCGCGTCTTACAAATATTCAAATGAATCTCTAGTTCATTGAACTATAAAAGCACATTAAATCTTTTGCTTGCTGGAATATCTAAACATTCAAACTTTCGAACTGCAAGGATCTTTTAGCAATTCTTTTGATGTGAGGTAGTTTGCTCTCTGATCACATTCCCTATTAATTACCAGTCCAATCTACTTTGTACTTTATTTCATTTCATTATTATGAGTAGCAGATGTCTGCTAAAATTTCAAAGTGAACTGATCTACCCATGTAGTCAATTGTTCACATAAATTTCTTTTAGATAATAAACTTAAGCTGGGCATCTCCTTGAGATAATTCCACTTGCTTAGGATATATTTGGCAGCCTTATCATCCTACTATAACTCAAATTTTAATGTTGTCCACAAGCAGTGTAACCATGGTAGTCCGCTTTGTTGATTACTCAGCCTTGACTGCGGAAATGATCCCTCAAAATTGTTTTTCTAGGAATCCTGAAGCGTTATCATTCTACTATAACTCAAAATTTAACGTTGTCCAGCAGCAATATAACCAGGGCAGCTCTTTTTGTTGATTACTCAGCCTTGACTGTGGAAATGATCATGCAAATAGTTTTTATAGTAATCTTGAAGGTGTGCTACCCCATTAGAGTTTTGGCTTTCTTGAAGCTTGTGTTATTGCAGCTTATCTGAATCTTTACAGGACAGTCTTCAGCTTTCACTTGCATTTTTTTTATAATTATGTGTCATCTACTCAGCAACTTGTTTTCTGAAAACTTCTGATTATTCTTATTATTATATGCTCAAAATAAGGACCAGTTTATTTATCAGCTGAATGGAATGGTTAAAAACTTATATTATTATGCTTCCAATCATAAAGCGGCTTTGGCAACATTTTGTATTCTACAACAATAGATCAACTTGCGGGAAGGAAATTGAAATTCAAACTAACAGTGTGTGCAGAAATTCAACATTCATGCATTGCTCAAGTCAAAAGAAACAAAAGACTATCCTATCCAAAGGGGTTGGTGACCTCTACTAGTCTTTTTGTCTTGCAGTAACATTGCAAGGTGGTTTCTCATAACTTGTAATATGGCCTTTATATGATCCTAATGAAGCATTTATACAATATGCTTGAGAGGCATATTTAGCGAGAAGATGCAAAGAATCATACCAAATTAGTGAGAGGTTGCTTAAAAAACCAAAGGATCCGGAACTGTCTATGTACTACATTCACCTAACTACCCTTTAGAACATGTTAGCTGACACATTTAGTCAGTAGATGGAAAGGCTCATACCTAATAGGAGTTTGCTACAAAAATTAAGAAAAATGAGAAAAACGTATTCTGTCCAATCAAAATCACCAAAAATTGCCATCTATACTCTAAATGCAACCTGCAATCATCATTTAGGTGGAGATTTCAAATAGTTGCTTCTTGAAACCTCGTTATTCTTATTTTTTGTTGCAGTCAGAGCAAAAGAGAGAAACATGCTTTCATATGTCTACTGTCATAAATTGTATCAAAATATCTTTAATATGTGGTGCATATGGATTTTACTGCAGTTTTTTCAGTTAATTTTTGCCCATCCCAGAGGAGAGAGAATTTGTCATTCATACCTCTTTATTTGCTATGGATTCAGTCACCTCTTTATTTGCATTACCTTGATTTTGAGCATGGTCTTTTTACAAAAGAAAATGGATTGCATTGGATTAACTCAACAAATTTCGAAATGAGTGCAACAATGCCTGCATAAGCATTAAATATCAGGAGAAGCATATGGTGAGGGAATGCTTGTTGTTGGGAATAGTTTAATGGAAGTTTAATTCAGGAGTGTTGCTAGCCCCCTTAAGAAGGATATGAAACAATGTTTACTCCTAGTAGTACAGAGTAAAGACATCCTTGTTATGAATGATAAGTAAGCGACCAGAAATTTGCATAGCCAGAGTTATCCAGGTTGATTATTTTTTTAATTTACCAAGCAAGCTTGTATGCTTACAACAAACCACAAATCAGAGGTCATCCCACAAGTCTTCATAAAATGTTTTGCATAGGCCTATTACCATCTTATAGAAACCGTTACCCTTTCTGCCATCAAGGATCCTATTGTAGTCCACTCTCAATTTCCACATGACGCAATAACTACAGACAAAGATAAGCCTTTGGTAAATGATCCACAGTTTTTTATTTTTTAATTTAGTACACAATTGCTATGTCAAAGACCTTGAATAGCTATTTATACCAGTATAGGGACTAATGGTTGAAAATGAGCAGGTTGTACCAAATATTAGCACTTGTTCTATCATTGGCTGTTTAGCTTAGCACCTGCTTTGTATGATAATATGACAGTGCCTTATGCGAGGGACTTCAATATTTTGTTATTTATTTTGCTGGGTATTAAAGAGAAATGTAGTCACCACAGCCTCAATGCTGCTTATATTCTATCTAGAGATAACGTTGGGGCCTAACTCCATCCCATTATTCTTGTATGACATTTGACTATTAATTTTAGGGGGAATCTGATATGGTTGGTTGATAGGCAAAAGAGGAAATTTGAGCAGTACATTGGTCAGACTTGGCAAGACAGAACAGAGAACAACCCCTTGTATATGTGACCATGACAACTAATAGCACTGTACATGAGATCAAACAATGGGTTCTTATAGCATGAAGCTTTTCACAAAATGTCTTAATATTATGTCCTTGTTTTGAATGCTTGACGTTGAGGTATGACAGTATTTTATGATTATATCTATGCCTTACCTGAGATGTGTGTCAATGTCCTACTGTTGCAGAGACGCTTCCTGGTATCCTGTAATCCGGGAGACACCATGGAACATATTCGTAGATGGAAAGCCTAGGATTAGATTATCTGAAATATGAGCTTGCTTCAGCTTTACCATGAAACCAGCTTTTAATAAATTAAATATTTTAAAAAGTTATGTAGACTATAAGTTTTAGAACTCTGATTTCATTCTGAATGAATCACATGAAAACCTGAAGCGAGGTTGAGCATATCTGCTTGTTGCTTGTGCAAATGTTTGAACTCTCACTTGTAATTTTCTGTATATGCAGCAGCCCTTTATTATAACAGAGTTCATACTGAAAATTATTTTGATAGGCAAACTGCCATTGTATATGCTTTACCTTGAAAGAGTTAATAAATGTATGGATAGTCGACCAAAGGTAATAACTAGCCAAATCAATAAGTCTAAGAATGAGAGTCCTGCATGGGATAGATTGCACATATCCTCAGAAAATAGGGAAGTTTCTATCCCTCACAATGGGGCATTATTTATGAAGCAAGACAAGAATATCAACAAATACTAAAAATATATAGTAGAGGTGTAAGGGCTAGCCTCCTATAATTTAGGAGGCCTGTGATTTGCAACAAAGAAAATGCTTATCAAATATGATTTCAAAGAAAAGATCAATACTACCGGCCAAGAATCATCAAGGGGAACAAAGAAATATACATAATGGGAATGACTAGTGCATCTCTGATGGAGTGACGTGTGACTAATAAACCAGAACAAACGTAACAAGAAAAACATTGAAAAACCGAAATTGTTAAGCATTAAAATTTGGAGTTGCAGTGTATGGAAATCCAACACCAAGCCACTCCCATACTTATATTGATGTGAGCAACAACTCCAAATCATAGATTTCTATTAGTGACTTGGTTGAAGGACAAGACCTTAAGCAAAAGATTGAGCTTCAAAAGTTATATTTGTGTATTTTTACATGGAAGGATGAGTTGGTTTTGAATCTATCAAAAGATGGTGGATATTTGGTCAAGTTGGGATATGGGGATTTGGAGCAATCATAATTTTTTACACTCAATAATTTTCCTTGAAAGAATGTTTGGTTATTGGAAGTCCTCTTTAGGGCCTTAACATTCCTTTGGTTAGCAATCCAAAGTAAGATTCTTACATGAGGGAGTCTACAAAGAAAAGACTTCATGGAGCTTTTAGACGTGCCTTATGTGAGAAGGATCTAAAAAACATTATACCATTTATTTCTTCATTGTCTTTTTGCTTGCACCATTTGGGGTTTCTTATTTGACTTATGTAAGGAGGATTTAAAAAACATTATAAAATTTATTTATTCATTGTCCCTTTGCTTACATCACTTGGGGTTGATTTTTTGCTTTATGTGAAGGATTTGAAAAAAAAAAAAAAACATTATACCATTTATTTCTTCATTGTTCTTTTGTTTACACCATTTGGGGTTGCTTTTTTCAAAAATACAAGAATATAAACCCCATCAAAATTAAAAGAGTTGATGAAATATTGAGTTAATTATAATAAAGCTAAATCAATTATGCATTTTGTGGGGGATTGGTCTTGACATTATTTATTGAAATTTATGGAATGGAAGGAATAATATATTTTTTGAAAACAAATCTAAAAATCAAGCCCAAGTTTGGAGTCGTATTATTGTCGCTTATAGAATTCTTGCAAACATGGTGCTCATGGTGGGAAGTGTTATAAAATATATATTTTTAGAAATACAACAATGCGTAAAGGTAAATATCCATAGGAACAGTAAATAAATAATACCAATACAAAATTTCAGATTCCAAATTAATAATTAATATAAATCCTAGCCACTTGGAAAAGGCAAAGTCTCATATGTACAATAGAGGTGACTAAGATTCAAGTATGAAAGATGATCTTAACTACAACATAACTCTTCCTATTTAGAGACTAAATCAATAATAACCCTAACCCTAATTCTCAAGGGCCGACTACTTTGTTTTAGGGCCTGAGCTAACAATAATAAATATAAAGCTTTATCGTCAAAGCTAGAAATGACTAGAAAATGCTCTCAATCTTCCACATATTTTCATCTAGAAGACCCTACCATTTGATGAGGAAGTTCTAAATTTGATGAGACCACAAATTATGGACAAATAACAGATGAACTTCAAAAGATGCTTCAAAAGTTGTATTTATGTATTTTTACATGGGAGGATGAGTTGGTTTTGATTTTATCAAAAGATGGTGGATATTTGGTCAAGTTGGGACATAAGAATTTGGAGCAATCATAATTTTCTACTCTCAATAATTTTTCTTGAAAAAATGTTTGGTCACTTGAAGTCCTCTTTAAGGCCTTAACATTCGTTTGGTTAGCAATCCAAAATAAGATTCTTACATGAGGGAGTCTACAAAGAAAAGACTTCATTGAGCTTTTAGGTGTGCCTTATGTGAGAAGGATTTGAAAAACATTATGCCATTTATTTCTTCATTGTCTTTTTTCTTACACCATTTGGGGTTGGTTTTTTGACTTATGCAAGGAGGATCTAAAAAACATTATAACATTTATTTCTTCATTGTTCCTTTGCTTACACCATTTGGAATTGACTATTTGCCTTACGTGAGAAGGATTTAAAACACTATACGTCTTAATTGTTCCTTTGTTTACACCATTCGGGGTTGCTTTTTAAAAAATACGAGAATATAAGCCCCATCAAAATTAAAAGAGTTGATGAAATATTTAGTTAATTATTTCAAAGCTAAATCAATTACGTATTTGTGGGAGATTGGTCCTGCCATTATTTATTGAAATTTATGAAATGAAAGGAATAATATATTTTAAAAAATAAATCTCAAAATCATGCCCAAGGAATCATATTATTACCTCTTAAAGAATTATTAAAAACATGGTGCTCATGGTGGGATGTCTTATAAAAGAAACAACTTTTAGAAATACAACAATAGTAGTGACAATTCAATGATGCGTAAAAGTAGACATCCATAGGACCAGTAAATAAATAATGCCAATACAAAATTCCATATTCCAAATTAATACAAATCCTAACTACTTAAAGAGGGCAAATTTTCATAGCCACTTGGAGAGAGTGAAGTCTCAAATGCACAATAAAGGGGACTAAGATTAGACCAAATCAACAATAACCCTAACCCTAATTTTTAAGGGTCGACTACCTTGTTTTAGAGCCCAAGCTAACAATATTAAAGATATCCAACATGACTATATTGGATACGTTACATGCCCTCTAGAAAGCTTTATCTTCAAAGCTATAAATGACTAGAAAATGCTCTCAAGCTTCTACACATTTCCATCTAGACGATCCTACCATTTGATGAGGAACTTCTAAGTTTGACAAGACTACAAATTATGGACTTTGGACTATATCGCTTTTGACTAGAGAGTGATTTACCTTTCTTCATCGAGTATTGGAAGCTCCAACTAGGACCACCTTTTGGCCAATGATTTGTTTAAGACAAGAAACATGAAAAATAGGGATGCAAGAAGCCAATGGAAGCTCCAACTAATATGTCACTTTATGAAAGTGACAAACCACCTTGTAGGGACCATAAAAGTGAGAAGACAAATTCTAACTGGACTTGGTATTCAAGGACAAGGACAAGTGCTTATAGGTCTAAAGGCACAAGAAGATCATATCCTAAATGAGAAATTTCCACTCAGAGTGATGCAAGTCGCGATGCTTCATGTAGTTTTGGGCTTGGGAAAAATTAAGAAGTTGTAACACAAGCTGACATTGCTACAAAAAATCATCCACCTAGGTCACCTTGGAGGATCTTGGAACATAGTTTGCCACAAATGGAGGTTTTTGGCCATACAATACCTCAAGTGGGGACATCTTGAGGGAAGAATGGTAAGGAGTGTTATACCACCACTGGCTTAAAGAAATTCAATGAACCTTGATATTGTTTGTCTTGGGTGAAACAATGAAGGTAAGTACCCAAATATTTGTATACAATCTTTGTCTAGTCATCTAACTAAGAGTGATAAGAAAAGTACATATTCAATCAAGTAACATTGAGACAAAAAGCTTTCTTCCAAAAAATTGTTGTTGAAGACAAGGTCATGATCGCTAACAATAGACTTTGGCATGCCATGCAATTTAAGAACATAATTGAAGAAGACAATCTTGTTGGCTGTGAAGGGATATTAAAGGGTACAAAAATGACTATACTTTTAAAGGTGATCCACTACCACAAACTGTTAGCTTTTGATAGGAGGTAGTATGACCACAAGATATAAAATAACTAATCTGAGATGAATGTAAACAAATGGCACAATAATATGCAGAAAAGTAATGAAAGTGATGAAAATAGTACAATGCTATATAATGGAGGACATGAACACTCCATGTATAGATATGAAAGGACTACATTGTACCATACTACCAAACTATAACACACACACACTCTATCTCTCTACTTCCTCTCTATATGAGACATTTATATAGGAAGATAGATTCCTTGGGTCTTACTCTACCTAGGACTTATGTATGTGGACTACATGCACATTTACAACTTGCACATTGACACTTTTGCATTTATTACAATACTTGGAGCAACTACGTAACTTCACTATAAAGTAAACTCCTACTCTAGCTATGTACCAAATGTGGTATATTTACATAACCCAAATGATGTAATATACTCTAACACCCCCTTGTATTACATTATTTGGGTATTGAAGACTTTAGTCTTCAATATGGATCTTCATCTTCTTCATATTGATCAGATATTTCTTCTATAGATTGTAGATGGCCAAGTAATGCATAGTGTAGCTGACCTCTCATCCTTTTAATTTTGAACCTTCTATTTCTTCTTCGTCTGTTATGATATATGGGTTCTTCATTCTCTCCAATATGCTCCTCAAGAACTGCATTAGTATTTTTTTGAAACACAACAATATCTTGTGAGGTTTTGATAGAATCTAGAGCATATATATTTCTATGGATTGATCTGGTAGCTTCAACTTCATTTTGATGTATAATGAGACACATGTTAGCTCCATTTATGTATCTGAAGTCAATCTTCCTTTTACTTTCTACTAACTTGGATACTGAGATGAGATTAGATGTTAGTCCAGGAACATACATCACATCATGTAGCAGAAAGTTTAAAAACAATTTACTAGGTGACACACACCTATATCCATGTATATGATAGTTATTGCCATCTGCAATTTTCAACTTATAGCTATTAGTGATCTCAAGACAATCAAACCAATGTAGATTTCCTGTCATGTGGTGGCTTGCTCCTGAATCAATATACCAAATATCCTTTTCATTTTGACCTATGAAATTATTTGATCTTGAAGTAATTTTGCATATTTGATATGGTATATTGGATAGATTCTGATCTTGAGTTCTTTTGTAGTATGTATTATGATGAAATGTCTCTTCCTGCTTTATCCATTGTAGTGTATGAAAGGATCCTTTTAATACCTTCTAGATAGATTCTTTGAAGTAGTCTACCTTATGACTCCCTAGTGATTAAGTTTATGATCAAACTACTAGCTATAAATTTTGATATGTAGTATTCTTTTGCTTCCTTAATATTTGTAGAATACTATATCTTTCTCAAATAAATTGAGTATATGAACCAATTTGATAAACCTATCCAAGGCTTAGGTTTTGTAGAATCCTTATGTCTCCCTAGTGATTTAGAATAAGCTATAAGCTTAATAAAGTGCTTAGTAAATAATAGTTCACCTTTTGAGTTGATTTTGTAATGTTTTGAAAATAACAATAATCAACTTTTATTTCACCTTATCTCTCCTAATGAACTATGCACTTAGTTTTGAAGTTCTCTATAGTTGGATTTCTTTTGTCTCTTTAGTATGAGTATGAGACAAGTTTAAGTATATAATTCCAACTCCTTTAAGTAAATGATGAACTTCTTTTATAGCCCTTGATATTAATAGTTTAATGTTTCTAAATTCCAATAATATATTTTTGGTGTAGTATACCTTATAACTCCCTAATTTGGAATATTAGAAAACAATATAATTTGCAATAATAAAATTTAATTTTCCAAGTAGAAACCCTTATAACTCCTATGGGTTTTAATTGCAAATATTAAACTATTAAGTATATAAGTCTCCTTTAATTTTGCTTTCAAATGTATGGTTGATTTTGCTATTATTTCCAAGGTAAATAATAGAATAGATTCAACCTTATATTATACTCCTTATACCTCCTTAATGAAAGCAATTTGATTAAGGTAAAATCCTTACCTTTATAATGCTTCAACTCTTAAATAGTGAACGTTGGATGTTGTCTTGTTGTGCACTGCTCTCCTTCAATGGCAAACGTATGACACTAGCTGTGACCCTTGATATCGATCTTTAATGTTGTTCGTTCTTTCACTACACATGTACACTCCCTTCTGCTCGCTATGGATTTGTTGTTCTCCTCGAGTTTATGCACTTTAAATAGCACGCACGTTTCTTGATGTTGGATAGGTGTCGCTCAAGAGTTACATTAGGTTTCTTCAATGCTTAATCCTACTTGTAATACGTTGATGCTCTCGAAACTTGATTTATTCATTGCTCGAATGGTAGATATATGTTAAAGTCTCTTCGAGCATTGGTTTAATGAGTTTTCAATGCTCTTGGTTGGCTAAAATGATTATTACACCTTTCACTCCTTTGAAATATGCCTTTAATGCTTCCAATATGAGCATTATATTTTGGATACTCTCTCTCCTTGCATAGGTGTTATGTAACACCCTCTTTTGTTTCACCAAGTGGTGCTTGCATGTGAGGACATCTTCAACATATCATTTCCTTTGGTATTTCTTCTTTAGCGAGTGCAAGTTGTGCAGTCTAGGCTTCAACGTTTTTCTCCTTCTTACCAATCAGTGCAAGATTGTATGTTTTCTAGCGAATGATGACTATATTCTCCTTAGGGTTGGCTCCAACTATGGGGTTTCTAGGATGCTCCAACACTACTAATTTGGCAAATGATATGGCTTCAATTGATGGTTGCTTAGATCACTTCTTTATTAGTTGGCTATTTGTCTCTAAACAATGATAGCTTTCGATAGATTTCACTGGTAGTTTTTCCACATGATTAGTTGGGTAATGTATCCCTTATCCGCCTCTTATATTTTGTGCTTGGTTATCGTTAGAGCTATCTACCTTACAATGAGTTCTATGCCTCCTTTTATGTGTTGCAGGCTCTTATTACGTAGGCACTAATATGGTGTTTCTATACACCTTCAGACATCAACTTATGAGCCTTTGATGGCTCAATTTATCTACCTAGATATCTACCCCCTTGACATCGATGCTATAGCCGCTTGATGATAGATGTAATGCTGGACGATTGTAATACCTTTGAGTGGTAATAAATTTTGTCCTATTGCTATTTAAAGGACAATAATGGTGCTCCTTATCACTGTAAATAATAGTTGTAATAGTTAAGATAATGTACCTTAACTTGCACCAAGTTTTGGACTGAAAGTCTCTTTTTCCAAGACTCTCTAACTTCTTTGATAAGATAATCTTCTTGAGAGAAAATGTTGCCTTCCTTACTAGACAACACTAACCTCTAATTTTTGTAGTTGGATAACTTAGTAAGAATGAATCCAAGTATGCAACTAATGTGCTTATTCAAGAGGTTTAACTTTGCACTATTGTTTACTTTAACTAAAGTATAGTGTAGTAATAATGAACTCTCAAGGTAACTCGAAGTATGCACTAATTTTCACTGTAACTTAAAATACTTAGTGCACCTTGAATATCTGTAACTAAATATAGTCTTCTTTGCTATAACTAAATAATAGGAAGATGATCTAACTCCTATTTTAATGTGCAGGTATAAACCTTAAAAGAACTTCCTTTTACACTTTTTTTGAAGACTTTAAAATGAATCCACTCCTTGCAACTTTCACTTAATATGGTGCTTAAAGAATCCCTAAATAATCGTAGTTTAAATTTCCACTAATGAGCCTTTTGCACCCAAGTTGCTTACCTTTAAAACCTCCTAAGGATGGTGGATGTCTTTGTGATTTGATTCACCAAATTTTTGCCCTTGACTTGATGAGCTTGCAACTCTTCTTGGCTATCCGTAATTTCTCCTTAACTCACAAATCCGTAGTTTAGTAACTCCTCTATCTTGCTACTTGAAATTGTAGTATGGTGGTTTTGATTCTCCTTCAGAATGCTTTCTATAGATCTGAAGTTCTACAGTTGGTAATGTTGTCCTGATTGCTTCTCTCTTGTAGTCAATTTTTGCACTAAAGTGTTGATCTTGAAACTCAAAAATTTGGTAGGGAATTCCCCCAAATTGCAGTTGAGTTTTTTCTTCAAGAACCCTTCAATATTTTTCTAAAGATTCAGCAAACCCCTATCTCTGAATGAACCTCCAAGCCTTCAATGAAAATCTCCAAACCTCTCAGGTTTGGTAGTAGAGTTAGGCTCCTATCCCCTTCAACCTCCTTGTTGAGTTCTGAGTTCAATCTTGGTCCTCTTCTCAAGAATTTGAATGTCTTGAGGTCTTCAACAATATCCTTCGAAATTTGGCACTCCTTACCAAATTCTTCTCCTTTTGGGATTATTGTTGGATTGCGATAATTGTCCCAAATTTTGCTTTGTCAGTAGCTTCTCCTTGTTGGTATATTTATCCAATGAGTTCTCCTAGGAACTCCTTTAATTATCTTCTATGAATTTTGAACTAAGACTCTCCAAGCCTTCTCCTTATTTCTCCTTGAGACCTCACCAAGGTCTTCAATCTTGTAGCTTCTCTAGTCTTCCAAATGAGACCTTTCCTTCAACCTTCTGCTATGGAAGTGTTGGTAATGAGATATTCCTCTCGAATCTCTAAAATATGCTACTACTGGAATTATGGAACAGGATCTTGCTGGTCCTTCTTTACTTCTGCAATTTGTAGGCTTTAATGGAGATCACTGACCTTTGATCTTCCAGAATTGTAAGTTTTGTAATTGGACCTTCTAAGGGTCTCCTCAATTTCTTCAAGCTAATTTTTTTAATCTAATTTCTGTAGTATTTAATGGAGATAACCAACCTCCAATATTATTTTGGACTATTCTCTGGAGTCTCTTGAATTACTTGTAAGGCTACTATGACCTTTTCTTCTTTTAAAATATGTAGGTCTGCTATCTCTAGTAATGGGACCTTTTCTCAGGTCTATGAAATCTTTAGTCTTCTACTTGTTGCTACAAGTGCTGGAAAGATTCTAATGAAGATGTTATTCCTAGATCTATGTAGGAAGCTTCTTGAATCTCCTTTTTTTGCAACAATTTGTTAGAAGCTGAAATGTATGACACTCTTAAATCTAGAGATGCCTAATATTCACTACTTGATTTGTCAATCTAGTGGGGTCCATGATGAGTCCTAGTCTTCACAAGTTTTCCTAAAACCCTATGGAAATAATCTAGCCAAATGTAATCTCATAAATTATGTAAATGAATTTTTTGAAATTCTCTCAGTGTCACTTGTGGCTCTCCCTATTCTCTGTCTGATCTATCATGTGATTTTATACCACTGTTAGCTTTTGATATAAGGTAGTATGACCACAAGATATAAAATAAATAATTTGAGATGAATGTAAACTAATGGCACAATAATATGCAGGAAAGTAATAATTTGAAAATTTGTAAATAACTCAGAAATATACCATTAATAAAAGTGATGAAAATAGTACAATGCTATATAATGGAGGACATGAACACTCCATGTACAGATATGAAAGGACTACATTGTACCATACTACCAAACTGTAACACACACACACTCTATATCTCTACTTCCTCTCTATATGAGGCCTTTATATAGGAAGATAGATTCCTTGGCCCTTACTCTACCTAGGACTTATGTACATGTGGACTACATGCACATTTACAACTTGCACATTGGTACTTGTGCATTTATTACAATCATTGGAGCAACTAAGTAACTTCATTCTAAAGTAAACTCCTACTCTAGCTATGTACCAAAGGTGGTACATTTACATAACCCAAATGATGTAATATACTCTAACACAAAGATCATGATTTTGACCTCACATTTATGAAAGCTTTTAATGAAATCCATGGAGATGTGCTCCCATTAATGATTAGGAATAGATAAGGGTTATAATAAATTATAAGAGTTAATAATTTATCCCTTGTTCCACTATCATAACTCACATTCGACCATAAAGTGGACACGTTACTTGAACGTTTTGCCTTCAACACCAAGAAGAAGGCATCCTTAAGTGACCTAGCTAGCCTTAAGCAGTATGATGATGAGACCATAGCCGCTTATGGGAATCGATGGAGGACATTGCTTTCAAAGCTACCTTACCTCCCTCCCATGGCCGACATGATTCAGATGTTTTCAAAGAGTTGCATAAGGTCGATCTCCATGCTATTACAGCTGAAGCAATATGCCACCCTAAAAGAAGCCTTGGCACAAGCCAGGATAATTGAGGAGATCAAAATTCAAGATGACAAGATTGCCAAGCCATGCAAGAAAAAGTGGACCAAAAATGCCAAAATTGGGCCCATGCAACCAAAACCCGTCGCAGTCAATCAGGTTGCCATAACTGTACCATCGCCTGCACAAATGACACAACCCCCAAAGGCTAATTATCAGGAAGTTCCTCTTGCTAACTATGAGAAGGACAACCACAAACAAGAGCAAAATCAGCAGTGTCACCCTAAGCGACAATTCACACAGTTCACAAAGTCTAGGGACCCCTTGTTTGATCGCTTGTTCACGGTAAACCTGATAAAATTTTTGAAAAGTCGACCCATAGACCCCAACATGCAAAAAACCAAGGGCTATAGGGAAGATCTATATTGTAGATTCCACCGGCAGAAAGGACATGACATCTTCAATTGTTGGAAATTCAAAAACTTAGTGCAGGACTCGATAGACAACAAAACGCTCATGGTAGATAATCCCGTAGTGCTAAGCAACCAACAGATGGAAGTCTTTAAAGACCCCCTGACTGCCCATGATGCATAGGCAAAGAATTTACAAGTGAACAAGGTAACAAAAAATTACCCCATGCAAGGATACGTAGGGATGATAAGCATCGTGACACGGAATAAAAGATACCCAAACACGGTTGCACCCGCTATAGCTACAAGAGATGTTCCATCAACGTCACAACCTCCACAACACCCTATGCAACCTCCCTCGCCTAGACCAGTGGCCATGATTCGGACTAAGCTTACTCAAATTTTAAGGACCACGTCGGCTAGGCTCTCCATTTATGAGCTCATCCAACAATCATTGCCCCATCGAGAGGCTTTAATGGAGATACTCAAAGCCATTGAGCTATAGCCCCATGAACCCAATTCTTTCAACAACTTTGTGGGACATGTGAGACAATGCACAGAACCAGTCATAACCTTCAGGGAAGATGAACTAAAATTGGTGACCAGTGATATGGTGGATCCACCTCTGCACGTCATCGTGTGGATCAATGGGATTCCATTCAAGAGGGTGTTGGTGGACACTGGCTTGTACAACAACATAATCACGACAAAGAAATTAAAACACCTTAAGATGCCAGCATCCCACATTGTGGCGTCCATTTATACTCTTCGAACATTCAACGACGCATTATGCTCGACGGTTGGCACAATTGTCCTACCCATCCAAGTAGGACAAAAGACCATTCCTACGTTGTGTCACATCCTTGAGGGTGAGATGGCCTACAATATATTGCTAGGCCGGCCTTGGATCAGGGACATGAAGTGTGTCCCTTCGATAGCCCATCAATGCCTCAAATACACATACGAAGGGCAAGTACATGTAGTCCCAACAGACTTAGAGTCCTTTAAGTTTTGCAATGTGGTGGAATTGATGCCACAATCGACCCTCCCATTGAAACATTTGGAATTTCAATTGAATCCATCCATTCAGGGTCCGATTTCGTCTACATCCTCATTGTTGAGTCCCTCAACTAACCGACCTGGCCCATTTTCATCGTCTGTTCCTTCACCAACAACGCCACCTATGGTGGCCACACCGAAGGACAACGGGAAGAAGCCCCTAGAGGAGGCACCACCATTAGTCTCAACCATCTCTATCGAGGAGGTGCCTAGCCAAATGGAAGTTGAGACACCTAATTCACCCAACATGGAGTGGACTCAGGAAGAACTCCCATTCCCTCACCCTCAAACGTAGATGATTACCATTGAAATAGCCAATACAGGCCTGGGGAAGTACCTGGTGTAGAACATTATGGCAAAACCCACACTCAAATCCATGCAAGACATGGGGAGACCTCGCCTCCCCATCGGCACTATTGTCCCTTTAGGATACCCGCCAAATCAGACCAACTTTGTATATGGGGGCCTCGAGAACGGCCTTGAACCCTACCTACAAGAGGAAGAGGATGAAGAGCCATTTATTGAGAATATTGACTATCTATCCAACCCGGAATTCGCCTTGAAATACCTAGACCAATGTAATTGGCATGGATATGGATTGGGAAGATATGAACAAGGAATGCACATTCTTTGTCAACCAAGATACCAGATGCCATATGATAAATCAGGAGTAGGGTTCAACCACCCTTTGAACCTTGAAATCTTGGTAGAAACCATGTGAGGCTTAGGTCTAGGCAACAGGGATGGGTTGGCCCAAGATCCATATGCCAATCCCAACACTACATACACATTGGGGAATTATTTTCCATTGTTAGCAACAAACCTTGTTGACCTCAACAACTCCTATCCTTTGATCGAGGAAGGGGAAAGTTGAAGAAGTAGCCACCAAGAAATATATGAACAAAATCAAGGGAGCTCTTTGGAAGATGAGTCGAATTATGAGGTGGCACCTTGGGACCCATTTGAGTCTGATAGCAATCACTCGAAGGTGACACCCATCGATGATTATCAGGAGGACTTCATGGCAATGTTCCCCTTTAATGTTCCAATTAGGAAATTGCCACCTCCAGAGAATCCAACCCTCCCACAGAGAGCGAAATAACCCAGAAGGGACTAGATCAACATGCTCGAACGAAACAAGCCTCCCATGCTGGCCATAAGGCCAAGTGGTCAAGAAACACCTAGGGGGAGGCTATACCAACCATAGGGGCACACAGTTGTCGTAGCCAATGAGGGCCTATGGATCTCTGATAGCGACTATGAGGATGAGACTGAGATGGCATATCTCAACCATATGGGGCAACAGGAATACCCCATAGACATAGATGGTATGTTTGAACATCTGAATATGGGACCAAGGCATAGGTGGCATTTAAACCAAGTACAGCTAAACCAAGTGCTTCATCCACCACTTCGGGCATACAAAGAGCACCTTCCACCTAGAGACCCTCTAGGGCCACCAGTGCCAAGGGCAGACCCTATCCTTCTATCCACACATAGGGCTGATCCTTTTGTGCTAGTACCCACAAAGCCAAATTTGAGGCACAAGGATCACCAAGAATGTCTGAATCAACACCCGCATGATAATGGAGACCAAATTCATTCCATCAACATGATATCCATTGATTTAACCATCCCCATCCATAACCCAACCGATCCAACATGACCATTGTATCTAGACCTAGATGCCATAGCCTGGGATCGTGCTGACTCACCACCATACCCATCAGAGTACTGGCCTTGCGATGGGATGTTCTATTTCACCCCAAGTCAGACTCAGGATATCTTCCATGTTGAAGAGGAACCCGATGTTCCCAACGTAGATCTAAATTTAGCAAATGATATCCACATGATCCTGACTCCACACTAGTTGGAGGACGTATCCCACATGTCAGTCAAAGAGACGATTGACACAGACATCGGTTCTGATCTGATGAATCTGCAAGTCATCAAGCTGGGCATAAGTCTATCCCCCGAAGAGCAAGCCGATTACATTGCCCTTCTCAAAGAGAAGAAGGAGGTTTTTGCATGGTTCTACAAAGACATGTCGGGGCTAGACCCGCAGCTAGTCACACATAATTTAACACTTGATCCAACAGTTAAGCCATTCAAGCAAAAGCTACATAAGATGCACCCAATAGTGGCCTTAATGGTCAAAGATGAACTACAAAAGATGTTGGATGCACATTTTGTCATCTGTGTAGACTACCCACCATGGCTGTCCAACATGGTACCCGTCAAAAATCTAGATGAGAGGATTCGCATATGCATCGATTTTTGAGATTTAAACTAAACGAGTCCCAAAGATGTTTTCCCCTTGCATAGAATTGACGCATTGGTAGACACTATAGCAGGCCACAAAATGCTTTCCCTCATGGATGGTTTCTCGGGATACAACCAGATTCGTATCAATCCCGATGATCAACTAAAAATGGCATTCACGACACCTTGGGGGACATTTTGTTATAAGGTCATGCCATTTGGCCTTAAAAATGCTGGTGCCACTTACCAACACACTATGACATACATCTTCCATGATCACATGCATAAAATTTTGGAAGATTATATGGATGATTTGTTGGCCAAATATATTTTGTGCCAAAATCATCTCGATGACCTACGCAAGATACTTGATCGCCTCATCGAACACAAGGTTAGGCTAAACCCCAAGAAGTGCGTATTTTACGTCACATCTGGAAAACTCTTGGGTTTCATAGTCTAAAAATGAGGCATCGAGGTAGATCCAAATAAATTCAAGGCAATCCTTGAAATGCTTCCCCAACCTCCATCAGGCAACTCAGAAGCTTGCAGGGTAAGGTCGCATTGATCAAGCACTTCATAGCGCAGTTATTTGACAAGTGTCGACCCATGAATAAATTATTACACAAGGGGGTAGCATTTCATTGGGATGACGAGTGCCAGTCAGCCTTCGATGACATCAAACAGTACTTGGCTTCGTCGCCAGTATTGGCACCACCTAGACTAGGAGTGCCGTTCTACTTATATATCTCAGCTACTGAGGTGGCACTGGGTGCCATGCTAGCCCAGAAAAATGAATTACATAAAGAACAGGCTAATTATTATCTTAGCCACACCCTGGTCAGTAATGAACTTAACTATGCATACGTTGAGAAGCTATGCTTGGCAGTGGTATTTGCCACCAAAAAGCTATGCCATTATATGCTGAGCAATACGACGTATGTTGTGTCTAAGGAGAATCCATTGTGGTACATGATGAGTCGTACTTATCACAGTAGTAGCATGGCAAAATAGATCATGTTTTTGACAGAGTTTGACATCAAATTCATTAGACAAAAGTCCATCAATGGTCAAGTCATTGCCAATAAACTAGCAGAGGCTCCTCTCGAAGATGATCAACCTCCGACCATAGAGCTACCCGATGATGGGGTCTTCCATGTCTCAGAATCGCCAGATTCTAATGAGCCTGAGTCATAGGCCGACATAACCTTATTTTTTGATGGTTCTAAATGTGAGCAAGGGGGTGGCACAGGAATCATGTTTTTCACACCGCAAGGGGCTCCAATGCCTTTATCATTTAAACTTGATTTCCTGTGCACCAATAACAATGTTGAATATGAAGCCTTGCTCATAGGTCTTCAGAAAACCATCACCATGAACATCAAACGCTTGAATATATTTGGTGATTTGTTGTTAATTGTCAACCAAGTGAAAGGGGTATTCCAATGCAAATACTCAATTATGCAGGCCTACAAAGCCCTCGTGGATAACTTCCTGGCAAAGCTTGAATGGTATGACATCGAGGCACTCCCTTGATCATCAAATCATTTTGTGAATACTATGGCCTCCTTGGGGTCATTAATCCCGCAAGACCCTTCTGGTGAAATGACAACCATTCAAGTCAAAATGTTATTGCAATCCACGATGGAGCGTGCAAGCTCTGAAATAATGCTAGGAATCCAGCTGATCTAGATTGAACCACCTCAGGATAGGTTCTTTCGAATCCATGATAGTCTGAATCACACCAACTGGGGGTCTTTGTTCTCCCCAACCCCTCTTAATAGCAACACAACGCTATTTCTACAAGTTCTTTCCCGCTCAACTTTTGCTAGGGATGAACTTCAAGATGGATCGACCGTTCATACCATCGAGGTTTTTGATCAGTAGGATTGATACACACCCATCAGAGACTATCTCAATTTGGGTAGCCTCCCACTTGGATTGTCGTACGCTACGAAAAGATCATTCAAATAGAAAGCGGCAAAACATGTCTTGCTAGGAGACATTTTATATCGTCGAAGCTACGAAGGGATCCTCCTTCGTTGCTTGGACTAGCAGGAGTCCACTTGGGCGATCACCCAAGCACATGATGGTACATGCGATGGCCACTTCAACGGTATGGCCATCGCCAAGAGCATTCTTTGCATGGGCTATTATTGGCCATATTTAGAGTGAGATTGTTGTGCGTATGTGCGAAAGTGCATAAAGTGTCAACACCATGCTAACTTGACACATGTACCTTCTCAGGCCTTGTAGCCAATCCAATTGACTTGGCCATTTTTGTAGTGGGGCTTAGATCTCATCGGGAAGATCTCCCTTATGTCGTCAGGTCATCACACCCCAACCCTCCACTGGTGCCTTTGCACCCCACCTCCTACTGCTACCATATTCACACCTCCTAAAGACCCCTCACTTCGCCATCGCTGCATAGTCCACCACCGATCATACTCTGTAGTTACCCTAATATCATCCATGTTGGGTACATCAATAACCACATCAAACCCCTCACCCAACAGCTCAATTATCGGCTAGACTAGGGTCCTCTCATCCCTGCACCATCGATAGATCAAGGGATCACCAGGAAATCCCTAGTGCACCCCAAAATGCCATGTCACCCAAACATATGGGAAGTACTCCTGCTCTGTCCCATGCTGCCCAATCAACCACCTACCCCTGTGCACCCATCGAAGCCACTCTCCAGCCTTAGGCCAGGCTGGATAGTCCCGATATGGTCACCAAAACACCTACCCAAGAATTATATGAGAGAAGGCATCAGTATAGTGATCTATGTCACCTGCCCGTTGTTGACTCTGTCCATGCTCCTCTGATCATCGCCATAAATTAGCGTACCCAATATCTCGATCCACCATATCACCTTGGGTGGTCCAAGGCAAACCTTGCGGTCGCTCCATAGCTATATGCTGCCACCCCCAGCACTGCAAAAGATAGCTGCACCTGATCCCATTTTACCTCTAGCAACAAACCTCGTACAACTCATTGTACAGCTGTGCTAACAACGTTTGAGCCCACCTCATAATAAGTGGAGCTGATCTAGGACACTCCACCAAAGTGAAAACCAAATCCAGTAGGTTCCAAGGGAACCTCACACCTTAGGAGTCAAGAAGCAGCATATTGGAAATGAGGACCATGAGTAAAGCATGCCTCACCCCCAATACGCCCTTCTCCAGCCACCATCGCACCAGAATACCTCTATCTGGTAGTCAGCTTCTGCCCTGTCCATAGCCCTCTCCATCCCCATCTCCCTCGTTGAACTAAAAAATCGTGTCAGTACTGCTGTCCGCTGGTCCCAATGGGTCATCCGGATAGGAATCCCATCTATCGAAATCCATAGAATCTGATACACATCCTCCAGAGTCACAGTCATCTCCCTTGTTGGAAGATGAAAGATGTTGGTACGGGGATCCCACAGATTGATCAGGGTAGTCAAATATTCCTGATCCCCCACCATAGGCTCCA
This sequence comes from Wollemia nobilis, assembly GCA_028583015.1. NCBI lineage: Eukaryota > Viridiplantae > Streptophyta > Pinopsida > Araucariales > Araucariaceae > Wollemia > Wollemia nobilis. The sequence continues at coordinate 3,290,321 of JAQPPZ010003073.1, forward strand.
ACTGCGTCATCTGCTTGAGCCCAAGGGCATCAAGCCACTCCCAATCTCCAACTGTCAAGGCATCCTGGGCATTAGAGAAAACAGTTGGCTGGCGGTATCGACTATTCACAACCTAAAAAATAATAAAAAGAAAACAATATTAAGTACATACTTAATATAAATAAAAACAATACAATAAAGCTGTACAGAAGAAAAATGAAGTACAGAAAAATAAAGTACAACAAAATACAGGAAAACAATTGTACAACAAAGTACAACAAAAGTATAGAAAAACAAAGTATAGCAAAAGTACATAAACATTCAAAACAAACTGTACAACAATGACCACAGACATAAAAAAACTGTACAAAAACAAAAAACAAAACAAAACAAAAAAACAATCATCCTAGGGTTTCAACCTTAAGGTGAACAAAAAAACAAAATAAATCATCCTAGGGTTTCAACCTTAGCATGCACACAAAAATAAAACAAAAAAATTTTCATACTAGGGTTTCAACCTTAGCGTGACCAACAAAAAACCAAACAAAAAAATTCATACTAGGGTTTCAACCTTAGTGTGACCAAAAAAAAACACAATAAAACAAAATAAAGCATCCTAGGGTTTCAACCTTAGTGTAAAAAAACAAAATAAAACAAAAAATCGTCCTAGGGTTTCAACCTTAGTGTGAACAAAAAAACACAATAAAACAAAAAAATTAATACTAGGGTTTCAACCTTAATATTAACGCAAAACAAAAACAAAATAACACAAACAAAAATTTATATGTGAGTTTAACTTCATATAAAACAAAAATGAATAACAGGAAGGGAGAAGGAACATCATACCGGTCTCACCTTGGCTCCTCCGCTCGAAGATCCGGTTCTCGCACTCATGATGTCCGCAAAATTTTGGCAGCGCTCCGCTACGCAAACTCGCACTCCTCCTCACTGCTCCAAATTGCCAAGAATTTTTTTTTGCAAATGAGCCCAAAACCTAGTTTTGGTCCTTATATAGGCTGTTAGGCCTGTAATCGTTCCACCCTGGGACGAGTGCTCTAGTTAGCGCTCATCCCACCTTGGGATGATTACTAAATTGGCATTCATACCACCCTGGGACAATTACAGAGCAAGAAATAAAGCAACAAAAACTGCATCCAAAAAATGCACCAAAAACAACAATAAATCTTCTGAACAAAGGTGCCTTTGCACCAGACATTCATGGCATGAAAAACCTCCGTCGGGGTCACGAATGATCACTATCCTACTCCCTAAGAAGGCTAGTATAACCGGACCGCTCCACGGGAAGGAGGATTTTTGATAATTTCTACCCCAATAGGCATCAAAAAAAGGGTCAAACACCACCAAAAGTAGGTCCGATTGCTGGAAACTGCATAAGCGTTCAAAGGAAAACAACTGAAGGCACCCTTACAAACATCATATTGGGTCAAGCGACTCATCGCTTTTCTCATTTTGGTCATTCCCTCATCGATTCGTCGCTTGAGGGAGTAGTCACACTTAGTCACCAATCAACAAATACACACCCACCCAATCAAGGAAATGACATACATTCAAAGAATCATTGACAAAGACAATCACGCTCCTGCTTGGGGCAGCAAACAAACAATAATCACAAGCTGAACAAACACTTGGCATTCTGGAAGCATGAAGACAAGGTTCCTCAGACAAAAGGTTGTGCCCTTTGCCTTTTCATGACTGAACAATGTCCAAGATCAAGTACACCTCACCAAAAAAGGTTACACTTGAGTTAAGGTCCTTAGCTTGTCAGAAGCAAGGATTCAAGAATGAGTGCCCTTCATACTTGGGGTATCAAAAGTTGGTTAGGTTACTGAGAAATCCTAATCATTAAGTGCTTTGGTCATCTATTTTTGCTCAGCACTGCACCACACATAGCACATCCCAAAAAGGGGCATCTGTAGACACTAAAAAAACACCAATCTGATTATGTGACTACAAGCACTGACCGAATTGGCATACATACCCCTTAGGGCAGCCTCTGAAGGTTAAACAGTGGTCCTAACCACTCCCAAATCAATTTTGGAAGGTCAGAGGTCAATTTGGCACCTTTTAAGCACTTTTCTCCCTACTCGTCCCACCCTGGGATGATTAGAATCCTATTCGTCCCACCCCAGGATGATTAGCAACAATCGTTCCAGGGTGGGACAAGTAGCAGGTTTAACTAGCAAAAAGTCAAGCCTTGACAAATGGCAGCCCAGATCCGTCGCCCAACTTTGCCTTCAGAGCATGCAATTGCGAGGAACGGTTTCAAATCAGAGAGAGGAACTTCAATCAAGCATACCTTGATCATGGAGGCCTCATGCAAGGAGACCCTAAATCAGGGAGAATCTTCTCTCCCCCAAGAAAGGCATGGTGAGCCAAGTGGTGCCCTCACATGCGCATTCAAAGGAGACCCCTAAGGTCTATAAAAGGGTGACCCTCCTCACCCCAAAAGAGGATAGAGCTGGAGCATTTTGGAGCAACGAAGTGCTGCCAAATTGTACCCCCATTCCCCTTTGTGTTTCCTACATCCATAATTTCTCTTTTGGAAGAGAGGTTATCGGGTGAACACTAGGAACACAATCTAGACCCAAAACCCAAGTAATCAGCCACAATCCCACACCAAACTCGTTGACACAACCTCCTAGGAGGTTTTGGACCCATCCCACTTGGATTGGTGTGAAAACTAGGCCCCAAACGGTGGGCGTCCTGCCCCCAGGCGCCCCTCGCATTGCTGCAGTCCTAATCGTCCCACCCCAGAGCGATTAGAAATTTGTAAAGGATTTCTCTACTGTTCTTTTTGCATTCTGTCATATTTCATGTACTTATGCTGCTGTTCAAGTTTCATGGTATTCTGACTTGATTTGACCGTGTTTTTATCATTTTATGTGTTTACTAACATACAAGGAGCACTTTCGGATACAAGACAATTTGGGCAAAATCTGCCAAATATGACCTTCTGTGTCATCTCAAAATGCCCCTTTTAGCCTAACCCCAAGTTTGCAAGAGTTTTGGAGGCCTCTGGATAGGAAATTTGCAAGGTCGCTCTTGCACGTTTTGTGACAGTCCTAATTGTCCCACCCAGAAGTGATTAGAAATCCATGCATGATTTCCTGACTGTTCTTTTTACAATGGGTCCCTAATGATGTCTTGATGCTTCTATTAAAATTTGGGTTCATTATGACATGTTTTGACCATCGTTTCATTCTTTTTTACATTAACCAACCGGAGGCTTTGGGGATTGCATGTTTTCCTAATATCTGCATATGCTATTAACTGTTTGCTATTTTTCTGTATGCAAGATCTCACTACCAGGAACACCGGAGGGGCATCAAGGAACGACGAAAACACGGATGCAAGCGACGACAACGTTTGGCCTACCCATTTCGAATGTGGGCATGCGGAAGACATTGGAAGCGTACCTTTCGTTGATGTAACGAACTGTATCAAACGTTTTGAGCCCCAGATGGGGGGGGAGACGTATTGTAACTATATTGAAAGCAACATTAATAAAAGAGGCCCCACTTTGTTTTTCTTACATCTCATTTCCTACATGCATTTGTTCATCGCATTCGTAGGATTTAGCATCTACCTTATATCAATTTCGTTTGCATCATAATCTGGCACGCCGTCACTCTGCATTCGGATTTCACTAATTGTGAATTATCTAGGGGTGGATGGTTCCTTCTATCTTACCAAAATTGAGATGAAATATTTAGGGGACCTTCGGTATGGTGTCAGGAGCCTATCATACCTATTTGGAGTTGATTGTTGAGCAAATTTACACAACAAAGATGTGCACATGGAGGGATGCAAAGTTATCCATGGTTGAAATGCAAGCAAGTCATGTGCACACAAATGGAATTCTAACTAAATTTTGAAAGAGTTTTGGCATGTAATATCATAGTCTCATGCAAATAAAGGAAATGAGGGACTATTTATAGAATTTTGAGAAGTGTTAGGGGTGGTGATGTGGAGATGAGGTGGATATGACATGGCAACCAAGTGGCTTGGGTGAGGGAAGGAAAATTTAGGATTTCCCATTGGGATGGTAAAATGGGCATGGTGTGCACCATGCCTCATTAATATCCTTGGATGGAGAGATTACTCACCCCACCCAAGTGCTATATGTGTACATACCTCATTAAATGCTCTTGGGTGGGGAGAGTCCTCACCCCACCCATATGCATTAAAGAGCATGGGAGGTTGTGTGGGTGCATGGGGATATGGAGAGTAGGGGGTAGGTTAGGCTAGGGTGAGGTGGACCTATGCTAGGATCAAAGGGTAGACTAGGGGAATGTGCACATAGGCTAAGGGAAGTGGGATAGTCACATGGTGACCATGGGCTAGGTGTAGGATGGGGCTTAATGGTCAAAAGGGGCTAGAAGGGGCTGATTTGATGTTTCTAAGGTTGCATGCCAAATATTTAAATTAATTGGGACCTTTGCAAAATTATTGATTATTGAACTTAGACAAATATTAATTTGATATTTTTTAGGTGTCTACATACAATATTTAGAAAATAATGAAATATTATATTCACATTGTTATAAAATTAAAAAACAAGGGAAGATATATGCATATGTAGTTTAATTTCCTAAAGAGGAAATATGTCTTTATTAGTTGTAGATGAAATAAAAATGTGAAACAATGCATAATTATAAAATTAATTTTAGATTCGAGAAGTAAATCCAAGACTCCATTGGTTTAGACAATATTACAAGAATATTAAAGCATATAAAATATTACAATATAGAGAATTCAAGGCAAGTAAAAATACATTGTAATTAACAAATATTTTGAAATTGATTGAGGTTGTGTTCATAAGTACCTTGCTTTATTTGTAGTTTGGTTTTATATGTTTATTGTATATAAATGTATAGATCATTAGAAAATGAGATTTATTTGTAGTTTGTTTCATACATTTATTACATATTTACTATGTAGACTATATAAGAATTAGATTATTTTTCTTTGATGTCCAAGATATTTGAGTGTAGTATCCAAGCCTACCTAACTATATGAAGACCTAAACAAGAGGAAATAAAACATAATAAAGAGAAAAACTTAAAAAGGAGGAAAAAAATGATGTCACATATGATAGACATAGATCAATACAAACATGAATATAGTCAATTTAGCCTAGAAGAAATGTTGAATAACAACCATTTAGTAAAGTTAGAAAAAATTCATTATACATTAGGTCATTGCTTATTTGATAAGTTTAATATATTGTTCACTTTCATTACAACATAATCAAATTGTGAAATAGAATCATAGGCCACTTTATGATCTATATGTAAAGAGGTGTTGTAGATATAATAAATTTTTATAGATATCACTTGTATCGTAACTTTCTCTATGACCTACATGACATTTATGATCTAAAAGCATATCTTTATTAAATATGTTTCTCAACCAGCATAGAGATAAAGCACATAGAGTATTAATAGATGATGCATTTTGTATATAGTAGCTTAAAAAATGATTGAATATGACAATTTTAATATAGTCCACAACAAAAAAACAAGATACTTATTGATCAATGAAATTAGAAACAAAAGTTTGTTGCATGATACAAATTGATATAGTGGACATTACTAGTCACTGCCATATAAAAAGATACATAGGCATCAACCACTAACACCAATAGGATACTTGTTGGAAATTTGTAAATACCTATTGACATATTGGCAATTCATTCCATTGAACATAGAAACACGTAGTTTGTGAAAAAAGATAGTATTCTTGATTACAATGAGAGCTTATACTAAGTAATTTGCTACTTGAGTAAAGGAAAATTTTCTGTCAAATATTTAAAGTTATACATTGATCAAAGTTATTGCAATGCATTGATAGGACATTATTCTAATCCATATGAATGCATGGAGTTGTTTTTTAATAATATTAAAATACAAGATATAATAGGCATTGCATATTAGATGTGTTATATAGTCAACATGAAAATACCTTTTGGAAAAGAAAAAAATGGAGGTAAATTTTGTTTACAATGGTTATTAATAATTTCAAAAGCAAGAATCTAGGCCTAATAATTATAGATAACTGCCATTGCCCATGTTTATTACACTCAACTGAAGCCAAAATCAACATAAAACATAAAATTATTTGAAATAAGATACAATGCATGTGCACTATGATCCCTTAGATATGACCATATTTAGTAGCATATATGAGTATTACATAAAAGAGTCTTGTGATTTGTATCCCCAAATATCAATAAAACCAACCCATACCAATACATCTCAAAGTCATCAAGGTATAGAAAAATTAAACCTAAACAAGCAATAGGAAAAACACTAAAAAATGAAGCTTACACTAAATTAAAATGACATATGGGCATGTATTTCCACTCCAAGATTGAGAATACATGCATTTTAGATATTCATTTAACAACTTTTCTAACTAAAAAATAAAACATTAGCTATCGTAAACTCAAACAAGATATACATGCAAACCAAACCAAGCATACTTCTAAACATAGTTATTTGATCCATGGACAATCATGAGTTGCCTTTGGCTATTTTGAAATCCAAACAAATTTGCATATACATGATGTCAAGACTAGCCCCAAAGTGCATGCACTTCAAACATTCATTTAGAAATTATTCTAATTGAAATAAATAACATTAGGTTTCACTAAATCAACAAGAAATATGTGCAAAACACGCCAATGATAACAAGTTCACAAACCAAAAACCAACCAAAAGAAAAACCACACCATTATAAATGCATATGATGCAAATTGATGACAATTTGAAATATAGTTGTTTTGATTTATAAGCAATTACATTTTGTTCAATGAATGGTAAGTGTAGAAAAGAGGACAAGGAAACATATGCACTTTTAATAAGATAATATTTTTTTTACCAAAAAATATATATTGGATTTGCAAGAAGAAACTTGAAAATGGGAAAACATCTATATTTGTTGTACTAAAGCATATATTATAAAATAACCCTATGCAACATGTTTAAATGCCATTTGATTTTAAGGAATATCTCGTCTCATCTAGAATTCCATTTATGTAAATTAGGAAATGTAGATACAAACATCCACAAATAGGCCTAATAAAACCAATTGCCAGTTTATCTACCAACATGAATATCATTCAAAAAACATTACCTTGAATAAATAATAAGTTAATGATTGTTGCAATCAAACTTAAAAAAGATTGCAGTACAAAAAATACATATCAAGTTAGGAAAATCTATCTAAGACTCATCATGAAATATCTAGAAGAAATATGTGAATAGAAACTTTATTAAACTACCAATATCCATGTGTAGGATTTTTGGACCTATTCTATAATAAGTAGTGAGAAAACAAGTATATAAGAAATCTCATCTATTGATAATGAAGCAAACAATGAGAATGTAGATGAAAAACCCAATTAGACATTAGTGCATAAATAAATAGTCATAATCCATTTATGATTTATACAATATGGTTATTGAAATCACTACTTGAAAGAGGTAATTTCCATCTAAATATTCAAAGACAAACACACAAAAGAACTAAATATTTCCACATTATTTTTTGGAAACCCATGTGATGAGATTATTACACAAACTTTTATTTAAAATATTGCCCAATCAGGGCTTATGCACAAAATTCAAGAATTTGCATGTTACAAAACTATTTTTCTTTAAAAATAAACCCATAATAATAGACAAGGTTCTCAAGAGCATGTGGATGCAAATAAGAAAAAGTACATCCAAGAGAAAAAATTCAATAGTGAGAGATGTCAAATACAAGGTAAACCTAGACCGAATATTGAGATTTGGTGTTGGCTATGTAGAATTCAATCACATTAGAATTTCATATGATTACTTACACCAAATGGGAATACATATATTCTCAATGATAAGGCAACAAGTTATCTGCCATTAGTTGTCACATTTATTAGTGTTGAGCATAAAGTTTATCCATTGAGAGAAACACTTATTGGGTTGTTTAAGAAAATAAGAAAAAAATATGAAATTGGAAGACTCTAATATTAATAACATTATCAAAAATAACCTTGTGACATTTAGCTATTATTTCAATCATAAAAAAAATTGTTTGAAGTGTCTGACACTTCAAGATAACATGCTATTTGGAAAGATGGTTAAATATTTTTTATTACAGAATTTCAAAACATAAGAGATGAACATGCCCATGCAATGCTATGGCCAAAAATTTGCTTTAATATATGGAAAAATTATCAATGAAGAAATTGAAAAGTTTATAAATATGTTTCTAGCTTGTAATATAAACTTGCTTGACTCAAATTTTGTAAATTTTCTTGTGCATAACCACACAAAAAGTTGTAAATATAATAGAAACACAAACTGTAGATATATATTTTTAATGGTTCTCATGTAAGGACCAAGGATAGTTGAACCTATCGATATGGAGAGGGAGTATCATCAAAACATGCAAAACCTATCTTTCCTACCCTCAAGGCAATACAATATGATAAAGCTACAAGTCTCAAAGCCTTCCTTTAGCAATTGAATTGACTCATCATGACCACACTGAGATAATTTGGTCAACATTAAAATAAGCAATAATTTTCTTAGGGAGGAGACCTTTTGGTGCATGGAACAAATTTGCAAGAAACATCTTATATTTATGGATTGCAAACTTAGCTTCCCAATTTGTCCTAAATGTACATACAATAGCATCATATTGCCTTTCATTCATGAGAAAATTTAACAAATTAATGATATATGCATTCAAGAGGATGCAAAAATATCACAAAATAACTAAAAATCATGCAATTAAAATGATATGTTCACTTGGAGAAATAAATTATTTAATTTATAGATGTCAACCAAACATGCAATCCACATAATACTATCCTTGCCATTAGATTCTTGAATAAGAAAATGCATATTTATAAACACAATTCCATGTGATGTAAGGAATTTTATTTTCAAACCACTATCATTTCTAGAAAAAGAGGATAAAAAATTATAAAATATCATGTGCCCTTCTATTATTGAATATTATAGTCAATGACCAAGTAATCTCAACCACATATTCCTAGTATAATTTGCATTTAAAAAAAAATATTGAACTGATAATTGAATTGTATAAAACCAAACATCATGTGATTTTAAAGTTATACAAAATATGTAGACCATGGAAACTATTGCCAATTCTATATCTAACCGATTTTAACTTCATACACAATGTCAATTTGTATGGGGTAACCTCAACATTGCAATTGAAGAGATAAAAGTAACTATGAATAAGGATAAGATTGAGCTACTAGATAGAGAGAACACACATGGGAGAGCTATAATCTAGAAATATATTTAGAAAATTTATGTCATTACAACACAAAATCCCATAATAAAATGTGATTATGAGTTATTAAGCACCCAAATATCTTTGAAAGATATGAATTTTATAAGATGATAAGAACATTAGACAAACATCAATAGGAAATAATAAAAGATATGAAAATGAAGAACAAGAGATACATTTTGTTGTACTTGTTTCTTACTAGTGAAGCAGTAATTGAAAACATCTTCATTGCAAACGCAAATTTTCAAACCTTCACTTTCATTTACAATTTTAATTCAATTATCAACCCTTTAAATCCAATGGGGCTTATTCTAGCCTACATAGAGAAGGTGGATTATAACTCTATAACAATAACAATACACGCTGCATACCTATTGCCTTATTCCACTTAACAATGATGTGCTTTATAAGTTATAAAAATCATCAATAACTATAACTGGTCCTTATAAATAAGTCTTCATTGATGGGTAGTTGCCTTATGTATATGATTGACAAGCAATTGCAAGACATTAAATATGTATGAACCAAACAATTTAGAAATATTTATTTAATATTCTATAGAGATCGATATTACCCCAAACATATTTAAGATTCATTGATTTTTGAAGACCTAATGATCAACAAGGAATTGGTAACATATAGATTTTAGAAAAAAACATGAAATGGTATGAGTTGAAAAAGATCATCTATTGAATAGATGAAAATTTTATCTTAATATTAAATAGAATGATTATGATCTCATAAACTAACAATGATCTTGCTTACATCAACAACAATTGTCTATAACACTAGTTGATTTAAGTTTTCCATACCTCTACTACAATAATGATGATGTAGTAATCTAATTGCTATTGTAAATACTCTCATTATCAATACAATCGATGAAGATAATGATATATATGAAGGTGCAACAATCCATTCCAACATAATTACATTGTCATCCAAGATCATACCTAAAATAGGAATGCTAATTGAAATGGTTGTTGGAAAATGTGATGTACAAGATGAGTAGGTGAACAATGCAGGTGACATATTCAAAGCATACACAAAAACAAAAAAAAGCATTGGGGAAATATTTATTAAATTTAATGATTCAAGTATACACCACTAGGCTATGGATTTGGAATTCCTATACAACCATGACACTCCAAAAGAATTAAATCATCTTTTATGAATTGTAAGACTAGTAATAGTTATTAAAACATGATAAATATGAGTACATAAACAATACCCACTCCAATTAGCATGTACACACATACTATATATATCCCAAGGTATCATTTTTAATGGATTTTATTTTGTATTACAATAAGTGTAAACATGGATTGATATATCACTATCATGTGTATGAAACATGATAGTCCTCTTTGACAAAAAAATCAAGGTTAAACTGGAAATTGTTATTGAAATGGAATGTCTAAAAGAGAAGGTAAATGGATCTTGAAAAAATAATTTCCATGACAAAAATCTAGATTTAATTATCATAATCTATCTCTAAATACACATAGACTATAGGCTTATTTGCAAGATATGTTAGATGACTATGACTTAATACATTTGATATATTATGCCTATAAGAAAAGTATAAGAAGCAACCATTCCTCAATGATCAACTTCAAAAATTGATTTTCATAGCAAATTATAATGTGCATGGAATAATTCCATGTATAAATAAAAAGGTATATTTTATTATAAATAAGTCAAATATAGAAAACAAAATATAGAATCTATTCTATAAATACTAGATATTTGACAACTATAAATTACGATCATTGGCATATATGCAATATTGGTTGTGACACTTGAAACTGTAATATACACTATTGTTGATGCAATTTTAAGAATATATCCATATGATATTACAATCATCATAGGTGACTTTAATGTAGATATATCATAATGAAACTCCACAACAAAGACTCTAGAAAGTCATATGAATAGTTGCAACTTATAACTATGGGAAACTAACATGTTTTTTTAACCTTTGATTGATCATGTATGATCTAATATCAATGACATGTAATATCACACCTCCAAAAGCAATATTGGATTGACCATAATGCAATTGCTCCATCCATTAATACATCAAATACAAATATAACAAAGTGTAAGTTAGTCACAACTTAAAAAACACAATTGTATAAATTCCATTTGCTCTCTATGGCATCTTCAAGTTGTAGTAAGCATTGAATTTGAAATGACATATACACTCTTTGGATACATATCTTCAATTATCATTCAATATTTTTGATTATTAAGGATTGATTTTATGTGTGTTAGTAGTTACCACACTAATGAATCATGAACTTGAACATAAAGAACACAAAAGAAAAAGGTAAGAATATAAGGTGAAATAACGTTGCAATTTCTTACCTCATTTTAGGACCAATCCTAACCTCTATATTACTAAATTTTATAGGTATAATAAATAAAAGGATGGCTTTTTTTCTATAGAAGCATTTATGAGTCATAAAATGGAAAAAGTGTTTTATGATGATGTCACCATTATTTATGAGTCAAAGCTAGAGAAGGTAAAAAATAAGATAATACTCTGAGCTAACCTAATAGATAAACAATATGAGACAATAATAATGCTCAATATTCCACTTGATTTTGTAAAAGTGCACTAATAGAGGCTATGTTCAACACATGGTGCATGCATTGAAAATTTTAAGATAACACCAAAAACATAATGATGCAGGAGCATCCAACGAAAGGCAAAATACAACAAAGTAGAAAAAGTGTCACGATATCGCGACATGTCGGCAAAGAAGAAAAGTGTCGCGATATCGCGACATGTCGCATTATCACGACCAAAAGCCGAGAGAAGGCTCAAGTAGAAAAAGTGTCACGATATCGCGACATGTCGCAGAATCGCGACCAAAAGCCGAGAGAAGGCTCAAGTAGAAAAAGTGTCGTGATATCGTGACATGTCACAGAATCACGACCAAAAGCCGAGAGAAGGCTCAAGAGAGAAAAGTGTTGCGATATCGCGACATGTCGCAGAATCATGACCAAAAGCCGAGAGAAGGCTCAAGTAGAAAAAGTGTCGCGATATCACATGTCGCAAAATCGCGACCAAAAGCCGAGAGAAGGCTCAAGTAGAAAAAGTGTCGCGATATCGCGACATGTCACAGAATCGCGACCAAAAGCCGAGAGAAGGCTCAAGAGAGAAAAGTGTCGCGATATCGCGACATGTCGCAGAATCGCGACCAAAAGCCGAGAGAAGGCTCAAGAGAGAAAAGTGTCGCGATATCGCGACATGTCGCAGAATCGCGACCAAAAGCCGAGAGAAGGCTCAAGAGAGAAAAGTGTCGCGATATCGCGACATGTCGCAGAATCATGACCAAAAGCCGAGAGAGGGCGCAAGAGAGAGAAGTGTCGCGATATCGCGACATGTCGCATTTTTGCGACTCAGGAAGGAGAGAGAAAGCATGGAGCAAAAATGTCGCGATATCATGACATGTCGCATTTTCGTGATGCAGGGAGGAAAGAGAAGACGTGGAGCAAAAATGTCATGATTTCGTGACATGTCGCAAAATCACGATCGAAAGAAGACCGGAAGGGCCAGAGAAGAAAATGTCACGATTTCGCGACATGTCGTGAAATCGTGATCGACGGAGCAAAAAGAAGGCAAGGAAGGAAACTGTCGCGATATCGCGACATGTCACGTTTTTGTGACCCAAAACAGAGAAAGAAGGCAGAGAGCAAAGTTGTCGCGATATCACGACATGTCACGATTTCGTGACCCGAAAGGCGAGGAGGAGTTAGAAAGGAAAGGTGTCACGATTTCACGATCGAAATGGAGAAAGAGGAGCCGGAGAGGAAAGATGTCGCGATATCGTGACATGTCGCATTTTTGTGACCAAAGGATGAAAGAAAGCGCAAAGGAGAAAAAAAGTGTTGCACTATCACGACATGTGGCATTATCGTGGCCAAAATGCGAGAGAAGGCGTAGGAGAGAAAAGTGTCCCAATATTGTGACATGTTGCATTTTTGTGACCAAAAGGCGAAGGAAGCGCAAGAGAGAAAAATGTCACGATATCACGACATGTCACATTTTCGTGACCAAAGGACGAAGGAAAGCGCAAAGGAGAAAAAACGTCACGATATCGCGACATGTTCCATTTTCATGACCAAAAGGCGAGAGAGGTGCAGGAAGGAAAAGGTGTCACGATATCGTGACATGTCACATTTTTGTGACTCGAGAAAGGTAGGAAGGCCAAAAAGCAAAAGTGTCGCGATATCGCGACATGTCACATTTTCGTGAATCGAACAGGACAGGAAGGCAGAGAAGCCAAAAGTGTCACGATATTGCGACACGTCGCATTTTCATGACTCAAGGAAAGCAGGAAGGCAGAGGAGCCAAAAGTGTAGCGATATCATGACATGTCGCATTTTTATGACTCGAACAGGACAGGAAGGCAGAAGAGCCAAAACTGTTGCATTTTTGCGATGCGAAGAGGACAGGAAGACGAAGAAGCCAAAGGTGTCACGATATCGTGACATGTTGCATTTTCATGAATTGAAGAGGGTAGGAAGGTAGGGAAGCCGAAAGTCTCGCGATATCGTGACATGTCGCATTTTCGTGACCAAACAAAAGAAAAGAAAGCGCAGGCGGTTACAGGAGCTATTACAGAGGAAACGATCGAGCGGTGGTATACCGAACGTCATCAATGGTTGACAGGTGGTATACCAAGGTGCAGTGAAAGCAGACAAAGATGAAGAGTCAAAATGTTTTGAAAGCCAGAACAACGAAGAGGCATGGGAAATGAAACGAAGGGTCAGAAAAGGAAAACAGAGAGTCACACCAGAGAGTTTAAAAGGGGAAGCGAAGACATGCACAAGGGTCAAAAAATAGCACAGACAGAGTTGTAGTGGGAAAACAATGCAGACAGAGTTGCAGTCGAGAAACTACGGAGACAGAGTTGTAGCCGTGAAGGCAAGAGGGCCATTCTGGACCTGTTAGGCTATTTTTCTTCCAGAATTGGAATGCTATAATGTAAAGTTAAATTTAATAAACTATCTTTCTGTAAAAGAAGTTTATTTGGCAGAGTCTGCCATTTTTGTAAATTTTTCCAAGTATAATGAATGAGAGATTTGTGAGTATTTGGGCTAAGCAATTTTGGCTCCCCCATCAAGTGGTATTAGAGTGGGAGTTCTTGAGTGTGTAAACAGATCACCGAAAGTGAGGCAGTTTGCACCAGGATTTGTGGAAGAGCAGGAGTTTCTGAGTGTGTGAGCAGATCGTCGAAAGTGAGGCAGTTTACACCAGGATCTGTGGTTAAGATTTGTGAGAAGAGAGAGAGGATAAGCTATGGTCACAAGGAGAACCTTGTTGAATGAGGAGAAAGGACCAGACCAGAGGAAGAGCCTGTTTTGCATAAGGTGCAAATGTTCAAGTAAGGTCTGTAATGTTATCATAGATAATGGTAGCACAGATAATTTGGTTTCAAGAGAAATGGTTGCTAAGTTAAAATTGGAGAAGAGGGCGCACCCGCATCCATATCGGATTGTGTGGTTGCAGAAAGATCACAGAGCATTAGTCAGTGAGCAGTGTTTAGTTAAATTTCATATTGGAACTTATCAAGATGAGGTTTTGTGTGATGTTTTGCCTATGGATGCTTGCCATTTGTTGTTGGGGAGGCCATGGCAATTTGACAGAAGTGCGGTGCATGATGGGCATGCGAATACTTACTCTCTGACGAAAGGTGGAGTGTGTCACAAGTTGAAGCCATTGAAGGAGATGGATAAAAAGAGTTTGCTGACAACAATGAGAGTGGAAGTTGTGGGATCTGAAGAACTTAAGGGTTTGTACCCTGCAGATGTAGATTTTGCTGAAGCTTGGAGAGCTTGTACAACCCTAGTTAAAAAGAAGGGGACATAACAGTTCAGAAGTGAAGGTCACTTCTCCATCCACCCCGGTTTTCTGATGTAGGAGCATCCAATGAAAGGCAAAATACAACAAAGTAGAAAAAGTGTCGCGATATCGTGACATGTCGACAAAGAAGAAAAGTGTCACGATATAAGAGAAGGCTCAAGTAGAAAAAGTGTCGCGATATCGCGACATGTTGCAGAATCATGACCAAAAGCCGAGAGAAGGCTCAAGTAGAAAAAGTGTCACGATATCATGCCATGTCGCAGAATCGTGACCAAAAGTCAAGAGAAGGCTCAAGAGAGAAAAGTGTCGTGATATCGCGACATGTCGCAGAATCGTGACCAAAAGCCGAGAGAAGGCTCAAGTAGAAAAAGTGTCACGATATCGCGACATGTCGCAGAATCATGACCAAAAGCCGAGAGAAGGCTCAAGTAGAAAAAGTGTCACGATATCGTGACATGTCGCAGAATCGCGACCAAAAGCCGAGAGAAGGCTCAAGAGAGAAAAGTGTCACGATATCGCGACATGTCGCAGAATCACGACCAAAATCCGAGAGAAGGCTCAAGAGAGAAAAGTGTCACGATATCGCGACATGTCACAGAATCGCGACCAAAAGCCGAGAGAAGGCTTAAGAGAGAAAAGTGTCATGATATTGCGACATGTTGCAGAATCACGACCAAAAGCCGAGAGAGGGCGTAAGAGAGAGAAGTGTCGCGATATCATGACATGTCACATTTTCACGACTCAGGAAGGAGAGAGAAAACGTAGAGCAAAAATGTCGTGATATCGCGACATGTCGCATTTTCGTGACGCAGGGAGGAAAGAGAAGACGCAAAGCAAAAATATCACGATTTCGCAACATGTCACAAAATTGCGATCGAAAGAAGACCAGAAGGGCCAGAGAAGAAAAATTCATGATTTTGTGACATGTCATGAAATCGCGACCGACAGAGCAGAAAGAAGGCAAGGAAGGAAACTATCGTGATATCACGACATGTCGCGTTTTCACGACCCAAAATAGAGAAAGAAGGCATAGAGCAAAGTTGTCGCGATATCGCGACATGTCGTGATTTCATGACCCGAAAGGCGAGGAGGAGTCAGAAAGGAAAGGTGTCATGATATCATGACATGTCGCGATTTCACAATCGAAATGGAGAAATAGGAGCCGGAGAGGAAAGATGTCGCGATATCGTGACATGTCGCATTTTTGCGACCAAAGGACAAAAGAAAGTGCAAAGGAGAAAAAAAGTGTCGCGATATCATGACATGTCGCATTATCGCGGCCAAAATGCGAGGGAAGGCGTAGGAGAGAAAAGTGTCATGATATCGTGACATGTCGTATTTTCGCGACCAAAAGGCGAAGGAAGGCGCAGGAGAGAAAAATGTCACGATATCGTGACATGTCACATTTTTGCGACCAAATGACGAAGGAAAGCGCAAAGGAGAAAAAATGTTGTGATATCGCGACATGTCGCATTTTCACGACCAAAAGGCAAGAGAGTCGCAGGAAGGAAAAGGTGTCGCGATATCGCGACATGTCACATTTTTGTGACTCAAGAAAGACAGGAAGGCCGAAAAGCAAAAGTGTCACGATATCACGACATGTCGCATTTTCATGACCCGAATAGGATAGGAAGGCAGAGAAGCCAAAAGTGTCGCGATATCGCGACATGTCGCATTTTCGTGACTCGAGGAAAGCAGGAAGGCAGAGGAGCCGAAAGTGTCGCGATATCGCGACATGTCGCATTTTCGTGACTCGAACAGGACAAGAAGGCAGAAGAGCCGAAAGTGTCGCATTTTTGCGATGCGAAGAGGACAGGAAGGCAGAGAAGCCAAAGGTGTCGCGATATCGCGACATGTCACATTTTCACGACTTGAAGAGGGCAAGAAGGCAGGGAAGCTAAAAGTGTCGTGATATCGTGACATGTCACATTTTTGTGACCAAATAAAAGAAAAGAAAGCGCAGGCGGTTACAGAAGCCGTTATAGAGGAAATGGTCGAGCGGTGGTATACCAAACGTCATCAATGGTTGACAGGTGGTATACCAAGGTGCAGTGAAAGCAGACGAAGATGAAGAGTCAGAATGTTTCAAAATTCAGAACAACGAAGAGGCACGGGAAATGAAACGAAGGGTTAGAAAAGAAAAATGGAGAGTCACGCCAGATAGTTTAAAAGGGGAAGCGAAGACATGCACAAAGGTCGAAAAATAGTGCAGATAGAGTTGCAGTGGGAAAATAGCGCAGACAGAGTTGCAGTCAAAAAAACAACACAGATAGAGTTGCAGTCGAGAAACTATGGAGACGGAGTTGCAGCCATGAAGGCAAGAGGGCCATTTTGGACCTGTTAGGCTGTTTTTCTTCTAGAATTGGAATGTTGTAATGTAATGTAAAATTTAATAAACTATCTTTCTGTAAAAGAAGTTTATTTGGCAGAGTCTGCCATTTTTGTAAATTTTTCCAAGTATAATGAATGAGAGATTTGTGAGTATTTGGGCTGAGCAATTTTGGCTCCCCCATCACATAATATGATAGTGAGAATTGTGATTGCATACCAATTTCTAATAAGAAAACTATTATTGATAATATCCGCTTGCTTTGATCACAATATAATTTTGTACAAATATGACAATCAACAAAATTCTTCCAAACCTTAATCCCTATGCAATTGGGACCATTGCCATCATTGTTATATATGTGATACAAGTTGATCAACAACACACTTTATAGATTAAAAATAGACATGTAGACCATGGCCATGTTATGACATTTCTATAACAACATTTCAAATTTGATTTTATAGCTTTCGTCACTTTATTTTTTTCTTTATTTTATCCACATCTCATATTATGTACTTATATGCTTTTAGTTATAACTATTATTCATATTTACATCTTTTTTTAAACTTTACTTCAACAATAATCTATGTTGACAAACCATCAATTTTTCTCTTCAAGAACTTAATTAAAAAATAACCAGCTCATTTAAGCACACTTCATACATCTCAATCAACATTAATCACCAAGCTTGATAAGAAGAGAACACTTAAGAACATGAATATTTTACTTGCATCAACATAAAAGGTACGTAATTCAAGTTGTTTAAAATTTACTTACATATGCCTCATATGTATATCATATCTAATAACATTTAAAAAATTATTGTAGGGAATGCTCAAATACCAAATGTAGACACCAATCCTTTCCATTACATATGTACAAAATACAAAAATATAATTGAGTTTTTAGAAAAGGAGAAGGATGCAAAAAAACATTGCACCAACTATAAAGATCCATGCTCATACACTTTCATCCCTTAACTTGCTTGCACCTTTACACCCATGAATGGTACAAGCTTCTTATGGGTACTATAGGGCCATATTGTTCAACAACTATTGTATTTGCTTGCATAGATGTCATACCAACACTACCTCAATGACAAATGTATTATCATCTACATGATCTATGATTTCCAAACACAAGGAGAATCTGTGCTTGACACAAGCAACAATGTCATCCAAATAACATGAATTATTGTATTTATTTATTGTATCAACCATGCACTCAAATGCCACACACATACCATTTGATCATATTTCCTCAAAAATATTTGTAGATTGATTTACATGACAATGATGTTATTGTAGTTATTTTTTAATTAATATAAGAATGTGGACTAAATCAAAGATATTATATCAAATGGAATTAGTTTATCCAGTTAAATTCCTCAACCTTCAAGGAGGAGACCAAGGTTTGAACCTTTCCAAGTGATACGTGCATAATTTCCAAGTTGTAATACCGATATTTGGTAATGGTGTAACATGGGTGGGGCCTATTTCAATCCCATACTATCCATTAAAAAATCAAATATATTATAGACTCGTCCCACCCTGGGATGAATTCTAAGCTGGTATTCGTCCTACCCTGGGACGAATTCAGGCCTGAAATTTCAAAAAACATCAAAAATTGAACAAAAATGCATAAAATCAGCTAATAAACTTGCCCGATGAGAGTGCTATTGCACTTGACATCCCGGGCATACAAAACAGACGTTGGGGTCACAAATTGTCTATCGTACTCCCTAAGAAGGCTACCATAGCTGGACCGCTCCACGGGAAGACGGATTTTTGCCAATTTCAGCTCCAAAAAGCATCGCAAAAAGGGTTACCACCCACCAAAAATAGGTCTAAATGTTAGAAAATTGCACATGCTTAAATGCTAAACCATCTAAAGGCACCCTTGCAAAAGTCATATTGGGTCAAGCGACTCCTCACTTTTCTCACAAAGGTCGTTCCCTCATCGATTCGTCGCTTGAGGGGGTAGTCACACTTAGTCACCAATCAGCAAACACACACCCAATGAAGGAAAATGACATGCATTCAAAGAATCATTGACAAAGACAATTACGCTCCTGATTAGGGCAGTAAACAAGCAATAATCACAAATTGATCAAACACTTGGCATTCCCGAAGCATGAACACAAGGTTCCCCTGTGGACAAAAGGTTGCGCCCTTTGCCTAATCATGACTGATCAATGTCCAAGCTCAAGTCACACCTCACCAAAATAGGTTAATACTTGAAATCAAATTCCTTAGCTCGTCAGAAGCAAGGATTCAAGAATGCATGCCCTTTCCATACTTGGGGCATCAAAATTTGGTTAGGTTACCAAGAAACCCTAATCATTAGTGCTTTGGTTATTTATTTTTGCTCGGTGCTGCGCCATGCACAGCGCATCCCAAAAAGGGGCATTTGTAGACACCAAAACAACACCAATTCGATTATGTGACTACAAACACTGATCGCTTTGACACACACAGCCCCCAGGGCAGCCCTCAGAGGTTAAACAGTGGTCATAACCACTTTTGTAGCAATTTTATAAGGTCAGAAGGCAATTTGGCACATTCAGGCACCTTGCTCAGTATCCGTCCTACCCAGGGACGAATTCAAATTAGGATTCGTCTCATCTAGGGACGAATTCGGAATTCGCTCTGGGTCAAGATGAATTCTAGGTTTAACGGGCAAAAAGAAAAATTATGCCAAGTGGCATCCGAGGACAGTCAATTAAGGCCTCCTACCTTGCATGCGTGTGTAGGTGGGCAGAGTGGGCGTTAGAGGACTGTCACAAGGGCAGTCATGGAAGCCCAAGTCAGGGAGGAGTCTCCTCCCTCTTGAGAAGGCATGGCCGCCACATGGCACCCCTGCATGCCCCTCCAAAAGAGACCCCTTGCGTCTATAAAATGGTGGACTTTCCCACCCAAGAAAAGACAAGTTGGAGGCATTTCCAAGCAACAAAGTGCTGCCAAATTGAATACCACATTTTACCCTTTTGATTCACCTCTTCCACATCCTCAATCTCTTTTGCAAGAGAGGTTATTGGGTGTCTATTGGAAGTGTGAATCCAGACCCAAAACCCGACATTTGACCACATTGATCCACCAATTCATCGACAACCCATTACAAGAGATTTTGGGCGCATCCCAAGTGGATTGGTGCTGAAATCAAATTCTAACAGTGGGCGGCCTGCCTGGGTGCCCCACACTTCTTAGTTTCATTTTAATTTGTTCTTTTTTTGCTTTTTTATATTCCATTCCATTTTATGTTGTTTAGATAGTTTATAATTTCGATTTCAGAAGGTTTTGACCAAATCATATCACGTTTTGTCGCTCTTGTTGTCCTCACTAACTTGCAGGTAGCGACGTCAAATTCCCATTGATGGAGGTCAAATTAGGGAAATCCGACCATCTGGGTCATCCCAAAATGCCCCCAATTAGCTAACCTCTATGTTTACAGGTCTGTTGGAGACAGTAGAATTCATCTTGACCAGGGACAAATTACAATCGAACTCGAATCGACGATGTTTGTCTGACTGTTTCGATGGCAGTGGCCCTCTGGTAATGTTTTTTGGTCTCTGTCAAATTTGTAGGTTACTTGGAGTCATTTTATTCACTGGTTTAGCTAATCTTATGCATGCATCCTCCATTGGTTTTTAAGATCAAACGCTTCATCTTTTGTCACAGGTGCTACTAACGACTTGTTGTGTCTTTGAACGCAGGAGGAGCAACAAGAATCAAGGATTCATCAACACCAGCAGTGGCAACACTTTGGCCCGCCCATTTCAAATGTGGGCACGCGAAAGGAGGAACACTAAGTCATGATTGTAACCAAAACTCATTTAACGCTCCTAGCCCCTGAAAAGGGAGGAGGCATCTTTGTAACCGATATTACGAGAGTTAAATAAAAAGGGTTGTGTTTTCTATACTTTCGTTTATCTCCATTCAATTCGTCTCTTTCATTTCATGCATTTCACATCTTAGGACTTAAGCATTTATTTGATTTTGAATGCATCACATTAGTATTTCTTTCTTTTGGCATCTCGTGCTTTCACCAACAAATTTGCTATGGATTTGGATCATCTACAAGTTCTTCTGGCTCAGTGGACCAATACTTCGTGTATAGTCAATCGGACCCTTCCATAGAACTCTTCTCAAGAGCATTTTCAATCTGGCTCTCACCACTGGTCTCCATAATATGTAAGAAGTGCTCTCATATATGGCCACTAGTCCCAACCCTCACTAGTCAAGAATCATTCTAATATTGATATTGCTTGTTCAACCTTCCAAGTTGGGGGGTGGGATGATGTTCAACCAGTTTCACTTGGGCCGGTTGTTGGTTGGAATGACACGAGTACTTAAGGCCTTAAATATGATGCAGAAGGGTGGATTTCCATCCCTTAATCACTATGTAAAGAAATATTATTATAAACTTCATCATGAAAAATAATTGAAACTAGACATTAAAAATAAAAAGGGTTAAAAAATCTCATATAAGCATCCATAGTTTTCTACAATACGGTTTGTGTATGTTTGTATTACCATTGCGTTTATATGTTTATTTCATGTAAAAATAAAAACAAGCAAAAATTGGGTGAATATACAACCTTTATTATTAATGCATATCAAAGTTATAACTAAACTTTATTAGTTCAAGTAGTAAATAAAACATTCAAAGTAAAACTATGTCCAGGTTAATTTTTAATTCATGATTTTGGGGGTATTATTTCTTATTTTTAACGAATTTTATTTTTAGAAAATATTATTTTTTAAAAAAATATAGAAGGGGTATTGAAAGGATCCCCAAACCTTTTATAGACTAGACCAAGGGCCAAAAATAGTTTTGTTGAGGATCAAAATAATCGACATATAATAAACATAGACAACAACCCAGATGAATCCAAAGGACTCCTCCAACCTTGACTCAACCTACACCCAGGAGGAGAAGCACAAAATAAAAATATATGCCACCCTAAAAGTCAATAGGGTAAGGAAACACCCAAAACATTTTCCACATAGGGAAAGCTAGAAAAACCAAGCCAAAAATAGAAACCCACATAACAAACACTCCTTAATTAGATTTATCCTCAAATTTGGCAATGACCCACTCTATAGGGGAAATGGGTTGATTATAGATTTTATAGCTTCAACACAAGAGATAGTCACCCTCATAAGATCAAAAATTGTATTCCATATATTAGGTCCTGAAAGGAGCACAGGTGGGTGCTTGTGAAAACTTCACCTCTGCCTTCAAGTTCGGATTAGGTTTGCAATCCATTTCTTCCATAAATTTAACTTTCTTTGGAGCTAAAGCTAGAATATTTTTAGGTTCACCTACCTTGATAGGATTTAGAGAAGCTTGTTTGGAAACCAACTACTTGGACCTTCTTATACTATAACCACTATCCCTTGCACCTAGCTTAGTGGGTGACATGGGGACTTTAGTCTGAGTTGAGAGGAAACCCAAGATAGAAGGAGTAGAGGTCCCTAAAATAAATATTCTAACCAAACCAATCAGAGGAGATATCAAGTCATCGGAATAATACTCGGTATCATTGAAGAAAGGACCAAAGGACAATAGTTTTTCCATCCCAATTAGAAAAGAAAACTTGTCCTCATATTCATAGTTAGTATCCCAGGATATTGAATTTGATTCCTTTGAAGAATCCAACACAACCACTAGAATAGGGTTACCTAAAAGAATGGCTAGGATACCTTCTCCAAAGAGGCATCTAAAATCCACCACATAATAAAAATTAATCTTAATTAGACCTTGGTGGATTTAAATTTTTACTTTACCTCTTTGGACCTTCTAAGCCGAACGTTCTAGGGAGTTGAACAAGAATTCAAAAATATTCAAGGTCATTTTCTCTTAATATTTATCCAATGTAAAATATTTCATGATAATGAGGGCAATCCAATCCCACGAATTCTTAAGATACCCTTTTTTGAAGCTATTATTATAATCTTCAAGTGTTTCACCAGCATCGATAAAAGTTATTCTCTTTGGACAAAGAATGCTTATCACTACTGTGATAGGCTCTACCATCCGGAAGACTAGTGGCCTTGACAATAAGCTAAATGGAGGTAGAAAATTCCAAATATCCAAATTTGACCTTGTCATTTCTCCAAGAATGGGCTACATGCTAGGCAAGGAGGAGGTGATGTTCGTTGAACTTTTGCAAATATTTGACAATTCCCCTAAATCTTAGAATTTTTTTTAAAATTGTCACCAACTTCAAACCTGTTAGGATTTAGAATTAATACTTCTTTATTTGATGGCTTCATGGTGAGATAACCTCTGTATTCTAACCTCCAAAATATTTTAAAGATAATATCAAACCTCAACCTCTCAATGGATCACCGCAAGACTCCCAGATTTTTTTTTACCAAATATTTGGTCTACTAGGGAACACAATGCTCAAGATCTACTTCCCAAAAAATGAAAAAATAAGATTAAATTAGAACTGAATATGATCACACTCTAATAAGGGGCATGATATAAAGGACATCAATTAGGACTTTCCCATGTATTGAAAAAATTATTATGCTAAAAGGACCCAAGATCTTTCCACAAAATCATGTTTCTAGCATCATGGTATGGGACAATATTCAATGCAGGTGACAGATACAAGCTCCAAGAGGACCAACTGTTACATAATTCCACCTCGTGTCTAAGACCCAACCAACACCCCTTCTCATATTCATCCCCACAATGGTTGTTAGTACCAACAACCTAAACTTCGATAGAAAGGGTTCTTAAGACCTCGTGTGAGGGGCTAATTTCTCTGTGAGTTTCCTTTTTTTTGAGCCAGTCAATCTTGAAGTTTGGATTGAGATAAAAAATAATATTATTTTTAGGTTTAGTGTTTTAAATTTTAACACTTTTAAGCTTTTGATAAAAGTATTAGCATAAAATTTTTAGAGCATAGGAACAAAGTTATAAATGTTCTAAATATTTTATATCAACAATAAAACTTTTTTTCTTAAATAAACACTTTCCATCATTAGAATTAACATAATATAACATGCACATATTACATATAATATGGACATAATTCTCCTTAGGATTTTTCTTTTATAACTTACTAAAAATATACCTATTAGGACTTAACTAAATCCTTATTCAAGCTATAAACTTCATTTGTGTCCTTACATATCTTGCTCATAGTGGCATTCTTTTTAAGGCCATGAAAATTATATCATTTTTCTCTCAAATTATCAATGATAGATGCCTTCACAATCCTACAAGTATTATCATAGCATTCATTATTAAGATAAAAATTAAACTAATAAAGTTTTTTAATCCCTTTTAATTAAAATATCAATAAAATGGCATTGCCTCAAGTGGTTGATAATGTAAGCTTCTAATAGGGTGACAACAATTCAAAACTTTCTAAGTGATATAATACAACTATGTGGTTCATTCAAGTACTATGATAACATTGTGATGATATAATATGCATGAGGTATATTTAATCTCATATAAGCCTTGAAATATCTAATAAGTTTTCATAAATTTTCACTTATAATATAGATCATTTTAAGAAGTGCCCTAAGCTTTGCATACATGTTTGTTATATTTATTATTCTAAGTAGATGAAGAGAATTTTATCTTCATAGATATGAAACACATCACCTCCATTAGCTTTCCCTTGGTTTTCCTATGATTTTACTCAAAATTAAATATGATGGACTTAAATTATAAATATTATTATTTTTACCATAGATGAGCGTAAATATTTTGCACTAACTTCATTGTTGCAAATTAGTCTAACATATCTATTTAGATCCTAAAAGTATGAGGTAAGCACATATTTTCATCAAAGATATTCCATGATGAGAATCATACCTATAAAAACTCCATAGGAGAATTAACAATAAGAATCTAGACCTAGATATGATTCTCATATTCATATTTAAAAATATTTATTATTTCGTTCAAACCATTAATTTTTTTTTATTTGTGGAAAACATCCCAAAAGGGATGCCACTTTCGAGTAAGACCCAAGGAGGCAGGGGTATCCATTTATTGTAACATATAACATAGAATCAATATTTCACAAATTACTTAACACTTAAGCTTTGATGCAATTCATCCAACATTTCATCTAGTGCTCCCATGTCTGATAATAATCCAATAAGTTCTTATTTTCTTGTAAATTTCACTTCAAAAACTAAAATCCAAAGTGCTTCGAATAAAGGATATGTATCTAGCTCCTCCTTACACAAAGTACATCTAATATTTATTAGTTCAAATAATAAATAGAACATTCTAAGTAGAAAATAGGCCTAGGTTAGTTTGTAACTCATGATTATTATGGATATTATTTTTATTTTAAATTATCTTTATTTTTGAATGAATAATATAATTTTTAAGTTTAATGTTTGAAATCTAATTTTTTTTAAGATTATGATCAAAGTTTTAAAATAAATATTTTAGATCAAAGTAAAAGGTTATAAATATTTCAAATATACTATATCCTTTTTTTAAACCAACACTTATCAACGTTAGAATAAAAATTATAATCTAGCATGCAAATGTAATATATCATATGGACTTCAAGCTATTTAAATTATTTCTTCAATATATTATTAACCATAGACCTATTAGTACTTAACAATTCATTATTCGAGCTATAAATCTAATTTATTTCCTCACATATCTTACCCATAGTGGAGTTATTTTTAAGACTATGATATATTTTTTGATTGGTTATATGGGATTGAAATAGGCCCCACCTGTATTGCATCATCACCACATAGTGGTATGGCAACATCTTGGATGTTATCCATGTATTGCTTGGCAAGATTCAAACTTGGGTCTCCTCTTAAATATTGAGGAATCTTATTGGTTGAGCTAATGCCATTTTATTTTAAGGTTGTGATAATTACATCATTTTTATCTCAAATTATCAATGATAGATACCATTTTTTTTGATAAGGTAGATGAAAGGAGTTTTGAAAGGGCCTCCAAAACTTAACAAAAATTGGATCTAACCTCCAAATCCATTAGGAGGTAAAGAGAGACCAGACCAAAAATACCAACTAGAGATTGAGATCGAAAAACAATAGACCAAACCATCAAGGAAACAAAAACCTAAAGACCATCAAATCCATGTCGGGGAACCAACCAGGCACACAGTCCTCAAAAAACTAAATAATACTGACCAAACACATATGTCCCAAAGACTAAGTAAACCAGGTAGATAAAAAACAACCACCTAAACTTAGAACTTAGTCCCACTAGGAAATATTCTAGTCTCCGTGAATTTATCTCCATTGGAGACTTGCCATCTCGTAAGGGCCAACACTTCCTCTACATAATAAATTTATGCATGCATGGAATCAATCATCGAGCACCACACTACAAATTTAAAATTATTAAATTAAGAGCCTTCAAGTTATAACCACCCAACTACAATCCAGAGTTCTAGATCCTTCTTGCACCTCCCACTTCCAAGATCAACTTAGACTTCTTATCCAATGGAGGAAAATCCTCTGAGTTAGAATCATCCACAATCATTATGTCCTTATTAGTAATCGCCCTCTTAACCACCAAATGCTTTGATATCCTAGTACATTCATTGCTACCGCTATGCCTTCTTAGAGTAGACTCCATGAAATATGTCAGATTCATTGTAATGGGGTTGACTTCCATGTCCTCCTATATCGAGGCCTCAGAATCCCCAAAAATCAAAGAGTCTAAATAACCCACCACAAGGGTTGTAACATTAATTAAAGCATTGAGGATATTGTACCCATATAAATATATTTTCTTCACCACGTAATAAAAAAACATATTTAGCAGACCTTGGTGTAGCAGATCAAAGGCCACCCCCTTCTTAACCTTAAAAATCATTCTTTCCAAATTCTAGAATAGAAACGATGGGATGTTCATATTTTCTTGTGATGCAAATTATTAAGAATCATGAAATGGTAGCTCCTGAAGATTACCAAATTCTCATCTAAGGAAAAATATTACATTATTACCAGCACCACATGATCCCAAGAATCCTTAAGCTAATTTTTTCTAAACCCATTTTGGATCCTAGCTAGCTCTTCTTCACCTCCTAGAAACACTTGTACTTCCTTCTCCAGGGAGTTTTTCTTCCTATTTTAGATCAATCCATCCACCACAAGCCCTATCACCTCAGCAATCAATGGTATGTTTATCTCAAATTCAACCAAATCCACTCTCACCATCCTCTCATGCAACAAGTAAGTGAGACACTTGGCCATCTCCTGGTGGTGGCCATTAAATTTTAGAAAATACTAAAGCACATTCTCTTTTTTCAATATCTTTCATACTTTATCATCCACTATAAGTGATTGGGGCTCCAGGATCAGGATGACCATATTGACAATGCCTAACACCACTTAGTGGAATAAAAGAATAATTAAAACCTTCTATCCACCTCAACCTACCATCAAGATAGAAAATACTATGATAGCAATCAATGTTATGATCTCTTTGGCTATATACCACACAATATAGTCCAATGTGTATCTTCTCATCCTTCACACGATGAGCTAACAATTTTTTTCCACAAGAAACTATTACCTTTGAGCACAGGATGTACAAGAGCACCACCTCTAATATACCATCACACTCCTTAGAACTTCCAACCCATAAAAACATCAACTTTCGAGACTAAAAAAAGTTTTGGAAAGCTACCAAGATTGAAAACTACAAAAATAACCAATCGGATCCAATCCCATGCACAAAAGCTCATGAATCACTTATCTAAGACTCTACAAGTGAGGCATGAAGAACTATGATTCCCAAGGGAGGATCTAAAATCCCTCCATCTCAAATCGTAATAAAAGGACCCTCAGTACCATGTCAACCACATCACCCTAGCCCTTTGGAACCTTTGTTAGCAGTACAAGCTAAATCTTCTCCCACAATTGAAATCCTTCCTACTCTCATTAATATATGACATGTTGATCCTCCTAACCAGCCACGAACCAAACTCAATACTCCCTAACAAGAAAAATTATTCATAAAGTATTGAAATAACTCGCCACCTACCCTTTATCATATCTGATGAGCACCATAAATGTTTTTTTTATATACACTATTAAGGGAAATCATCACTGGTTTAATTAGTATTAGAAATATATTTTTATTTAACTTATGCATATAATTGATAGAAAATCCAGTATTATGCTTAACGCGTGTTTTTAGTGGAAACTGTGTATAAATGCAGGTTTTGCTACTGATATGGTGTTTTCCAATCTACATCCCAAATGGACCTAGCATGTTTCTATTTTAATGCATCTGAGGTATATGGAGTAGGTGCCTTACTCTGGCACCTTACTCCCATACATGGGGAGGTTTCTTACTCTGGTGCCTTACTCAAGTAGGCGCCAAGCCGGTGCCTTACTCAAATAGGCACCTTATTGGTGCCTTACTCCCCATACGTTGGAGACACCCACATTGGAGATGCCATATGACCAAGTCAACATTGACTAGGTTGACCAAGGGGCTAAGGAGGATGTTGCACATGAAGACAAAGGAGAACTATTTTAATCATGCATTTATTAAATAGAATAAAGTATTTTTATTATTATAAACCGATTGGCCGGTTGACCTTGTAAATCTCTTAAAGCATATTATTTTTAGGATGCATTAATTTAAGGATGTGTTTGTTACGTACACCTAAGGATTTTTATATTTATCCTTTTGGTGAATGAACATGCTTTAAATTAGTAGAATAAAATATGTGTAGAACCAATTGTAACTAATCACATCATGTGATTAAATTAGATTGATTTGTTATTGTAACAATATATAGGTCCAAGGTGTAGACCAATTGGTTCATCCAAACCCCATAAGGGGGGCGGAGGTCCAAGGTTCAAATCTCGGGCCTTGTCGATTGAACGCTTGTCCCTTTCCTAGTGCTTTCAATGGCGTAAAAGGTTTAAAATGATTGTGGCATGGTGGTTATAGGGGTGGACTGCGCAAAGATCTATGTGGCGACTTCTGGGGCGGACAACGCAGAATACTGTGGCAGCCATAAAAGCTGGACAACCTACCTGGATTCATGGCGGCTACCGATTCCACCATGTAAATTAAAAAAAAAAAACAATATATGGTTGTGCTTTATATAAATACAAAGGCCAAATGAATAAAGGAGAATGATTAATCTTACACATAAAAATTTTCTAATTTTATTCTTTGTCTAAATTATTAAGAGTGCAACTCCTCTTATTCGAGCAAGCTCTACGTAGCTATCCGGGTGAACTATCTGCGGGAGCTTGGGCCCACTCCCTGCAGTAGTCTTCCCATGTTTATTTCTGTATTTGTTTTCTATATAATAGTTTATTGCTTTATTTAATTTTAGTCGTGTGTTTTTATTTTACTTGTACGTTTATTTTCTCGCACTTAATTTCTAGCATTATAATTTATTTATTTAATTTTTCCGCACTTAGTTTTATTTGGTTTGGCTGACTTTCAAATGAAAAAACTTCCCCACCAAACTAAATAAGGTACAAACATATTCATTCCCCCAATACTATAGGCATATATTGTGTGTGACACTAATAAGTTTGTGGACTTATTGGATTGATAATTTATGGAAGAGAAATTATTGTTTTTCAAGACATGATTTTTTCTCACCATTTTGACGTCATTTTTGGGGAGTGTCAAAAATGTAGTGTTATGATTTATAGGTTAGATCAAATACCCATTTAAAATTACTTGTAGACATTTTACCTAAGAAGTGTGAATCCACCAAGGGCCTTTTTATAAGGCCAAAAATAGTTTTCGGCACAGTCAGAGCCAAATCTCACAGGCAACAGTTAAATTTATCAGTTTCTTAGGTAAATACGGGAATGAGCCTGATGTACCATATTAAGCGTAGAGTTAGGAATAAATGATGTTGTTGAAAAAAATTTAGAAAATCAGGTGATGAAGGATTTCTATCATGTTATAAATGGTTTCAAGAAATCAAAAGAAATAGCACAACCCAGGTTTGATTATAAATTTTTTTGGGATGTGTTTTTATACAGAAACTGTTGGAAAATTATACCTCTAGAAGTTTGGTTTTAACAATGATTTTTTTTACAGGCTTAACGCTTTACAACATACTGGCAAATTCTTTTAATGATGCAGGGAAAACGACAGAGCTGAATTTAAAAAAATATGTTGTTATGGAGTATGCTCTTCACTTGCACTTAAGGCGACCTGGTCAATCAGAAATAAGCACATGTTTAAAAAAAATATTGCTATGCCCTATTTTCTTTAAGGTGCTAGCCACATGTAGTCATTTTCCAACCTACATATTTTACCATAAAGTTGAAAGAGTTTGGTTGTGAGGCCATGAATACTCTCCTCATGCTACAACATATCAAATTAGTTGACAAAGGAGAAGATGATTTTCAAAAGACTAGCTCATATATAGGCATGGGGGGACCCACCTTCATCATTGCCACCAACATCACAATGAACGTTGTTCACAGTGCTCATGGTAAAAAAAAATTATCTTCTACTGAAAAGGCTCCAAAGTTAAGAGCAAATAAAAAATAGAGTTTTTTTACTACCCATTGGAAGAGATTATCCTCTTTCCCGAGGACCAACTTGGTCTAGAAGGGAAATGAGAAATATCCAATCGGTAGCAAAAAAAATAGGCGAGGAGCCTAGAAGAAATCAGATATCTGCACAAAGTCCACATGGTGCCTGAGCACGATAAAAAAAATATATGAATGGAGCTCATAGTGGTCAAAGAGAAAAAATAGCACATAAATCTCAATGAGGTGTCTCATGAAAGCATCACACCTGAACACCTGACACATACCATGGATGATGATGGACAGATTTATTTTTATCGTCATTCCAGGAAATGAATTAGAGAATCGTAGTGCTACTCTAATTTTTCCTACGGAATAAAAAATTCAAAGGGGGAGGTCATTCTAATTCGGACGCACGTGTGTCAGGACTGTATAAATTTTAATCAATGAAAAAATGGGTGACATACTAAAGAGCACATAGTGAGAAAATTATAATGCACCAATATTAATCCTTGCAATACATTCTAAGAGAAACGTCAAAACAGGATTAAAATATTTTTATGTGTTGTTCATGATGAGTTGGGTATTTCAAAGTTTGGAGTTGTTGGCTATTGGTTGCTATCAATCCTCTAATATGTGTAGATGGGATGCAAATTTTTCTACGCAGCCTCCACTATTTAATGCACAATGCCAATATTATAATTTTTATGGCAGCATTGCATTCTATTAAAAAAATGTGAAAAAAATACAGAGAGGAGATAGAGTCTCACTATGGTGGAAGAGAATGCCAACTTTACAAAGATATGGTGAGGATCTAAAATCATGGAGAAATATGCTATCATAGTGCATAAAGTTCATTATTTCTCACAAACATATTGGTGGAGAATATGTTCCAGTACATAGCACATTCAATCAAATTTCCAGGGCGGATCGGTGATAGTTCTCCAGCTTGGCCACCAAATCTTAAAATCCCCAACTCACATTTTTACAATTGACATTCTATTCTTTGATGCAAACGATGAAAAAAAAAGATAATCCAAGATCTATTCTGGTCATGGCAAAATAGACGAAAAAATAAGAGAAAAAAAATAGTTAGAATTTTATTAATGCCTTTAGTTTATTTTTTTATGTTTTGCAAGACAACATGAAATGCAAAGTGTCATACCAACAGTTTTTAGGAGTTCCTTACTCAAACAAGCACCAAGAAGGTACCTTATTGAGGTAGGTGCCTTATTGAAGCAAGCGCCTTACTGAAGCAGGCACCTTACTAAAGTAGACACCTTAATAAAGTAGGTGTCTTACTCAGGTAGGCACCTTACTAAAGTAGGTGCCTTAATCAGGTAGGTACCTTATTGAAGTAGGCACCTTACTTAGGTAGGCACCTTACTGAAGCAGGCACCTTACTGAAGTAGGTGTCTTACTCAGGTAGGAGCCTTACTGAAGCAAACACCTTACTGAAGTAGGTGCCTTACTTAGGTAGGCACCTTACTGAAGAATCCACTGTACTAAAGTAGGAACCTTACTTAGGTAAGCGCATTACTGAAGCAAGCATCTTACTCAGGTAGGTGCCTTACTCAGGTAGGCACCTTACTGAAGTAGTTGCCTTACTCTGGTGGTGCAGCAGTGGTGTGGTGCCTTACTCTTGTGGCACGATGGTGGTGCAGTGTCTTACTCTAATGGTGTTGTGGTGGCGTGACACCTTACTAAAGTAGGTGCCTTACTCTAGTGGTGTGATGGTGGTGCAACACCTTACTATGGTGGCACGATAATGGCATGGTGCCTTACTCTGGTGGCACAACGGTGGTGCAATACCTTACTCTAGTGACGTGATGGTGGTGCAAAACCTTACTAAAGTAGAAGCCTTACTAAAGTAGATGCCTTACTGAAGTAGGTGCCTTACTGAGGTAGGCACCTTACTAAAGTAGGTGCCTTACTTAGGTATGCATCCAGCAGGCGCTTTACTCAGGTAAGCGCCAAGTAGGTTCCTTACTCAGGTAGGTGCCAAGCAGGCGCATTACTCAAGCAGGTGCCAAGATCCTCAAGCAGGCACCTTCCTCCATTAGTGGAGACACCTTATCCCAAAAAAAAAAGGACAAGCACCTTGATGTCATGCATCAAGGGTGCCTTGATTATTATTAAAAAAAAAAGAGGAAAAAAAGAAAAAAATTGCACATCATCTATCCTTCTTAGCTTAAAATTTATTTTGATGCTTTCGTGTGTTGTAGGTAAACTGCCCATATGCAAGCTATAGGTATCCTAAGAGCCAGGGCCTAATAGGCACAAATTTCACTAAACTACATTTTAGTTTTCTTAGTTTTTATTTTGCAGGGGAAATGACCTGATTGTACAAAAAATAGGCATCTTGGGAGACAAGGCCTATACCGGATTAACATTCATGAACCTACACATTTTTTAGGAGGTAGAACCTTGACTGTCTCTATCCAGAGGAGATATTCCCCATCTGGGCATAGACGTGGGCATTAATTCCATATAAAGGAAAAGGTACCCACATCTGTGCTTGGACGAAGTAGATGCTAATGCAACACAAAATAGAAAATTGGAGGGCCTGATAAACTCTTCAACAATAGATGCGTTAGCAAATACTCATTTTTCAACACCAAGAGGGTACCTTGATTTCATGCATTATATTTTCTGGCACACCAACTGTTGGAAAGTAAAAAAAAAAAATTGATAGTTGGGAAAGAAAAAGAGTGTTTAAAAATATTTACAGCTCTTCCTAGAAAATACAACTATAGATCCACTTTATCCTAGCATTGCTCAACTTCTTCTCCCTAGATTGGGGGTTCTTGTTGCTCAATATGAGACCTGATGTTCAGACGACTGCAGACCTGTTGTACAGAGGGACCTATTACTGGTGACGAGGGCATCACCAATTTAAGTGGGGGAGGATTTGGGTGAACCTATTCTTGGTGACGAGGGCATCACCAATTTAAAATGGGGGAGAGGATGGGTGAACCTGAATCTCTAGCAAGAAAACAAATGAATGAAAAAATAAAAAATATAAATAAAT
The DNA here is from genome assembly GCA_028583015.1 of Wollemia nobilis. Lineage (NCBI taxonomy): Eukaryota > Viridiplantae > Streptophyta > Pinopsida > Araucariales > Araucariaceae > Wollemia > Wollemia nobilis. The sequence goes on from JAQPPZ010003073.1 coordinate 3,324,379, forward strand.
ATAGTATGGTTGCGATGCTAGACTTGTTAAAGTCCACACGAGAGGAATACCTCAATGGGTCAAATTGAATACAATGCAACTATACGTGCAAAAAAAGAAAAACAAAATTTCCTTGTCTATTTTCATCAAATATATGGCACTTACTTTCATGAAAGAATTCCCCTGCCATCATAGTTTTTTAGTACACGCACTACTAGCTATATTTTGGGTGTGCATTGCGAGTTTGACTTCCAAAAGAGAAAGAGACCTCATGATTTTTGGTGGTGGCTATGATTTGGTTATTTTCTCATAATTTAATATCTGATCATGATTGGATTCACTACTAGAGTAGCAACACTCAAAGATAGAACAACAGTGATGACTAGTGGTACGGATGAGAACGACAGGAAAAAAAAAAGAAAAAAAGTATATCTATATATATAATTCTCCAGATGCAGAGGCAGAGGTAGCAGTGATTGTACATGTTAGCCTCACCCCTGAATAAATTTAACTGTACAAGGCCAGCGTGGTTGTTTGAAATAGGGACAACTCCAATATTTCCTTCGAATAATTACGCCCTCAACACACTAACCTATGGTAGGAAGTAGAAGTGGCGTTCTAGATAGGAGAGATGACTATAGCCGCAACACCCAGTACAGGTGTTGGGCCAGCATACCAATGAGGTGTAACCAGTGCAATAATAATTTAACGTAGAATGAAAGCCAACCCAGCACCACCAGAAGCCAACGTAGCCAAAGGACAACACCAGTATGCTACAGATCAAAATCTGTGAAATTCACCCTGGTATGTACTATTTTTTATGTTAATTATGTGTAGAGTTATTTTTAAAATAATTTCTATGCTAAACTCAGTAGATGCCCTTTAAAATTATTTCTGTCAAAATCTCCCATTAGAACTCAAGCGCAAGACATGCCTCGGATGTAAAAAATTCATTACTCCGAAATAATAATAAAAAATAAAAATAAAAAATAAGCTATGACATTCACGTGAATAGATTTGGCGTTTGTTCATTGCTGCATTATAAGAAATCCATGGAGTACCAAAGAAGACATCAGACCGGGAAAACGATTTGCTCACATCACTTCGGGTTCAATTTCGGAGTGGAATAGAAATATGTTACCTGAAACAAAGAAGTGAAAGTAAAATAAAATTTGCTGGTAGAAACACAACAGCGCTCAATAGAAGACAAATAACAATACTCAAGGGAAAAAAAAAACACAACAGTGTTGAATGAAAAAAATAGCAGTGCTCAGTGAGAAAAAAATAGTAGCACTCAAATGAAAAAAAAAACACAACAGTGCTAAATGAAAAAGCAACAGTGCTCAGTGAGAGAAAAAAATAGTAGTGTTGAATGAAAAAAAAAAACACAGCAGTGCTGAATGAAAAAAACAATAGTGCTCAGTGAGAAAAAAATAGTAGCACTCAAATGAAAAAACACAGCGATACTAAATGAAAAAATAACAGTGCTTAATGAGGAAAAAATAGCAGTGTTGAAAGAAAAAAAAACATAGTAGTGATCAATGAAAAAAAAATTACAATTCTAAGGGTTGTTTTTTGGGGGTTGTTGTCACGAGGACGTGACAATATTTAGGCATGGGAGGATGATGAGCATCAAAAATGCTCATTTTATATACATTTTTAAGGGGCATCATCACTGGTTTAAGTAGCATTAGAAATATATTTTATTTAACTTATGCATATAATTGATAGAAAATTTGGTATTATGCTTAACGGGTGTTTTTAGTGGAAATTGTGTATAAATGTAGGTTTTGCTACTAATATGGTGTTTCCCAATATACATCCCAAATGGACTTGGCATATTTCTATTTTAATGCATCTGAGGTATATGGAGTAGGTGCCTTACTCCCATACATGGGGAGGTGTCTTACTCTGGTGCCTTACTCAAGTAGGCGCCAAGTTGGCACCTTACTCAAGTAGGCACCTTATTGGTGCCCCATACATTGGAGAAACCCACATTGGGGATGCCATATGACCAAGACAACATTGACCAGGTTGACCAAGGGGCTAAGGAGGAGGTTGCATGTGAAGATAAAGGAGAACTATTTTAATCATGCATTTATTAAATAGAATAAAGTATTTTTATTATTATCAATCGATTGGCCGGTTGACCTTGTAAATCTCTTAAAGCATATTATTTTTAGGATGCATTAATTTAAGGATGTGTTTGTTACGTACACCTAAGGATTTTTATATTTATCCTTCTGGTGAACAAACATGCTTTAAATTAGTAGAATAAAATCTGTGTAGAACCAATTGTAACTAATCACGTCATGTGATTAAATTAGATTGATTTGTTATTGTAACAATATCTAGTTGTGCTTTATATAAATATGCAGGCCAGATGAACAAAGGAGAATTATTAATCTTACATAGAAATTATTTCTCATTTTATTCTTTGTCTAGATTATTAAGAGTGCAACTCCTCTTATTCGAGCAAGCTCTACGTAGCTAGCCGGGTGGACTATCTACGGGAGCTTGGGCCCACTCCTTGCAGTAGTCCTCCCCTATTTATTTTTGTATTTGTTTTATGTATATTAGTTTATTGTTTTATTTAATGCTTTATTTAATTTCAGTCGTGTGTTTATTTTTCTTGTACATTTATTTTCTCGCACTTTATTTTTAGCATTGTAATTTATTTATTTAATTTTTCCACACTTAGTTTTATTTGGTTTGGCTGAATTTCAAATGAACAAACATCCCACCAAACTAAATAAGGTACAGATAGATTCATTCCCCCAACACTGTAGGCATATATTGTGTGTGACACTCGTAAGTTTACGAACTTACCAGATTGATAATTTATGGAAGAGAAATGATTGTTTTTTGAGACATGATTTCTGCTCACCAATATCATTCACATCTTAAGGCTTAGAAGGATTAGCTCCATCCAAAGATAAATTTAAATCTAAATTTTGATGAGTATTCCACCCAAAGAAACCAAAAACCAAAGTCAAGATGACCCGAAACTAGAGACCAAGTCTATTCCCTCCACTGTCTGCATTCATTGTCCAAGTTTCTAATATCATCAAGGAAATGTTTAGTCTAGAATTGAATATTTTAAATGTGGATATCTAAATTAGTAAGAAGATACATGAACTTATTACCTTCCCTAAAGTAGTGGAAAATTTGGACCTCTTCCATACTTTGGATTAGTCTCCTAGCTTCCAAGATAAAGTTTAAAACCATCCATGATGGGATCTGACTGCATTTAACCATGTTGATTATATTCAGAGTCTCCCTCAATAATCAATTTCTTGCAGTTGATCTTCTCCAAAAGAAAAACTCCTTGAAACATCGCTCATGCCTCAATGAAGTGTTTAGTTTGGTGAACCAATTGTTCAGCAAAGGTGAGCAAAATTTCACCATTTGAATTCCTAAAAATACTGCCTAGTCCCTTCGAGCCTGGGTTCCTTTTGGAAGATCCATCAAAATTTAATTTCAACCACCCATCTAGAGGGGATTCCAAGAAAATGTGTAACCTGTCTTGAGCCACCCTAACTACTACATTTAGAGGATGTGTTAATAAGCCTAGCACATGCTCCAAATTGATTTCCAAATCATAGGTTACCCTATCCAAGTTCAAAGCTTTGACATTCTCCACTATGTCACTAATTTATCTCGAGAAAACATAGGGCTCTAATCCATGGACCCCTTTAAAACATCAGGTATTCCTTTCCTTCTAAATTCACCACCATAAGTGAGGTAACCCAAATTTATAGATATGCCTAAGATTAATTAAGTGGAAAGGAGGACACCATTGGTCGACCAAATCCATTAAATATTTAGGGAGAATCCAAGACACACCCAAATCCTTAAAGAATAATCTAAACACCTCAACAGTAAAGGACCAGCTGTAAAATAAGTGTTAAGGTAATTCTAGGTAACTTTCACATAGGAAACATCTACTTGGAGTACTCAACCCCCACTTTTTGAGATTAGCAATCATTAAACATTTCTCTTGGAAAGCTAACTAAAATAACAAAAATACCTTAGGGGTAAGGCCTTTAATCAAACCTGATTAATAGGGAACCAGGGATTAACTTCAGAATCTAGAATAATGATAGATACCATTGTAATCATATGAGTATTCTTATAATATTCATCACTAAGATATAAATTTAACTAATAATGATTTGTGAATTCTCTTTAATTAAAATAAAATTTCAATCAAATCACATTACCTCAAGTGTTTGATAATGTAAAATTCTAATAGGGAGATAACAATTCAAATTTTTCTATGTGATATAATACCACTTTGTGGTTTGTTCTAATATTATGGTAACATTGCAATGATAGAATATGCATGGATCATATTTAATCTCATATAAGTAATTAAAGTATATAATAAGTTTTTGTGTATGTTCATTTATAATATATATCATTTTGAGAAGTGTCCTAAGCTTTGCAAAGTTTATTATTGAAGTTTTTTATGATTTAAGTAGATAAGGATAATTTTATCTTCATTATTATGAAAAATACCATCTCTTTTACCTTTTTCAACATTTTCCATAGAAGGTTCCTCAAAATGAAATTTGATGAAGCCATATTCTAAATACTTTTATTTTTACCATGGATTGATGCAAACCCTTTGCACTAAATTAATTGTCATAAATTATTCTAACATACTTATTAAGATCCTAAAATAATGAGGCAAGCATAGGTTTACATCTAATAAATTCCATGATGAACACCATGCCTATAAAATCTCCATAAGATAATTAACAAGAATATAAACCTAGTAACAATTCTTATATTTATTTTCAAAACTTTTATTATTCTTTTCAAGCCATTAATTATAACATATAACTATATGATAATTCTTCAACATATTTCTTAGCACTTAAGCTTTGATACAACTAATCTAACATTTCATCTAATGCTCCAATATCTATGAATAATCCAATAGATTCTTATTTTGTTAAAAGGGTACGATCTGAAACTAAAATTTGAAGCATAATGAACAAGTAGAGGATTCAATATTTTTGGCTCCTCCTCACACAAATTACATCTAAAAGGTTAATCATCTACACTTCTTTGCAAATTATTTTGATTTAAATTGTGTATACACCCAAAACATAACCAGGTTAACAAACTTATAAAAATACCAATTTTGAATGCATGGTCATGCATAATTAGGGTGTGGACAAGCTATATGCTAAATTTTTTACCAAAGTAAAATGACTTAAACACAACCATATATTTTGTATGTATATAACTTTACCAAATAAATTAACAATTAGAACTAAAATAAAGCAAACAAAATCTTTAAATAAAGTATCACTTAAAAGAATATGCAAAGGATCAAAATGATGTGATCGAAAGATTGAATAAATTGCTTATATTTTTAATGATCCTATACTAATTTGCTTAAGAAATTAATTAATCTAAAAGGCAAGATGATAATGCATCATAAATGATTTTTTGTTACTTGAATTAAAATGTAGGACAAAGAGATTATTAACCTTTTATATGTACTTTGTGTAAGGACTAGGATTTAACACTTCTCATTCAAGGGCCCAAAAGCCTCCAAAATTAATGGACCTAGATCTAGGGACCTTGAGGCAGCCAAATTCAAGTCCAACAAGATCTAAATTATAGATGAAAATATAATTATTAGGTTTTTCTACAAAATTTTGGAGGAAAAATCCCCTCAATCTCGGCCTATAAATAGGCCTATAAAATTTATTGTAATACATTGGGAGCTACTTGCAAACCAAGGTAAACGAATAGATGCCTTCATTAGAATAAGGAAATACCTAGGTTACTAAGATAAGAATAGTATTTATAATAATGCTTATAAACAAATATCTATCACAGTTTTATTATCAAATACCAAATGGGAAATCAAACAGCAATCCAAGTTGGAAACCTTGTAATATACCATAGCTCATGGTAGAACCTTGGGATGACTTGAGGAAAAGGAAAGAGCATCCAATTTTCAATACCAAAAATTTTAATAGAGGAGCCATGGGTATGAAATATTTAATATTTATTTGATCCATAATTCTACCATTACAAACCCTAATATACAAATATAAACTCATCCTATCTATCTCTTATCTATCTCATGAAATAGACACAACAAGAACAAAGATCACAATCGAATACTGGTCAACATACCGTAGATGGTTTTATCCATTTCACCATGGAATAAATTTAACAAGTTATACCTAGACGAAGAACATATAATATGAACATTGATGGAAAATCTAGACCAAAATGGTTTTAAAGAAAGTATATTTTGCTTTTGGTATGGTGTACATGGATATGATATTTGCTTATTTCCATCAATTATAGAAACTCACAAATGACCAAGTATTCAATTCAAACTTTAATTTCAATGATATGCGATGATCGAAGAAATAATGTTAGGATGCCATGAATTTACCACATGGTTATGCTTAATTACATATTTTGAAAAACACGCATGTATAATTTTAGTATGTAGAAATATATCATGTCAATGGACATATATTATATGTTTAAAATGTAATATTCCTAATGATCGAAAGATATTTAAATATCCATTTCTATAAACATTATTATACTTAAATGGGTCAAATATGTAACATAACAATATGGTATGAATGAAGGAGCATGATTCATGATTTCAAGCTCCATAAATATGCAATATAAAGCTATCATACTTAAATGGGTCAAATATACAACCTAGTATATTGCCTTAAACATGTATTAAAATTTAAAAAAACTTCAAAGGGTGAAATTCTACAACATAAAGGTATATGTTTATAATGTCTATATTTCTACATAGAAATATGATATTGATGTAATTTAAGAATATGGACTTGCATCAAATGACACTAACAAGCTAGTTAAATTCTTCAAGATACCCATGTTTAAATCTTGATATGTAAAACGTTAACAAAATAGTTAAAGTCTTCAAGAGACTCATATTTAAACCTTGCTAGGAAAAACATCCATAGTAACCAAGTTGTTTAAAAAAAACATATAAAAAAGCAATATTCTAAAGCTTTTAGTGAGATCATTCACACTTACAAGTCTCTTTAATCTATACATATTATTAGAATATGGAAATACCTAGGTTACTAAGACAAGAATAGTATTGATAATAATGCTTATAAATAAATGAATATCACATCGTTATTATCAACTACCAGGGAATCAAACAAAAATTCAAGTTGGAAACCTTGTAAGATATCATGGCTCATGGATGACTTGAGAAATAGGAAAGAGCATCTATAATATATGCCTTTATTATAATATGAAAATATCTATGTTACTAAGACAAGAATAGTATTGATAATAATGCTTATAAACAAATATCTATCATAGCTTTATTATCAAATACCAAATGGGAAATCAAACAGCAATCCAAGTTGGAAACCTTGTAATATACCATGGCTCATGGTAGAACCTTGAGATGACTTGAGAAAGAGGAAAGAGCATCAAATTATAAGTGCAAAAAATTCTAATAGAGAAGCCATAGGGTATGAAATATTTATCATTTATTTGATCCATAATTCTACCATGACAAACCCCAAAATACAAAGATAATTTCATCCTATCTATCTCTGATCTATATTGTGAAATAAACACAACAAGAACAAATATCAAAATCTAATACCAGCCAACATATCATAGATAGGTTTATTCATCTCACCATGGAACAAATTTAACAAGTTATGCCTAGAAGAACATACAATATGGACATTAATAAAAAACCTAGACCAAAATGGTTTAAAAGACATGATATTGGTATAGTGTGCATGGAAATGATATTACTTATTTCCATCCAGTTTAGAAACTCACCAATGATCATTTTTTTTGTTCAAAAAATTATTTCAATGATATGCGATGATCGAAGAAAGAATGATAGGACAACCAATTCATTGATCTTTAAACACAACTGAAATTGAAACTGAAATATAGTAACAATGTCAAACCCAATACAAGATTCAATGCTAATAAGTAAACCAAGTGAAACCATACAATCAATCATTAGGATCCTAACAAGTGAGCATGAATGCAAATATAAATTATCAATAAATTAATATTATCTTTAAACTTTTGAATCAGAAGTCTTGGAAATGGTCAGAATTTAGAGAAATGCCCATTCATTTTGTCGACGAACTTCCTGCTCCTCCTCGGGAGTAAAATCATTCACGATGCCCAACATTCTACGGACTTCTTCTTCTGGGGCAGCGGCTGTCGCGATCTTGCGAGACACGTTTCGACATAGTAATTGTAAAAGACTTTCCACCTTCAGATAATGGGAAGCCATCAAAAGAGGGAAGAGAGTGGATTCATCGAGCACAACATTGGCACCAGAATTATCATTCCACTCTTTAACAATATGATGCGATATATTTTTGGATCTGGTGTAGTCCATCACCATTGCTATACACCTTAATAGAATGGGGTAGTTAAATAGAATAATAGATTAATTATGAAAATGATCCATTATATGATCCTTGTGAATAAAGTAGATCTTAGAATTTGGATAGAAGCAATACATTATGCAACTTACATTATCAGAAATATACCTACTAATCTTTACAAATACATCACCTTTTGAATTATGGACAAGGGATGCACCTTTTTATTTTATATTATTATTTGAAGTATTTATTCAATATCACATTTATATTGAGTTATAGAACAAGCTTTAGAAAAGAAATAGATGTAAGTTTGTTTGACATGTGGTCATAAGCATGTAAAATTTATGAATTATCTATCTACAAAGTTATTATCTAATTAGATATGTTAGGTTTGATGAGACTCCTTCCATAATACCTTATGGATTTATTTTGACTAATATTGATGACTTGTATCTATCCCATCGTAGTGTTATTGATATTAGCTCTTAGTTAGTTTTTTTTTTTTGGTAAGTAAGAGAATATTATAATTAACACCGGGTTTTAACTGGTTGACCCAAAACCATTTTACAAAATAGGGTCCACTGACCAACTGGACAAAGGCCAAGCCCTAAAAGTTTAAACTGACAACAAAAATGGCCAAGACCTACTCTTCCATTAGAATACAACCAAACTAAACTATGGAAGCCTAATATTATGGCCATCAGAAAAGAAAGACGCAAAAAAGAACTAACAAAGACAAAAACTAATCATGCAAGCACCATGCAGAGTAGCTTGTGCCCATATAAAAATAATAGAATATGGTCAAAAAAAAAAAACATCCCATAGAATGGACAGCCAAGAGGCCAAGCAGTCTTCCTTGTAGTCCTCATCTAACTTCTTATCATCGTTCTTGCCATCATATTTAGATTTTGCCTTTGACTCCTTGTGCCCCCGGAACCGCCGGCTATAAAACGAAGATTTAAGGAATCACACAAATCAACAACCGCACCGATGAGGCCGTACGTACTCTTCAATCAAGTTGATACCGTTGGAGGCCGATGAAATTGTCATCTTCTCCAAGACTATTATGGTGGGGTCTCGGTGCCTCATTGTCATGGATCTCCAACACTTTGTTATTTCTTGCTAGGGCCTTTTTGCGACATCGAATCCAAACACACCTTGGGAAATACTTGAGGCCAAAGCAGATTTTTCCCATGCATGAATTTGTAGATAAAAAACCTATATCGCTGCCCCACCAACCGCAAAAAACACTAGTCACATGAACAAAAAAACAAATATGACAAAATCCATTATAAGGTTCAAATTTTTTTTTTTTAAAAATGCCCCCATTTTCTCGTCATTGATCCACTTTGAGCCTTCCAATCTAAAGTTTTTCATTATCTATCACCATTGAGACCGCATGAGGAAGATTTTCAGTCCACGTGATCAAATTTGCCGCTACAATGCCTTCATTTGCCACCTTATCACCGCCATGTTTGCTTCCCGAAGGTATGCAAAATTATGGCCTCAGTTCGGTCATGAATTAGAGCCCTTGCTTCATGGATGTAGTCATCAAATCTCCAAGGAGCTCTCTTAGTGTTCTTTAGAAGATTTATAATAATAAGAGAATCACCTTCCACCAACAGCTTCCCCGGATAATTCTCTCGCCACCTTGAGGCTCCTCCAAACCGCCCTTGCTTCACCCACATTGTTAGTTTGAGCTCCAAGATGTTCCGCAAAAGCTACAAGCACCTCACCCTTGTGGTCTCTAAGTAAGCCACCAGCCCTGCCTTCACTCGGGTTGCCCCTAGATGCCCCATCAAAATTTAACTTAATCCACCCTAGGGGGGGTGGGGTCCATGTGATCATGGTTCTAGGACAGACTTGAGGATGATTGAGGCCATCAAGTGAGAGGTAAGTTTAATGACCGGCCTAATGAAGCTTCAAAAGGATTTGGAGGTCTAGATGCCGCAGCACTAAACAAGTATTCTCATTAGCATATGCTAAAATTTTTGACAGGACAGAGGATGACTGAGAAACCTTATCCAAGAAGGCCCGACGATTCCTTTCCAACCATATCTGCCACAAGTAGTGATGAAGGCAGATCTTCCACATATACCTAAGACGCCTATTCAAAAATGGGGAAGGCCACTGGACAAATAAGTCAAAAATGGACAGAGGATGGACCCAATAAATATGAAACACTTGTAACAGACCTAACAAGATTGAGACAGTAAAAATTACAATACGTAAAACAAATGATCAATAGACTCCCACTCGGACATACAAAGATAACACCTATTAACAACAATCACACCTCTTTTTATTAAGTTATCCATGGTGAGGATCTTATTTTGGATGGCCACCATGCAAAAAACCCAACCTTCGGAACAATGCTTTTGGGCCAAACTTCCAAGTGAGGGAAAGTAGGTTCATCATTATCAATAAGCATCGATAAGCAGCCTTGACAGAAAATTCCCCATTGTCCGAAGCTTCCCGCATAAGCCGGTCCTCAAGAATGCCGTAAGGGAGTAAAGACTGCTTTAATTCATTCTCCAAGCATTATTGATGCCCCCGGTAGATCATTATTCATTATTGGCTTCCATACCCTTCTATTGTTTGACAAAGTAATAAAATCTGCAACTTTGGTACCAAAAACTTCAATTGTCCAAGCTCTAAGGGTTGAAATGATGGGGTCTCCAGAGAGGGGATAGTCCTTTAACCATTTGTGGTCCCAAAAATCAATGTTTCTTCCATTTCCCAGCTTCCAACGTAGCCCTTTGCTTAGCAAGTTTTTAGTTTGAAGGATTGATTTCCAAAAAATTGATCCCCTGGGAGGAAAGGAATAACTTAAGAATTCAATTTCTTGCAAATACTTTCTTCTCGATTATAGTAATCCATTCTCGCATTTGCATTTGTCAAAAGACGCCATGCTTGTTTGGCCAGGAGGGCCATGTTTAAATGTTGTATTCTCCTTAGCCCAATACCTCCAAACTCCCTTGGTTTGCAAACCCTATCCCAGGACACCAAGTGAAAGCGCCGCTTAGATTCGTAACCACCCATAGGAACCTCTTCTCGGATCTCGCTCAATTTTAGTGTAGACACTTGTAGGAGCTTTAAAAATAGAGAGAAAGTAGACAGGGATGCTTTGAATGGAAAACTTGGTGAGAACCGCCTTGCCGCCTTGAGATAACAAATTCCCTTTCCATCCAACCAGCCTTCCTCTCGAATTCTTTCAATTACATTAGTCCACATGGAATCGTAGGCTCGCCTCGTAAATAAAGGAAGGCCTAGGTATGTGGATGGAAGAGTAGACACCGAGCATCCAAGAATCCTAGCAATCTTAATCCGCTCTCGAATGGGAGTGTTAAAGAAATAAATTTTACTCTTTGAAAAATTTACCTTTTGCCCCGCAAAGATCCTCATATAGCTCTAGAATATGTTTTATGACCTTAGCCTCAAAAACCGATGCAAGAGTTAACAACAAAGTATCATCCACAAACCGTTCATGTGTAACCGCTCGTGTTTGTGATGATGCTTTAATTCCCGAAATAAGACCAATATTACAGTAACTTTGATTGTCCTCACAAGGGATTAAACCATAATGATAAATAGCATGGGAGAGATAGGATCACCTTGCCTTAAGCCCATTTTACTTTGAAAGTATCCAACAAGAGCACCATTAACAAGGACCGAAAACCAAGGTTTCATAAAACATCCTTCCAAAAGCTTGATCCATTCATGATGAAAACCAAATTTCTGAAGAATGGCAGAGACAAAACTCCAGCTTATGCGGTCATAAGCCTTGTTCATATCCAAGCTTGAGAGCAAAAGCAGGTTTTTTAGTCTGGACTACCGAATGGAGGGCTTCATGAACCGTTATGACCCCATCAAGGATGGACCTTCCAGGGACTGAACTGCCTTGACAAACATCAATAAACATAGGAAGGATCTTCCTCATTCTATTTGCAATTGCCTTGGTCAAAATTTTATAAACAACATTACAAAGGCTAATAGGTCTAAAATCCATCATAGATCTAGGAGTAGGAATCTTTGGGATTAAAGCAATAAAAGTGGAGTTAAAACTTCTTGGAATATGCTTTGTGGACTGAAATTCCTTGATAGTAGCACATACATCAAAACCTACAATATCCCAAAAAGCCTGAAAAAACGAGGTGAAAACCCGTCCGGACCCGGAGATTTATCGTGGTTCATTGAGAAGAGGGCCTCTTTGATTTCTTCATCCGTGAAAGGCTTAATTAACTTCCCATTCAAGTCATCAAAAATTAAATGAGGAATATGGTAAAGCATTGATTCTCAAGCTAAGGCGTAACCGAAATGTTCTTCTCCTAAAAGATTCTCGAAAATAGGAAACTCGCTTCATTTCTCGATTTCATTAGGACTAGAAAGGAGTGATCCATCATCTCTAACAAGTTCTTTAATTCTATTGTGGCTTCTGCTCCTTAAGGTTGATGCATGAAAAAATCTTGTATTGGCATCACCTTCTTTTAGCCAGGTAGCTCTAGACTTTTGCCGCCAAAAAGTCTCCTCGCAGGCTAGAACATTATGGTACTCAGCAAGGGATTTCTTTTCATCTGCCTGTAGGGAAGGGTCTGGCAATCCCTCTTCAAGTTTTTTCTCAATGGTTGATAACCTTTCAGAGATGGCTTTCTTGTTTTCAAAAATATTTCCAAAAATTTCCTTATTCCGCATCCTTAGATTTTCTTTCACCACTTTAAGTTTCGTGCTAATCCGAATGAAGGCCTCGCTCCGACAAGAATGCCGCCACCACCGAGAAATTTTGTCTCTGAGATCATGGTGGTGCATCCACATAGATTCAAACCTAAAAGGCCTTTTGAATTTTGGAGTCTCTTCAATTTCAAGTAAAATCGGGTTGTGGTCAGACCCAATGCGAGGCAAGGACAACAGCATTTGCATCCCCAAAAGATTGTATTGCTTCCCGTGACAAAAAAAACCTATCAAGCTTTTCCATTATAAGTTGATTTCCAAACCTCCTATTGCTCCAAGTAAATTTAGCATTTTTTAATTTGACATCCAATAAATTGTTGTTGTTGATGAAATCTTGAAAGTCCTCCATACTTCTTGCTGGAATTCCTACTCCCCTTTTTTATCAAAGGGGTAAAGAGGGGTATTAAAGTCCCCCGCCACTATTAAAGTCCTCCATAGTTTCACTTGAGGTATTCTTCTCTATATTCTACAATTAGTCAAATACTTTGAATGTTGGTGTTTCTTCTTCAACTAATGCTTCTTCAGTGATAAAGTTTGTTCCCTCTCCTATATTTTAATATGTTGATTATATTTAGCTCATATTAAATAAATAGATCATATCATGCAATAATAATTCCATTAGAAGCTTCATAATATTATCATTTATTTGATAAGGTTGATACTAATGGAGATCTCTATTACTTATCACTAAGTAAAAGGTTGTTCTAAGTGTGATGAAGTGATGTTAACAAAGTATGCTTCTCTCATGAAGAGTCAAATTTGGAATTTGGTTTTTATTTCTTGAGGAAAATAATCTTCTTAGACTTAAGTGGGTTTATAAGACCAATTATTTTGATGTATGATCATATTGAGAATCATAAGGCTCACCTTGTTGTAAAGGAATTTGTTTTAAAAAAAGTAGATGATTACCATAATATTTTTTCACATGTTGCATATAAGGGCTCCAATTGTATAATATTTTTTCTTGCTGATTCACAATAATGGAAATTTACCAAACTAAAGGTAAAAGTTAATTTCCCAAAAGGGACCTTCAAGAGGAGATTTATGTGCAACAACCATCAATTTTGGTTTAGAATAAAACATAACACTTTGTTTCTAGACTAAAAATTTCGTCTATGGCCTTTAGTAAACACCTTGTGCTTGATATGAAAATCATCACACTTTATTTATTCATCATGGATTTTTTCATTGATGTGGATCATTTTATTTATGTAAAGAATTAAGATGTTGAGATATCAATAATTATATTTTTTACAATGATCTAATCACTATGGGGAATTATTATTTTGTGATTTAGTATGTATTTCTTTATCAATAATTTAACATGACATGTTTAAGGTTATATCATTATTTTTTATGTACTTAAATTTCTCATTATTCATCACAAGTTCCCCTTTATCAACCACAATATACCTAAAAACTACTATAACAATATAAAAGGAAGTTTGTAAGTCATTTCCCATGCTTTTTCTCTTTTTATCAAAGTTAAGGCTAATTTTCCTTCCCCTCTGGCAATTTTTTTCCTAAATTAGTCATTGATGGATATTATTATGCATCTAACCAACACTAGACCATACATATTATTTTTAGTATTTATTCCAAGTATATGTAGGCACCTCACAATAGTAATTAAAATTATGCTAAGGAAATTCTTTGTTACATCAAGGTTTCTATTCATAGGAGCATTCATTATGCAACACTGTCTACCATTTATTTACAAGTGACTCAAATGCAAATTGGAACAAATATCCAAATTAACAAAATCCACTTTAGGATACTCATTTTCTCTTGGTTATAAACTTATTTTTTGTATTTCAAGAAGCAATATATTATCTATTATCTTCCATTGAAAGATAATATTATAATATCAATCATACTAGGAAGCATTTTAGTGGATAAGGATGTTTCTTGAGCAGTTAGGTCTTCCTCAAAAGGACCCCACCACATTGTTTTATGATAACCATAACACATCCATAGTCATATTGAGCATTATCAATCCAATTATATTAATTTTTTTGGGTATTATTATAAAAGGAGGATTTTGAAAGGAATATCTCAACCTTTTACATCAACTCCCCCATGGGAGATAGACCATAAAACACAGTTGTGCAAAACAGCCACCCTAGCTCAAAAGAAAGGACACAAAAGATAAACATAAACACCACATGGAAACATTGCCAAAACAAAAAACAAGAAGGTGGATCCACAAACCAAATAGTCAAATTAGAGGATGAGATGAACATCACAATCATAGGGTGTGACATTCCAACAATTCAAATTACCATAAGTGCTAGCACTTTTGAAATAAAGGTGATGTAACATACTAAAATGTCATTGATTGGATTCCTAATAGACTTTAAGAGAGTTATGCATTAAGAATATTTAGGAGACCCATCAAGAAGTTATTTTTTCCATGTTATAAAGCTAGGAAGGTTGGTACCAAGATTGGCCAAACAATCTGCAAGTGAATTACCCTCCCTCAGAATATGTGATACCCTAAATTGATTTAAACCTTAGAGTTACCTTATCTACTCCCACATCATATTTTTGACGTTCTAGTTTGGATCAATAGTGGAAATAATAATATTAATCACATTCTTTGATTTCCCTTTAATATTAGCATTTAGATATCCCAAATTAGCCAGTATTTTAATGCCTTGAAAAGTAGCTTAAACCTACACAAAGTGGAAATTTTAGGATGATAAATTCTCACAATATACTATAATAACTTCACCCATGTTGTTCCTAATGATACCACCCACCCCAACAATCATGGGATTGCCTTTTGATGCCCCATCAAAGTTCAATTTGAGCCAACCAATGGGGGGCGACCATCTCACATTATTCCTTGGATTTGGCATAAGAGGCCCAAGGTCAAACCTCAAAAAGTCCTAGCTTAGCTTCTAATAGAATTTGAGCAGGAGAACTCTTTAGGTCATTTCTTCCCAAATCTTGAAATGCATCAGTAGCATTCTCAATTGAACTCCACAAGATTTTGAGACCTATTCTAAGAGAATCTCTTTTACATTTTTAAAAGCCCTAGTATTTTATTCTTTCTAAACACCCCAAAAAATATGTGGTAGGAGGAAGCTCCACATGCACTTGAGACGAGGGACATTAAAGAGGGAGGTCCATTGTAGAATAAAGTTTTCCAAGGAATTAGGCAACACCCACTGCACCCCCAACTTATCTAGAATGTAGATAAAAACATCATGAAAGAAGGGATATAAGAGCGACAAATGAGTAGATGAATACTAATAATCTTCACACAAGTAGCATCTATTAATAATTTCCATACCTATCTTAAGTAGATTCTTAATGGAAGAATCTTATTAAAGTTCACTAACAAAAAAAAAGGTTGATTTTAGGATTTTGTCCTTTCAACCACATTCTCCTTACTAGAAATAAGCATGGAGCATCAGGATCAAGCAAATTATATGCCACTTTGATAATGTAGGCTCCCTCATTATCACCAACCCAAATGATCTTGTCTTTGATATCTTCAGATCAAAGAACCTAAAACTATAATTCCTTAGCAACAAGAGACCAAGCCTGTTGGATATCCAAATCTCCAATCATCACTAGGAGTTGAAACCAAGATTTACAACCATTCTCATGAATAATGAAATCAGTAACTTTAACACGGCCCAAGGCACGGGTGACTAGCTTGAGAATACAAAATATTTTGTCAGAAGAAAGGGGTTTTTCTCCCAACCATAGATCATTCTAAAAGTCCACAAAATTTTTGTTACCAATAATCCACCTACTACTGCTATGTAGGAAGACTTTGGATTTTAAAAGGCTTTGCCAAAATGGAGAACCTCCTTTAGGAAGTGGGTCTGAGAGAAAATTGATAAAATTGTATTTCACCTTGAGGATATTCACCCACTCCACTACTCTATTAGACATGAATTTCTACCCCAAATTAGTAACTAAGGCCTCATTCATCTGCTTAACTCTTTTTAAATCCAGACCACTGTACTTCTTCTGGTGACTGACCTGCTCCCATGAAGATGCTTTCAAATTTGGCAATGGTCTTTCCCAGGAAGGCTGAAGAGGGACATCAAATAAATTGGGATGATTTGGAGAGTGCTCTACAAAAGAACAACTTCTCAACTTGACTCAACAATGCTCACTTCCAAGTTGCTAATTTTCATTATAGTATTTTAATGATCGAAGATCAAAGAGAATCCCAGAACCTACCAGTAAATGGTGGTATATCTAGGTAGGCTACATGAAAGGAGGAAATATTGCAGCCCAAGATATTAGTTATTTTATGTTGGTGCTCAACCAGAGTATTCAAAAAATATAAGCTACTCTTAATAAAATTGATTTGCTGGCATACAACTCTTGCATAGCACACAAAAATATCTTTAATATATCTCACCTACAACATAGAGGCCAAACAGGAAAGCAAGGTATCGTCTGTGAACTATTGATGGGAAATTGATCTACAAGATAAAGCAGGAGTCAAACCAATTATATTGATTTTTAGATGTATTAAATTTAACCACTTTAGTCTTCTAGATTTTAAGGCTTAATAGAGTAGCTTGCAAACACATTTGTAAAGGTTATGGTTGATGTTACTTTCACTTGGTTGTAAAAAAAACATAGAGATGTGGGAGAAATTATATTATGGAGGGTATTTTTATTAATATCTTATGTTGATGACATCTTAATTTGGATCAATATGATGTTGAAATGTGTAATATTTAACTTATTGACCATAATTAATATTATATATTATAATATATTACATAGTCCTATGGGATTTTTTGACTCGTTCCAAGGCAATCCATGTGATATCATATTAAATAATAATATGTAAATTTAAAATCTATTATTTTATGTTTCATATAATTAAAGGAGGGTAAAAACAAAGTATTTTGACATAGTTTAGTAATACCTAGGTTTATTGGTGATAGATTATTATACGAATTTCAATGTCTCAAAATGAGATCAAACTATATCATTTTGTAATGATACTTTGTGGAATGGTAGTATTGAATATATATCTCAAATATGTAAATTTTATTTAGTTTTTTTAAATATAACTAACACATATTTTGAGGTCTCATTAGGGTTAAATCACATCACTTTTACAATAAAATTTATTTAAAAATAAATACTAGAATGTTGATTCTTTTTTTATTAGGTAAAGAGGAGGTTTTGAAAGGGTCCCCTAACCTTATACAAAGGGGTTTTCCAAGGGATACCAAACAACAAAATAGATAATCAACAAGCTCAAATAGAGAAGAATAGTCAATCTAACAAAAGATCAATAAATAGAGATTGAGTGCCCAAAAAAGAACAAAGTGTGAAACCTTAGGAGCACTCAAAACAAGGCAATAACACCAAACCTACCAGCCATCAATATGAAGTTGACTCAGTAGGAAAAGGAACACGTGCGAAAGAAAAAAAATTGAAATACCCGCTCAAGCTCCAAAATACAAAAGAATCCTGTCTGATCCAACGTTTCAAAATTGAAAACAACCCTGGGAACAAAAATCCACCCAACAAAAACCAAAGATCAGGATCCCTGAAGCAGCACGAGTGAACATGTAAATCGTTAGAAACGAAATAGCACACGAGCAAAAAGGAATTTCAAAATTGAATGTCCCACTCAAGAACCAAAATGTAGAAAGATACCAACCAATCAAACGAATCAAATTTGAAAATAGTCTCGCAATCAGAATACCATCCATCGTTATCCAAAGACTGGGATCTATAAAGTAGCAAGGAAATAGATCTCACAATGCTTCCAATTGAAAATAAATTTACAAGAAAAATTGCCCAAACCAAAGCATATGCTACCAAATAGGAAAAGAGAAAATGGGGATCTTATCTTCTTAATTTAAAAAATCATCCAACAAAGCACAATAAAGAAGAACCCCAAAAATAACCATTGGCTTAAGAAATTCAACACTCGAAAATACCTACCATAAAAATCCACAAACACCAAGCAAGAAATGAAACCCTAATTTTTTAAATATTTTGGGGCATTGGAAGTATAAGACTCTTACCAACTCACTCTGCGAAGAGTTTATGCCCAGTAAAAACCACCGCACAAATCCTGATTCCCAACTAGGAAAACTACATAAAAATAAAACACTAGCGTGTTCCTATCCCCGATAAGATGCAGAAACCTGGACCGAACATGAAATGTAGGGTTAAAGGGAAACCCTCATATTACAAATCTCTAAGGGCACTGGAAGTTTGACACTTTTCCTAATTTGAGAGCATCCTTTAAGCATAAGTAGAATCAACAAAGCTTGAATGCTCAAGAATTAAATCTAATCAATCAATATGATCTTCAAGCATTTATTTCAACCAATATGAACATTCCTACTTTTACTTCTCCAAATATTGTTCTTCTAATTTATTCTTTGATGGGACATCTAATGGAAATTCAGGCATGACAACACTAGGGGGTGTGATCACGACAGAAGGAAAATCACCTACTATCAATTACTACATCAATTTAGGTACCACTTTTAACAATGTCGCAAAGGCGTTAACTTGTGCAATGGGAGTGAAACTAGTAATAGATGAACAAATAAGACACCTACATATTTATGGAGACTTTGCACTCATTATAAAACCTCTCTTCAATTACATATTTACAAAGATTTTGTTCTCATTATAAAATCTCTCTTCAACAATAGAAAGGCCAACTCTCTTCAACTTCACATCATCTTGAATAGAATAAGAATGCTCATTCAAGAGTTTTCTCATGTCAAATATTTTCACATTTGAAGGGAGTTTAATAAAATAGCAAATGCACTCACCAACAATGCTATAAGGTAATACTGTTTCATTCTTTCAATCATAAGGGAAAGAGCTCAGCAGTGGAGAAGTGGAGAACAAGAACATGAAATCAACAAAACATATGCGGATTTAAAAAATATTTAAGACTTTAGCTCTTTTTTTTTCTAGCACTTTGGAATAATTTTGTGCTCTTGTATCTTACTTTTAGTATAAGCTACAAAATTTTGTCTCAACTTTCTTCAAATGTTACAAGAACTTTTGATAAGACTCGAGCATTGAAATTTTCACATACTCACAAACTAGACTTCTAATTGATGTCTTTTTACATTTTGGATTATGGTATACTTCAAGAAATCTAAACTCTAGCTTCTATGTTTTCTGGGTGCATTCTATGTTTTTGGTGCCTCTAATTTTTTTTTGTTCTTGTGGAGTTTTTGACATCTCTAATCTTTCTTATATTCATGAAAATTTCAGAACTCTTGTGGATTTTGGTGCCCTTGTTAGCTATAAAGTCTCTAATTGCTATTTTATTATAATTTTATCATTTATTCTTGATTGTTCCTTCTTTGGAAGAGTTTCTCTAAGCTATATATTGGATAGAATTTTTTTCTTCTCTTATTAATATAAATTTTCTTTTCTTGTAACCAATATCAACATTGTTTTCTGCTTTTATAAAAAATTATGAAATGTGTAACATTAATAAAGTTATATATCTAATTTATCAAGTATTCTTTATAACTAAAAGGTCAATTTTTATTATTTAAATTATTTTCTAAGATGGATGGAATGGCAAGTGATTTAAAAAAAAAAACAACTTTAAACATCATAGGGTGAATATACTTCATTTTATATCTCATGCAAGGTTGATCAACTTAATTGAAATTTATTTCCCTAGCAAGGACGTGATAAGAAGTATTACTTAAAAAACTTAATTAAAAATTTTATATTGTATTGTTACATAATTCTTTTGACATTATAAAATGTATTTAAGAAAAAATGTGTATTAAAAGAAATGTATTACGTTTTTAAATCTTAAAGTACTGTCAAACAAGTATCTATTGTATTTAATCAACTTGAGACGATGTTAATTATTTAAAAAATTCAAATTATAAACCTTTTCAAAAACAATTTAGTATATTTTTATTACAACAATGTAAAAAATGAAAAGATGAAAAAAAAAAAAAAATTGAAATAAAAAACAATAAAGGATCCTTACTATTGGAGGGAAGAAAGTAGAGAGGGGAGGGCTCTGGTCCCTCCCCTGCTCCCCCTCCCATGGCTCCTAGTTCCTGCCCAGTCCCTGGCTCAACCCAGGTCATCCCTCCCGGGGAGTGGTTGTTTGCAGATGATCTCCTGGGGGGAGATCCTTCTCCACTATCTGTGCCCCTCTCGGCCGGCTAGGGTTTCCTTGGTTGTTTTCTCAGACTGGTGCTTCCCAGGGATCCCTGTTTGGTTGGGGATCCCTTCCCTTTTTCCCTCAGGCTTCCCCCTGGGGTTTTTTGCAGGTTATTCGCGTGGATCTGGTCCCCTGCATTTCTCGGTGCGGTGGAGGTGACGGTTTAGGGTTTGGATAGCTTCCCCCTTTTTCTTGTGAATCCTCGACGGGCTCTGTGCTTGGACGGGATTCTTGGTCCCTGCTGCTGGGATCCTCTTCTGTTTTCCCGGGGCGGGTTCCTTGTGGTGCAACTCTCTGGTCACTTCCTGATGGGCTGGATCCTCTCTGTGCTGGTCGTCGGCTTCCTGCAGGATGGCTCTCGCTGAACGGAATGTTTTCCCGATGGGCGGGATGGTTTCTCCACGGGGCGGGATCCGCCAAATCCGCCGGTTTTCCCGCGAGGCGGGATCCTTTCTTTTCTGCTGGTTTCTCGGATGGCGGGATTTCCTTGTTGCTTCCCGCTAGGCGGGACTGTTTGTGGTGGTTTTGACTGCTTCCCGCGAGGCGGGATTTTATTGTAACGGTTTTTCTTTGCTTCTCGCTAGGCGGGATCTTCTCAATGGTGGTTTTTGGCTACTCCCGCTGGGCGGGATCTCCAAAACTACTTTCTTTCTTATTTGTTTGTTTCCCACCGAGAGGGATTGTTTCATGCTTATCGTTATCGCATGGGCGGGATTTCTTTTGGTGTTCGGTTTCAAGGGATTGATGCCCTAGGCCCATTGCTTATGTAATCAGGTTTTTTTAGGGGTTACGATTTCTGTAATAGGCTTATACATAAAGCCAAGAAGCATGATGCAAGGCTGATTTTGTACATAAGGTTTTGGGATCCTCTGAAAAAAAATTAAACACAGAATCTACAAGTTTATCATAACTTTACGTGATCTTATTAAATGTATCAAGACCCAACCACCCAGTCAGATGGAGTTTAGAAGAAGAATGTGAATGCAAAATGAAATTTGTTGAACAGGCACAAAAGGGATTTCAACCGAGAAAAGCTACGTGGAGTGACTAGATTTAATCTGATGTGTGCACAAAGTTTAGTTTTCAGTTCCCTTCAATGGATGCATCGAAGCAACTGTCCAAACTACCAAAACCTCCAAACCAACTGCAGCCTTTTTCACATTTAGGCAATATACATGATTGTTACACATATTGAATAACATTATCATCCCAGGTGGAAGCTCCCAAGATTTCATTCAGCACCATGCTTTTTGACTTGCCCTTTCAAGGTTGACTTGTCCTTTCAAGGTATTTCAAAGTTGTCTTGTCCTTTCAAGGTACTTTTTATTTGCCCTTTGAAGATTGACTTGTTCTTTCAAGGTACTTTTTATTTGCCCTTTGAAGATTGAGTTGTTCTCTCAAGGTACTTTCTACTTGCTTTTTAATGTTTTGGATTGTTTTTTTGGATTACCTAGAACACGGGTGAAAGAATCATCATCTCAGCTAGAAGCTCCCAAGACAACATTCACCATTATGCTTTTTTTTGACTTGGCCTTTCAATATTTTTTTTTCAAATTTTTCTTTCAAAATTACTTAAAAAAATATATTATTAAATTTAATAATTATCAATTAAAAAAGCCAAACCCATATATCAAATATTAATAAAAATAAAAATTTAAACAACTAAATTAATTAAATTAATACCATTTAATATCCTTTTCAACCTTTCTTCGTTGACATGTGAAGAACCTACCTTTTTAAGGATGACAAAGGAAAGACACATGAACTCAAAAGACAAATTTTGGTTTTCTTGTCACACGTGAACCCATTGACCGTGATCCATACTTTCAGATCTATATAACCACGCCTTCCTCACCTGTTTCCCATGCAATCCTTCCTTCCTTCTCCAGTTCATAATCTTCCTCCGTTGAAATTGCAATGCCTTCTTCTGAGGCCACTTCAAATTCCAAGCATACAATGGCTAAGTCTTGTTATGGCCCAAGGCATATCCCCAAGAGAGGGCAGGTGATGGAATCCATTGTTTATTCCGTTGCTCACTCCATCAGATCTCTTTTCTCATTTGGTCCTGACTCTTGATACCATTCTCGTTGTTTCTTTCACTGCTTGGTCCTCTTGTACTGTGGACCACTTGAAGCTCCTGTCAACAAGGGTTGAGTGTAAGATTTCGGTACGTGGGGAAGGCTTGCCGTCGTCTGTTTTTCCGGAATAAAAACTACTGTTCTGTTAAAATTTTGGTGCTGAGATCTCTTTTTGGCGTTCAGAATTTCCTGTTGTGGTACCTAATTTGAGTATGAAGTTAGAATCTTGAATTATATAAATGTTTTCAAGGATGCAAAATATTATTTTTACACTCTTTGTAACTAAACTACAAATATATGCAGTCTTCTTTGGTCAATGCGGAAGACGATTTTGTGGGTTGTTAGAGTTATTCGTTTAAAATTTGTTTCCTGTTTTTCAGAAAATGATAAGATTGTGTTAGCTAAAATTTGTTTCCTGTTTCTAGGAATATGATAAGATTGTGTTAGCTAATTAACTAAATTATATGTTTGAATTTCATATAATTCAACATAAAAGGACATACATGATAATAGTTTTTGGCCCGATGATGACTGCACTTCTAAGAGCAAAAAAACACGGTCAAGAAACATTTCACAGGGATTCTTTACCATTTTAGTAGTTTTTAAACGATATATTTGGGGGTAAAATAGAGGAGAGTCCATCTAAAAACAGCCTTAGAGGGCGATAGAATTTGAGAGTAATTATAGCTCAACAGGGAGTTTGAAACGAAGGAAGTGAAAGAAAATAATTAAAAACAAAAGTATAATTAAATTTAAAAAATGTTAGAAGAGGTTTCCCTGTGGTGACAGCATTTGTTATAACAAGTAATATTTCCATAAGTTTTATAACCGTTTGTTATAAAAAGTAATATTTCCATAAGTTTTATCATTGTAAAGTATTACATAGTAGGATTTAAAGCGGTGAGTATAATTTGAGAAGATTTAATAGTTAAGATTTTAAAACTTTCAATAAAAATTTAAAATTCAAATTTAAAAAAGTAGAGTTGTATGCCTTAATTTGCTATGAGTAAATAAACATCTCAATAATCATATCATTCCATATAATTTATATTCTCACACATTAAAAACTACTACACTTTATAAATACTTGTTGTTATATAAGGATCAAAGTTGAAGGATTTTTTTAACCTTGTTAAACTTACTCAAATCTTAATTAACATCAAAATAAAGCCTCGGGAAAAAAATGTAAGGGTGGAATTACATTTGGTTTAATGCATTGTTATAGGTTTACTATGTTGAACATTATAGAGTAGATATACGGTGAGGAAAGGTGAGTTGGAAGCAGAATATATTCTTCAAATGTGCCCTCTTCTCTCTCCTTACTTCATACCGGAATTTCTTTAACTTCAGGTGCTTTCGTAGAAGATGGAGGAGAAGTGCCAAAATTCTGGTGTGGAACTAAAGGTAAGTTCCAAATTAATACATACCTTAATGGCTAATTCTTTATTTTATTTGCTAATGAAGAAGATAGGGAGGACCTTTTACAAGGGGGAATTGGGTTTTTGATAGGGTAGGGCTCTTCACGAAGCCTTGGTATACCAAGTTCAAATCTAAGGAAGAAATACCATCAATTACCCCTGTTTGGGTTCATTTATTTGGTCTTTCGATAGAATACTCGAATCCAAAGATATTTGTCATAATTGGAAATTATTTAGGAGTTTTCATGATGAATTATGATAGCACTCTACACTTATAGCATATGATTTATGCAAGGATACGTGTTTTGACTAATTTTGACAAACCACTTCCAAAGAATATTACTTTACAATATAGGGAAGAAATATGATACCAAGTAGTAGATTATTAAAATATTCTATTTAGATGCAAAATATATCATGAATATGGCCATATAGCCAAGGATTATCCACATAATGTCCCTAACAAAGAGAAAGAGGATGGGGACTTGGCAAGGTTTCAAATACCTAAACAAAAAAGCACAAAGAAAAAATAGCAACAAAAGAGAAAACAATAATTTCACGTAACATATTTGAATTTCTCTCCATGGATGAGCAAGTAGATGATGATGATGGTCAAATGGAAGCATTAATTATGGGAACACGGTTAGATGAAGAGAGGGAACGATAAGAATTGCATTATGAGAAAACACTAAAAGAGCTTGCAAGATATAAATAAAAGGATGAGTATACCTTAATCCTAAGGTTTTATAGGATGGGTACTATCCTACAATCTCTTGATGGCAATGTTAGAAGCTATGGCTAATATGCTAAGTAATTTCTGATATTTATAGTAATTTTTTAAGCTATGGTTTAGTTTTAGTGTTATCTTACATGGTTTGATTTGTCAATAGTTCCATTAGCTTAATTTTTGTTTTTTTTTTTTTAATTGTTTTTTCATGTTTTTATTTTTGGTGTATTTGTATCATTTTATTGTTTTCATTTTGGTTCTATTTTGTTATTTTGTTTTTATGGTTTTTTCTATGTTTTTCGTGGCTAGTTGTTTTTGTTTTTATATTTTGGTTGTAGTGTATTTGTATCATTTGGTTGTTTTTGTTATGGTAGTGTTGTGTTATGTAGTTTTTGTTGTTTTTCTATGTTTCATATTTTTTCTTTTGGGTTGTATTTGTTTATGTCTATGTGTGCTTGTTTTGTGTTTTAGGCATGCTCCTTGAGTGTGTCGAAGGTGGTGTTTTTTTGTTGTGTTTGTCTATGTCTATGTGTACTTTTTTGGTGTTTCAAGTATGCTCTTTGAGTGTGCCTAAGGTGGTAGACCAGGTGTGAACCCTAGGTATTTTTAGTGAAAGATATATCCCTACCTCCTTGGATATTACCTAAAAATGGCATCCATTTTTCAAATATTTTCCACACAATTTTTTTTTGATAAGGATGATCAATATTCCTTTAATCAAGGCATAGAGCTTATCCATAAATATTACATGGTTTAGTAGTTATGTATTATAATGTCATATTTGTTATTTAATATCATGTAGTGAGTTGTGTAAAATACATGTATGGAGAGATAATTTATAGCTTGGTAGGAATGGCTAAAGGATTTCCTAACATAATATTTTTTGATGTAATAGTAAGAAAATTAATAAATTTGTCACCCCAAAAAAATAAGCATTAACATAATTTTTAATCTAATAACAATTATACTTTGATTCATAATGTTTATTTTGTGGTACTAAAAATTAATTTAATCCATATAAAATAAAAAACCTCATAATATACAAATAAAAAAAAAAAATAACAATGAAAATAATATCTTGGAATATTAGGGGAACAAATAAGAACCCTAAAAAAGGTATTCAAAAGTTGTGAGGTTGTTACAGACAAGATATATATAGATATATAAGTTGCACAAAAACTATTTTAGCCATTAGTAGTGTTAAATTGTGAAAACTTAGATTTTTGACAAATATGGAGATTGATAGAAAGGCAAATGAAGAACATATTTGATGGAAACGAAAACTTGGATATGTTTTAAAAAACATGTGTAAAATTAATATTTATTAAAAGAATTATAAGTAATACTAAGATATAAGTGTATGTATAAAGTTTATCTTATAAATTTTAATAAATTGTCAAGATGTAAATATAAAAAAAATCATCACAATACCTAAAAAATAAAGTAAGTAAATCTGAGTATGATTTGATCTTAAATTATATAACTTTTACATACTCAAGAAAGTGATACTCTTTAAAATATTATATTTTATTTTTCTACAAAATCATACATATTAGTCATATTCAAAGTACATTTGTAATGTAATTAAAAATATGTTCCATAATGAGTGTGAGTGCATGCAGGAAACAAGTGCAAATGTAACTTGAGTGTGATTTCAAAATAAAATAAGGAGTGAGTATGAGTTTGATAAGGATGTCAACCTCATATTTAGAGTTATTATTTTAGATTTCTTGAATAAATTATAAAAATGAAGTACTCTCATGAGGAGATGCTATATAGAAAGGAGGGAAAATCACATGTAAAAGACCTAAATAGAATCATGGACACCAAGTTGGTGATAAAAATAAGAATGAATGTATAATAATACATATATAAGAGGAAGAAGATATGCCAAAACTGATTATCAAGAATGATATTATTTTGTGTGATGCAATGATTCTTAAAATCATGGGGTTGTTTAGTAAATACTAGCTAATTTTTCTAAAGATTCAAAAATGGCCTAAATGGAGATTGGTATTGATTTCAAATTATTTAGTGAAATTACTTTCAAAATAAGTTTTTAATAATCATATTATCTATTTTCAAAGTTAATAATGAAATAATTGGCGGTGGCCCATGGTTTAGGGGGATATATGGATTGTATTCAAGACCATAAAGTGAGACTTATTTTGTGGAGATAGAAACTATTAAGAGGATGATAATATATTTTTTTGGATGGTTGGACTTTCATATAAAGTTATAAATAATAATATTTTAAAGAACATTGATAATACTTAAGGGATTTCATCTAAGAGTTCCCAACTATCAAGGACCAAAAATATGATCAATATGCATGAATATGTATTGCCATGGATATTTAAAAATCTGAGGCAAAATATATCAATATTAAACATAAATAAAGACAATGGGTTATACAAGTGAATTGTAAAAATATTATATGCAAATGTCCTCAATGTGATTAGATTAGATATATTTCAAAATAAAGCAATTAAGAAATAAATTAAAAGTTTTGATTATGAGATAAACATCAAAATGAAATAAATAAATCATGTTGTAATAGAAGTTGGATTAGACCAAAGAATATCCACTATAATAAATGTTTTATAGAAATATACTTTAAATCACTAGATAGCAAAAGTATTAAAAATTCCCACCTTGGAGCTCATCTCTCACCTTGGCTCTTGCCCCCAGACTATTGTCTACGAAAACAAACCTTTTGCTTGTCGGATTTGTGGGTTCGGTGGTCACCACCAAAATATTTGCCCAAAAAATAAACCTATGAAGTTTTCAGAGAAGGCTCATATCCCTGAGAAGAGTTCGTCTCACCAAGGGTCTCAACGCTCCCTTGAGGAAGTCTGAAATGGGTGGAAGACACCGAAAAAAAAGAATAGGATTTATCAGAAAAGAAATCATGTTGCTTCTAAAGTAAAATAAGTTTTAGTTGGCTCCCAACATATTGGGATGGGGGGCGGCTCCTTTGGAACTCCTTTTAAGCCCTCAGTCAATCCCTCTTGTCAGGAGCTGGGTGACGGTTCATGTGGAGTTGAGAATAGGAGTTTTTCTCCCCCAAAGTCTTTGGGGAACTAGCAATGTAGAAATTTAGAAGTGGTGTTGTCCACTATCCCTGACACTAATCCCATTCCTCTTTTTAATTCCTTTGGTGGTTTGGATTTGGATGAGTCTGGTGACTCACATGGGGTTCCTCTACAGGAGGTTTCTAACTTGAAGTTGATTGGTATTTCCTCCCCCAGATAGAGAAGGTGGTCTCTCCTGCTCTTGGTCATGCAAGTATGGTGGGCTCCCCTCTAAAGGTCTTGGATATGGGTTCCCCTAGGCCTAACACCAGAAGTTAAAGGAAAAAACCTAGGGAATTTGGTTTGTCTAAGAAATTTGGGAGGCTTCCATCGAAAGTTGGTAGGAAAAAACAATGGATGAGTCTATAGCCATTGGAGGTCAAGTCTATCTTGTGGTGGAATATGAGAATGGCGACAAACAGTTGAAGTTGGACGGGTTCAAATCCCCCCATTTGGGTGGGATTGGGAAGAAACTCTCATTCTAATTTTAATGAAAGTGTGTTCTTGGAACATGAGGGGGCTCAACAACTCCTAAAAAAAAGACTTCTAGCAGAGTTATGAAAGGAAAAGACCCCTGATATTTTGCGTATTCAGGAGTCTAAGCTTGATGCTGCTTCATGGGAAGAGGTGCATAGAATAGTTTGGTCTGGATTTGGTTTTATGGCCATTGAGTCTTCCAATTCTTCTGAAGGCCTCCTTTTTTTTTGGGACTCCTCCAAATTTGATGGTCATGTGATCTCCTCCTCCAACAAGGTGATCAATATTCTATTTTTAGTGTAAAAATTCATGGAGGAGATGGATTTTATCGAATATTTATGCACCTAATGGCTATATCCACAAATGTAAATTTTGGCATCTTTTGCTTGACATGAGAGAGACCTTTCAAAATGAAGCTTGGATGGTAGTTGGTGACTTCAACTCCCCATTTTTTCCCTCAGAGAAGCGGGGTGGCAATGAAGTTGATGTTCGTAGCTTTGCTGATCTCCATGATTTTGTGAACCAAGCAAAGTTGAGAGACATTTATTTGAAAGGGATGAAGTTTACATGGTGTAACCAAAGAGGTGGCCATGATCTTATCCTTTTCTAGCTTGACAAGATGTTGGTCTCTAATTTTTCTTGTGACTTGTTTGGCGTTGCCTCCCTATCTACTCTATCACGTATTGGGTCTGATCACAACCCTCTATGGCTTGAAAAACCATAGGGTCTTCCTTTTCTTCCCAGACCTTTTTGCTTTGAGATAATGTCATGCTCCCACCCTGATTTTGAGGCCCGTATAGCATAATGGTGGCTGACTCCTGTTCCTTGTGAAGGTATTTTTTTGCTGTTAAATAAACTTCGTAAGATTTGTGCTAACATAAACTTTTGGAAAAAAAATTTCTTTCAGTAATTTTTTTAGAGATAAAGATCGGTTAAGAGGGCAATTATCTAATATTGAATATCTCATAGAAGCCCAAGGATGTTCAAAGACTTTGCTTGCAGAGGAAAGAAATATTCTCTGCCAACTCCATAATAAAAAGGCTGAGGAGGAATTATTTTGGACATAAAAATCGAGAGAACTCTGGTTGAATGAGAGGGACCGCAATACTATATTTTTTCACTCTTCAACCCTAAGAAGAAGGGGTCGTAATTGAATTAGGGAAATTATTAAATGTGATGGATCCAGTTCTTCTAATTTGATGGATATTAGGGAAGAGGTTGTTAATTTTTTTAGTTCTCAGTTGAGTGTTTTTTCGTATCGTGACCTGGAGGTAGAGAGGAAAATGCTAGATTATATCCCTTATATAGTTACCGATGCCATGAAATATGACCTGCTTAGTCCTCTTTCGGATGAGGAAATTCAGAAGGCACTTTTCTCTATGAGCCCGCTCAAAGCTCCGGGTCCTGACGGTTCCCCTGAACTTCTTCCAAAAAATTTGGCATATATGTGGAATGGATATTTGCAATGTTGTTAGAAATTCTCAGAGGTCTATTTTATTCCCTAAGGCTTTGAACACGACCATTTTGGCACTTATCCCCAAGAAGGACTCGACTAATTCTTTTGGTGATTACAGATCAATTAGCATTTGTAACACAGTGTATAAGATTTTTTCCAAGGCCATGGCCAATAAACATAAGCCTCTTCTTCCTTTGTTAATCAATGAAGGCCAAAGTGGTTTTGTGCCAGGGGTACAAATTTTGGATGGGGAAATTTTTATTCATGAACTCCTTCATTCTATATAGAAAAGTGGTAGAACCGTGTTCTTCTCAAATATGGATATCAACAAGATCTATGATAGAGTTTTTTGGGCCTTTTTGTTTATTGTCTTAAGAAAGTTGGGTTTTATTAACTCCTGGATTGAGTTGGTGGAGGATGTAGTTTCTTCTGCCTAGTTTACAGTGTTGATCAATGGTTCTCTAGTCAACTTCTTTAAGTCTTGTCGAGGCCTTAGTCAAGGTGATATGATTTCTCCCTTATTTTTCATTTTTATGGCTAAATTTCTGGGTCACTCAATTAGGAGGAGAAAGGAATATTATGGTCTCAGGCCGACCTTATGTATTAGCCCAATTACACATCAAAAATTTGTGTATGATACTCTCTTCTCATGTTTGACCTCGATCTTCATTGCAAGGGATATCAAAGCCATTATTGACTGTTATGCGAGAGCGACTGGTCAACTGATCAATTTTCTAAAAACATCTTTTTTCTTAATACTTTGGAAGGGCACCAATGGAAGATAGCCTCAATTCTGGGTTGTAGGATCATTCCCCTCTCGGTTATTTACCTTGGTCTTCCTCTCTTTATGGGAAGGGTTAAGGATATTTATTGGACTTCGATTGTGGAAAGAATGTAGAGAAAGCTTACCTCCTAGAAAGGTGCTCTTTTAAGCCAAGTCGGTAAGGCTACTCTTGTTCAGAGTACTTTACAAAGTATTCCTATTTATTTTTTATATTTATTTAACCTTCCTTTGAAAATGGCTGATAGGTTCAATAGAATTTACAAATCCTTTTTGTGGGTGGGTTCGAAGTTGAAAGGTAAGTTTCACCTAGTTTCATGGGAGTAGGTTTGCAGGAGGAGGAAATATGGGGGTCTTAATCTTAAGAAGACGGGACTAATGAATAAATCCCTCATAGCTAAATTGGCTTGGAGGCTCTCTATGAATCCAGACCGGTTGTGGTGTCAAATTTTGTAAGTAAAATATGGTTTCAATTCCATTATTTTGTATCCCCTCTTTTCTAGAGGTTCTTCTTTTTGGAACAACTTATTAAAATATCGGCCATTTATCAAAGCCAATTCTAACTGGGTTGTGGGTGATGGGAACTCGGTGTTGTTCTGGGAGGACTCTTGGCTCCTTAACCATCCTCTTTCTCTTGATACGATCATTAGATATTTAAGTATTTTAGCCAGGGAGGTAGGCTTTCTTAGGGTGTCATATTTTCTCTCTCGTAGGGATGGATGCCTTGATTGGATTGTTTTTCCTCCCTTCTTGAGGGGTGACCAGAATATTGTGGCTTGGCATTCTCTTCATGATATGCTTTGTCTGTATGTGGTTAGACAAGATGGTGCTTCAGATCAGCTTGTTTGGGATGGTGACAACAACGGAAGTTACTTTGTGAAGTCGACCTATGGTATTTTGAGTGTGATAGGAGGTGGTGATACCTTTTTTTCAAAGCTTTGGGTTAAAAATATTACACCCAAAGTTAATATGTTTTTTGGTTGGTGGCTCAGAATAAGATCTTAATGCTTGACAATTTGCAGAAAAGAGGTTTTAATTTGGTGAATAGGTGTTTCTTGTGTAAGCGGGAGTGGGAATATTTCTCGCATTTGCTTCTAAATTGTGAGGTTTTTAGGGAGATTTTCTACTCAGTATTAAGATTCTTGGGTGTTGATTGGGTGTTGCCGAACTCTCTGAGTGACTGCTTGCTCCAGTGGACCTCGCATTTCTCTTCACCAAGACTAAAATGTTTATGGAGGTTTTTGTTACCACATTTGCTTTGGGCCACTTGGAAGGAGAGGAATGCCCGTGTGTTCAAGAACAGGGAATCTGATATTGCTCTTATTGGCCGACATTTTTTTGTGGAAGGCTGCAGAGAATGTTCTCTCTACTATTAAGGACTCATGTTCCGCTACCCTACGTCTTCATCTCGAGTTTGGTATTGAAGCTTGTCTTGGTTTCCTCATATGGAGGCTACCCCCTACAGGTTGGGTAAAATTAAATTTTTATGGTGCCTCGAAAGGTAATATGATACCAATTTTAAATCAAGGGTTGGTGCTCCTTCCAGTGGGTGTTGGTAAATTGTTTGTAAAGTTGTTTCTTTGCAAAGGCTGGATTTGGATGGTAGTCCAAGCAGTCATTCTTGAGGAGTAGCCAAATTGGTGAACCTCGTTAAATCTTGTGTTGTGTGATGTTCTCTTGTGATACTTGCTTTATCTGGTTTTAAGGTTTCATTATTTAAGTTTTAAGAGCTATGAATTTAAGATTAAAAGTCTACACTGATTCACCCCCCCTCTCAGTGCCATTGTAAGACTAACAATTGGTATCAGAGCCAAGTTCCCTTCGAAGGCTAAATCAGTCAGGGTTGATCTTGGATTAGTACGCAATGGGTAAGAAGAATAGATCCTCCTCCAAAAGGGCATCTCAGTCAGTTTCAGTTCCTGTGGAAGAGAAAATTGAACCAGAAAAGGTTGAAGACTTCTCATCAAACCAAGCACCTTTGTTTGATGGAACAAATTACGTGATCTGGAGAATCAGGATGAAAGTATATCTTTGTGCTTTGGGATACTACATCTGGGATTCAGTAAATAGTGAATACACAATACCCATCACTCCTCCAACCGATGCTGTCGATAAGAATCTGTTTGAGAATGACTCAAAAGCAAAGAATGCTATCAGGTGCGGATTAGTAGACAGTGAACTGGTAAAGATCATGAGTTGTAAAACGGCAAAAGAAATATGGGACAAACCGAGGAGTATTCATGAAGGAGACGATGAGATCAAGGAGGCCAAGTTACAAACTCATCAAGCTCAGTTCGAAGCTTTAAAGTTAAATGACGATGAGAACAAAAAGCAAATGTTGAGAATGAATTGCTAGAGGATGATTCTAAAAAGGAAACAGGTGGAGGTCTTCTCATAACACTCGAAGAAGAAACAGAAGAAGAACAGGAATGTGATGAAGAAGAAATTGATGCAGAAATAAATTTGAAAGAGGAACTAATTGCAGCTCTGGATGAATTGAAGATAGAAAGAAAAAGGAATAAGGAAATCTCAAGAAAGCTTGAGGATGCAAATGAAATAATAACCAGTTTGAAAGTACAGGTAGAAGAATTCAAAAGGATTGAAGAAACTCTCAGGTCACAGATCAATGAGAAAGAGATTGGTTGCTGCAAACAAGAGGAAGAGATTGTTTTATTGAAGAAACAACTAGAAGAGGCCAATACAAATCTCAAATTCGAGAAGAGCACAGAGTTGCTAGATAAAATGATAAGCCAACAAAGAAGCTCCACGGATAAGCATGGTCTTGGATATGAAGCTGAACAACCTTCATCTTCCAACTCTACAGAGAAGAAGAAGTTCACTGTTGAAGGATCAAAGCAAGAAAAGTTTGAAGCTGAATCTTCAAAAGGAAGAAAATATCAAAGGAGATCTACAGCAAAGCAACCACAACAAAAGAGGTTCTATCACTCTCACTCTATTCATAATAATACTTTTAATGGCTATTGTTTCAGATGCAACCAAGTATGGTCACAAGGCAATTTATTGTGGATTGAATAATAAATCAAAGAGTTATCTCTGGTAGAAATACATCTGCATTTTTGAGTGAACACTATGTACAATGTTTTCAATGTAATGGTCATGGGCACATAGCAAGGTTTTGTCCAAGCACTTTTGTATCTAATCTAAGGCAAAACAAGTAGATTTCATCAGACACAAAGAACGCAACACAGACAGGGAATAAATCAGGTACATAAAAGAAAGGAAAATAATCATTCATCAAGGATGCACAAGAGACAACCACACAAGAGAAATGTTCGAGTTCACGAAAAGGTGCAAAACAGGGATGTAGTTGAAAAATCCAAGCCCGAGTTCAAGAAAGTTTGGAGAAAGATAGAAGAAAGGAAATCGTGTCTCCTTGGATTGAAGGAGACTACTCCGCTATTGCACTAAGCAACTCCAGGTAGCACATCCTCGGGGGGAGCAATCTTGAAGTTTCATTTTAATGCTCCTATGTATTTGTTTGATTACCTGAGGATGAAAGGCAAGTAGTCAGGGAAGTTGTCGTATAGTTATCAAAGTGTGTTTTCAGTTCATATAGTTTGTGGAAGTGCCATGAAGGGTGGTGATTAAATTGAGAGTTGTCCTTATTGGTAGTATTGCTATATGTCATTGTTGTACTGGTGATGGTTCTTACTGCCACTGTCCAAAGTT
The DNA here is from genome assembly GCA_028583015.1 of Wollemia nobilis. Classification (NCBI taxonomy): domain Eukaryota; kingdom Viridiplantae; phylum Streptophyta; class Pinopsida; order Araucariales; family Araucariaceae; genus Wollemia; species Wollemia nobilis. The sequence continues at coordinate 3,359,353 of JAQPPZ010003073.1, forward strand.
AAGGATTATAGCAGTTCAGATAATTTGGTTAGTGAAAGAATGTTGCTCTAGCCGCATCTATGTGTTTCGATAAAAGCAGTATGTATTTGAACTACACATTGACGTGAAGATTGTTAGATCTATTATGACGTTGCGGTGAAAAATATTGAATTCTGATCATTGATTCATGTTTAGCTCATCAAGATGAGCAACTTTGCTTTGTGAATCTTACCTATCCGAGGTCCAGAAGTATGAGTTTGAGTAAGGTGCACCATAGTTGGCCGTGAAGTGTTTAACAAAATATTGTCTCCTGATTCGAACAGTTGAAAGTAAGGTGTGACCAGCGGTGACTGTAGAAAACATAGACCAAGTTGAAAATGTAAAAAGGGATTTGGTTGGTGTTGTGATACAGTGTTTGATGCTTGCACAGAGTTGGCAGTAAAATTGCAGTGTCGGTACAGTGTTGGACAAAAGTTGGTACAAGTGTGAGTCACTTGTCAATTTTGTTGACAAATGTGAAATCAGCATTTTTGAATGGGAAGCTTGAAGAAGAGGTTTATATTGAGCAGCCAGATGGTTTCCAGCTTGATGATGATCCCAACTTGGTTTGTAAGTTGAAGATATATGGCTTGAAACAGGCACCCCGAGCATGATATGCAAGGCTAGACAACTATCTCACTCAACAAAGGCTTAAGAAAGGGTGCAAGTTGAGCAAGAATGACAAATCTCCACCTGTTGATCAAATCATGTACAGATCTATGATTGGAAGCCTACTGTACCTGATAGCTATCAGACCAGATATTTTGTAGGCAGTATGCATGGTAGCACGATTTCAGGCTAATCCCAAAGAGACTCATGTGACAACATTATGGTGATTGATTTCTGAAATATCATTGAAGGGAAAATGATTGTTTGTGGTTTCCTTTTTGGAAAGTAGTTGGTTGAATGCATTAAGGTTTTTTGAATTGAGAGTTGTGTTTAAACCTTGTGTTATAAGCACAGTGGTTTAAGCCCATTGGTTGTGAAAGAACTTGAGTTAGAAAAGAACATGAGTATCATTGTTATGTGATATTTGTGGTTGAGCATTGTTGGAATTATTTGAGTTTGTTGATACATACTTGGACTAGGGCTGTGTGAGAGAGAGTTGTCACTTGAGCATGATTGATTGAGCCTTTGAGAAGGCCTTTGGGAAATATTTAAGGACAATGCTGGGTCAGATTTCTAAAGCAGATTTGGGCAAGTTCTTGGTGAGATTGCTAGAGAAGATTCGAACAAGTTCTTAGTGAGCTTGGTGGAGCAGATTTGGACAGGTTTTTCATGAGCCTGTTATTCAGCATTGGACAAGTTCTATGTGAGCTTGTTAAGCAGGTTCTGTGTGAGCCTATTGAGAAGGTTCTTAGTGAGCCTATTGACTGAGCTTTGGAGGTGACAGAGTACAGAGGTCAGAGTCTCAATGGATAGAAATCTAGCAGCCAACACAGTTGAAGATAGATCTGAGTGAGGATTCTTCAAGTGAAGAAGAGGTCCACCAATCAATACAACAGAGATACAGAGTCTTCTATAATATCACAAGGGTACTATGGAGTATGGGTTATGGTATCCTAAAGATGCAAATTGGGCAAGATGTGTAGATGACAGAAAGAGTACCAGTGGAGGTGCATTCTATCTTGGAGACAGATTGGTCACGTAGAACAGTAAGAAACAAGAGTCAGTTTCCTTATCCACAGCAGAGGCAGAATATATTGCAGCGACAACGTGTTGTACGTAGGAGAAAGTTGCAGAAAGTGAGGTTAAGTTGGATTTTTATTCCAACAAACAGATTGTGAAGTGGTCACATTTCCCAAGAATTGACTAGCTATCGGGATCACATTCTCAGGGGGAGCATTTGTGTATTTGTTTATCTTTTTGCTCATGTTTGTAATTTTTGCTAACTGTAATAATTTGTGCCTGAGAATGTTGTGCATAGACTCAGGGGGAGTCTGCAGCAGCCCTTTGGTATTATTGTCAAAGGGGGAGAAGAATTACAGGAAAATTGCACATGTGTTGCCAACAATTCCAAAGGGGGAGATTGTTGAGCAAGGTACAACAACAATATTGTCATTGTTGTCAACACAGTCAGAATAGATCTGTTGATGCAATGGACAGGAAGTTCAAAAGCTAGTCAGATGCAGAAGACAGGAGTTCAAAGGTTACTCAGAGTATGTACAGTGATTTTCCAAGAAGACCGAAGTGGACCACTTGCAAAAGATCAAAGAAAAAGACAAGTAAGAAAAGTGTCGCGATATCGCGACATATTCAAAAGGCAAGAAAAACTGTCATGATTTCGTGACATGTTGGAAGAGAGAGAAGAAGAAAGAAAAACTGTCATGATTTCGTGACATGTTGGAAGAGAGAGAAGAAGAAAGAAAAACTGTCATGATATCGCGACATGTTGAGAAGAAAGAAAAACTGTCACGATTTCGCGACATGTTGGAAGAGAGAGAAGAAGAAAGAAAAACTGTCACGATATCGCGACATGTTGAGAAGAAAGAAAAACTGTCACGATTTCGTGACATGTTGGAAGAGAGAGAAGAAGAAAGAAAAACTGTCACGATATCGCGACATGTTGAGAAGAAAGAAAAACTGTCACGATTTCATGACATGTTGGAAGAGAAAGGAAGCAGAAAAAGTGTCACGATTTCATGACATGTTGAAAGAGAAAGAGGCAAGTAGAAAAAGTGTCACGATTTCATGACATGTTGGAAGAGAAAGAGGCAAAAAAAAGTGTCACGATTTCACGACATATTGGAGAGAGAGTCCAAAGAAAAGTGTCATGATTTCGTGACATATTGCAGAGAGAAAAAGTGTCACGATTTCGTGACATATTGCAGGAGAGAGAGTCCGAAAGAAAAAGTGTCGCGATATCGCGACATGTCGGGTTTTCATGACCCGAAGGCAAGAAAAAGCGCTAAGGAGAAAAAGTGTCGCGATATCGCGACATGTCGCATTTTCGTGACCCGAAGGCAAGAGAAAGCGCTAAGGAGAAAAAGTGTCACGATATCGCGACATGTCGCATTTTCGCGACCCAAAGGCAAGAGAAAGCGCTAAGGAGAAAAAGTGTCACGATATCGCGACATGTCGCATTTTCGCGACTCGAAAGGCAGGAAGGAAGAGAAAGAAAAAGTGTCGCGATTTCGCGACATGTCGCATTTTCGCGACTTGAAAAGAGCAGGAAGGCAAAGAAGGAAAAGTGTCACGATATCGCGACATGTTGCATTTTGCGACTTGAAGAAAGCAGGAAGCGAGAGCAAAGAAAAGTGTCGCGATATCGCTACATGATGTATTCTCAGAGCCAAAGTTAAGAGAGAGCATACGGAGGAAAAAGTGTAGGCGATCTCGATACATGTTGTAATCGGGCAAAGCAAAGGCATTAAGGACATAGCTACATGTTGTTCTCAGGAGCAAAGCTAAGAAAAGCATGTGGTCTCACGGAAAGAAGTATAAAAAGTTCAGAGGGTTAGTTTAGTGGGCAACAACGAAGACCGGTGTAAGTAGCCGACAAAGATTAGGGTTTGCAACCGACTAAGATTAGGGTTGCAGCCGACTAAGATCAGGGTTTACAGCCGACTAAGATTAGGATTTTGATCTTGAAAATATTGTTATAAAAGGAAGGCTATTTGAAGAGTTGAAGGGTGATTGGTGCGAAGTTTGGAGACAGTGCACAGAGTGCGAAGTTCGGTCGTAGTGTGCAGTGTGCAAGTCGTCGAATGCGTGTCGAAGTGTGAAATGTGGCCGTAAGAGCGCAGAAAGCGTAGAAGCGGCGTGATGATGGTGAAGTGCACAAAGTGAGCGAAGAGTGGTATCGAATTGTCTTAAGTGCGGCTGTGATTGCACAGAGAAAGTAGAAGGCGCAGAGTGCACGAAAGAGAGAAGACGATTGTAAAGTTTGACTGTGTCGGAGTAGAGTGTGCGAAGTGATTGCGTAGAGAGTGCAGAGTGCACAGAGAATGCAAAGGTGAAGTAGACCAGTCAGGGTCTTGTAAAAGCGAAGGTATCTTACTATCAATCTTCTAGTTTCAAAATTGAAGTCCAAGTTGGTGCTTGGCATCAAGGGTTGGTGCTCCTTCCAGTAGGTGCTAGTAAATCAGGGGTTGGTGCTCCTTTCTGTTGGTGTAGATAAATCAGGGGTTGGTGCTCCTTCTAGTGGGTGTTGGTAAATTATTTGTAAAGTTGTTTCTTTGCAAAGGCTGGATTTGGATGGTAGTCCAAGCAGTCATTCTTGAGGAGTAGCCAAATTGGTGAACCTTGTTAAATCTTGTGTTGTGTGATGTTCTCTTGTGATACTTGCTTTATCTGGTTTTAAGGTTTCATTATTTAAGTTTTAAGAGTTGTGAATTTAATATTAAAAGTCTACACTGATTCACCCCCCCTCTTAGTGCCATTGTAAGACTAATAGTTTTTAGGTGCCATATATCCATATTTTGACTTTTTTTGGGTCAAATTTCCTATCCTTTCCACCTTGGGATGACTGCTTACAACTATCCTAGGGTGGGATGGATAGGATCTATATTCATCCCAGGGTGGGACAGAAAGGTTTATGTAGCCAAAACTTCCCAAAAATGGGCCAGAAGCTTCCAAAACCTTGCAAGAGGTGGTTAAAACTATTGTATAGCCTTTGAGGCTGCCCTAGGGGGCCAAGTGATATCAAATTAGCCATTTTTCATGGATGCCTAATCATATTGACCATATTTTAGTGTCTACAACATGAATAAAAAAAATGGGACTCATGTAAGCCAAACAATACACCATGCCTAGATGGACATGATAAAATTGGTGGAGGAAATTTTGAGGGTAGGTGCCTGATAAACCCTCGAACATCTCCAAACATTTTTAGATCATTTGGAGAAACATATATCCTAGTGCATCCTTATGTGTGAATGAGATTTTTAGCAAGCGATTGTGTGAGTTTTTCATATGGATTGAGTGCAAGCAGCTCCATAGGTTGTTTTTTGGGGCCTTCACGCCCTAGTGGCCAACATTTTTATGGTTTTTGCTCAATATTTTAGAAGGATATGTTGCAGGGGACCCAATATGGGTTAAAAATTTTTATTTCAATAGATCATGCGGTGAACTTGATTGACAATGGCTTCTAATTTTTTGCACAAAATAAAAGTGAAAAGCATACCTTTCCTCGATGTCTAGGGCATGGATTAAAGAGATCACAAAACAAGCTTCAAGCAGCTGATCAAAAAATAGTTTAGATCTCAAGTGAATTTGGTTCTAAGGTGCACTCCCAAAATAATTCCATAATGGAAATACCTTTCAAGGGTAAGTATTTCTAATACTTGGCCTCAAAAAATAATTTTAGGAATATTTGCCATGGTGGAAAACCTTAGTCTAATGCTAACATTAATCTTAGGGGTTCCCATAAACCTCTAAGAATATCTAATATTGATTTGAGGAAAAATGAGTCAGGATGTCTTAGAATAGCTGATGGAAATCCTATTGTTCAGATTGATATGGGTGACATTCAGACTAGCATTAAATATATAGAAAAAATAGGACTAACTTGTTGTTTCTTGGGTTTTCATCCGAGCCTATCTACTTTCAAATTC